>JANDEH010000007.1:18148554-19348554 GCA_024610705.1 Tetragnatha versicolor | reverse complement strand
GCTTTGGGGGCGCTCTCACCTCAACCGCTTTTAGTAAAAATTATTGCTGCATATTGTTATCAAATTTGGGTCCTTGGGGAAGGGTTAGGACCTTTCAAACGTGAATTGCGTAAAAAATAAGAGGAAAAATAGCGTATAAAAACCTCTATAATTTTTAGCTAATTTTTTGCATTTTTAGGGGGGTAATTACCCCTTAAACCTATCCATTTGTTATAAATTTGTCATATTTTATTAATTTGAACCTTCCTTGTCACCTGGGGGCAATTTGAAGATTAAAGCAATGCTTTTTGACCCTGAAAATCGAGTTTAAAGTTATAAAGTCGTCGAAAACGTAAAAAGGGGGAGGGACTGTTCCCCGAAAATGGTGATATTCGTATTCAGCGACCCAAAATCCATCAGAAATGACCATTTTCATCAAGGAAATTTTTTCATTGTTGAACAGTGTTTATCCAAATTAACCCTCATTTCTAAATATAAAAATCTTTAAGCAATAAATTACATTAGACATCCACCTAGAATGATGGATAGCACCAGGTTGTTTTTAAATTTAATCATTTTAGCTTCATAATAATCTAACGGCCGTATTCACGGTTTTCGAGTTGACACCGGTGTCAGGCAGCACTAGTTTGAACGGGCAAAAAAGTTCACACAGAGTTGATCCGAGTCCGTATTCATTGTACTCGGATTAGCTGACACTAGCGCTGGCTTTGGCGATTTTAGCTTCATAATAATCTAAAAGTGCTATTGTCAACCATAGAAACTTTTGGTAGTCATCTCTCGGTTGGTGTTCAAGCTTTGTTTTAGCCAACTTGTGAATTTCTTCTTTGTCTCTTAAATCAATGTTGTTTTTTACAACTTCATTTTTAATACCTGATGGGTACTTTGATTTATAGACAACATCCCAAGATTTTCAAAACGTTTAAATAAAATGTAGGTCCATGGGATGCAGTAACGCAAGCTCCAAAGGCCGCTTTTAACACTAATTTAAGAACATTAAAATGTATTATGAGTTTAGGCTTATAAAATTCAGTGTAAATTTCAAATCAAACCTTTAACTATAATGAATTACATTTAAAATCTAATTTTCGTTGTTTTGAACATGATATTAAAGTTTTGTAATATGTCCCAACCCTCATTGGAAAATCCTCCACTTTACCTTAAATCCTCCTTAATAATGAATTTCCCCATAAAATATGTGCAATAATCATAATGTTGGAGGTTTTCAAGTTTATCATAAAATACATGAAGATACCGACTTTGAAAGTGATCTTTTGAGAACGCCCGCGCAGCGTCCTCTTTTGCGGCGGAAAGTGCGCTTCGAGCCGGCATACCTCCCTCAGTGTTACGGAGTCCCGCGTATCTACCGTACTCTAAGGCTAAGAGCGCACTAGAGACTTCTGTCACGGTGACTATAAACACTAGGTCACTCGAAAGCAATGCATTTGTATGGAGATGACTCTTGGCAACCTGCCAAGAGTCTCGTCGCCTGTGCGCGCTCTCTAGCTTCTTGCAATAGCCAGGGTGATAATTTTGTCTCTGTCGCCGTGACAAAAGTCTCTAGTGCGCGCTTAGCCTAACTTCAATCGCGTTGCGGCACGTGTTAATATTAAAATATTTGAAAAATATTTGGTATACATTAATTTTATACCCTAAGTAAAAAAGTTGGGGGGTGCAACCGAAGAAATTCCGAGTTTGAAAAATTAGGACCACCCTAATAGTACATACTACATGTCAAAATTATAGTAAATACGTGAAAACAATATTGAAAGTAAAAAGTGAGACCATTGTACACTATAGTCTATTCATTTAGAATTAGTTTAGATCAAAAATGCTCAATAACACCTAATAACCCTCATATACCACAACTTCAGTGACCAATTCTTTTACAGTATTTTAACTACTTCTTTTTAGGCTGCCTTATCATTGCACAAGAAATTTTTTTCGATGATAATTACAATAATAATTGCTTGTAATACGTTTCGTCTCAGGCGCCTATTCTTAATGAACAGACTATAGCTTCAGAATAATTAATATATGTAATTATAAAAATATAAAGATCATTTCTTGAAATTAAAAAACACCTCAATATTTTATATTGTTAATATGTAATTTTTTAAAAGTTTTTTTAAATTTAGAAGGGGATTTCTCGAATTTTAGATGTTCTGGTAAGGTATTATAAAATTTGGAAGATAAATAATAGTAATTTTTATGTAGAATTTCGGTTTTTGCTTTCGGAACTAAATATAAATCTTTTGATCGCAGATCACAACTAATGCTTCGTAGATCAGGACTATTTTCTTGTTTAGTAAAATGAAATACGACTTTAAAGAAGAAATTTTTGTTTTGAATTAATATTTCTAAGTAATCTCCTCCCCAGACTGCAATACTATAAATTATGATAACTTATTAGCGTGTAACCAGTCTTTAATACACATATGGGCAACCTACGGCCCGCGGGCCGGATCCGGCCCGCCTCGCCATTTGTTCCGGCTCGCGGAACATTTTAAAAAATCTCGAAAAATCACTCTACGGAACTTTCCTTCGAATAGAACTTAATTTTTTGAAGTTAAACTTGCTGCACAACTATGTTGTGCTGTATTAATTCTGCTAGAATACCTTTAATTTGATGTAAAAAGTATAAAACCCTATAATCATAAATATTAAATACTCACATCAGTATAGGCTGGATGATCGGAGAAACACAACTCTCTTAGAAAAGTACGACGATTTATAGTAACGTAACAAATAACAGTTAGTAAAATCGTTAGCACTAAATTATCTATTATCTAATTTATCTATGAATCAAGTTTTAATTTTAACTTACATATTCGTGAAATCACATTAAGAGCCAATAGAAATCATGGAATCCTAAAACGATCAACATCTTATTTTAATGATAGTAATGTAATGGTTAATCTTTTTTATGTTTTAGTTCGTCCTATCTTAGAATATGGAACTGTGATCTGGAATCCTTCAAGCAAATCTTTAATTAAATTAATAGAAAAGGTACAAAGTAATTTTCTACGTCATATTTCTTTTAAATTCAAAACCTCTTTTGACCAACCTATTACTCTAGAATGCGGAAGATCCTTAACCATATTTAAGTTTTTCATTAATATTTTAAAAAACAATATTGATTGCTCTACTGTACTACAACAAATAAGTTTATACGCCCCCTGCTATAATACAAGGAAAAAAATCTATTAGTTAAAACTTTTTATTCAAAACAATACTTAGAAAATCAATCTATAAACCAGTTTATTAAAATAGTAAATAGCTTACCGGATCACAGCGATATTTTCTATGATAATTTTGTTAAACTTAAAAAAGATTTTCTTTCAATTTATATTTATCTTTAATTTGTGTATTGTGTGTATTTTATATCGTACTTGTATGTATTTTATTTTACTGTGTGTGTTTTTATATTGACCTACCATGTAAAGGGATTTTTAATCTGTATGGTGGATGAATCAATAAATAAATAAATTAGCAAATCGTTATCAAATCGTTAGCAAATTAAAACGAAACATGGTTCAAAATTACCAATTGTTGCTCCCTCGCAGCTGACAATCGCCACGGGCACGAAGACGAGGTTCCCCACGGGCACTCAGCTGATCCGCATGGGCACGAAGCCGATGATCCACATGGGCATGAAGACGACTGTCCACACCGGCACTCAGCCGATCCACACGGGCAGGAAGCTGACGATCCGCATGGGCACGAAGACGACTGTCCGCACCGGCACTTAGCCGATCCGCACGGGCACGAAGCCGACGATCCACACGGACACGCAGACGACCTTCCACACGGACATGAAGATAGCAATCCAAACGGCCCCACAGCTGACAATCCATCCGCGAACGCAGCCGACGATCCCCATGGACACTCAGCCCTCGATCCAAACGGGCACGAACTTGTTCCCCACCTGCAAACGGTCGACGATCCGCACGGGCACTCAGCCCTCGATCCACACGGACACTTACCTGTTCCACACCGGCAAGCAGTCGACGATCCGCACGGGCACTCAGCCCTCAATCCACATGGGCACGAACTTGTTCCACACTGGCAAGCAGTCGACGATCCGCACGGGCACTCAGCCCTCGATCCACACGGACACTTACCTGTTCCGCACCGGCAAGCAGTCGACGATCCACATGGGCACTCAGCCCTCGATCCACACGGGCACGAACTTGTTCCGCACTGGCAAGCAGTCGACGATCCGCACGGGCACTCAGCCCTCGATCCACACGGACACGTACCTGTTCCGCACCGGCAAGCAGTCGACGATCCGCACGGGCACTCAGCCAACGATCCGCCCTAGGGTAGTCACAAAAATCTACTTTAGAATTTATTAGATCTTTCCCTAGTCTGCTATAATTTATAATTTAAAACATGAAAAATTTTCCCATAAATTTTAGAAAATACAAGTATTAACAGATTTGGTACAAAATCTTACGAGCCTATTTTGCAAACTTTAAATTCATTCAATTTAAGTAAATTTTACTTGAATAGGGTGGGTTGGGGTAAAATGGGTCAGTTTTAGTTAACTCGATAAAAATCAAATTTAAATTGAATTATTTTCGCTCATTTTTTTGTATTATAATCTTTTATCTGTTGGCAGCATTTTCTAACTGTCAAAAATTTAGATTCATGTATTTAAAAACTGAAAAAATATTTTATTTGAACGTTAAATGGTGTTGTCGAAAAAACAGGGTTTACCAGCTTCCAAATATCTATATATTGTAATAAATTACAGCAGACTTTTGTAATATTTTTCCATAAAAGAAAGTCTCAGAAACATTTCAAGCCAATCAACTTAGAAAAATATAAAATATTTTATCTTTTATAACAATATTTTGTACTTGGGGTAAAATGGGTCATAGTTAGTAGGCCTTCTGTATTAAGTAAAAACAATGTTTTTAACTTATATCCTTCAAATATACTTTGAACTGCAAACAAGTATATATTTTTCTCCAAATGAAGTATTTTAATTGCTACATTTGAACAATGTTCATTAACTTAGGACTAACAATTTCACTAAAGTACAACTTAAAACAATTTTTTTCAAATAAAAACGGCTTAGCCGATTGCTTTTTTTCTTATTTTCATGTATATTTAGTAATAAATAAATTTTTGACATCTTTTTGCAATGAGACCCATTTTACCCCACGTTGGGGTAAAATAGGTCATTATTTTGATGCTAAGTTTAACCAACTTATAACTAAAACATATTTGATAAAATTAGATGATAATGTTCTGAAGAATTGTAATGTCAAGATCCAATTGAAAGAAATAATTAAAAATACAAATACAAATACAAATTAAGTCGACCAACTACAGTAATAGTTTTGATGAAATAAAACTTAGAATGTGAAAGTACCTTAAAAGTGACCCATTTTACCCCAACCCATCCTATTCCATAGAATGTTTATACCTATTTTTTTAATTCTAACATGTCAAATCAAAGTAAATTAAAAGTTATGGAAGAGGAAAAATTAGATACTAAAACATATTTCTACTGTTAGTTCCAGAAAATACACTTCAAGAAAAAAGGCCATGAAATAATTTAGTGTCTGATGTAGTATGAAAAATTTTTTTTCTGTGCCTCACACATGCTTTCATAATTCTACTAAGGTGTAGACGAGAAGAAGAAAAATTTTTAACACATCATTTTCTAAAAAGTCTCAAAATTGTTGGATAATTATAGTACAATTTTTCTATAAATTAAGTTTACAAATCTTTTAGGATTAACACTGTAAGTTAGTTGTCCCTTTCAGTAATCCAGCAGAAAATAAAGATTAATATACTGTTGAAGTTTCTCAACCATATAGTATTTTGTTGTATAATTTCCTACCTGATCCTGGACGGTGGTTACCAGCTCATCATCCCTCCAATCTACTCTGTCGGGTATTGTGACGTTAGAAGGCGGAATCCAAAGACTTCCATTGATTATTAAAGCATCGCTTCTCAGACCAGTCATCTTGGATAACACCTCTCTATAATCCTAGAAAAGATTTAATCTAATTTACCCATGAATTCTTTAAAATAATGGGTTTGTAATGCATCATCTTACTACATTCAACAATGCTCGACATGCTTTGTAAGCATATTTACTTGGTAAAAAAATCCTTAATTTTAAGCACTTTTTTGTTAACATGGATTATCGTTTAAACAGGTTTATAATAAATAAAGAAGCTTAATTTTGTTATTTTTAATCGCAGACTGATTTAATTAATGCTGTCCATTTCGAAAGAATATAACCTATAAATGCAAAGAATGTACAGTCGAGTCCGCTTAATGTGATCGCAATTGTCCGAGACTAAACTGATAACATTATCCGATAGATAACAATAAGCGATCTCATATCAAAAAACAGCAAACAGTGTTACTAGATTGTTTGCTTTAAAATCAAAATCATGTAATCGTAATAAATGTATTTAGAACTCTATTTTTAAACTAGAAAAATTTTAAGGGGAAAATATAAGAGTAGTTCAATTAATAAAATTAAAATAATCGCTCACGTGTATTTTTATAGAAAGGTCTCTCTTTTTTCCGCTCCATTATATCCTTCCACTCCAATAAACCACTTATTTATTACATAATCTAAATTTCATTAAACAAGGGAAAATCAAAATATCTTATCAGAAACATCTGCAAAGCGTGGATCTTGGTGTTTCTTTAATTAATCACAAGTATGGATTCGGACCCCCTATAACCGTTTTCTTTCAATATAATATACGGAATGTTTTATTTTTCTTACCCATACTGAATTTCAGAAAAAAGAAGCTCCAGATGTTCTCATGGAGAAGATTTTTACTTGTAAAAATTGATCTTCAAAATGATACTCGAACCCAAAAGCGGTAGTTTTAAAGGGAATATGGACAAATTTTGATAATATTAAGCGGATTGATGATTCATAGTTGATCACATTAAACGATGTATTTTACATTAAATTAAATAGGAATGATCGGGACCTGTCGATTCCGATAACATTATCCGATTGATAACATTAACCGTGATCACATTAAGCGGATTCGACTGTATTAAAAATAAATAATAAGGAATATAATCACAAGCATTATCAATAAATTTTACATGTGAATTGTAGTTTTCCAGATCTCTATGAGTTCCTTTATTACTTATCCAAACGATAGCACTGCCCTGAAAAGGTTTATGCTATTATCTGTGAAATTTGCTTATTGGAATATTTTTTTTTAAATTAGGGGCACTGGAATTTCATTAACTGTTGTGGCTTTGAAAATAAGGGAATATATATTTTTATAGAGATATTTTGGCAAAATGAGTGGTTTTATAATTCAATATGGTTTTCTGAATATTTGTACCATATCTGAATGCTCGTTGAGGCCTTGACGGTACGTGTGTTTCCCCATGTCAGCTTTGAGATTATGTTGGATAATCCCATCAACGTTCTTCTCCCAGATCTCTCGTCGATCGTGTTCTTCGCTTGTGCTGTAGGATTTCTCGTAAACCTTCTGTAAAAAAACTTAATGCCCTTTATTTTATGATATTCACTATTAATTTCGTTTGCTCAAAATTTTTTATCGATGTATAATTAGGATTGTTTGAACATATATATTGCTTATAAAAATATATTTAATATCACAATAATAATATTATTTTTAGGTTTAAAATTAATTACATAAAATTATCATTTTGAGGAAATGTAAGGTTTTAAGTATCAAAATAAACTTAATCCTAAGTTAGTATAAAATATTTTATGAAATAGCTATGTATAGAGTGCAATTTAAAGGCTTTAAAAATGAACTTACTTTGAATTCTTGCCAGTATTCATCCAAATCATTGTTGCTTAAAACCCTTTTACCACTTACTCCTCCAAGCAATAAAAAAAGTGCCACGAGCTTCATATCTATTTCTTGATTAAAAATGTTATAAAAATGTCATAACTCAAACACTCCATGAACAAAGAATGAAATTACAGAAAATTTGCATGAATTTAACCCAGTAATCGCACATGTTTTATTTTTCTTAAATATTTGGTACAATTATAGTAAATAGCTGGAATAACTGGAAAACTAGTTTTAAAATCCAAGGTTAAAACTTTTGTTTCTAAACCGAAATTAAAAACCGTCCCTAAAAGGGACGCTAGGCACGAATGCTTGAAAATTAAATCAAATTTTCCAAATCCAAAATTTTATCCAAATAACTGTAAAATTAATTAATGTAATTTGGGAAATAGACAGGGTATTTCAGATAAGTGTTTCATAACTTCTAGGGGGGATAGTAGACAACAAGACGAGTCAGAATCTAATAGGATTTGGGGTTCCCAGACCAAAAATGGAACGACCCCCCAGAAAAATGATTGAAAAATTCAATTTGTAGAAAAACTACAATTGCGAAAGATTTAATTATGGTCTTAAATTTTGTGGTTTAATATGATCTTTAAAATTATCTTGAAAGCTTTCACTTTAAAAAAAATTTTTATTACAAAAAAAGTTTAAAAACCACATAAAATGCACACACTCTTGCCAAAACTTTATTTTGTATTTAGAAATCCTTTCTTTTGATTTGATAATCTGAAAGATCATAGTTGAAAACCTTCAAGTCCAACGTTTCACGTAAATACAATCAATATTAAACGCTTGAGATCCAGTTAAAATTTGTTTTTTGCTTGCGAAAACAGCTGTTCAGGAAACGGCTAAAGAAAACAGTTTGCGCACGCAAAAACAAACTTTAACTAGATTTTAGCGTTTAATATTGATTGTATTTACGTGAAACTTTGGACCCAAGGGTTTTCTAATCTTTCAGATTATCAAATCAAAAGAAAGGATTTCTAAATACAAAATAAAGTTTTGGCAGATTTCTCACTTTTTTTACATTTTTCGTGGTTTTTGAACTTTTTTCGTAATAAAATAATTTTTAAAGTGAAAACATTTATATTAACTTTAAACATCATATTAAACCACAAAATATGAGACCAGAATTAAATTTTTACCAATAGTAGTTCTTCTACAAATTGAATTTTTCAATAATTTTTTCGGATTGTTGCACCATTTTTATCTCCCTGGGATTTGGTCTGGGACCCCCAAATCCTGTGTGATTCTGACTAGTCTAGATGTCTACTATCCGACTATAGGTGTCTACTACTACAAGTTAAGAAACACTTATCTGAAACACCCTGTATATGTTCTAAAACACGTTTAACATACTTCCCAAATATAAGTTCATTGCAATTTAACTAATAATATAATCTTTTTAAATGAAAAAGGCAATTCTCCCATTTATTTCACGATTTAACCTACTATTAATTAAGTATGGATGGATGGATGCTTGGGTTTTTATGGCGCATGACCCAAGACAGGGTATAGTGCGTCAGCTATTAATTAAGTAATGGTTAACGTTTATACACTTCAAATCCATCAGAATATCTTGATTTTTATATAAATTAAGTCGGCAATACTTTTATTTTTCACTTTATTTAATTTATTGTATGAAACACACAAATTTCTCCCCGAAAATCAAGCATTAGTAAGGTGTGTATTAGGGTGGCCCAAAACACACTTTATTTTATATGTATTTATGTTCTAATAGCGCGGAAAGGGTGCCACTTGGGTTCAATAAGGACGGTGTAAAAATATTTTTCGATTGGATTATATCTTTGGCTCCCGCATTGCACTTAAAGTTTGAAAAAATGGATGACTTTTTTACAAAACAACTAAAAAACCAAAGATTAAACTCTCAAACATTGTTCACGATTTTTTATGAGGAACTAACATAGTTATAGGCATAATGTTTCAAGTTCCATTCTTCTATCACTCTTGTTTCGTTAAATATAATTTTTTACTGTTCATACAAATTTTGAAAAGTTGTTTTTCCTGCATTTTTAAATAGCTAATACAAATACAAATACAAATACAAATCAAGTCGACCAACTACAGGCGTATTCCCAGCAAGGTTGGTCCAGTCTTTAATAATAACTCTAGAACTATACAATTTAAAAACCTGAAATCCCATTTTGTTCTTAATTTTCAAAAAAGTTTTTTCAAATTTAAAAAAAGTGAATACAATTTAATAAAATTTGTTTTGAAAAAATATTAAAATCTTTTTAACTCTTAAAATGAACATTACTACCAAATTTCAAGTAGAAAATAAAATTTAATCATGTATAAAAATTTCGAAATTATCCTAAAAATTATCTGAAATTATCCTATTTAGCCCCTTAAATTATACAGGAAGAGCGATTCACACATGGAAAATTCATAAACTCGCTTATGGGTGTTCATATGGCTAAAAACATGTAAAAAATATCACATTAATTTCAGAAAATACGACAATTAACAGATTCGGTACAAAATCTTACAGTGCTAGTTCCCAACTCTAAGTTTGAATGAACTTTACCTGAATTTTCCTTTAGAAATGTGTTTATATCCAATTGTTTTAAATTCTAAAACTTTTAATTTACTTTGATTTGACTTGTTAAAAGTAAAAACAATTAGATGTAAACATAATTCTTAGAAATTTTCAGAATAAATGCATACAAATTGAATTGTTTAGTGACTTGCAAATTGATGGTTTGGGGACTTGCCTAAATTTCGAATTTTTTTACACTGCTCAAAACAATTATAGGATATTGGTAGTTTTGGTACCTATTGGTACGCAAATAAAAAATTTGCAGTTTTTCAAGCATTTTTCATAAACTTAGGGCCATTTCAAAGCTAAATCCATGCAGTTATCAAAATAAAAATTTTATTTTTACTTTTTTCGATCAAAATTGGAAAATGCACATTTTGTGTAGTTAAGCAAAAAATCTATCAGAATAACAGGTACAACAGGTTGTTGTACCTTTGGACACAACCAAATTATTAATCATTTTTAAAGTTATTAAAAATAATTAAAAATCCAATTTTCAAGATTTTAGCTAAATATCAAAAATTTTAGCCAAGTTATCAAAAATATCCCCCTACTCACAAAGGTTAGGACTATTAGGTTGGGCACTTTAAATGGTAAAAATGTGATTTTACCTGTCTTGGAAAAATCCAAACTTGATTTTTGTCCAAAGGTACAACACTCTCCCCTATAATTAAATAATTAATTCATATTTTTAATTAATGCAAATTTATTACATTCTTACAATTAAAAAATTTTTATGCTATTATATATTTGCTAAAAATAACAATATTCTCACAAAAAAATGAATTAATAACCTAAAATAAAAGTATTTTTATAAATACTAGGGAGCTACCGCCCCCTGCTCGCTGTTGCTCGCCAACCCCCGTAAACTGCTAACACAGGTTCTTTTGGAATTGCTTTGCAATTCCCACAAATTCCAACTCACTGAATTTAAAACACTTTATAAAACAATTAAACAATTTAAAGAAAAAACGTCAACTAACTTTCCAAAAACACGTCACCAAATCCCCTTCATGAATAAATCTCCCTTAAAAGTTTCAATATATATTAACTCGAACTTATCAAAAATTTAAACGAAATGTTTTTAAAAATATTCATCTTAATTATTTTTAATCTATGATTATAAAAATAACTAATTCTAATTGTTTATCAATATTCGGACCAAACAAAAACCATTATTTTAAAGTAACTCGTTAGTATGATATGCCTAGTGTTTATCATTCATATTTTTTTAAACCCAGACTTGTTAAACAATACCGTTTAAGCAAATAAAAATAATAAGAGACAAAACATCACTATGTTTACAATTAATTTCGATAAAATCAAAATCAAACTAAAAATTACAAATATTGGACAAAAAGTGTGAAATTTTAGTATAAAATGGCGTACATGTAAGTTTTTAGAATATGTTTTTATCAGTCTTTGAGTGATATTTCATCAAGAAAGTATTTTTTAAAAGGTGAAAAAACATGTTTCATCTTAAAATATAGCGTCAATCGGTCGTTGTGATTGGATGCATAATAATTTGATTGACAATACTTGCTTTGTAACTGCGACCTTATCCGTTATCTAAAAAAATGGAAATATTTTAAAATTGAGAATTTTTTTGAAAAATCGAAGGGCTTACTCGGAAATCCGGAAAGAATCCGGACATTTTGATACCATATATGTGTCATTTGGTTCAGTAATTAAAAAGCCTTTCTCTGGAAACCGTTCACCAAAAACTTTTTTTTAGAATAGAGAGATTAGTCATTTAATGCATGTCATAAGAATAGAATACGTTTTTATTAAAAGAATAAGATAAAAAAGTACTTTGAAGGCCAAAAAAGAAGTGTATTGTTCTACTTTATAATAATTTGTAGTAAACCGATTCCGGGAGCTTTTTGACCGTAGTAGAATAAACATGAATGTTTGATGATGCAGTTAATAAATAACATCGATGTAACATCAGGTAAAACTTGTGGAAATAGTTAAACTAATAATGTAAAAACAACGTTTAATCCACAATAAAACATTTAAAAAGCAGACAATTGTTTCGGGGATAAAAGGATCCCCTTCATCAGTGCTAAAAGTAACAGTTATAGACAGGCGATCGGTATGAATAGAAACAGAAAGCGACCTCTAGACAAGGAACAAGAAAGACCAAATAGGTTACAGTTAAATCGAATTACCAGAGGAAAAATAAAAAAATAAAAAGGAACATGGTAAAATTACGAACAATTAAGATTTCCAAACAGGTGAAAAATAAGGTACACTATTTAAATCATTAAATAAAACTTTAGAATATTTATTTATATAATATGCCTCGAAAAAATCAAGATCAACAACAGAGTTGCAATTCTTAATTATAACAGCTGAAGAAAAATTAAACTTATGATTTTCACCCCAAACATGCTTAGCAATATTTAGAAGATTTATCGAACTCCTGTTTTCTTACATAATTTTCATGCTCTTTCACTCTAAATTTAAGAGCTCGTTTAGTTTGACCAATATATGATAAGTTACATGAACAAAAAATCCTGTATATAAGTACCACACCTGTTTAAAGTTTCGATAGGATCTTTAATATTAGTAAACGTGATCTTATTTACAGGGGAGAAAACAGTACTGAAACTAAATTTTTTAAGAATGTTAGAAATCCGAAAACTTACTGCGTTAAAATAAGGCAAAACAACTAGATTGTTTACATTTTTATTAGTTTTTTTAGGGGTGTGATTTAAGGTTTTATTGAGAATACGATCAATTAAAGTATGGAAAAAACCGCGATCAATAGCAATCGCTTTTATATAATTAATTTCAGAATTGAGAAGGGCGTTATTAGAACAAACATTAACAGCTCGAGAAACCAGAGAATGGAAAGAAGCGATCTTTTGGTTAAAAGGATGGTTAGAATTAAAGTGAGGTGGTAATGACACAGCAAAGGATTTCCGGTAAATAGTAGTAAGTAATTCATTATCTTTACGTATTACATGGACATCTAGAAAAGGTAAACACTGATCACTTTCAATTGTATACACGGGTCAATCGAATTCATAACAGTAAGAATATTATCAACGTTTTGGCAAGAATAAAGGAGGGCGAAAGAATCATCCACATAACGGATGTAAAAAGGAAATTGTACTAAACTAAAAAGTTTTTCCTCAAAATAATGCATATAAATATCGCTTAAGATAGGACTTAAAGGATTACCCATTGCTAAACCCTCAGACATTCTATAAAATTTATTATTAAAAGAAAAAGTACTTTGTAACAAACAAGATTTAGTTAGTTCCATAAGGTCATCAATATCAAATTGGAAAAAATGAAGTTATCTTAATCTTTTTTCAAGACAAATCAAGGAACCATTTACAAGTACATTTGTAAAAAGTGACTTAACATCAAAAGAAACCATGTATTTATTTACCGGATTTAATTTACGAATTTCACAAACAAAATTAAAGGAATTTTTTGTTGTAAAAAGGTTATTAGAACTTAAAGGAGAAAATAACGTCACAAGATATTTAGATAATTTATATGACGCAGTGCCAATATTTGAAACAATGGGTCTAAATGGGTCTTTCTTGTTCCTTGTCTAGAGGTCGCTTTCTGTTTGTATTTATACCGATCGCCTGTCTATAATTGTTACTTTTAGCACTGATAAAGGGGATCCTTTGATCCTCGAAACAATTGTCTGCTTTTTAAATGTTTTATTGTGGATTAAACGTTGTTTTTACATTATTAGTTTAACATCGATGTATTATGATTTATCTTTTTAAAATAATAATACTCAATGATTTTTATAATTAGGGTCACTTGGGGTAAGTGGGACCCCTTTTTGGCCTAGTACATTTTTGAAGCTTAATAGAAAAAATTTGAAAGGGTTTATTTTGAACTTGTTGACTAATTTCGCTAAAGAGTCTATCGATAAACAAAAATTTATCAGTAGTTTCTAAAATAAAGCTTTACATTTTTCTTAACTGGTCTTTTTATCAAAAAGGAGATGGGTGACCCACTTACCCCAAATGATGGGGTAAGTGGGTCACCCCCTCTTTATTTTTATTTAAAGCAAGCAAAACTTAAATGAAAGTAAGTGGGTCTTACTTGATAAAGTACAGTAAATTTCAATATAAAATATTTTATTGTAACTGTATCCATGAGTGAGAAATATACTCACATCAAAATCAATATGACATGGTAAGAATGGAATGAAAAGCAATATAAGTATTTTAAAGAATGTTTTGAAAGGCCAAAGGGATATGTTTTACTTTAGCATATAAAATAGTGTTGAAAAAACATAATAAGGTTGAGATTAAGATTTATTTTGGCACTTTAATACACATTGTAAGATAAAAAAGAAATCGGATACACTAATTGAGAATGAACACTATTGATGAGATATTTCACTTTACTCACCATAACTTAAATTAAGAAGCAAATTTGATATAAAATGTCGATCAAACTATTTATAAATTTGAATGAATTTTGAAGTGGTGAGTAAAAGGTTTACTATAAATCAAAATTTTCTGAAAATATTGGGGGAAATTGTCCCTATAACCCCCCTGAAATCCGCTCATATCTTCTGTAATAGTTCCTATATCATATGGAACCCTCTAGAACCAAGGGGTCTCACTTACTAAATAAAGAGGGGTCCCACTTACCCCACACTGAAGGGTCCAACTTACCCCAACAATGCTAAAACTGTGGGGTAAGTGGGACCCCCCTGTTAAACACTTCAAAATTAAAAAATTTGAAAAATTTCAAATTGCCGTATGTATTTTAGGTCAAACTCTGCAATACAGTTCAATAAACATTAAAATATAATGAAATCTTACCTGGAAATACTTCTTTGAAAAATACGTCTTGAACTCTCAAAAAAATCCATTCTGGGAATCTATTTTAAATTTGTTCTATAATCTTAAAAATAAATTAAACAAATCTCAAATATATGCAAAACTCATCGGTGTGACATGCTGTAACATAATCAATGCGAGTAAGTGTGAAATTTCCTGTAGTATTATAGTTTTAGGGGGGTGACCCACTTACCCCAGTGACCCACTTACCCCAAGTAACCCTACTAAAAAGTTCAAAATCTTATAAGGTTCTTAATATTTTTTTTAAATGGCATTTTGTATAACATTATCCACATAGTAAAATGAGAACTGTTTTACATACCTGTAACAAACTTCTGATACAAAAAAAGTAACTGAGACTTGAACTTTTTGACCCTACAGTAAAAATAGTTTTGTTCCCTCCACAGAGCAGTTTGATATTTAAAGGATACGAAATTTATTTAGAACTGGAAGATTACTTACCCCATGTGTTGATAAAAAAGTATAATTATGTTTTCGCTATCTATGAAAGGATTGCACACGTTTCCATAGATTGTTCCTTTCAGAGAGTTCTAGTCCCTTTTTTTCCTCAACGTACCCTTTATCTTGACACTCGTAACTTTTTTATATCAGAAGGTTTACTTATATTGTTCATTCCTTTCATTGTCTCTATAAATATTTTAACTCCAACTCTCACAACTCAAAAACTATTTATTAGAAATTTATGAAACTTGAAACGTTTGTAGATGAATGCTTGGGGCATATTTTAAAAACAAGTGCTAATTGATGTGATGATTAGTTCTGGGGTATTTTTAAGGTCAACGTTGAAGGTTTTTGCCGTGTAATCTAGTTCCGCGAAATCTATTAGCAGCAGTTCTATGCTTTTTTGCAGCCTAATACCATGGGCGTATATAAGGGGGGTTAGGGGGTCCGGATCCCCCCTTAGCCTGAAGAACAATTTTTTTCAGTCGAATATCCATATTTTTAAATCTTGCTCACAGTCAAGCACAATCGCCTGCGGTCTTCATGGTGATTAATGGTATGATAAATCTCCTCTCTTTTCCATAGAATATTTTTTTCGAGGGTCGTTTTAAAAGCTAGAGAAAGATGCACGCAGCTTTTCTATGCTTCCACATGATAAACATTTCACTAGAAACGGAGCACGCAGCGTTCCCAGATGTACCAACTATATTCTACGATGTACGGATACCAACTTTTAGGGTTCTGCACTTTGTAAAAACTCAATGTTGTGTTGGTACGCACAAAAAATTTTTTTTTGACTTGTTTAATTTTTTTCTTAATTTTTAAATGATCTGTCATTAAAAGTAGCTTAAAACACTTTATTCGAAATTCAAAAATTTTCCGGGGTTAATCCAGGATCCCCTTTCATATACACTGGTTCACCGAGGCATGTATCGGAAATACGAAAATAAACAGGTTATCAAGTTGGTGGTGGCCAGATGGTTTCTTTTCGAAAAATTCTAAGAGCAGCACTTAGTTGAAAAAAAACGTTGTAAATAATAAAGTCCCAATGAGTACCTAAGGGGGGTCCTCCTCCAGAAAATTTTAGAAATTTAGACGCGCCAAACAGGGTTTTATCTCGTTTTGGAGCTTAAAACCCTGTTTTGAGCGTCTAAATATCTAACATTTTCTGGGGGCGGATCCACTTAGGTACTTACTGGGACTGTATTATTTACAAGTTTTTTCAATTAAGTTCATCGAAATGAAAATACTATCTGAAATACGGACTGGATGTACCAAAATTAATTAAGAACCTGTATTATAGGCTTAAAGTTTCAAAAATTTTCCCGGGGAAAAACGCCAGCCCCAATTTGTATTTAGTTAATTTATATGTAAAGTATATTTTTATTTGTAAATTAAATTTTTGACCCCCCCCTTGTAAAAGCTATAGCTACTTCCGTGCCTAATATACTCTGAAGCATGAAGATGTGCAATACGCCGAAATTCGGTCGGTTTTTTAATAGCTTATTAAGCTTTTTCAAGATAATGCCATTTGTTATTTTAATGTTGAATTTTGTAATAATACGATAATACCTGATATGCGTATATCTTTAAAAAGTATAATAAGTAATTGAATGTTCATTTTTTCATGTTTTGGCCGATGAATTAAAATGCTAAATTAGTTTGATGAACTCCTAACCGACGTGTAGTGTTTACTAATAAATTTTAGAAATCCAAGTTTCGTTATTACCAATAATTAACTTAAACATTGTAAGAATAAAGAGGGGGGAAAGTCTGACTGCTACCTCCTAGAAGGCTTTTTGCCGGGTGCCCCCTGGATTCCAACTAACGGCAGCAGCATCCATTCCCACCATGGACATGGAATGACTCAAGAATAAAGTCATACAAACCCCAGAGGTTATTCCGTCATTAATGCGGAACTTAAAAGCAATTGAGTTGGCTCTAAAATTCTTAGATAAATCCTCGCCAAACAAGACTGTCGATCTTCTTTGTGGATTCATTGGCGGCCCTTCAGGAATTCCAAAGGTGTTTTACTAGCTCCAAATCATTATTAAAAGAAATTGCGATATGCATTGACTCACTCCACAAAGACTCCACACTAACATTCCAATAGATTCCTTTCCATATTGGGTTGGTCGGAAATGAGACGGCCGACAAGCTTGCTAAAGTCGCTGCTGTCCCTATTTCTACAACCGACTTTTATCTCTTTAAATCTCATCAAAAGAAGACATTAAAACAGCAGGGTCTCCTATGTGCAGGCACGGATTATAGGGGGGGGGCGAACTGGGCGATCGCCCCCCCCCCTTAGTAAGACATGATTTTTTTTGTGTGGTTACGAAAATCAGAGCATGAAGAAAGTCCCCTTTAACAAGCAATGAAACTATAAAAATAAGTTAAAAACCTGTCATTTTAGGGTCAAATTTTCAAAAATTTCATGGGGGAGGACCCCCAGACCCCCTACGGTACTTGTAATTATTATTTACAATAATATTTTTTATGAAGTTGGACGAAATGCAAAAATTCTACCATAAAATGCATATCCGAAATTCGGATGAGGTGTACCAAACGAGTTGAAAAACTGTTTTTCCTTACATTTTTTAATAATAAGTTCGTCAAAATGTAAAAATCCTTCCAAAAAATAGGTTAAATTCTTGATGATATAACAGGGCCTTATCCAAAGGGGGTTATAGGGGTTCAAACCCTCCCCCCGAAATTTCGACGTCAATTTTTTACTAACTGTTTTTCCTTAAAAATTCGTCTTAAAATGCATAAAACCCCTACTTTAAAGGTTCAAAATTTTTCTTGGGGAGAACCCCCAACACCCCTTGAAATTTTGAAATCTATTATTACAGTATTACAGTTGTTCCTTGAAAATTTTGGGACTTACAAGGAGTGGTCCTCTTCGGGTTGCTTTAACAGCACCCCCCCCAATAGGAATAATCACTAACAGTGAGAAAGAGGGGAAGTGGGAACTCGGGGTGGAAAGTAAGGGAAAAGCGACTCCAAAACGAGTTTAAATCCTGTTTTTAGGGTCAAATACCCGGAAATTTTTTGGGGGAGGACCCCCCCGACCCTCCTTTGGATCTATTATTTACAACGTTCGTCAAAATGCAAAAATCCAATTAAAATGGAAAATAAATTCTTGAAAATGTATGTCCGAAATCAAGATTAGGTGTACCAAAACGAGTTGAAAATCGGCTTTTTAGACTTAAAAATCCAAAAATTTTCTGGGGGTGGACCCCCAGACCCCCCTTTACGATATTAGAAGATGATTTTGATACTGAAAATTCTTAACCCCCAAAACCAAACCCTGGATCTGCAGCTGTCTACTTACCTTCGTCACCAACAAAATCGTACTTAAGTTTAAAGAAACATTTTTGGGCCAAACCCCTCCCCGAAAAAGTCTAGTTACGGCCCCGTGAAATAAGTCCGAAATTCGGATTAGGTGTACCAAAATGGGTTAAAAACATGCTTTATAGACTTAAATTTCCAAAAATTTTCTGGGGAGGACCCCCCAGACCCCCCTTTTAGTACTTCGAGTATGAAGATTCACAACCTGTTATATATCAAGACCCCCAAAAAAAACAAATCCTGGATCCGCCACTGATAATTTGAAAAGGGGACTAGGAAGTGGGAGGTTAATTATATTTGAAATAAAATCTACGAAATTTTGGGGAACCTAGACCGCCCCCCCTTAAAAATTGCTATAATCCGTGCCTGCCTATGTGCGTCTCACCCTCACCACTGGTATGTGCCTGATGGGCTTGGGATTCACCTTGACTCTGGTCTGAATCACAGTGAGTTCTCTTTCCTATCACGTCTGCGGACTGGACCCACGAGAGCCCTTAAATTTATCGACGGTGAAAAAGTTTTTTCCCACCTGCACCATCTGTAATATACATCAGGTTTCACCCGGGAACCTTCTTGAATGCATGGGTGTGTCAAATAAGGAACTTTTCTCAGGCAACCCTTCACAAATATTGGACTTCATTAATGTTTATGACTTGTTTTGTATAATTTAATTTGTTGTACTTCTAAATTTTTCTTTGTGTCCATGTATTTGTGCTTATGCATTAGGGATAATAAAAAAAAGAACAAAGAATAAATTGAGTTCCGAAAATTTTCCAAATAAGTATTTATTCAAAAGTCACATTAATTTAAAATTTACGTTTTTTTTCTAAAATAAGTTCACATGTTGAATATTAGTTCTCTACAAGAGGATAGCTGGCTTTGGTTGCAATTCCACACTGATTATTCTTATTTCTGGACATCATGATGTATCCTTTCATTCCCCAAGTCTCTCCCCAGCTTAAAGAAATGAATAAAAGAACTTTATAAATTAATTATTAGTTAACACTATTAGACAGTATTCGCTTAACAGTATAAATTCCGTAAATAAATTGTAAATATAAAACTAGTTGATCACATTTTTAATATACAGTAGAGCCCCGACTATCCGCGCTATTGGGTGGCAAGGGTACCGCGGATAACGAAAATCGCGGATAACCCGAAAAAGGACTAAAAATGATGTGAAAACACGAAAAAAATATTTCAGCTTAAAAACTATGTTTTATTGTACGTAAACATGATATGTAAAACTTTTAAAATAGGTGCAGTACAGCAGAAACCTTTGCTCTACATCTAAAATGTCTTTAATCTCATCTAAAATTTGCTCTCATCATTAAAAACCTTTTTTCCTGGCACTCGCGGATAATCGGGGTTCTACGTACATTGATAATATAAATACAGCAAACCATATTGAGCTTGTCACACATTGTATCAATCATTTATAATAAAATATATAGTACTGAATATATTTTAAATTTGGTTAATATTCTATTCAAGCATGGTTAAAAATTATTATAATGCAGACTAGTTTAAGTTTCTCCATTTGGTACTTATAAAATTTAATTAACTTTTTACCTGTTTTTAACAAGCCAGTATTCAACCCCATCTAAAGTTCCGTATCCAACGATTAAAACTGAATGATTTTGGACATCAGATCTGCATGTGGGTTCATCATAGACACCATTCCTGTAAATAAATTTAGTTTACTTCCAATCCAGTACGTAAATAAAATTTCTCAGAGACAATTTCTGCTGTTATTGAGCTGAACAGTATAAGGGGTAAACACTAACATCGGGTATTCACCTTTTGCCCTAAGGACGCAATTCATGCATAGATTTAACAAACTAATCACATTACTAAAACTAAAATTAATTGCATGATTTCACTCGAAATTCGGACATCATAACATGTAACAAAAACATGCAACAGCATAACATGACGAACGATGCAGGATCATTCATTGCAGATTCTTCAGTTTTTTTTAAACTTAAGTTTTCTCTCAACACTATTTCGAAGGATTAGTAAAATTCTAATAAAATATCTATTTTGCCTTACTTGTAAAATCCGAAACCTGGCCCGGTCGAGTCAATAGCTACTAAAATAGGTCCCACAGTTGCCACCGCTTGCTTCAAGGCTACTTCGTCTCCAGATGGAATATTTACGAATCCAGTGCAGGTGGCTCCAACGCCCTTTTCAGCAAATTGACATTTGTCGGTCTAGAAAGGATTGATTATTTGAATAAAGTTATTTCGTTCTCAATGTCACAAGTATTAAATTTAAGTATTTCAGTAAAAGTAAAGAGACGGTTAGGAAATAAATTAACATTAGTTGGTAGTTTCTCTTTAGTTTTCTATGGGTAAAAACATATTTCATGGGTTTCTGATAAAATGGGCTTAGTTTATTTTTCGATACATATGAATTCGTTTTTATGTATAGGATAATGAAATATTCTTATTTATTAATTATTACTATTAGGAAATAAAGCATTATCTTATGAAGAACTCTATTATTGAAATAATTTAAGAATACTTAACCACTTTCCTAAAAATAACTTATTTATTAACTATTCATATTTAACTATTATATTATTATTTATATTTTACTTATAATGGACTAAATCCGCCAGACGTCACATTTTCCCCATCATGTGACCTACTGAGCTTGCAATTGGCTACCACAGATACTACACTAGTAGAGTTTGACACTACACTACTACTACACATCGACCACCACATGATGCAGTTCCTTACCCTAGTTTTTACAATAACCCATTCTAATAACATAGAATTTCATCTGTCTGATCTCCCTTTTCAAAAAGCATGCAACCAACCTGAAATAGTGCCACCATAGTGCCATAGTGAAGATTTTATATCAAGTTTAATACAAAGCTGCTATATAATTGCTACTGATGCCTCCAAAACTAGGAACACCACGTCGATAGCAGGTAGCAATTTTAAAAGTAAAGTAAAGTTTTTAAACAGAATATCAAGTTTCAATAGCATATCAGTGGTGAAGCTATGGTCCTTCATCTATTCAGGAAATTTCTAAAAAACAAACCATTTCACCTGGTCCATCAACTTCCGGAATGTCTGCTCTCCGATTACTAGTTGACACAGCTCATTTAAATTCTTAAATAAAAGTAAATAATATTTCGAATTAGTAATTTGAATTTTCTGATAACTTTTGTTATTTAATAAATATAAATTTATAATGTTATTTTTTCTTAATTTTTGTTGTAAATTTAAGATGTTTTGAAATTAAATTTATCAGTGAGGCAAGACATCACCTTAAGATGGAGAAATGAATGGGAGAAGCAGACATTCCGGAAGTTGATTGACCAGGTGAAATAGATTGTTTTTTTAGGAATTTCGGTGAATACAAAACGACGTCGTGACGTTACAAAATACAGAAAGTTGGCCAGCCAATGTTTATCCTATGGGAAACTATGCATAAAAACCGACGAAAATAACTAATTTCCAATAAATTATTTTGTTTTTTGGTACCAGTTACTGATAGATCATAGTTCAAAGTAATTTTTAGCAACAAAATAATAAATAATAGATTAATTTAGTTTTTTTAGGGTTTTAATTTTTACTAATATCAGTTCATACACAATGGGAAAGGCTTATTCCCGGCTCTTATCTAAACATTGTTGAAGTAATTTTTTTAGCTGATTTAATTATATTAACTGGATATAATTTTTATTACTTTAGTTATTATATGCTAGCTGATATGCCCTGCCGACCTTGCACGGGTGGAGTTGGAGATTTTTTTTTAATTTTTAATACATTTCCTACCTTTTTTTGATGAGTGAAAGGTCTCAAATCAAGCATTTTAAATTCTGAATGATTTCTGCATTTACCATATGATTCCCATAAAAAAAAATATTGGATAAATAGTCTACCAAAAACACTTAAAATGCTCAGTTAGAGCCCTTAATAAATCATATTTTAATGATTTTATTATATATTTGGTAAAATTTAATAAATAAACATATTCCTTTAATTTAAGAAAAAAATCCAATATTTCCACTTGAAATGGTTTTGAATATTAACCAAGGCTAGACTGGATCGTTAACTGTGTTATATTTCTAAGTTAAGTCTGATAATCCCCCTAAGCCTTTCAAAAGAGGGGAAATGAAGGTTTCAGGTAGAGGTGTTGATATCTGGAGACCTTTATCCTCTTTTTGGGGGATCCTGTTGGTCCTAATTTCTTTCCAATAGATGGAAATCCTTCATGTAATGGAGATCATTAAGTTAGTAATTTTCATTAAAACTGAAGATATCGTCATATGGAATGGGCACGGGCATCCAGATTTATAGACTTCAACACTTTACAATAGGTGTGTGGGGGCTCTAGATAAGAAAATTGCATTAATCTACACCTACAGCCTCTGCACAAGAACCCTTCACGATCCCAAACAGTGATTTTATGAAAGTAGGCTTTGTGAACAGAGAAAAATTATTATCGCTCTTGTTCACGTTTTAAGATCACTCAAGGAGGCCGGCATTGAACACCGGTGTATAAAACCAGTGTATAAAAAAGACACAACTATCGTAGAAAAAAAACGACGATTTCATGTAAACGTAAAAAATAACAGATAGATAAATCGCTATAGCGCTTGAAAAGTAAAAAAAGGTTCAATTTACCCATTGTTGTTCCCCTGCTGCAGACGATCGCCACGGGCACGAAGAAGACTGTCCCCATGGGCAAGCAGCCGATCCGCAGGGACATCGACCCGACGATCCACACGGGCACGAAGACGATTGTCCACAAGGACACGCAGCCGATCCACATGGGCACCGATCTGATGATCCGCAAGGGCACGAAGATGACTGTCCGCACTGGCACTCAAACGATCCGCACGGACATCTAGGTGATCCGCAGGGACACGAAGACGACTGTCCGCATCGGCACTCAGACGATCCGCACGGGCACCTAGGCGATCCGCAGGGACACGAAGACGACTGTCCGCACCGGCACTCAGACGATCCGCATGGACATCTAGGCGATCCGCAAGGACACGCAGACGACCTTCCACACGGACACCAATCCCACGATCCAAACGGCAACGCAGCTAACGATCCACCCGGACAAGCAGCCGACGATCCACCCGGACAAGCAGCCGACGATTCCCACGGGCACGCTCCCGTTCCGCACGGACAAGCTCCCGATCCACATGGGCACTCATCCACTCGTCCACACGGAGACGCACCCGATCCACACGTGCAAGCAGCCGACGATCCTCCCTAGGGTGGTCACAAAAAATCAACTTTAGCATTTCTTAGGTCTTGCCCTAGTCTACTGAAATTACAGTTGAACCACAAACAAAATCTTTCGATTCCGGCATTCTTTACGTAAAAATAATTTAATGAGTTTTAATTTCAGCTCTTTAATTAATTTTATGGAACAAATAGCTGAATCGAAGTATTTAATTCGATCTTGAAGTTTACATGCCTTTGTCTATTTCCACAGGGAATTATACCATGCCCGCTTAAAAGCCCGGCTTAGTTCCCACACCCGCTTAAAAAAAACCCTAGATCGTCAGGGGTGCATTTCCAACCTCCCATTCCCAAGTAATACTGAGACGTCTAGGTGTGTCCTACACTTCCTAGAAACACTTATCTGAAACACCCTGCTGCCTGCATGTGCATATACAGGGTGTTTCAGATAAGTGTTTCCTAATTTATAGGGGATTTTTCGTCTATGTCAGTCAAAGTAGGTCCTACAAGGTGAAACTTTCAGATAGTAATCATTTCAACTGGATTTGTTCCAGCGATGCTGATAGATTTTGATTGCAAAAATCGCGAATTTTTATTCCATCATCTTCACGTTTAAGATAGAAATATACAGGTTTATATACAGGGTGTCTCAAAAGGTCTAGTACAAACTTGGAGGGATGATAGTACTCATCAAGACGAACAAGAATTGGTAGAGAAAGGGGGGTCGCACGCAAATGAGTTTTAAGGGTTGAAACCCCGGGGTAAAAATCAGCAAAAAAACTTGCATATTTGTGCAGAAACAGATACAATTGTTCGATTCCGGCATTTATTACATCAACCAATTCCAATACTTTGTATAAAAGTATTATAAAAATGTTAATTTCATTAAAAACAGACCAATTAATGCAAAATGCATGCGTTATAGGTAGATTCAGGGCTCGATTTCAGCCGGAACGGTCCGGAACGGCGTTCCGGAACCTCTTTTTAGGAAAAAAAAATTATATTCTATTTTAGGGGTCTCCTAACTACGGCCCGTGAGACCCATTCATCAGGCCAGCGGATACCTTTCTATGTACGAAAAAAAAGTCCTAAAATGAATTAATACCCTGTTTTTACAGTCAACTTTCCAAAATTTTTCTGGGGGAGAACCCCCAGGCCCCCTTTTTTGTACTTAGAGCTCAACTTATCACATTTATTTTCAGATTACGTTCATAATAGTAAGAATCCTACCAAAAATATGTAAAAATGGAATATTTCAAATTAAAAAAAAACATTTTTAATGCAATTTTATCTTTTTTGCAAATAACAATATTTTTGATTTAATTGTAAGGTTGTTACTTAATTGATCTTTTAAAACATGATTGTGAACCCCCATTTAAACTACCCACAATCCGCTCCTGGTGTTGATTCTTTTTTATTTGAACCAGATTTGCCAGATCGCTGGGCGAATTTGCAAAGAAAATTTGCGACATCTTAAATTCTACCATTTAAGGACTTTAACTACGCATTATATCCCTTAATACCAGTAATTTTACCGTTCCGGTACCTCTTTTTTTAGAAATCGAGCCCTGGGTAGATTATTGTAAAAGAAAATGTCACGACGAAAACATTTTAATACTAGAGTCTAGTTGGTTGGTTGGTTGGTTGTTTTTAGTTTTATGGCACAACGAACAAGATGCTGAACACAAGGAACAATTTTAACTTTAATCTACCTATAACGTATGCATGTTGCATTTATTGGTCTGTTTTTTAATGAAATTATCATTTTCATAATACTTTTATACAAAGTATTGGAATGGGTTGAATGTAATAAATGCCGGAATCGAACAATTGTATCTGTTTCTGCACAAATATGCAAGTTTTTTTGCTGATTTTCACCCCTTAAAACTCATTTGCCACCCCCCCTTCTATACCAATTCTTGTTCGTCTTGATGAGTACTATCATCCCTGCAAGTTTGTACTAGACCTTTTGAGACACCCTGTATACAGGTTGTTTGTATACAGCAGTGGTTCTTAACTCAAATATGTCTGCGGACCATTTTACTTAAATTTGAACTTCGTTTGAACCCATCCCTTTCCCCCGACTTTATCTTTGTGGTTTTTATCCTTTTTCAATGCATTTATTCCTCACAGATGGTCTGAAGTTTGACTTTTTTCTAAGTAAAGGAAACCTTGTCTTAAATATATGTTTCATAACAAACATAAGCAAAAATCAAATAATTTATTATAGTCTGATCCGTTAACCTAAAACAGTTACCACGGTGGACAAAGCTACCAAATTTTTACAGGTGATTCCTTAGGATGTCAGAAGAGGTGCTATAAGGAGGGGAGCCAACGCAAAAAATTGCCAATTCGAATTTTGCAGCCGCCATCTTGAATTAAGAATTTGCTCTATTTTATGAACCATTCATCATTCAGGCCATAAACAAAGTGTCTTATGTATGTTTTTGGGGTCAATAAAAGCGAATATGCCACTATCGAAAACTTTATAGAACAATTTGTTCGAGAAAAAAGTTACACCCTTTCCCAAAATCAATGAGTTTTTGGCAGCTCAGTTCACCAGCTTACAAGCTGGATAGAAACACCAAATTTACACAGTATGTTCTTTGTAACGTTAAGAACAAATATAGAAGAGGAGCCAATTAGAAATTAAACAGCTTTTTTGAATTTTAGAATTCCATATTGGAAATAAAAGAACGTTACTCGAGATCCACTGCACATACAACCATAAACTCAAATTCAAAATGTATGTTTTTTGCGTCAAGAAAACCGAATATGATATTTTCGAACCCTCAAAAGAACCCTCGATATTTTCGAACCCTCGAATTAATTAAAATAAAAACACGTCACTTCCAATTCTACTGACACTTTCAATAGCTCAATTCAACAATTTCCAATCTAGATAAAAACTTCAAACTTGCACAACATGTTTTTATAAGGTTAAGAGAGATTGTAGAATGGGAGCCAATTGAAAAACGCCATTTTGAATTTTACAGCTGCCCTATTCGTTTTATAGAACTTTGTGTAACTCTAGTTCCACTGCGCACATACAACCAAAAACAGTGTCGAAATGTATATTTTTTAGGGTCAAGAAAACTGAATATGACATTTTCGAACTCTCAAAAGAAGAAATTAAATTAAAAAATTACGCCATGTACAGTTGGGGAAATAAAAAACGACTCAGTTGCGATTTCTGGCGAACCACTTGGGTTAGGAAGACGAATGAGGTGTCATTTTTCATTGTTTAAAGTATTCTTTAACCAAAAAAATTTTCGAGTCCTTAGGGGGTCGTCTTCATATTAAACGAAACACTAACTTTTTTTTTCCCAATGGGGACCCCCAATTATAATTAGTTTTTCTGAAAGGCCATCTCCCCAAACCCATAAATACCAAGTTTCATCCAGATTGATTAAAAAAAATTTATTTTTCAAAAATAAACTTTAAAAAAATTTTTTTAAATCGTGAATTTTTTTTATGGTAATCGATTCTTTTAGTAATTTTATGTAGGAAACCAAAATTTCAATCGATTTTATCCAATAGTTTTTGATAAAACGAACTATAGAAAGAGCATTTGCGGTATGCATTCGGCAACGGTATACGGCCCCTTAAGATATTAGGTCGTTTTTATCAAAAACTATTGGATAAAATCGATTTAAATTTTGGTTTCCTACATAAAATTACTTAAAGAATCGATTACCATAAAAAAATTTCACGATTTTAAAAAAAAAAATTTTAAGTTTATTTTTGAAAAATAAATTTTTTATCAATCTGGATGAAACTTGGTATTTAAGGGTTTGGGGGTATGGCCTTTCAGAAAAACTAATAATAATTGGGGGTCCCCATTGGAAAAAAAAGTTAGTGTTTCGTTTAATATGAAGACGACCCCCTAAGGACTCGAAATTTTTTATGGTAAAAGAACACTTTAAACCATGAAAAATGACACTTCATTTGTTTTCCTAACCCAAGTGGTTCGCCAGAAATCGCAACTGAGTCGTTTTTTATTTCCCCAACTGTACTTTGTAATAAACAACAGTTGAATTAAATGAAATGAATCACAGGCGAAAATATATCTTAACATTTTTTTTTATTTATGAGGCGTATTATTTTTTACATCTATGGTTTGTTTTACTACTCTCAGGAATGTGTGATAAAGAAAATTATTATTATTTTTTAAACGCTTTTATTCTACTTGCTTTTGGCGGCGTTTTACGCGTGGAATTTTAAAACTCGATTTTCGGGCACTTCCCGATATGTCAGGGCCCCGAAACTTTACACATCGGTGTAACCCTCATGACACTCCAATATCCAACCATTATCTAGTCAAACAACCAAAGGATTAAGTTAATTAACGAGTATTTTTAATTAACAGAAAAACCAGAATTTGATACCTTTCCCAAGGGGCTATTCTCCCTAAACCGTGCACAATTGTTTATAAGGCATAACTTCATCATATTCAAAAGTCAAAACGAGAATTGCCCAGTAATTACGATAATTATAGACGAATAATCACTTTTTTCTTTCTGGATGCTTGTACATAATATTTCAGGCACTTCCAAACGATATAAAGTTCTGAAACTTTGCACCGTGGTGGAAACTCGATGAAAATGCAATATTCAATCATCAACTAGTCAAAACCTCCGTAATTTAGGTAATTAACGAGTGTTTTTAGTTATCCTTTTAATTCATATTTGAGACATTCCGTGAAGCCAATGGCTCCCAAAACCTGTAAGATAATATACTAAGTATATAACTACAATATTTAATCTTCAAAACGTGATTTTTTACCTTCCAATTAACAATTAAGATAATTAGCGATTTAAGATAATAACCGCGAGAAAGAAATCGCCAGAAGAGCGAGAAATCGCCGAAAATATCGCCGAAAATCGCCGAGAAGAAAAATATGTTCTTTTATAATTTATTGACTACT
This sequence comes from Tetragnatha versicolor, assembly GCA_024610705.1. Lineage (NCBI taxonomy): Eukaryota > Metazoa > Arthropoda > Arachnida > Araneae > Tetragnathidae > Tetragnatha > Tetragnatha versicolor. The sequence goes on along the minus strand of JANDEH010000007.1, from coordinate 19,319,377 downwards.
GAAAAGACTGGATGGTACTGTTTGCTCCTTGATACACACACACACTAATTCTGAGTTTCTTACGATTGTTTTTTTTATTTTATTGAATGCTTTCTTTTTATTGTGAATCTTTTTGATATCGATGGATTTCATCGGTGATTGAGCGGATGCGAGGAATATATTCTTTGTGCGAGGTATTTTTCTTGCTCAGCTCTGTTATTATAACGTACCCAGCAAAATTAAATAGATTTTAAAATTAACTTTGGAGTTGATTGTCCTGCTGAGTCGTCAGAGGATTGTTCTACTTTGTCAGATATGTGAAAATTTTTTGTTATACATGAAACTAAAATTCCATCCTAACATAACATTAAATATGGTTGAAATAAATTACATTTTTTCTTGTGAGTTTTTGTTAAAAAGTACCATGACTAAAAAGTAGAAAATAAAATAAGTAAAAAAAAGATTTTTAAAAAAACGCTTTTATTGAAGTGTTCTAAAAGGTCAAAAATAATTTTTTCGGTTTGACAAATAATTTATTGGGAAGTAGAAAATAACTTTTTGGTAAGTAAAAAAAACTGATTTTCTAATCACTAAAAATAAAAGCGTGGGCGCTAGTCATTCTTAATTCACTATATATTCTAACTTCTTTATTCTATGTTCTATGACGTTAGATTTACAAATTTCTCATTCATTAGTTTTGAGTGGGATGGATTCACTTTAAATTCTCTGTTAGGTATTTTTATTTATATAAAATTATACATAAATGCCGACGTAATGGCCTGGTCGTTAGAGCATCTGACTGATGCAAAGCCGTTCGTCTGGGGTTCGAATCCCCGTTTGGCAAGGATGTTAGTGTCACTGTCCTGTAAAAAAAATAAATTTAAAAAATATTAAAAATTACTAGCGCCCACGCTTTTATTTTTAGTGATTAGAAAATCAGTTTTTTTTACTTACCAAAAAGTTATTTTCTACTTCCCAATAAATTATTTGTCAAACCGAAAAAATTATTTTTGACCTTTTAGAACACTTCAATAAAAGCGTTTTTTTTAAAATCTTTTTTTTACTTATTTTATTTAAATTTCCACACATTTTATTTTGGAATGAGTCTAACAATTTTCTCATGGACCACTTCCGATGTCCTCACAGACAACCAGTGATCAACGGACCACCTGTTGGGAACCACTGGATACAGGAAAAGGAGAAATATACAGGAAACACTTATCTGAAACAATCTCTATGGAAATACTTTGTAGTATAAATTTCCTACCTGATCCTGGACGGGAGTTACCAGTTCCTCAACCCTCCAATCCACTCTGTCGGGTATTGTGACGTTAGAAGGCGGAATCCAAAGCAGGGATGGCAAAAAGAACGAAACTAAACTCAGAAACTGTGATTTTAAGGTATTTATTTCCTCCCGGAACAAAGTTCAACAGTCTAAAAAATTTTATTTTCTCCGCGATAAAAGCAAACTTAAAATTTGATATTTCGTTTCCTCCGGATTAGAACCAAATGCCTTTTGAAATTGGATTTTGTTCCCGGAACTACACTTAAAACGAATTAAAGTTGAGTTTTTTCCTGGAACAAATCTTTGGGATTCTTTATGTTTTAATTTTCATACGGATCTTAATTCAGCCTAAATTGTGCCCTCCGTAACGAAATAAAACTTGACTTTAACTCCTCATTTTTTCTCCGAATCAAAAGTCAACGCAGCTTTGATACCGAGATTTCCTCTCGGAACCAAACTAAACTCCGTCTCGACAGTTTTGCTCCGAGAAAAATTCAAGGCACCTCTGGTTATTTACTTTCGTTCCAGAACCAAATTCAATAAGGAGGAAACCATTTACTTTGCTCCGAAAATTTTTTTTACCGGGTTTAAAAAACTTGAGTTTCGATCCGGAACAACAATAAATGTGAGTGAAATGCTTAAATTTGGTTCCGAAGATTGTATTTATTGTTTCTAATTTAAATACTACACACAATATATTTAATATTACGCAAAAGTATTGTCGTCAAATGACTTTTGATGCAAGTGCTTCAATTTCCAGCTTTCTATCAAAACTAATGCCTAAGTCGAGTATCAACCAAAATAATAACCTTATGAATATGAGGGAATAAAAAAATAATCATCTGTAATTAATTTAAAAAAAATTAATTTGTAATAATGAGTAAAGTTTATTAAAAGAGGCTTTAAATTTATTTAAACTTAAGCTAACTGACGAACAGTTACGGGGGGCTAGAAGTAGTTTAGTTTGTTGGGTTTGAGAGAGAGAGATTCAAAATTCAAGAAGGAATTTTATATAGTTTTTAAGCTGTAATAAATAGCTAAAATTTGTGATCAATTAATAATAACTGATCGTTATTTGTTTCTTGGGATTTCAAACTGACGGAATTTTGGGGTGTTTGGATTTAAATCTTTGGAATTTCGGGGAGTCAGAATTTCTTTAGTTGGGATTTTATACTGAGAAGATTCCGTGCTGTCGGAATTTTGTTTCTTGGGATTTTGGACCGACGGCATTTCGTTTGTAGAGATTTCAGTTTTTAGTATTCTAGGCTGTCTGGATAATGGCTGTCTGAATATCGGCTGTTGGAATTTTGGTTGTGTGAAAAACAAGACACAAATTTTTTTAAATATTGAATATTTGATTTTTCTAAACTTCACCTTGAAATTTATCAAATTATGTAAAAAATAGTATTAATTAAAATAGAATGTTGCCTTAGGAACAAAATGAAAACATTCTATTCACATTTAATTTTGTTCCAGAGCGATTCCAACTAATTAAACCTCGCTAAAATTATATACGGAGCCAAAGTTAAGTGTAGCCGCCGTGTGTAATTAGGTTCGGGAACGAAACTAAATCACCAAAGCTGCCTTGAATTTTGCTCGGAGCAAAACTGCCGAGACCGTGTTTAGTTCGGTTCCGAGGGGAAATCTTGGTTTCAAAGTTGCGTTGACTTTTGATCCGGAGAAAAACTGAAAAGTCGAAGTATTGTTTGATTTGGTTCAGGAGGAAACTAGAGTTTTGCAAAGGGAAATGATTTGGATTCGGAACAAAATTAAAATATAGAGATCGCTTTAGTTTTGATCAAGAACGAAACTGAAATTTTAATTCGTGATACTTTATTTCCAGGAACAAAATCAAAAGTCAAAATGAATTGGGTTTTTATCCGGAGGAAGCGCAATCTCATATTGAAGTTTCTTTTTCATCCCGGAAAAAAAATTTAAATGTAAATGAGTATTAGTTTCGGTCAAGAAGGAGTGAAACCTGAGAGTTCCGTTCAATTTGCCACCCCTGATCCAAAGGCTTCCATTGGTTCTTGAAATATCGCTTCTCAGACCAGTCATCTTGGATAACACCTCACTATAATCCTAGTAATGGTTAAATCTAATTTACCTATGAATTCTTTAAGATTTCAGGATCTTAATGCATTTTGTCTAACTAAATTCAACAACGCTCGACATGGTTTGTAAGCATATTTACTTAGTAAAGGTTGAAGTAAAGAAAAAAACATATCCTTAATTTTATACACTTCATCGTTAACATTAGTCCAGGCAACGAATGCTCAAAAAAGGTATAGAGGGAAATTCTAGTGTCACATTATTTGACTTCGTAACTTTGTTTTTGGCTTATTATTCTTACAAAATCCATCCCCAAGAAAAGGTTTCAATTATCTTTTTTAAATTAGATAAAATTTGCAACAATTTAAGACCATTCCCAGGTTTATACGTCCAATTGATCCCGAGTTACATCTCCTCAAAAATAGGGAAAATTCGAACATTTGAGTTAAAGTCATCTTTTAAGCATTTTATTGGCTATATCAGTGGTCCCCAACCTTTTTACCACCACGGACCGGTCAACGTTTGATAATTTTACCGCGGCCCGCTGGGGAGGGGAGTTGCTTTGTTTACATTCTAGATTATTTTGATTTATTAATTTTAATTTAATTGTATTTAAACATGCTTTCAAAATAAAATATAGTTACACCATAAAATAAATATAAAGGGATTTATAATTAATTTCATTCCTTAATTTGGAGTATAAAACTAGGAATTTAAATTCATTTCCAATAAAATGGTCAGCCCGTGGCCAGGTACCATTTGATCCACGGACCGGCACCGGTCCACGGACCGGGGGTTGGAGACCACTGATGTACGGCATCGGTACCATACATTTTCAATACCTCTTCTAATCCATAATTCCGCAACGCCGTACAAAAAAAATGCGACAAGGGGAAAAAATCGAGGGTTGCAACCCCCTCCTTTTAGGTGGTCTGGGGGGTCATTTGACACAACATAAAATCAATTTACTTTGAAAGTATTTTATGCATAGATAACATTTTCTCACATGCCGTACATTTTTATTGGTCCAAAGGTCAGTAGGAGGGAGAAAACTCCAAAAAAATCCATGTAACGAAATGTACAATACTGGCAAAAAAAATCGACTCAGACCCTATATCACCGGAACGGCTTGTGATATAATGACAAATAAGGTATCATTTTTCATGATTTGAAGTATTCTATATACAGAAAATTTTTCAAGTTCTTAGGGGGTCGTCTTCATATTAAACGAAGCACCAACTTTCGTTTTTCCTATGGAAACCATCAAAGATTATTCCAGATTCTGAAAGAGCACCCTCTAAAACCCCCCAAAACCAGTTTTCATGCCATTTGGTCCCCAAATGAAGCCAGGAGTGGGGGTTGAAGTTCGTCGAATTTACGTTGAAATCTCGTTTTTTACGTTGAATTCTCGATTTTGATCCTGCGGGGTTGATGGTTGAAAGGATCAAAATCGAGAATTCAACGTAAAAAACGAGATTTCAACGTAAATTCGACGAACTTCAACCCCCACTCCTGGCTTCATTTGGGGACCAAATGGCATGAAAACTGGTTTTGGGGGGTTTTAGAGGGTGCTCTTTCAGAATCTGGAATAATCTTTGATGGTTTCTATAGGAAAAACGAAAGTTGGTGCTTCGTTTAATATGAAGACGACCCCCAAAGAACTTGAAAAATTTTCTGTATATAGAATACTTCAAATCATGAAAAATGATACCTTATTTGTCTTTATATCACAAGCCGTTCCGGAGATATAGGGTCTGAGTCGATTTTTTTTGCCAGTATTGTACTTTATTGTGATTGTTGATGCGATATTTTTTTATACAGCATTCAGAGAGTTTATTTGAATTTAATGCAATTGTGCATGAAAAGTCAATGCCGTACAAATCTGAAAGTTCATATTAATAAAAATAATATATTATATAAAAAAGTATTCATTAAAATACTTATGTTTTCTAATGTAAATGTTTAATGGCTACATACAGTGCATAATTTTTAGGTGGAATTTATAATTTTATTTCTTTTAAGTTTTCTCAAAATGCATGTCTAATTTTGTATACCGGCAATCACCAATCATCCCGGTATCCAAGGTTGTCTTTTTCTTATCCCGAAATTCTAGTAAATTAATAAGTCTAGTGAACAAATAACAAATTTGAAGCTATAAAAAAGATCTACACTGCTGGCCATCCAAAATGGTACACCAAGAAGGAAAAAAGATATCAAACTCAAATTTATTTCTATGATTGTACATTGTATTAATATGAATTGATTAAAAATTCAGCTTTCCTGGATGTTAGGGGGCCAAGAAAATCAGTGAGGAGTGCGTTCTCCATAGGTGTCCATTACCGCCGCCCCACGCCATGGTATTGAGTGAAAGAGGCTCTGAATGGGCTTTGAGGGATTGGAGGACCATGTTGTGTCCACAGGTAGTCAAAGTTCATGTGGTCCACAAGCGGACGTTGCATACCGGGCAAGGTGATTTCTCCTCTTTCCTCGGACATGTTTTGCGGCGTTGGTTCTTAAGAACGGGTAGATCAGGGTAAAAATGCAACATAGGGGAATAAGAAGAAAGCTTGGACATTGAGTTCATCACGTGGTTGTGCATTTTTCTCTTGAGACTTGTCCGCAGGAGAGGGTTGAAGGTAAGAGTAGACAACAGGTTGTCAAACCCCATTGCTGCATCTCTGGTTGGTCAATATGCCGGTAAATCATACTGAGGAGGTTCGGGAGTGGAATCCAATGCTTCACTACCTCGTTACTCTGCGTAAAAAAGAAATCTGGCGATTACAAAATCAACAGCCGAGTGCTCTCTTTTCTCGCTGTCGTAAAGTCATCTCTAATTATCGTGGTGCTCCAGACCGCATTGGGATACTCTCATAAACCCTGTTCCATCACATTGGGATGTTCATTTCATTATTTAGTGCACCGTTGCCAACGCCAAATCATGTGTTGAAGATTGGAATTTTTCTAAAGCTATGCTTGCCAAACGGGCAGTCCCCTTCACTGTAAACGACATTCATTCCACTCCCACACCTCCTCAGTACGATTTACCTGCACATTGACCAACCAGGGCTGCAGCATTGTGGTTTGACAACCTGTTGTCTCCTCTTACCTTTGAGTTCGCCTGCGGACCAAGTCTCAAGAGAAAAATGCACAACCACGTGATGAACGCAATGTCCAAGCTTTCTTCTTATCCCCCTATGTTACATTTTTACCCTGACCTACCCCTTCTTAAGAATCAACGCCCACAAAACATGTTCGATGAAAGAGGAGAAATCCCCTAGCCTGGTATGCAACGTGTGCTGGTGGACGACATGAACTTTGACTACCTGGAGACGCAACATGGTCCTCTAATCCTTCAAAGCCCATTTAAGAGCCCCTTTCACTCAATACAATGGCGTGGGGCGGTGGTAATGGACACCTATGGAGACAACACTCCTTACCGATTTTCTCAGCCCCCTAACATCCAGGAAGGCTGAATTTTTAATCAATTCATATTAATACTATGTGCAATCATATAAATAAATTTGGGTTTGATATCTCTGTTCCTTCTTGGTGTACCATTTTGGATGGCCAGCAGTGTAGTAAATGTAAAAGTCTAGTGAACTGTCTTCTTTGAAATATATTTTTAAACCCGTTTAATGAAGAAAATTTACAATTTTCTATATATATTTTCAATTTCAAGGCATATCAAGGAATTTTCAGTGATCAATACCATCAATACAGTTTCAATGATCATACAAGTAAGGGAAAATTCCTTCCCCAATCATCATTTTTCTTAATACTATTAAGGGAACTCCATTCTTTGACTAAAGGATTAATATTACACGTTTCAAAACTCACCCCACGGTTTAGAAAGTGGCCCAATTTCTATCGAATTCATGGTGTAAGTAGTACGGATATTCCTTACCTCATGCAATAAATTTTTTCATTTTATTATGTTTTGTTTCGTTAAACGGGCATAAGTACCCTTGAAATGGTAGTGTCATTTTCATCAGCTTGGAAATATGGTTTGTATTAAAATGTACGGCATCATTTTTTTCTGAATTATTTACCTGAATACTATTTAAAACCACTATAATATGTAGAAAATTTCAAAATTTCATTGATCTATGATTATTGAAACTTTTAAAAATTTTCATTTTTTGTATTTCTCTATAATTTTTTTAGAACAGTTTATTTTGAACGGCAATGTTATATAACAATTGTATTTAACAATATCATGCTGAAAAAAAGATTGCCGTTCAGGATCAAATGACCTGCCAGCTTTAATAATCAAGTATACTATGAAATTGAGATAATTATTGATTTAAATTCAAATGAACAAAAATTTTTTGACGGCATTAATTTTAATAGTACTTTTGAGTTCTAGATAATGTTTTGGAACCGATGCCGTACTTTTTCAAATGACCCCTCAGACCACCTAAAAGGAGGAGGTTGCAACCCTCGATTTTTTCCCCTTATCGCATTTTTTTTGTACGGCGTTGCGGAATTATGGATTAGAAGAGGTATTGAAAATGTATGGTACCGATGCCGTACATGATCAAATGACCAAATTTACCCTTAAAATCGTCGGAAAATCAAAAAAAATTCCGACTTTGTGGCTCACTACTTTTGTACGGCACTGCACGTTTTCTCATTATTTTTCATGGATATATTGATGGTAAGAATGCCGTACATGATCACATGACCAAAATATACTCACCCTACCCGTGCTTTTGAACTCTCAACTCCACTCAGTTGGACTGCTTACAAGTGACGCCATAGTGCTGAATTTTATTATTTTATGCCCTTATATCATTCTATATAGGTCTTCTGGTGGTTCAAATGACCCATCAATTTTTGACACGGGCCCATGGTCTAATAGTTTTTGGGAAGTGAGAGTTCCCCAAGTGTTCAAAAATAAATTTTCGAAATTAGCAACAGCGGTGGCCACATGCTTTTTTTTAATTTAGAGGGAAAATTTATATTCAACACTCTGTTTCTCAGAATTAGTAAAATCCTGATGAAATATATATTTTGCCTCACTTGTAAGATCCGAAACCGGGCCCCGTCGAGTCAATAGCTACCGAAATGGGTCCCTCAGTTGCCAAAGGCTTGTTTCAAGGCTTCTTAATCTCCAGATGGAATATCTACGAATCCAGTGCAGGTCGCTCCAACCCCCTTTTCCACAAATTGACATTTTTCTGTCTAAAAAAGATAATTTGAATCCAAATATTCCGTTCTCAATGTCATAAATATTTAATACAACTATTTAAATTACACAAGAAATACATATCGAAAATAAATAAACTTTTAGTAGGTAATCTTCAGTTTTCAGTAGGTTAAAAAGGTAAAAACATTTCATGGGTAACTAATAAAATGGTTTTTTAGAAAAAGTCGGGTAAAAAACATGTACCCCGTTCGCACTGGCAGAAAAAAGACCCTCTATTTTCATTTCGCACTTAGTTGCCATAGAAACACACTTTAGGAATAACAAAATCGCCCCATATTTTAAGGGTGTTTGAAAATCACCCTTAATCAACAAAGATGGCGGCGCACAATGTTTCCCAGGATAGGAAAAGCTTATTTTCGGTGATTTTTCTTCAAATAAAGACCAAGGACACTTTTTAAACAGTTTAAACTGGACACAATTACGAACAAATTTATAGGTCATTAAGTTCTTTGAATTAGTACAATAATTTAACACAAAAAAGCCCATCAAAAATTGAACCGTGAGCTAAACAATGCTGTACTTCAATATCTCCGCTCATTGCTTTTAATTACTTAATAGTACAAATGTAAATAAAAACAGCTGCTGATAAAAAGAAATCAAAATATTAAACAAAAATTCAATCAAGAAATCTTTTCAGAACATTCTTGTTATGAATATGATAAAATTTATTTCGTGTTCTGCTATGCCAAACTAATATATCCTTGTATCCAAATATTTTAGATTTTTAAGGCAAAAAGACCCAGTTGGTAAAATAAAAGTACATCAAAATATGGAAAACAATGGACCAAAAACTGATTAAATTTAGTTTAATAAAAAAATTGAGTTTATTTACCTTGATATGATCCAATTTATCCCACTACAATCCAGTCAGCTTGTATTGTTTTTGTTTTTATTTGAAATTCAGAAATAGTTTTCTTGCATCGTCTGTCAATTAATAATTATTTATGTATTTTTACATTTTTACTTGCATTTTTTTAAAAAAGTTGGTGATTATATTTATTAGTTTTAAGTTATATAATAATAAATTAAATATTTCTTAGATTTCTACAATTAAGTGCTCAATCACCCTTTGCCAGTGCGAACGCCGTTTTAAGAAAACACACTTTAAGTTTAAGTGCGATATGTTTTCAGGGTACTTTAGTGGCAGTGCGAACGAGGTATTGCGGGGCTTCGCTCCCACCTACCCCTTATGAAAGAATGTGATTATCACTTATCCGATTGGCAAACAGGTAAAATTGTTGTCATCTAATATAATAAAGTTAAGTGTGTGTATGTGTGTATGGTTGTCTTTTATACAAATCCACAGTTTACTTCCGATCTGTACCAAACTTGGTATACCTACGTAAAAAAACCCAAGGAAAAACATAGGCTTTGTTTCGAAAACTTTTAATGACCCCTTGACCCTCTTTTGCTGAAATAGCTTTAGTTCTCCTCAACTAGAGATCTGCTTACTCCATTGTTACAAAGAAAATTTAATGCTAAACAACAAGTTTTTAATAGAAACACTAGGTACAAGTCTATTTAAAAATTATATTAATAATTTAAAAATCTATTTCAATGAAATTTAAAAATTTTAAGTACAGTTTAACATATTTTTATTTGAGAGTTTATCTAATTTTATATTTTAAAAAACTTATGGAATTTCATTGTTGTTAAGATAGTCTCCATGGAAACGAGGATGTAAAATAAAAAAGTGATAATATTTTACCTTTTAAGAAAGTTGGTGAACAAACAAAAAACTGTTAAAACTACCTTTAAACAAGAAAAGATTGATTTTGAAAAGCTTTAATTATTGAATAATTTCACCGAAAACGTTAATTCCTGAAGATATGATTAATCAAGGGATCTAAGCAATTTTAACTAATTTTTAGACTACTTTTTCCATGTAAATGTGGAAACCATTCAAAAATTATATTGCTTAAAAACTGAAGGAATTTTAATCCACCCCGGAACACCGGGATAAGAAAAATTACTAGAAACACCGGGATAGGAAAAGTTACCGGGAACACCGGAATATGAAAAACAACGCCTGGGATACCGGGATGATTGGTAAATGCTGATTATACAAAATTAGAAATATATTTGGGAAAACTTAAAAATAATAAATTTATACTCTGAACCCGTGCAAGGCCGGGCATACCAGCTAGTAATATCTATAAATTGGTGTCTTGATATTTCTGAAATACGATCACTAGGACTCTTTCAACTAGAGTAGTATAAAAATGTCGATTTTTGTTCACCTTACAACTTTTCTTTGGAAAGGCAATTTAAAAACAGCTAGGCCATATTTTTATCTCAGTTATAAAGTACTCTATCAGTTTTCAATGACATTATTGTGTTTCACTTCGTTGCTTGACAACGAATTCAAACGATGAAGTCAAACTTTGATACTAAATTAAAAAATAAATAATCATCGTAATTAAAAATTACGCGCGTATATTCCTCTATTGGGTACTTCTATCGAATAAAAAAAAATTGAAATCGCCCATGGGTATAATTTTTTGAAAATGATTAAATATTTCAGAAGAATTCGGTTTGTAATATATACTGTAGGAAGTTTTAAGCCTAGAGCTGGAATGGTTAAGTTAAGATGGTTTAAGGGATATCATATAAATATTAACTTCTACTTTATAAATAAAAAATTGCAAATTGTTTTTTGTAAATTTTTTCGCGTAATTTTCACCCCTTGAACCCCACTTGCGGCCCCCTAGCGCTAACCTATACAAATTCTTATTCGTCTTGATGTACCCTACCTGCCTTACAAGTTATGAAACACTTATCTGAAACACCCTCATTTTGGATGCGCACAATACTTGCTCGAAGGATTTAAATTTATTTGTGATTTTGTTTTAGTTCTGAAAGATCTTACTTTTCCAATGTAAGGATAAGACGTCTCTGTATCAATGCCTTTATTGTTTTTCACGTATTGAAAAGCTATGTCCATCCATCCTCCACTGCACCCCGCGTTACCTGAAATAAGAGTAAATTTTTTACGTTTAGCACTACATTTAAAGATATATAAAATAAAAATAAATCTATCGTTTTGAAATTCATACCTGTGGCACAGTCTACGAGGTTTTGTTCGTTCAATTAAACAAGCGTACCAGTTTTCCTCTTGTGTTGCCCTTCTAAAGATCCAGTTGTCGAAAATGCCCAACAGGACCCACATCCACCCTGTGAAAAAGTCGGAGGGGGGTTGCAAAAATAAGCAATTTATATTCCCACATCTTAATGTTTAAGATCTATTGAAATATTTTCTGGAATAACTTCTTACCTGATTCTTGACGGGGGTCACAAGCCCTTCATCCCTCCAATCCACTTTGTCGGGTATGTTGACGCTAGAAGGCGGAATCCAAAGACTTCCGTTGGTTCTAGAAACATCGCTTCTCAGACCAGTCATCTTGGTAAAACACCTCGCTATAATCCTAGTAAATATTTAACCAAATTTATGCAAAGATACCGAACTCTTAATGCATTGTCTTACTAAATTGCATAACGCTTAACATAGTTTGTAAGCATATTTACTTTGTAAAGTTCCGAAGTTAAGAAAAAAAACTTAATTTTAAGCACTTCTTCGTTGACAAGGCTTAATATGACGTCGAAATAGGTTTAAGCATATAAGGAAGCTTCATTTTGTTTTTTAATCACAGGATAGGATATAAATTCCCTATGCTGTCAATTTCGAAAAAATATAACTTATCTGTAATGAATGTATTGAAAACAAATAAGTAAGGAATATATTCACAAACATTTTCGATAAATTTTACATTTGAATTGCTTCGCGATCTCTTTGAGTTCTTTTATTACTTATCCGACGGTTATCACTGCCCTGAAAATGTTTATGTTATTTCTCCTTGAAATACCTTAGAATGTTTTTTAAAAAATTACTGAATAAATCTTATGTTTTACAGATATATTTTAGCAAAATGAATGATTCAATGTGGTTTTCTAATATTTCTTACCATGTCTGAATACTCGTTGATGCCTTGACGATACGTGTGTTTCCCCATGTCTGCTTCGAGATTATGTTGGATAATCCCATCAACGTTCTTCTGCCAGATCCCCCGTCGAATTTGTTCGTCGCTTGCACTGTAGGATTTCTTGTAAACCCTCTGTAAAAATTTAATCGTCTTTATTTATTCTATTCTCTAATTTCATTTCGTCAAATGTTTTTATCGATGTATAATTATGATTGTCAGAACATATAGCTATTAGAAAAATATATAATATCACAATAATATTTTTTTTTTCAAAATGGCGGATAAAAAAAGACCAGAAACGATGATTAAAATTATCTAATAACGTTTTAAGTATCAAAATAACCTTAAGTGTGTGTTAGTATAAAATATTTTATGGAATAGCTATACATAGAGTGCAATTTAAAGGCTTTAAAATGAACTTACTTTGAATTCTTTCCAGTATTCATCCAAATCATTGAAGATTAAAGAGCTTTTACAGCTTACTGCTCCAAGCAGTAAAAAAATCGCTACGAGCTTCATATCTATTTTCAGATTATAGATGTAATGAAAAGTCACAAATAAAACACTACATAAACATAGAATGTAAGTATAGGAAATTTGCGTAAATTTAACTCATTTTTTTATTTTTCTTACAGTGGAAAAAATATATAAAAAAACCTGGTAAAATTTTTGTTTCTACACCAAAATTGAAAAACGTCCCTAAAAATGGAGGCTAGGCACGAATGCCCCAGTTTTTGTTCCTTATAGTAAACGCATTGAAAAAAAAAAATTAATTATTAAAAATTTATTTTAATGCCTCAAAAACATTTTCTACCTTATTCATTACAGAAATGTGATCGTAAAAAGATATTGAAACATGAAAATAAACAAAAATAATTATTTATTCATCCAATTAACTGTAAAATTATTCTGAATTTATGTAACTTGAGCATTTTATGTTCTCTAAAACACGTTTTTACTCCTCAAATTGGAGATTATTGCAATTCAATTAAGCTTTTTAATTGAAAAGGACATTTCGTACTTTCATCATATCTCACCTTCTATTATGCAATGGTTACTTTTATACACTTCAAATCCATCAGCATATCTTAATTTTTGTAATTTAAGTCGGTCAAATGTGTGGCCATACATTTTTCATTATAATTTATTGTATGGAACACAAATTTCTTCTCCAAAAACAAGCATTAGTAGGGTTTGCATTATCAAGCCGTATTGATACAGGCAAGATTGGCACTTAGTCCAGTAACTTAGTAGTTTTTTTTTCAGGAAAAATATACAGTAGTTTTTTTTCTCAACGGTTTTACATGTTTTCGAGGGTGCCGAATCCGAATCTGAACTTTGCATACAAAATTTCGAAGTGCATTTTAAGAAAATTCGAAAAAACCCTAAAATTTCACCTCATTTTTTTTGTTCGTAGAACGGAAAGTATGGGTGTCTCATGTAAATGTTAAACACAAAAAATAAAGAAGGTAAAACAAGCTATAAAATTGTCAATGACAATTTTTTTGTCAGACTAATAGTTTTGCCGCTAGAGTGAGCTGAAAAACAGTGATTTTTTGGCCTTGTTAATTTTTTAAAAATTCATTTATTAAATTATGAGAGTGTTTTAATAAACGAATTCATAATTTTTTGCATTGATGAATCCGAATTTCAAGTTTATTTTCATCTTGAAAGTCATCTTCTTAACACAAATTGCAAAAAATCTAAAATTTGTGCTCTTTTGTTCAGTTTTTTACCAATTTTCTTTAAAATATTAATTTCTTGAAAAATAGCACTACAACAAATTAAAGAACTTAAAATTTCCTATAAGGTGCAGTGGTTCATTTTTGGAGAAATTAATATTTTTAAATAATTATAATTAATTTTTAAGTCATGACAATTACTAAATATTAAACTTTTAACTAAAATATAACCTGATTATACAGGGTGTTTCAAGAGTCCGTTTCGCGTCTTTCATTTGAAACCAACGTTTCCCAGGGTCACAAATGTAAGGTCTACGGTCTACCCCTAGGTAAGTAACCTTAGAAAATCCATTGAGATGACTTACAGCGCCCCTTGTGGCAAAGTAAAAAAGTTAAAAAAAATCATTTAACAACTTTACGAGATAGAGCAAAAACCTCAGTAAGAGTATTGTTGCCACAGTTATGTAGAACTCACTGAAAAAGATTTCATGTAAGTATCGTCAGTATTCGGTCAGTTCGATTTTGATTAGTGAAAATAGCTTTTTTTCATGCCTTGAAAAATTTGATTAAGAAATTCAATAAAATTTGCAAATTTGCGAACTTTTTCTTTTTCGAGGCCAGAAAAGTTATATTAACGATATTTTCATGAAATTTTTCATAAAATATTCATTGCCACTGTTCTTCATAACAGTGGCAAAAATACTTAAACAGTATACTTTAACAGCTCCTTTAGTTTTTAATTACAGCTCCTTTAGTAGTCGCTGAATACGAAAATAACCATGGGGAACAGCCCCTCCGCCTTTTTACGTTTTTCAGTGACTTAATGCCTTTGAATTTGATTTTTAGGGTCAAAAAGCATTACTTTAATCTTTAAATTACATCCAAAGGAACAAGGAAATTTTAAATTTGTTGAATATGAAATTTTGTAGCAAGTGGATAGGTTTAAGGGGTTATTACCCCCCACAAAAAATTGCTCAAAATTGTAGATGTTTTTATACGCTATTTTTTCCTCTTATTTTTTACGCAATTCACGTTTGAAGCGTCCTAACCCTTCGCGATTCTGGAAGTCTTCCGAACACTTCCACGGGGGCTTCTGGGAGGCTAACACCTCAGCCGCTTTTAGTAAAAATTATTGCTGCATATTGTCATTAAATTTGGGTCCTTGGGGAAGGGTTAGGACCCTTCAAAGAGGAATTGAGTAAAAAATAAGCAAAATTAATAGGGTATAACAAATCCTACCATTTTTAACGATTTTTTTTGCGTTTTTAAGGGGTAATTACCCCTTAAATCTATCCATTTGTTATAAATTTATCATATTTTATTAATTTGAACCTTTCTTGTCCCCAGGAGGGCAATTTGAAGACTAAAGCAATGATTTTTGACCCTGAAAATCGAGTTTAAAGTTATAAAGTCGTTGAAAACGTAAAAGGGGGAGGGGCTGTTCCCCGAAAATCCTGAGTCAATTGAGAATTTTAATGGCAATTTTCGTATTCAGCGACCCAAAATCTATAAGAAATGACTATTTTCATCAAGGAAAAAATTTTGAAGGTCAAATTTGTTGAACAGTGTTATCTTAACCTTTTTTATTTCACCGCTAGAGTCATCTCAATGGATTCTCCAGGGTCACTTACCTAGGGGTAGACCTTACTTCCGTGACCCTAGGACACGTTGGTTCCAAATAAAAGCCACAAAACGTACTTTTGAAACACTCTGTATTTCCCAAAGTAATAAATATATTTAAATAGTTAATTTATTCATTTTAATTAATACAAATTAATTGATTTGTTACAATTTAGGACTTTTCATGCCTTTTTTACCAAAAGTAACATTATTTTTACAAAAAAATAATAAATTCACAACCTAAAATGAAAGTAGTTTCATAAATATTTGTCATTTAATTCATTTCATAAGAATAGGACACGTTTTTACGATAGAAATAAGAAAACACTGTAATTTTTTTTCACTATTGGGAACAAATACGGGGGCATTCGTGCATAGAGTCCCTTAGAGATCCACCAGTACGAACTTTGATTCAAAAGAACAATTTTTGCAGAAATAAGAGCATTTTTAATAATGTCCCTTTTTAGGGACACAAGGTCCTAATGGGTTTTAACCAACATGCATTTAGTTACTGACAAAAATATCAGTCATTTATAGTAAAAACCCAATAGTTTTTTTTGTTCTTCATCCTAAGTGCATGTTGGTAATAAGGAACCTTGTAGTCCTTTCAAACAAAACAATCGTTTCCATATAAAAGGATCTATATTTAACCTTTTAAACGCCGCAATTCAAATTTGAAATTAAAGGTTCTTATTTTTGGCTTGAATGGCTTGTTTCATCATTACTAAAACCATTCTGGTCATTTTTTGGCTGAAAAAAAATCCTAAGTACGATTTTTAGGATGTTCCCATTTGGGAACATCGGCGTTTGGGGTGAAGTTTTTAGGGGGATTTCCAAAAGGTTCATATTTTACAATCAATTCAAATAAAATGATTGAAATAGGTTTCTACTCAATAATTAGGAACATATTTATGATATTGGACGGTTTTTTTATTTTTATTACCCATACTTGGACGATTGGGTAACATTTTATAGATTTTCATAAGAAAAAATTGACATGTTTATTTCGTACGCGAAGCTTTTCCGTACATTTTTCTTGCACTATGGGTAATATTTTGGTATAAAAAATACATAAAAGTGTTTCGATGCGCTTCAAAGCTAAAAAGTTAGGTTTCTGAGTGAAAAAATAGTTTTAGTTACGGTTCTATACGGTTATTTAGCATAATATCCACTAATTACATTCAAATCTAATTAGTTTTTAAAAGCGATAATCATAATTATCTCCATTGATTCATTAAAGCCGTGTTTCTCATGGAAGATTCCGAACCAAATCACATATCTCTTACATCAAACTTACGTTAGAAGAGGGTTTTAATATGTACACACTTTTCCTAATTTTCAAAATTCTTCTATTTTATTCCTAAAATTTTTATGTAAAAAAAGGTACTTGAAAAAAATATGTATGCAAGTCCTCAAAAATACTTCAAATATGCTCTTTGCATAACCCCTAATGATAATTACTGAAAATTAATCGATCGGGGAGTTAGAAAAATATGCAAGTGTGAGAATCTGCTATAAAGATTTGGCATTTATTTATCCATAAATTAAGAGAAAAAATAAAAATTACTTATTTTTAAATTTAAAACATCATTCTCAACCTGTTTAGATCCTTTGAGGCGAAAAAGGTTCAACAAATTAAAGAAAATAGGAAATAACTTGAATTTTTTTGTGTTATAAAAATCCCCTCAAATACTATACCCCAAACGCCGATGTTCCCATTTGGGAACATATACATAGAATTGGTTATTACTCTCCAAAATTGGAATATGAAGCTATTCTGTCAAGCCAAATGAGAAGATATGTACTTAAGCTATCTAAACACAGCAAAATTATTTGAAACTAATTTTATTTAAAATTTTCATAAATAAAAACTTGTGCAACTTTTTGAAGAGCGAAAAATCTGTAATTTTGATATAAATTCTACAAAAAGGATTAAACTGTACATCAAAAACTTTTGCATGTAAAATAACTTCATATCTTTGAGTTGCTTAATACCAAGTATCAAATTCCTGCATGAAAAATTGAGTGGTGAAAAAATTCCCAAAAGTGATGTTCCCATTTGGGAACATCGGCAGGTAAAAGGTTAATTTTCAAAACTTTTAATTTTTAAAACAAACACATAAGCTATCATAAATCAATGAATTCTTTCTTTCCCTGTTCATCAACAAAATTTATGCCATAGAATTATTGCTATACAATAATAAAGCAAGTAAATAGCTATTTCGAATTACTTTGTACGCATCAGAGAACGATATACAGGGTGATTCAGAAATAATCATCAATAACTGAAAGGGAGGTAGAGGGGCCCTAGACAAGCATATTTCGAATAGGGATGGTGGGGCGCAGCCTTACCGTTAAAGAGCTAGGACCTAATGTAGTGCGAGAGCGTTTCAAAAGGCCGTTTTTAGAAGGCTCGTGTGACGAAACAAAACATAATAAACTGAAAAAATCTATTGCATGAGGTAAGGAAGTATCCCTACTACCTACAGTCCTACACCATGAATTCGATAGACTTTGAACCACTTTCCAAACCGTGGGAGTTTCAAAAGTGCAATATTAATCTTTTAGTCAAAGAATGGAGTTCCCTTAATGGTATTTAGAAAAATGATGATAGGGGAAGGAATTTTCAATGATCGTGAGAAACTGTTTGATCATTGAAAATTCCTTCCCCGATCATCATTTTTCCAAATTCCATTAAAGGAACTCCATTGTTTGACTAAGAGATTAATATTGCACATTTTAAAACTCACCCCACGGTTTAGCAAGTGGTCCAATTTCTATCGCATTGAGGATTTAAGTAGTACGGATACTCCTGTACCTCATGCAATAATGTTTTTCATTTTATTAAGATTTGTTTCGTCACACGGGCCTTCTATAAACGGCCTTTTGAAACGCGCTCGCACTACATTAGGTCCTAGCTCTTTAACGGTAAGGCTGCGCCCCACCATCCCTATTCGAAAAATGCTTGTCTAGGGCCCCTCTACCTACCCCGCAATTATTGATGATCTTTCTGAATCACCCTGTAGAAACTGAGAACACTTGATAAACACAAATAACATGGATTTATTATGATTTATCTTTTTTTAAATATCAATCTTCAATGACTCTTATAACTATAAAATAGTTTAAAAAAACATTGCAGTTCTTAATTTTTTTAAATCACATTTTTATAATATCATCCACATAAAATGTGAACAGTTTTACATACCTGTAACAAACTTCTGATACAAAAAAAGTAACTGAGACTTGAACTCTTTTACTAAACAATAACAAGTTTTGTTCCCTCCACAGAGCAGTTTCACAGACCACGAAATGTATTTAGTACTGAAAGATTACTTACCCCATGTGTTGATAAAAAAGGATAGCTATGTTTTCGCTATCTATGAAACAATTGAATGCTGGATAATTTGTTTGAATGCTGCATCATGATGTCAATCAATACAATACATGATTTTTTAATCGTATATCATTTATTTACTGATTTTTTTTAATATCCATTCGCTTTAAAACCCTTGCTTTGCTCAAATATAAAAGTTCTGAATAAATATACCTAATAATGTTTTATTTCCGTAGATAGTTCCTTTTAGATACTACAGCCCTTTATCTTGACACTCATAACTTTTTTATCAGAAAGTTAACTTATATTTTTCATTCATTTCATGGTCTCTATTTGAATAAAACTTAACACAAGAAATTCCATCTCTAAAAAGAACAATTTAGAATTTCCCCCTAAATTTTAAATTTTTTTAAAGAAATTTGTATCAATTTATTTACTACTTTTACATTTAAACCAAAATAATAGTCAACTCAAGACTAAAAACATATCAGTGACTATAGGCGTAAAACTTTTAATTTTTTATGCTTTTCATTGAACGTAATATAACAACTTTTTCTCTTACTGAAATATGAGTATCAACTGAAGGTAGAAAGGAATATTCACCGAACTTTTACCTTGGTTTTAAACGGATCATAGTCACACAACTTACGTTTAAAGGAACTAAAAAATGTTGATTCATAAATGTTTTAAAATTTTAAATCAAAATTCTATTTATTGATTTTTCTTAACATACGATCTAGTGTCTTAGTAATCATAACTTTATCATATATACTTGTATTATCAAAAATTATAAGAGGTAATTGAATGTTTATTTTTCTTATTTTGGTCGAAAAACTTTAAATGCTAAAATTAGTTTGATGATTTCCTAGCAGGCAGGTAGTATTTACCAATAAATTGTAAAAATCTAAGTATTGTTATGACCAATCATTAATTTAAACAGAATAAATAAAAATTTCAATACCGCAAGTTTTCCAAAGAAATATTTATTCACTGCTCAAGTCAAATTCAATAAAAAAATCGACTATTTTTTTCTCAAAAATAAGTTCACATGGTGAATATCAGTTCTTTACAAGAGGATAGTTGGCTTTGGAGGCAATTCCACACTGATTATTCTTATTTCTGGACATCATGATGTATCCTTTCATTCCCCAAGTCTCTCCCCAGCTTAAAGAAATGAATAAAAAAACTTAGTAAATTAATCATTAGTTACCACTATTAGACAGTATTCGCTTAACAGATATAAATTATAAATTCCGCAAATAAATTTTAAAAATAAAACTAGTTGATCCCATCTTTTAAGAGTGTGGGTTGGGGTAATGTGGGCCATGGGGTAAAATGGGTCAGTTTTATTTAACTCGTTATAAATCAAATTTAAATTGAATTATTTTCACTCATTTTTTATTATATTCTTTAATCTGTTGGCAACCGTTTTCGACTGTCAAAAATTTAGATTTATGAATTTGAGGATTAAAAAAATATTTAATTTGAACCGTAAATGATATCGAAAAAAACAGGGTTTACCAACTTCGAAATATCTATACATTGTAATAAATTACAGAACCCTTTTGTGATATTTTTCCATAAAAAAAGTATAGGAGGCATTTCAAGCCAATCAGCTTAGAAAAATATAAAATATTTTATCTTTTATAACGATATTTTGTACTTGGGTAAAATGGGTCATAGTTAGGAGGCCTTCTGTATTAAGTAAAAACAATGTTTTAACTTATTTCCTTCAAATATACATTGAACTCAAACAAGTTTATTTTTTTCTCCAAATGAAGTATTTTTTAATTGCTACATTTGAACAACGTTCATAAACTTCGAACGTTTACAATTTCATTAAAGTTCAACAAATTTCTTCCGATAAAAATGGCTTAGCCAAATTGCCTTTTTTCTTATTTTCTTGCATATTTAGTAATAAATATATTTTGACATCTTTTTGCAATGAGACCATACTTTTGATGCTAAGTTTAACCAACTTAGAACTAAAAAATATTTGATAAAATCAGATGAAAATGTTGTTGAAGGATTTAATGCCAAGTTCCAATTGAAAGAAATGATTAAAAAGTTATAATTTTGATGAAATAACATAGAAGGGAAAGTACATAAAAAAAAGACCCATTTTCCCTCATCCGACCTTATACATTGATATTATACAGCAAACCATTTTAAGCTTGTCACACATATATTGTGTCTATCATTTTTTAATAAAATACATAGTACTGAACACAGAGAAAAATTCTAACAGAGGGTCCAACACGATATATTCAAAAGTTGTATGGGTTTGAGGGCGCCACGAGGAACTATAAATGATTGACAGAGAGATCAAACCTGTGATTGGCTGTCACGCAATCTTCTATTTCGAAGGAGAAGGAAAAAGTTTTTCTCAACCAATCAGGCTTTTCCGTCCCGCCTCTCGTGACGTTATGCAATCGCAGCGCCACCCAACCCATCCAACGTTTCAATTTCCATTAGCGCCTATGGTGACGGACTCTCTGTTCTAGTACTCTGTGGTACTGAAGATGCTTGAATTTAAGTTGCTCCATTTGTTAATTAGCTTTTTACCTGTTTTTAACGAGCCAGTAGTCAACCCCATCTAAAGTTCCATATCCAACGATTAAAACTGAGTGGTTTTGGACATCTGTTCTGCATGTTGGCTCATCGTACACACCATTCCTAGAAATAAATTTAGCTTACTTCAATCCAATACATAAATAAAATTTCTCAAAGAAAACTTCTCCTGTTATTAAGTTGAACAGTATTGCAAACACAGTTAAGTAGATACAAACATTTTGAATACTATACTAGATTTCAACCTGTTTTGACCCTGACGTCAAGAAAAACGGTGGAAAAACCGAGTTAACAGATCTCTGTAGTTCTTACTGGATAGCGCGTTTAATGCTAAAGGGATGTATGCATCGCAAAAAGGATTTTACTAAAATTATCATTATTAACTATGCAAGTTCATCAAATGAAGATTCTGCAATTTTTTTTAAACTGAAATTATCCCTCAACATACTGTTTATCAGAAATAGTAAAATTCTGATAAAATGTCTACTTTTCCTCACTTGTAAGATCCGAAACCCGGCTCCGTCGAGTCAATAGCTGCTGAAATGGGTCCCACAGTTGCCACTGCTTGCTTCAAGGCTTCTTCGTCTCCAGATGGAATAACTACGAATCCAGTGCAGTTGGCTCCAACGCCCTTTTCAAAGAATTTATATTTTTTCGGTTAAGAAAGGATGAATTATTTGAACTAAAATATTCCGTGCTAAAATATTTAAATAATAATTTATTTGCACACAATATGTAACATATTAAATCAAAAAGAGAAAAAATCAAATCAGGAAAATCTTTAAATCAAATTCTTTGGTTCAATCCCACCTTTGAATTCAATGGTAAGATTGAAAGAAAGAAAATTCAATAAAAGTGTGGGCCTGAGTTCCACTTTTTTTAATGGAATCTACTTCTTTTTGATGTCATTATGAGTATCAAGAAAAATAATCACATTCACATGCTGTTAAATTAGGATTTGGAAAGAAAATATCTTTCCCGTAATGTTAAGTTTATGGCGATGGTTTTCCTCCGTTTCCCATGTTAATCTATGAGTATACGAATACTTGTTTGGTTTTCAAATATCGCTTCGTTTTGGATAATAATTTTTGCATACAGTTCTGATGCTTTTTTGTTCTTTTTTTGTAGATTCTAATAAAGGATAACAAACGATGTTGGAATAATTTTTGTTTTAAACGTCCAGTTTAGCCGTAATAGGTAAACTAGTGCAAATTCGATGGATTTATGGTACGAATACTTTTGGGAGACACTGCAAGTAGAGATCCTAAAGTAGAAGAGAGGTGACAACAAGATCGATCCATGGTCGATTTGTCCACTGAGTCTGCGCAGAGACTATTTGGTGAAACGAAATTTCGATTGCGCTGTCTCTTTGGCCAAATCGAACTTTGGACAAATCGAACTTTGGATCGAACTTGTTGTCGCCTCTCTTCTAACTCTAGGATCTCTAACTGCAAGTACTGACATTATTGTAGAATGGATAATTGGAGAGACACAACTCTTATAGAAAAGAACGACGATTTATAGTAAACGTAACAAATAACAGTTAGTAAAATCGTTAGCAATTGAAAAATTAAAATAAAAAATGGTTCAAAATTACCAATTGTTGCTCCCTCGCAGCTGACAATCGCCACGGGCATGAAGATGACTGCCCCCACGGGCACTCGGCTGATCCGCAAGGGCACGAAGCCGTTTGTCCGCACAGGCATGAAGACGACTGTCCGCACCGGCACTCGGCCGATCCGCAAGGGCACGAAGCTAATTGTCCGCATCGGCACGAAGACGACTGTCCGCACCGGCACTCAGCCGATCCGCAAGGGCAAGAAGCCGATTGTCCGCACAGGCACGAAGATGATTGTCCGCATCGGCACGCAGCCGATCCGCACTGGCACGAAGCCGATTGTCCGCATGGACACGCAGACGCCCTTCCACACGGACACGCAGATAACAATCCAAACGGCGACGCGGCTGACGATCCCCATGGGCACTCCGCCCTCGATCCAAACGGGCACGCACTTGTTCCGCACCGGCAAGCAGTTGACGATCCGCACGGGCACTCCGCCCTCGATCCACATGGGCACGCACTTGTTCCGCACCGGCAAGCAGTTGATGATCCGCACGGGCACTCCGCCCTCGATCCACACGGACACGCACTTGTTCCACATCGGCAAGCAGTTGACGATCCGCACGGGCACTCAGCCCTCGAACCACACGGGCACGCACTTGTTCCGCACCGGCAAGCAGTCGATGATCCGCACGGGCACTCAGCCCTCGATCCACACGGGCAGGCAGCCAACGGTCCGCCCTAGGGTTACAAAAATTAACTTTTTAGGCATTTCTCTGGTCTGCTATAATTATAGTTGAACCTCAAACAAATTGCAATAAAAGTTTTCTGAACGGTTTCCGCATATAAACATACAAGTTGTTTCAGATAAGTGTTTCCTAACTTCTAGTAGGGGGAGACATGCCTAAACGACTCAGAATCACATTTAAGGTCGTATTCAGAAACTTTCAATGTGAAAAACACGAGATGGGAACGAGAACGAGCCGTAAACGAGAGATATTTCTACTTCACAGCTGTCGTACGGCATATTGTTCTGAGATTCGAAGCACATTCCGATTGCTTTTACACTTTTTGTGGCCCATCTAATAGTTCCAAAAATCTAAAACAGCATTAACTATCAAAATAAGTCCTCAGACATTAATATATTACGAAAGTAATGGACATCTAGAGTGCTTGTAAAAATTTTTATTATCAGTGTATAATTACTTGTGACATAAATTTCAGAAAATACAAGTATTAACAGATCTAATATAATAAAATTCAATGTGTGTATATTTGTCTTCTATACAAATCCACAGTTTACTTCCGATCTGCACCAAACTTGGTATACCCACATAAAAAAACTCAAGAAACAACATAGGCTATGTTTCGAAAACTTTAATTGACCCCTTGACCCTCTTTTGACCCTTTTTATGATTATTTTGCTGAAATAGCTTTATTTCTCCTCCACAAGAGATCCGTTTACCCTATTGTTACAAAAAACATAATGTAAAATAACAAATTTTTAAAAGAATAACTAAATAAAAGTCTATTTAAAAATTATATCACTAATCTAAAAATATAATTAAATGAAATTTAAAATTTTAAAACTGGTAATTAACTATATATTAAAATATTTTTATTTTAAAGTTGATCTAGCTTTTAAATAAAAAGTTTCATGGAATAGCATTGTTGTTAAAATAGTCTCCATGGAAACGAAAATATAAATAAAAAAACGATCACTTTTATCGTACAATGAGGAAGTTGCATGATTTTTTTTTATTTTTTTAATCGATTCTTCTTGCAAAAATAAGGAACTACCCAAGGTATATAAACTAACAAGGTATGCTCTTCCGGCGAAAAAGGCGTGGCTTTTGAAAATGACGTCACCCAGGATATATTTCCTATTCACAGCATGGGAAAATGCTTATTTTTGGTGATTTTTATTAAAATAAGGACCAAAGAAACTTTTATAACAGTTTACACTGGACACAATTACGAACATGTTTATAGGTTATCAAGTGTTTTGAATTACAACAATAATTTTAACTCAATAATAGCCGTTCAAAAATATGAACCTTTAGCTCTACAACGATGTGCTTCAATCTCTCTGCTTATTGATTTTAATTACTAACTTGTATAAATGAAATTAAAACAGCTGCTGATACAAAGAAAACAAAATATTAAGCAAATATTCAATGATTTAAACTTTTCAGAACATTCTTGTTATGATAAAATTAATATCGCTGTTCTGCTATGTCAAACTTGAATATCCATTGTATCGAAGCAGTTTAGATTTTTAAAACAAAAAATATTCAGTATCTAAATAAATCAAGTACTTGAAAATATGGAAAACAATGAGCTAAAATCTAAGAACTAATTAATTTAATTTAATAATGGATTTATTAAAAATTTTAGTGCATTTACCTTTAATGATCCTTTTACAGTCCAGTCAGCTTGTTTATTTTTATTTGAGATTCAGAAAAAGAATTCTTAAAATCGTCTGTCACTTTAATTATATTTTTTAATATTTTTATACTAATTTTTTTTAAATAAGTGGGTGATTGTATTCATAAGTTTTAAAACAAACTAAATAATGAATTTCAATAATATCGACCCAATTAATCCTGATGTATCTACGATCTGTTGCATTGCAATGGCGTTGTATTGGCTGATATGCTCGTCATTGATTGGTCCGTTATTTTATATCCTGGGTAACGTCACTTATGAGCATACCTTGTTAGTTTATATACCTTGGGAACTACCCAAAATTTGAGGCCAATCGAGAAATTTTTTGATTGCCAAAAAAATTAACAAAAATCCCCTTTTTAAAAGCCAGCGAAAACGCCAAGAGTTTGGATGTGACGTCATCTTATATTAAACATTGTTGTAAAGCAATGGAGTTGATGGTACTATTGTTGACGTTATCTTATAGTTTAAACAATAAACGATTTCAGTAATGTGTTTTTTTCTCGACTTTTAAATTAAAATATCTAATTACCTGTACATTTTTTTTGAAAAACTGACTAGATATTTCATTTTACCATACAAAAAACCATACGGAACACTTGTTTGTTTTTGAAAATCTGACACATGCAACTTCCTTATTGTACAGTGTAGCTTCAAGAAAGTTGATTTACAAAACAAAAACAATTGAAAATGTGAAATCCCTTTCATCTAGAAAGATAGATTTTTCATAAATTTCAAAGTGAAATACGCTTTAGTTATTGAATAATTTCACAGAAAAAGTTAATTAAAATCCTGTATGATTAATCAAGGGTTCTAAATGGGCATATATTTTAAGTAATTTTAGGAGATTTGTTTCTGATTTTTTTATGGGGATCATGAGGTTAAATGTAGAAATTCTTCAAATATTAAAAATGCTTGACAACTGGATGGATTTTAATACCTTTTACCTGGTAAAATAAGGTATAAAATATACTGAAAATTTTTAAAAAGAAATCCTAATGCTTTAACTCCACCCGTGCAAGGCCGGGCATATCAGCTAGTTTGTTATAAAATCTTACAAGCCTAGTTTACTAACTTAAAATTCATTCAATTTACATAAATTTCACCTGAATATTCCCATAGGACTATGTTCACATCTATTTTTTAATTCTAACTTGTCAAATCATAGTATATTAAGAGTTATAGAAGAGGAAAAATTGAACACATACATATTTCTACAGTTCCAGAAAATCCACTCCGAGAAAAAATAAAGGGCATAAAATAATTTAGAGTAAAATTTAGCATCAAAAATTCTTTCTGTGCCTCACACGTCATGTTTTCATAATTCTACTAAGGTGCAGGCGTGATGAAATTTTTAACACGTAATTTTCTAAAAAGTCTCAAAATTGTTGGATCATTATAATAAAATTTTTCTATAAATTAAGTTAACAAATCTTTAGTAAACATTGTAAGTTAGTTGCCCGTTTCAGTAATCCAGCATAAAATAAAGAGCAATATACTGTTGGAGTTTCTCAACCATATAGAATTTGGTAGTATAATTTCCTACCTGATCCTGGACGGGTGTTGCCAGCTCTTGATCCCTCCAATCTACTCTGCCGGGTATTGTGACGTTAGAAGGCGGAATCCAAAGACTTTCTATGATTCCTGAAACATCGCTTCTCAGACCAGTCATCTTGGATAACACCTCGCTATAATCCTAGGGAAGATTTAACCTAATTTACCAATGAATATCGGGATGTTAATGCATCGTCTTAATAAATTCAACAAGCTTCACATGGTTCGTAAGCATATTTACTTAGTATAGGTAAAAGTTTTAAAAAATCCTTAATTTCCTCCCACTTTTTCGTTAACAAGGATTAACGTTGAAATTTATATTTTTTTTAATCTCAGACTGCCATTTAATCAATGCTGTCCCTTTCGAAAGAATATCACCTAAATGCAAAGAATACATTAAATAAATAATAAGGAATGCATTCACAAACATTTTCAATAAATTTTACATGTGAATTGTAGTTTTCGTGATCTCTATGAGTCCTTTTATTACTTATCCGACATAATACACTGCCCTGAAAAGTTTTATGCTATTTATATGTGAAATTTGCTTATTAGAATATTTTTCTTTAAATTAGTGGCATTGGAATTTCATTAACTATTGTGGCTTTGAACATTAGGGAATATATCTTAAATTTTATAGAAATATTTTGGCAAAATGAGTGGTTCTATAATTCAATATGGTTTTCTGAATATTTTTACCATATCTGAATACTCGTTGAGGCCTTGACGATACGTGTGTTTCCCCATGTCTGCTTCGAGATTATGGTGGATAATCCCATCAACGTTCTTCTCCCAGATCTTCCGTCTATCGTGTTCTTCACTTATGCTGTAGGATTTTTCATAAACCCTCTGTAAAAAAATTGAACACTCTTTATTTTGTGATATTCACTAATTTCGTTTGCTCAAAATTTTTATATCGATGTATAATTAGGATTGTAAGAACATAATACACAGCTAACAACATTCTATTTAAAATATCACAATAATATTACTTTAAGGTATAAAACTGAAACACATGCTTAAACTTATCATTATGAAGAAAATAAAAAGTTTTAAGTATCAGAAAAACCTTGGGAAGAAGTTAGTAAATATTTTGTTTAGAGTGCAATTTGATTTAAAATAGAACTTACTTTATATTCTTTCCAGTATTCATCCAAAACATTGTTGCTTAAAACACTTTTACCGCTTACTGCTCCAAGCAGTAAAAAAAGTGCTAACAGCTTCATATCTATTTCCTGATTATAAATGTAATGAAAAATCAAAATTGAAATACTTCATAAACATAGAATGTGATTTCATAAAACTACCATGAATTTAACCCATCAACAATTTTTTTTAATAATTGGTACAATTAAAAGTAAATAGCCTCAATACAACCGGAAAATTAGTTAAAAATTCCCAGGTTAAAACCTTTGTTTCTAATCCAAAATTAAAGAACAGTCCCTAAAAAGGATGCTAGGCACGAATGCTTGAAAATGAAATTCAATTTTCCAAATCCAAAATTTTATCCAATTAACTGTAAAATTAATTAATGTCATTTGAGAAATGTATATGCTCTAAAACACGTTTTAACATACTTTTTACATACCCAAATTTGAGTTCATTATAATTTAACTAAGCTTTTTAAATGAAAAAGGCAATTCTCACTTATATCTCACCTACTATTAATTTATATGGTTAACCTTTATACACTTCAAATCCATCAGAATATCTTAATTTTTATATAATCTAAGTCGGTCAAATGGCTACAATTTTATTTTTCATTTTATTTTATTTATTGTATGAGAAACACACTAATTTCTCCCCGAAAATCAAGCATTAGTAGGGTGTGTATTAGCAAGCAAGATTGGTATATGATTAGCGACTTCCAATTTAAAAAAACATGCTTTTTTGGCAATGTTTTAATAACAAAAAGGCATGAAAAATACTAATTTATTAAACTTTTGAATAAAATATATCTTATGTCATAAAATTAGAACACGTTTTTATGAAAGGAATAAGATAATAAGTACTTTGAAAGCCAAAAAATAAAAGTTAGTTTTAATCTTTAATAATTTGTAGTAGACCGATTCCGGGAATTTTCTGACTGTAGTAGAATAAACCAAGAATGTTTGATGATGCAGTTAAAAATAACATCGATTTAGTATGATTTATATTTTTAAAATATTAATCCTCAGTGATTCTTACAGTGATAAATTAGTTCAAAATCTTCAACCGTTCTTAATTTTTTTAAATCACATTTTGTATAAAATCATCCACATGGTAAAATGCGAACTGTTTTACATACCTGCAACAAACTTTTGATACAAAAAAAGTAACTGAGACTTTAACTTTTGGACCCTACAATAAGAATAGTTTTGTTCCCTCCACAGTGCAGTTTGATATTTAAAGGATACGAAATTTATTTAGAACTGAAAGATTACTTACCCCATGTGTTGATAAAAAAAGTATAATTATGTTTTCATTATCTATGAAAGATTGAACACGTTTCCATAGATTGTGCCTTTTAGATAGTTCTAGTCCCTTTTTTTCTTCAACTTACTCTTTATCTTGACACTCGTAACTTTTTTATATAAGAAGATTTACTTATATTGTTCTTTTATTTCATTGTCTATATTTGAACTCCAACTCTCACAACGCAAAAACTAATCGGTAGAAATTTAGTGCTTCCACATGGAAACCCTTTCCCTACAAACGGAGCACGCATTGTTGCCCAGACGTACCCTTTATGGTACGGATACCAACTTTTAGGGTTCTGTACCATGTGCTAACTCAATGTGGTACTGGTACGCAAAAGTACCAACTTTTTGACTTATTTAATTTTTTTTCAAATGATGTCATTAAAATTAGCTTAAAAAAAACTTTATTCAAAATTCATTCCCTTTCTAATACACTGGTTCACCGAGGCATGTATCGGAAATTTGGAAATAAACAGGGTAGCAAGTTGCTGGTGGCCAGATGGTTTCTTTCCGCAAAATTCTGACAAGTTTTAAGTGCAGCACTTTAGTTTAAAAAAATTGTAATTAATAAAGTCCCAGTGAGTACATAAGGGGAAGTCCGTCTCCAAAAAATTTAAGAAATTTAGACGCTCAAAACAGGGTTTTAACTCGTTTGGAGCTTAAAACCCTGCTTTGAGTGTCTAAATATCTAAAATTTTCTGGGGGAGGACCCCCTTAGGTACTTACTGGGACTTTATTATTTACAACTTTTTTCAATTAAATTCATCGAAATGAAAATACTATCTGAAAATGTATATCCGAAATACGGACTGGATGTACCAAAATCAATTAAGAACCTGTATTTTAGGCTTAAAGTTTCAAAAATTTTCCTGGGGAAACCCCCAGACCCCAATTTCTATTTGGTTAATTTATATGTAAAGTATAATTTTTTTTAAAATTTTTGTAAGTTCTTGACTATCCCCTTGTAAATCTATAGCTACGTCCGTGCGTAATATTCTGAATCATAAAGATGTGCAATCAGAGATGTTTTTAACGCCTCTGAGATCGTATTTCACGCATTAAAATTTGTAAATACGCTTGAAAAAACTAGCCAGGCGTATTTTCACGCTTTCAATTTTCATCAAAGTTTTTCTATTTAGAAATTCACCACCGAAATCAACGAACGAAAATCCTATTTGTTTCTTCTCCAATTTGTGATATTAAATAAATATTTCATTAAGAAAGTTTAATGTAAACTAAATGATTTTATTTACGTTTAATATTTTATACTTATGCTTAACACAAGCTATAGTTGTCAAAAACCCAAACAGCATCCTTATTTTTTCTATTTCATTTTATCAAAAATTTATCTCTGCATATGCCATTTCCGTATTTCACTCCTCCTAAAAAAGTCAAGGAGTATTTTTACTCCTTCAAAATAATCCTAGGAATAACATACTGTGTGCCGCCCCTTTTTTCGAATATTTGACACTTTGGTTTTTTTTTCAATCTATTATTATAAATTATGATTATTATGAATCATTACATTATGAATGCTATATCTTATTACGTTAAGGTATAGATTTTCTTTTAAAATGCACAGGGAATCCATTAAGCAATGCTGTATACACAAACACATGACCATCTATATGATTATATTTCACAAGATGTTTTTCGTTTTTAAAATGACAGTAAATGCGTTCGGTTTTTGAATAGCTTATTAAGTTTTTTTTTCAAGATAATGCCATTTTTTATTTTAATGTTGAATTTTGTAATAATAACTTCATGTGCGTATATCTTTAAAAAATATAATAAGTAATTGAATGTTTATTTTTCATGTTTTGGCCGATGAATTAAAATGCTAAATTAGTTTGAAGAACTCCTAACAGACGTGTAGTGTTTACTAATAAATTGTAGAAATCCAAGTTTCGTGAACATTGGAAGAAAAATTCAGTATTGAAAATTTCCCAAATAAGTATTTATTCTCTCGCAAAAGTTTAACATTCATTCAAAATAGGCATGTTTTTAAAATAAGATCACATAATGAATATCAGTTCTATACAAGAGGATAGCTGGCTTTGGAGGCAATTCCACACTGATTATTCTTATTTCTGGACATCATGATGTATCCTTTCATTCCCCAAGTGTCTCCCCAGCTTAAAGATATTAATAAAAGAAATTTGTAAATGAATCATTACTTAACACTATTAGACAGTTTCTGTTTAACACATAGAGGAGATATAACAATATCTCCTCTATGTTTTAACAGATACATTGTGTTTAAATTCATTAAATAAACTTTAAACATAAAACTAGTTAATCACATTTGTTATTTTATATTAATATAGCAAACCATATTGAGCTTGTCACACATTTATTGTAATAATCATTTTTTATAAAATTTATTGTGCTGAATATATTTAAAATTTGGTAAATATATTATTTAAGCATCCATTATTAAAAATAATTGTAATGAAGGATAATTTATCTTTCTTCATTTTTTTTTAATTAATTAACTTTTTACCTGTTTTTAACGAGCCAGTAGTCAACCCCATCTAAAGTTCCGTATCCAACGATTAAAAGTGAGTGGTTTTGGACATCTGTTCTGCATGTTGGCTCATCGTAGACACCATTCCTAGAAATAAATTTAGTTTACTTCAATTCAATACGTAAATAAAAGTTCTCATAGAAATTTTCTGCTGTTATTAAGTTGCGCAGTATTAAGGGGTAAACACTAACATTGGATAAGGACGCAATTCATAATAAGGACGCAATAATAAGGACGCAATTCATGCATGGATTTAACAAACTAATCACGTTTCTAAAATAAATTGCATGATTTCACTCGAAATTCGGACATCATAACATGTGCAAAAACATGTAAACAGCATAACATTACGAACGATGCAAGTTCAATCAATGCAGATTCTTGAATTTTTTTTAAACTTAAACACGCTATTTTAAGGATTAGTAAAATTCTGATAAATTATATATTTTGCCTCACTTGTAAAATCCAAAACCTTGCCCGGTCGTGTCAATATCTACTAAAATGGGTCCCACAGTTGCCACGGCTTGCTTCAAGGCTTCTTCGTCTCCAGATGGAATATCTACGTATCCAGTGCAGGTGGCTCCAACGCCGTTTTCAGCAAATAGACATTTGTCGGTCTAGAAAGGATTGTTTATTTGAATAAAGTTATTTCGTTCACAATGTCACAAGTATTAAGTTTAAGTATTTCAGTAAAACTAGAGACAGTTAGGAAATAAATTAACATTAGTTGTTAGCTTCTCTTCAGTTTTCTATGGGTAAAAAAAATTTCCTGAGTGACTGATAAAATGGGCTTAGTTTATTTTTCGGTTTGTATGAATTCGTTTTCGTGTATAGGATGAGGAAATATTCTTTATTAATGTTGAGAAAAAAAACTATTTTATAAAGAACTCTTTTGTTGTAATAATTTAAGAACACTTAACCACTTTCCTAAAAATAAATCCCTTCCTTTCCTAAAATGCTTTCTCTATACGTTTTTTGATTATAAAGCCTACTTTAACAGAAACACTGTGTTTGGGGCCCAGAAGGGTTATTGCAGGGAAAATTGCATTAATCTACAGCAGTGGTTCCCAAACTGTTTTGGTCGTGGAACCCTAAAATTCGTTGCCAATGATCGCGGAACGCTGATTATTTTTTTAGTACACAACTTTTCAAAATTTAATATCTGACATTAAATGAAACCAGGCGCGGATCCAGCACGGGTCCAAGGGGGGCACTTTTCCAGACAATCACCTTTACCTGTTGTAAAAATGTCAAAGTCTTGGGGATTTTCGAAAAGTATCATGCAAGATCCCCCTGTGGTACCGCTGGGGGGTATGGGGGTTTAACTCCTTTTAGAAGCTGTTTGGGTTCAAGAGGGGAGTTTTCTGGACCATTACCTTTATCTTAATTTTGACACAAAAAATGTCCAAATGCTGGGAATTTTCGAAAAAGTATCACGCAAAATCCCCTTGTGGTACCGTGGGGGGGATGGGGGTTCACCTCCAAACGAAGATTTAATGTAAACGTAAAAAATAACAGATAGTTAAATTGTTAGTGCTTAAAAAGTAAAAAAAACATTGTTTAAATTACCCATAGTTGTTTCCTTGCTGACGACGATCGCCACGGGCATGAAGACGACTGTCCCCATTGGCACGCAGCCGATCCGCACGGACATCTGGGTGATGCGCATGGGCACGAAGACGACTGTCCGCACTGGCACTCAAACGATCCACATGGACATCTAGGTGATGCGCATGGGCACGAAGACGACTGTCCGCACCGGCACTCAAACGATCCGCACTGGCAATTAGGCGATCCGCAGGGACACGAAGATGATTGTCCGCACTGGCACTCAAACGATCCGCACTGGCACCTAGGCGATCCGCAAGGACACGAAGACGACCTACCACACGGGCACTCATCCCACGATCCAAACGGCAAGGCAGCTGACGATCCGCGACGACACGCAGGAGACGATTCCCAAGGGCACGCTCCCGTTCCGCACGGGCACTCATCCACTCGTCCACACGGAGACGCGCCCGATCCGCACGTGCTAGCAGCCGACGATCCTCCCTGGGGTGGTCACAAAAAATCAACTTAAGAATTTCTAAGGTCTACCCCTAGTCTACTGAAATTACAGTTGAACCTCAAACAAATTTCAAAAAAAAGGTTTCTGAACGGTTTTCACTTATCAGCATACAGGGTGTTTCAGATATGTCCCATAAGTTCTGTTACTTTTTACAAATTTTCGTGTTTTAAATTTTTTTTATGAAAAACTGGTAACAGGTGGAGAATTCAAACAAAAGGGATTTTGATTAAGGTATATTTATTTATATAATGTATGATTTTGACAGTTTTGGTGATAGTTTTCTTTTCATAATGGCGGTTTGAAAAAGAGACCACAAACGACGGTTTTCGCATAATTTTTTTCTTTTGTATAAAAAAACTAGGAAGAACGCATAATTCATGGCTAAAAAAAGTTAGTTTTACTGTATATTTGAAATGTTTAAATTAAGATGTCATAATTTCAAAATGATTTGATAAGTTTAAGGTAGGAAATTTTGGTCTGAAACATAACATCTATTGCAAGAAACTTACATCAGTATTGTTAGTCATTTCAAAGAAATTTTCACGAAAAAAAAAGCATCAAATCAATAAAAAAGCTTACAGATAGACCCAAGTATTCAAAATATGCAGTATGCGATATTAAATTATCTACGTAATTTAGTTTAGAAAGCATCAGTGCACACAATTCAAGCGCGCAACGTTTTAGCTTATCAGAATTACACTCGCTGAACTTACGTTAAACGAACAAAGCAATTCTTTGCTTTATACGAAAACACTACAATAAAAACAACTCCTTAAATTTTAGAAATAAATTAATTCAACGATATTATGAAAAGATACTTTCAATGTTTAAACGAGCATTATGGTTAAAAAAACACCTGCCTCTAATTTGCTTCATACCAGCTGCTTAGAAAAAAAAATAGGTGTGCTATAAAAAACACACGTGATCACGTGAATTTACGGAAATTACCAATATTGGAAGTTCTAAAACCAAAATTTCCAGCCTCAAACTTATTGAATCATCTTGAAACTATGACATCTTAATCTAAACATTTCAAATATACAGTAAAAATTTTTTTGCCATGAATAATGCGTTCTTCCTAGTTTTTTAAACAAAAGAAAAAAATTGAACAAAAATCGTCCTTTACGGTCTTTGAATCGTCCCTTACGGTTTTGAGTGGTGGCCGACCGTGTCGGCCACCACTTTGAAAAGAAAACTATCACCAGAACTGCCAAAATCATACATTATGTTCATAAATATACCTAAAAAAAATCCCTTTTGTTTGAAATCTCCACCTAATACCAGTTTTCCATAAAAAAATTTTCAAACACGAAACTTTGTAAAAAGTAACAGAACTTATGGGACAACCCAATATGTTAATTCTATGAGGGGTAGGAAACACCTAGACGACTCTAATCACCTAGGAACAGGGTTTGGAAATGGACCCCTATAGTAACCTAGGCAGTTTTAAAATCTGACAGGGATCGTTCAATTCCGGCATTCTTTACGTAAAAATCAATTTAGGAGCTTAAATTTCAGCTCTTTAATTAATTTTATGGAATAAATATCTAAACCAAAGTATTTAATTCGATCTTAAAGGTTACATGTCTATTTCCACAAGGAATTATACCATGCCCGTTTAAAAGCCCGGCATAGTTCCCATACCCGCTTAAAAAAACCTAGATCGCCAGGGGTGCATTTCCAACCTCCCATTCCCAATTGATTATGAGAATTTTATAGAAATTTGTGTAACTCTAGTTCCAAAGTGTCGAAATGTATGTTTTTTGGGTCAATAAAACCGAATATGACATTTTCGAACTCACAAAAGAAAAAATTAATATAATAAATTATGCCATGTACTTAGTAATAAACCATAGTTGAAAAAAATTCAATGAATCAAAGGCGAAAAATGTATCCGAACATTTTTTTTATTTATGAGACGTATTATTTTTACATCTATGGTTTGTTTTACTACTCTCAGGAATGTGTGATAAAGTAAAAATTGTTATTATTTTTTAAATTTCCACACATTTTTTTTGGAATGAGTTTAACAATTTTCTCATTGACCACCTCCGATGGCCTCACAGACCACCAGTGGTCATCGGACCATCTGTGTGGAACCACTGGATACAGGAAAAGGATAAATATACAGGAAACAATTGTCTGGTACACCCTCTTTGGAAATACTCTGTAGTATATAATTTCCTACCTGATCCTGGACGGGGGTTACCAGTTCCACAACCCTCCAATCCACTCTGTCGGGTATTGTGACGTTAGAAGGGGGAATCCAAAGGCTTCCATTGGTTCTTGAAACATCGCTTCTCAGACCAGTCATCTTGGATAACACCTCACTATAATCCTAGTAATGGTTAAATCTAATTTAGCTATGAATTCTTTAAGATTCCAGGATTAAATGCATTTAGTCTAATTAAATTCAACAACGCTCGACATGGTTTGTAGGCATATTTACTTAGAAAGGGTTGAAGTAAAGAAAAAATATCCTTAATTTTATACACTTCATCGTTAACATGGATTATTATAAGGTGGTGAAATAGGTTTAAAACAAATAAAGATGCTCAATTTTGTTTATTTTAATTGCAGGATGGGATAAATTCTCCATTCTGTCCACTTTGAAAAAATATCAGTGAAATAAATATAAAAAAGGTATTATAAATATAGAATATCTATAAAATGTATTCATTCTCCATAAATTTTACATATGAAGTGAAGTATTCACGATTTCAATGCATTTTTATTATTTATCCTGCGATATCAGTGCCCCGCAAAACATTTAAGCTATTTATCCTCTAAATTTGTTTGGAATATTTTTCTTAAATTAGTGTCATTTTAATATCACCATTTTTTTCCTTTGAAACTAGCGG
This sequence comes from Tetragnatha versicolor, assembly GCA_024610705.1. Lineage (NCBI taxonomy): Eukaryota > Metazoa > Arthropoda > Arachnida > Araneae > Tetragnathidae > Tetragnatha > Tetragnatha versicolor. The sequence goes on along the minus strand of JANDEH010000007.1, from coordinate 19,282,184 downwards.
GAGGGAGTATATACTTGGTGTCCCACCAAGAGCTCTCTAGTTTTAAAATTAAATACCTTTGGAACAAAAACAGTTAAAAATATAGAACCAATGATAATGTTTAAATATAGAGAATAATATTAGAAAAATAAGTGGTTCTATAATTCAGTGTGGTTTTCTGAAAATTCTTACCATATCGGAATACTCGTTGATGCCTTGACGATACGTGTGTTTCCCCATGTCTGCTTCGAGATTATGTTGGATGATCCCATCAACGTTCTTCTCCCATATCTCCCGTCGATCGTTTTCTTCGCTTTTGCTGTAGGATTTTTCATAAACCCTCTGTAAAAAATGTAATACCCTTTATTTTATGATATTCACTAATTTCGTTTGCTCAAAATTTTATTATCGTTCTATAATTAGGATTGTACCTAGCTAATAGAAATCTAACAACATTATTTTTAGGTTTAAAACTGAAAAACATAGTTTAAATTATAATTACTATGAGGAAAAGGTAACGTTTTAAGTATCAAAATAATCGAAATCTTAGATTAGTATAGAATAGTTTATGAAATATGTATGTAATAAAATGCAATTTAAAGACTCTAAAAATGAACTTACTTTGAATTCTTTCCAGTATTCATCCAAATCATTGTTGCTTAAAATACTTTTACCTCTTACTGCTCCAAGCAGTAAAAAAAGTGCTACGAGCTTCATATCTATTTCCTGATAATAAATGCAATAAAAAGTCAAAGTTCAAACATAAAAGAATGTAAAATCAAAGAATGTAATTATTGAAAATTTACATGAATTTAACCCCTTAATCCCCAATTTTTTTATTTTACTTAAATAATTGGTACGGTTATAGCCTCAAAACAACTGGAAATCAGTTCAAAAATCCCAGGTTAAAACTTTGATTTTTAAACCAAAACTTAAAAAAATACCGTTAAAAGTGACGCTAAGCACGAATGCTTGAAAATAAAATCCGTGAAAATAAATAAATAAAAAATTTTTTTCCAATTAATTGTAAAATTAATTAATGTAATTTGAGAAATTTATATGCTCTAAAACCGTTTTTACTTCCCAAGTATGAGTTCATTGAAATTAAACTAAGCTTTAAAATGAAAATGGCATTTCTCACATATGTCACCTACTATTAATTAAGAACCTAAATGGCTAACTTTTATACACTTCAAATTCATCATAATATCTTAATTCGGTTAAATGGATCTACTTGTTTTATTTTATTTAATTCATTCTATGAACATACGCACAAATTTCTCTGGAAAATCAAACATTAAGGTTGTAAATGTCGGCTCCCCACATACGCACCAAATTAGAATAACAACAAAGCATGCGTGTGTAAGCGATTGTATCAACGTTTGCACCTGGCTTCGTTCGCGAGTCTCTCATCTACATTCGGTAAAATAGAGGTTTTTGGGCACGAGTCAACAGAAATCCAATTAAAATATTCGGCAAATGTTCACACTCGCATTTGCGCGCATGTGTTGATCCGGAGTCATAGGAATAGAACATGTTTTTATGAAAGATATTAGATAATAAACTACTTTGAAGACCAAAAAAGAAAAATATTTCTTCTACTTTTAATAGTTTGTAATAGACCAATTATCCGGGAACTTTTTGGCCTCAGTAGAATAAACTAAGTATATGTTCTAAGAGGGAACTGTATCATCATATTATGACTATACAGTTAACAAAAATAATATGGATTTATTATGATTTATCTTTTTTAATTATTAATCCTTAATGATTCTTTTAAATATAAAAAAATCAAAATCTTTCACCATTCTTAATTTTAAAAAAAATTGCATTTTATATAACATCATCCACATAGTAAATGTAAACAGTTTTACATACCTGTAACAAACTTCTGATACAAAATTAACCGAGACTTGAACTTTTTGACCCTGCAATAAAAGAGTTTTGTTCCTTCCACAGTGCAGTTTGATATTTAAAGGATATGAAATTCATTTAGAACTAAAAGATAACTTACTCCATGTGTTGATAAAGTATAATTATGTTTCGCTATCTATGAAAGAATAGCACACGTTTCCGTAGATTGTTCCTTTTAGAGAGAGTTCTAGTCCCTTTTTTTTCCCTAAATATACCCTTTATCTTGATACTCTTAACTTTTTTATATCAGAAGGTTTACTTATATTGTTCACTAGCTGTTATACCCGGCCTTGCACGGGGGGGAGTTTATAAATTTATTTTTTTTAATATTTCTTAAAATACATTTATAATTTTGTAAATTAGCAATATTACAAATCATCCCGGTATCCCAGGCACCTCTTTCCTATCCCAGTGTTCCCGGTAATCTTATCCGGGTGGTCACGGTAATTTTTCTGATCCCGGTGGTCCCGGTAATTTTCCTATCTCAGTGTTTACGGTAATTTTTATATTCCGGTATTCCCGGTGTCTTTATGGTAAATTTCCTATCCCAGTGTTTTCGGTAATTTTTATAACCCGGTAATTTTTTCCATCCCGATGTTCTCGCTAATTTTCCAATCCCGGTGTTCTTGTCACTTTTTACAATCCCGATGTTCCTGAGAATGTTTAATATCTTGGTGCCTTTATAAAATAACAAATTTGAAACCATAATAAAAAGTCTAGTAAATTAGTAAGTCTAGTGAACAAATTAACAAATTTAAAACCAGTGTTTAAAACTAAAATAAAAGATCTAGTAAATGAAAAAGTCTAGTGATCTGTCTCATTTGAAACAATGTTTTATTTTTAACTCGTTGTATGACTGGTAAAACAGGTTTTCAAACACGGAAAAATAAGTGAAAAAAGAAGAAAAATTGGAAAAAAAGAATGAAGGACCGATTTTCTCTTTATAAATTATAGCCTATGTGTTATTCTGATGTATAAGCTACATTATATTAAAATTTCATTAAAATCCATTCAGTAGTTTTTGCATGAAAGAGTAACAAACATCCAGACAAACATTTCACAATTATAATAGTAGTAGGATTCCTTTCATGGTCTCTAATAAAATTGAATCGCTTATTTCAGAAACATTTTAAACGCAATGTTAATCCTATGGGGTTTAACATGTTTCTGAAATAAGCGATTCAATTGATCTCGAGAGCAATGCATCTCTATGGCAAGATTTTTAGCAATCGGCCAAGAGTCTTGTCGCCATATGCTCGCGCTTTTGTTTCTTGCAATAGCCAAGGTGATAATTTTGTCTCAAACGCAAAAACTAATCTGTAGAAATTTATGAAACTTGAAACGTTTGTAGATGAATACTTGGGACACATTTTGGAACCAGTTATAATTATTTATTGATATGATGATTAGTTCTGGGGTATTTGGTATTTTTAAGGGCAAATATGAAGTTTTTGTTTTTTCGCCGTGTAATCCAGTTCGTCGAAATCAATTAGCAGCAGTACTATGATTTTTTTGCAGCCTAATGCTTTAAAGAATGAAGACGTGCACTTCGCGGCCCTTCTTGCGAAACATGAATTTGGTTTAAAGTAATGAATTTTTAAATTTTCGATATATAGTGAGCTGTATTTTATGAAAGTGACTGTATTGTATGGTTCCAACTTTGCTTCCAACTTGCCTAGATTGCTTGAGCAATCCAGGCAATTTAACACAATTTTCAATTTCACTTCTGTTGAAAACGACATTCAAAAATAAAATAAACAAACCATTTCACCTGGACAATCAACTTCCGTAATGTCTGCTCCTCCCATTCATTTCTTCATCATTAGATGACGTATTGCTTCAATGGTAAATTATATTTCAAAGCATCTTATATTTAAAACGAAATTTAAGACAAAAAACATTATAAATTCATATTTATTAAATAATAAAATTTATCAGAAAATTCAAACTACTAATTCGAAATATTATTTACTTTTATTTAAGATTTAAATGAGCTGTGTCAACTGTAGTAACCGGAGAGCACACATACCGGAAATGGATTGAGCAGGTGAAATGTTTTTTTTTAAATTTCGTGAATAGTAAGGACAATGAAGTAAGATCTATTTAATTCATTTGGTCATAATTGCATTTTATGCAGCTGGCATCACGTTTTTGTAAGTTGTGTTCCACCAATTTTGTTGAATCAAAACACATTTTTGGTTTTCTATGTTTATTTCAAATTTCTTTTCTTTTTTTCCTAAGAAAGTACGAGATTTTGTTGAGCAAAAGGGATAGTAATAATTTTTTTACTGGAGTGTCTGATACGGGAGTTTTAAACATTTACCTTTTAGACATGACGGTCCAAAATCAAAGGCAAAAATTTAAGGTGAACAAAGTCCATGTGGAGTGACGTCATTGCACATAGAATTCTCAGCGTTTTCGCGCGCTTCAAAAAAGACGATTTTTGTTTTTATGTTTTTTTTTGCAATCGAAAAATTTCTTAATCGGCCTGAAATTTTGTGTGGTTGCTTAAAAAATGAAAAGAAAATCATGCAACTTTTCCCTTTTCCATAAATACATTGTAAGGAAAAATATCTTAAAATCAAGGAAAATAATATTAAAACATTAATTACTATAATTTCTTTAGTGATTTAATAGCTCGTAAGAGTTTTTAAATGGAAAATTATTGAGTTTTTCCCATTAAAAATATTCGATTTTGTGGTTTTCATCTAATTTAAAACGCTAATATCTAGCAGAAAAACGCTAATATCTCGAAAAGTATTTCGAATTTCGGAATGAAAAGGGGCAACTCGGCATCCCTGGGTGGGTAATTTGCCGTCCTTTGGTACCCCGGGAGCCCTTATGCGTTCAGTGGTTTCGGAGGAGATAGAGGGACATTAGGGTGTATCGAAAAAACTTTTTTTTTATATTTTGATGATGCATTAGTGGGGAAAATTGGTCTAATTGTGGCACAGAGTACCTGTGATTTTTTTTCAGAATTTTCGGATATATCTGTGAAACGAAGTTAAAACTGCTTATATTATATCTGCTTTCGTTTTAAGATTAATATCAATAAATGCGTTCAATTCTTTCATACTTTTTTCAAGATTATGTAATTTATTATATCAAAGTTTAATTTCGTAATAATACTTTTATATGTGTATATCATTAAAATACGTAATAAGTGATTAAATCTTAATTTTTTTCTCTTGCAAAAGTTTAGCATTCTTCGAAAATTAGCGTGTTTTTTTTAAATAAGATCACATAATGAATATCAGTTCTATACAAGAGGATAGCTGGCTTTGGATGCAATTCCACAATGATTATTCTTATTTCTGGACATCATGATGTATCCTTTCATTCCCCAAGTGTCTCCCCAGCTTAAAAAATTAATAAAAGAACTTTTTGTTAATGAATTATTACTTAACACTATTAGACAGTTTTTCTTTAACAGATACATTCAGGGTGTTTCAAAATTGCGTTGCATGGCTTTTTATTCGGAATCAACTCCTCCTAGGTTCATGGAAATAAGGTCTATCCCTAGGTAAGTGAGCCTGGAGAATGCACTGAAATGACTTACAGCGTCCCTAGCGGCGAAATCAAAAAGTTTTAAAAATTTAAAAACTAAAAGAGATAGAGCAAAAACTTAAGTAAGAGTATTGTTGCAACGTCAAGAAGAACACGCAAAAAAAAATTCATGAAAATATCTTGAATGGTCTCCGAGATATTAGCATGTGAAAATAGCACTTTTTCAGGGATCCAAAAAGAAAAAGTTCGCATATTTGCAAATTTTTTTATTAAAGTTTGTGTTCTTTAAATTAAAAAAAACAAAACTACAAAATAACACTGAAATATTTGCAAATTTGTGAACTTTTTCTTTTTTGAGGTCTGAAAAAGTGCTATTTTCACAGGCTAATATCTCCGCGAATATTCAAGTTATATTCATAAAACTTTTTTCTGTGCGTTCTTCATGACGTTGGCAACAATACTCTCAATGAGGATTTTGCTCTATCTCCTTTACTTTTTAAATAATTTTTTTCAACTTTATAATTTTGCCGCTAGGGGCGTTGTAAGACCTTTCAATGGATTCTCCAGGCTCTTTTACCTAGGGGAAGACCTTACTTCCGTGACCCTAGGAGGCGTTGGTTCCAAATAAGAGCCGTGCAACGGAATTTTGAAACACCCTGTATAGTATAAAGGAAATAAACTTTAAATATAAAACTAGTTGATCACATTTGTTAATTTACATTGATATAGCAAACGATATTGAGCTTGCCACACATTTATTGCATCAATCATTTTAAATAAAATATATAGTACTGAATATATTTAAAATTTGGTTAATATTCTATTTAAGTATACATGGTTAAAATTATTAAAATAAAGGCTAATTTATGTTTCTTCATTTGTTATTATAAAATTAATTTAACTTTTTACCTGTTTTTAACGAGCCAGTAGTCAACCCCATCTAAAGTTCCGTATCCAACGATTAAAACTGAGTGGTTTTGGACATCTGTTCTGCATGTTGGCTCATCGTAGACACCATTCCTAGAAATAAATTTAGCTTACTTCAATATAAAACGTAAATATAATTTCTCAGAGACAATTTCTGCTCCTATTGAGCTGATGAGTATTAAGGGGTAAACACTAACATCGGGTATTCACATTTTGCCCTTAGGAGACGCAATTCATGCAGGCTTTAACAAACTAATCACATTTCTAAAATTAAGTGCATGATTTCACTATAAAATCGGACATAACATTTAACAAAAACATGTAAACAGCATAACATGACGGACGATGCAAGTTCAAATGCAGATTCTTCAATTTTTTAAAAACTTAAATCTTCTCTAAACACGCTATTTTGAAGGATTAGTAAAGTTCTGATAAAATATCTATTTTTCCTCACTTGTAAAATCCGAAACCTCGCCCGGTCGAATCAATATCTACTAAAATGGGTCCCACAGTTGCCACGGCTTGCTTCAAGGCTTCTTCGTCTCCAGATGGAATATCTACGAATCCAGTGCAGTTGGCTCCAACGCCCTTTTCAGCAAAATGACATATGTCGGTCTAGAAAGGATTGCTTATTTGAATTAAGTTATTTCGTTCTCCATGTCACAAGTATTAAATTTAAGTATTTTAGTAAAATTAAACAGACTGTTACGGAAATAAATTAATATTAGTTGTTAGTTTCTCTTCAGTTTTCTATGGGTAAAAAAATTAATTTCCTGGGTGACTGATAAAATGGGCTTAGTTTGTTTTTCGGTATGTATGATTTCGTTTTCGTGTATAGGATGATGAAATATTCTTTATTACTGTTGGGAAATAAAGAATTGTAACAAGAAAAGAAACAATTATTTATTTCCAAACAGTAACAAAGAATTGTTTTTATAAAGAACTCTATTGTTGTAATAATTTAAGAACACTTAACCACTTTCCTGAAAATAACTTATTTATTAACTATTTATATTTAGCTAATGGAATATATCCGTCTGACGTCACATTTTCCCATCAAGTGTTATACTTAGCTTGCAATTGGTTACCACAAATACTACACTAGTAGAGTTTGACACAGCACTACACATCGATCACCATGATTCCTTTACCTAGTTTTTCAATAAACCATTCTAATAACCATCTGTATGATCTCCCCTTTCAAAAAGCATACTCCCAACCTGAAATAGTGCATCTATATGAAGATTTTATATCAAGTTTAAGACAAAGTTGCACCATAATTATTGCTACTGATGCTTCCCAAGCGATCCTGAAGCTGTAATTAATCAGAAAAAATTCCATACACATGTTTTTTGGAATGTTCCAAACTTCCATTACACCCAATAAAAATAGTTTCTTTCTCACAAAATTTTTATCTAAAATTTAACTATGGAGCTTGACTAAAATTTCTTTGGATTATCCTCATACTCAAAATGCTTTTTATGTAGCCAATATTGGCAAACTTTGGGTTTGGGATAAATCTTTGATGAAAATCACCTCCTCAGTCAAAATTTCAATATGTTTGATTCAACGACCTGTCGTATAGAAGCTTTCATTGCAGCGCTAGTTGCAGACATTGAACACCGATTTTCAATATTTAATTTTATTCCTCTGTTCTGAAAATTATATAATTTATTTGCATCCAAAAAGATCTTTTGCTCTGTAAATTTCAACAAAATCTAACAAGTCCTTCAGGGTGTTTGCATTTTTAATGAACAGGAGTATGCAAGCAACATTGTTTTCTCACACGATCTTTTATCCGAAATTATACTTATAAATCCAAAAATTTAAAGTTATTTCACAAACATGATACGATGTAAGCATTTTTTTACTATTAAATGGGGTGTAATATGGTTAAGTAATGAAGCATGCTTCCCAGAAGATATTTTTTATGCGTCTTTGTGAAACTAATTATTTTAACTGTGCACAATCTAAACTGAACAAAATGTAAAAAAAATCCATGAAGGAAGTTAGTTCATCAATACAAAGTGCATTTGTTGAGTTTTACTCTCAATGTTGCCTTTCTTTTGTAAATTTTCCACTGAAATTCACCAAGTTTAGGTCTTCTAACCAGATTTCAAAAATAAAGTAAGATTTTTCAGATATTTTTATTTGAATTCAAACAGCTAAAAGGATATACTTACACCTAGAGAGCCTATATCACTCAGAGAGGCAACAACTCGCTTAGAAGCATCTTTGCACATCCTTCCGCGCAGTTAAAACTGTCTAACTACAGTTTTACGAACATGGCCCTTGTCTCGCGTCCCATGCTAATCCTATGGAGGGAAATCAAACTACCGCCTGCGGCGGACAGAAAACCATATGTTGACCAGTCAGGGAGCAATACCGAGTTGTAGTCTCTCTCTCGTATACAGGCTCTCAATTTACACCTAGTTTGAAGTTTACAAATATAATATACGAAATTCGGGAATTTTTTTCAGTTTAAGGTGATTTTTGTCAGTTTTCCCTAACTTTAGGCCCGATGCGCTCTTCAGGGAATTTTTATCAATATGCCAAGACGCAATTTTTAGACCGGAAGCGTTTCGATATTCGAAAATTTGTGTTTTTCAACCCATAATACTCATTCAAAAGCTATTCTACAGACACATGTGCCCAGGAGTAACAACATTCAGAGTTGAAAAATAAGAAAAAGCGGTTCCAGAATAGAGCAAATAATTTGGTTTTTGAGAGGTTAGACACCCTCGCAGTATCAAGCAGGCCTCTTTGAGTGATTTTACCGCTTGAATAAGGCCGATAATAAGTTTTTATGTTCATAAAGCCTACTTTAACAGAAAACTGTGTTTGGGGCCTTGAAGGGTTTTTGCAGGGGAAATTTGCATTAATCTACAGTCTCTGCAAGAACCCTTCACGTCCCTCAAAACAGTGATTTTATGAAAGTAGGCTATGTGAAGAGGAAAATTATTTATTGGTTCTATTCACATTTTAAGTCATTCAAGGAGGCCGTCACGATACTGCGAGGGTGTCATACCCCTCATAAACCCACTGTTTTGCTCTATTCTAGAACCGTTTTTTCATAACTTTCAAATCTGACAGTTGCTCCCCGCATGCAAAAACACCCGCGCATGCAAAACAATTTTTGAATGAGTATTTATTGGGTATTTTGTATCAACCTCCTATACCCATAACAAATTTCATCCTTAATCTGTCCAGTAGACCTGGAGAAAATCTAGCAATTTCTCTTAATTTTGAACTCCGGTGTGTAAAACCAGTGCATAAAAGAGACAACTATCATAGAAAAGAACGACAATTTACTGTAAACGTAAAAAAATACAGATAGTTAAATTGTTAGCGCTTAAAAAGTTAAAAAAAACGGTTCAAATCACCCATTGTTGTTTCCTTGCTGACGACGATTGCCACGGGCACGAAGACGACTGTCCCCATATGCACGCAACCGATCTGAACTGGCACCTAGGCGATCCCCAGGGACACGCATATGACTGTCCGCACCGGCACTCAGACGATCCGCACTGGCACCTAGATGATCCGCAGGGACACGCATATGACTGTCCGCACCGGCACTCAGACGATCCGCACTGGCACCTAGGTGATCCGCAGGGACACGCATATGACTGTCCGCACCGGCACTCATACGATCCGCACTGGCACCTAGATGATCCGCAAGGACACGCAGCTGCCTGTCCACACGGGCACCCATCTGACGATCCAAACGGCAACGCAGCTGACGATCCGCCCGGACACGCAGCCGACGATTCCCACGGGCACGCTCCCGTTCCGCAGGGACATGTTCCAGTTCCGCACGGAGACGCACCCGATCCGCACGTGCTAGCAGCCGACGATCCTCCCTGGGATGGTCACAAAAAATCAACTTTAGAATTTCTTAGGTCTTACCCTAGTCTACTAAAATTACAGTTGAACCCCAATCTCAAAGAAAGGTTTCAGAACAGTTTTCCCTTTTTAGCACACAGGATGTTTCAGATATGTTTCATAACTTCTATGAGGGGTAGGACACACCTAAACGACTCTAATCGCCTAGGAACCGGGTTTGGTAATGGACCCCTAAAGCGACCTAGGCAGTTTTAAAATCTGGCATGGAAGGTTATAAATCTACAGAGGAAATTGAAACGTGACTTTTTAAGATAGTTTAAAACTTACAAAATTGTTCAATTATGGCATCATTTTTTACGTAACAACCAATTTAGGAGCTTAAATTTCAGCTCTTTAATTAATTTTATGGAATAAATAGCTAAATCGAAGTATTTAATTCGATCTTAAATGTTACATGTCTATTTTCATAAGGAATTATACCATGCCCACTTAAAAGCCCGGTATAACCGCTTAAAAAAACCCTAGATCGCCAGGGGTGCATTTCCAACCTCCCATTCTCAAGTGATTCTGAGACGTCCAGGTGTGCACTACACTTCTTAGAAATTATGAAACACTTATCTGAAACTCCCTGTATATGCACATGCAGGCAGCAGAATGTTTCAGATAAGTGTTAGTAAAAAGTGGGTAAGTGTAAATATTTTGTAGTATATAATTTCCTACCACATCCTGGACGGGTGTCAACATTTCCTCAACCCTCCAATCCACTCTGTTGGGTATTGTGACGTTAGAAGGGGGAATCCAAAGGCTTCCATTGGTTCTTGAAACATCGCTTCTCAGACCAGTCATCTTGGATAACACCTCACTATAATCCTAGTAATGGTTGGTTAAATCTTATTTACCTATGAATTCTTTAAGATTTCAGGATCTTAATACATTTTGTCTAACTAAATTCAACATCACTCGACATTGTTTGTAAGCATGTTTACTTAGTAAAGGTTACAGTAAAAGGAAAAACATATCCTTAATTTTATGCATGGATTAATTTAACGTTGTGAAATAGGTTTAAAACAAATAAAGCAGCTCAATTTTATTTATTGTAATCGCATGATGGGATAAATTCTCCTGTCCACTTCGAAAAAAATATAAGGGAAATAAGTATAAAAAAGGTATTGTAAATAGAATATCTATAGAATGTATTCATTCTCCATAAATTTTTCGGATGAATTGAAGTTTTCACGATCTCAGTGTATTGGTATTATTTATCCTACGATAGCAGTGCCCCACAAAAAGTTTAAGCTATTTATCCTCTAAATTTGTTCGGAATATTTTTCTTAAATTTTTTTCCCTGGAATTTCACCATTTTATTGCCTTTGAAAATGGCAGGAGGGAGCATATACAGGGTGTCCCACAAAGAGCTCTCTAGTTTTAAAATTAAATACCTCTGGAACTAAAATACACTGCTGGCCATCCAAAATGGTACACCAAGAAGGAACAGAGATATCAAACCCAAATTTATTTCTATGATTGCACATAGTATTAATGTGAATTGATTAAAAATTCAGCCTTCCTGGATGTTAGGGGACCGAAAAAATCGGTGGGGAGTGTTGTCTCAATAGGTGTCTATTATCACCGTCCCACGCCATGGTATTGAGTGAAAGGGGCTCTAAATGGGGTTTGAAGGATTGAGGGACCATGTTGCGTCCCCAGGTAGTCAAAGTTCATGTGGTCCACCAGCACACGTTGCATACCACACAAGGGAATTTCTCCTCTTTCACCGGACTTGTTTAGTGGACGTTGGTTCTTAAGAACGGGTAGGTCAGGGTAAAAATGCAACATAGGGGGGTAAGAAGAAAGCTTGCACATTGCGTTCATCCCGTGGTTGTGCATTTTTCTCTTGAGACTTGTCCGCAGGCGAGAGTTGAAGGTAAGGGTAGACAACAGGTTGTCAAACCTCAATGCTGCAGCTCTGGCTGGTCAATGTGCCAGTAAATCATGTTGAGGAGGTATGGGAGTGGAATGCATGTCGTTTACAGTGCAGGCGACTGCTTGTTTGGCAAGCATAGTTTCAGAAAAATTCCAATCTTCAAAAAAATGATTTGGCGTTGGCAGCAGTGCACTAAATAATGAAATGGATATCTCAATGTGATTGCACAGAGTTTATGAGAGTATCCCAATGCGGTCTGGAGCACCAAGATAATTGGAGATGACTTTACGACAACGAGAAAAAAGAACACTCGGTTGTTGATTTTGTAATCGTCAGATTTCTTCTTTACGCAGAGTAACGAGGTAGAGAAGCATTGGATTCCACTCCCACACCTCCTCAGTATGATTTAACGGCACAATGACCAACCAGAGCTGCAGCATTGAGGTTTGACAACCTGTTGTCTACCCTTACCTTCAACCCTTGCCTGCGGACAAGTCTCAAGAGAAAAATGCACAACCGCGTGATGAACTCAATGTCCAAGCTCTCTTCTTATTCCCCTATGTTGCATTTTTATCCTGACCTACCCGTTTTCAAGAACCAACGCCACAAAACATGTCCGATGAAAGAGGAGAAATCCCCTAGCCCGGTATGCAACGTCCACTGATGCACCACATGAACTTTGACTACCTGTGGACGCAACATGGTCCTCCAATCCCTCAAAGCCCATTTAGAGCCTCCTTCACTCAATACCATGGCTTGGGGCGGAGGTAATGGACACCTATGGAGACAACACTCCTCACTGATTTTCTCGGCCCCCTAACATCCAGGAGGGCTGAATTTTTATTCAATTCACATTAATACTATGTGCAATCATAGAAATAAATTTGGGTTTGATATCTTTTTTCCTTCTTGGTGTACCATTTTGGGTGGCCAGCAGTGTAGATAAAAATATAGAACCAACGGTAATGTTCAAGTATCGAGAAATATTTTAGAAAAATCAGTGGTTTTTTATAATTCAATGTGGTTTACTGAAAATTCTTACCATATCTGAATACTCGTTGAGGCCTTGACGATATGTATGTTTCCCCATGTCTGCTTCGAGATTATGTTGGATGATCCCATCAACGTTCTTCTCCCAGATCCCTCGTCGTTCGTTTTCTTCACTTGTGCTGTAGGATTTTTCGTAAACCCTCTGTAAAAAAAATTTAACACCCTTCATTTTATTATATTCACTAATTTCGTTTGCTCAAAATTTTTTTATCGATGTATAATTAGGATTGTCAGAACATATACAGGGTGATTCTAAATTACGTGGACAAACTTCACAGGGGGGTAGAGGGGACCTAGACAAGCATATTTCGCATAGGAATGGGGGGGGCGCATCCTTAACGTTTAAGAGCTAGGACCTAATGTAGTGCGAGCGCGTTTCAAGAGGCCGTTTTTAGGAGGCCCGTGTGACTAAACAAAACATAATAAAATGAAAAACATTATTGCATAAGGTAAGGAAGTGTTCCTACTACTTACACCATGAATTCGATACAATTTGAACCACTTTCTAAACCGTGGAGTGAGTTTCAAAAGTGCAATATTAATCTTTTAGTCAAAGAATGGACATCACTTAATGGTATTTAGAAAAATGACGTTTGGGGAAGGAATTTTCAATGATCGTAACATTGATCATTGAAACTGTTTGATCATTGAATACTCCTTCCCCGATCATCATTTTTCTAAATACCATTAAGGGAACTCCATTGTTTGACTGAGAGATTAATATTGCACGTTTTAATACTAACCCCACGGTTTAGCAAGTGGTCCAATTTCTATCACATTAAGGATTTAAGTTGCACGGATACTCCTGTACCTCATGCAATAATGTTTTTCATTTTATTATGTTTTGTTTCGTCACACGGGTCTTCTAAAAACGGCCTCTTGAAACGCGCTCGCACTACATTAGATCCTAGCTCTTAAACGGTAAGGATGCGCCCCCCCATTCCTAAGCGAAATATGCTTGTCTAGGTCCCCTCTACCTCCATGCGAAGTTTGTCCACGTAATTTAGAATCACCCTGTATAGCTTATGAAAATCTAACAATATTATTATTACGTTTAAAACTGAAACAACTAGTTTTAATTATCACTATGAGGAAAATGTAACGTTTGAAGTATCAAAATAACCTTAATCTTTGATTAGTATAAAATAGTTTTTGAAATATGAATATAATAAAATGCAATTTAAAGACTTTAAAAATGAACTTACTTTGAATTCTTTCCAGTATTCATCCAAATCATTGTTGCTTAAAACACTTTTACCACTTACTGCTCCAAGCAGTAAAAAAAGTGCTACGAGCTTCATATTTTTTTCCTGATTATAAATGCAATGAAAAGTCAGTTCAAACACAAAATGATGTAAAAACAAAGAATGCAATTATTGAAAATTTACATGAATTTAACCCATTAATCCCCAATTTTTTATTTTTCTTAAATATTTGGTAAATAGCCTCAAAACAACTGAAAAATCAGTTAAAAAATCCCAGGTTAAACCTTTGAGTTTTAAACCAAAACTAAAAAAGTCCTTAAAAGAGACGCTAGGTACGAATGTTTGAAAATAAAATCCGTGAAAATAAATAAAAAAGATTTTTTTTTATTCAATAAACTGTAAAATTAACTAATGTATTTTGAGAAATTTATATGCTCTAAAACCGTTTTTACTTCCCAAGTATGAGTTCATTGAAATTAAACTAAGCTTTTAAATGAAAATAGCAATTCTCACATATCTCATCTACTATTAATTGAGTAATGGGTAACTTTTATACACTTAAAATTCATTATAATATCTTAATGTTTGTAATTTAAGTCGTTTAAATGACTGTACTTGTTTTATTTTATTTAATTCATTCTATGAACACACACACTAATTTCTCTGTAAAATCAAACAGTAAGGTTGTGAAAGCCAGCTCCCCACATACGCACTAAGGCGAATTATATATATAGAATAACAACAAAGCATGTGTGTGTAAGTGCTTGTATCAATATTGCACCTGGCTTCGTTCGCGACTCTCACATCTACATTCGGTAAAATAGCGGTTTTTTGGGCACGAGTCAAACAAAAATCCAAATAAAATATTCGGCAAATGTTCACACTCGCATTTGCGCGCATGTGTTGATCCTATGGTTGATCCGGAGCCATAGAAGTAGAACACGTTTTTATGCAAGATATAAGATAATAAACTATTTTGAAGACCAAAAAAGAAAAATAGAAAAATATTTCATCTACTTTTAATAGTTTTTAGTAGACCAATTCTCCGGGAACATTTTGACCTTAGTAGAATAAACTAAGAACATAATATGTTCTTAGAGGGAATTGTATCATCATATTATGATTATAAAGTTGACAAAAATAATATGGATTTATTATGATTCATCTCTTTAAATTATTAATCCTTAATGATTCTTTTAAATATAAAAAGTTCAAAATCTTTCACTGTTCTTAATTTTTAAAAGCATTTTATATAACATCCTCCACATAGTAAACGTAAACAGTACTACATACCTGTAACAAACTTCTGATACAAAATTAACCGAGATTTGAACTTTTTGACCCTATAATAAAAGAGTTTTTTCCCTCCACAGTGCAGTTTGATATTTAAAGGATATGAAATTCATTTAGAACTAAAAGATAACTTTTCCCATGTGTTGATAAAGCATAATTATGTTTCGCTATCTATGAAAGAATTGCACACGTTTCCGTAGATTGTTCCTTTTAGAGAGAGTTCTAGTCCCTTTTTTTCCTAAATATACCCTTTATCTTGATACTTGTAACTTTTTTATATCAGATGGTTTACTTATATTGTTCATTCATTTCATGGTCTCTATATTTGATCTCTAAGGCTAAGCGCGCACTAGAAGACTGCCGTTGCGGCGACTAGAACATAACTGTCACTCGAGAGCATTGCATGTCTATGGCAAGATTCTTAGCAATCGGCAAGGAGTCTCGTCACCAAATGCTCGCGATTTAGTTTCTTGCAATAGCCAGGGTGATAATTTTGTCTCAGTCACCGTGAAGTCTCTGCGCTAACGCAAAAACTAATTGGTAGAAATATATGAAACTCGAAACGTTTGAAGATGAATACTTGGGGCACATATTAGAACCAAGTGCGTATTGATATGATGATTAGTTCTGGGGTATTTGGTATTTTTAAGGTCAAAGTTGAAGTTTTTGTTTATTCGCCGTGTAATCCAGTTCGTCGAAATCAATTAGCAGCAGTACTATGATTTTTTGCAGCCTAATACTCTAAAGCATGAAGACGTGCACTACGCTACGCTTCTTTCGAAATACGAATTTGGTTTATAGTACTTAATTTTTAAATTTTCGATACAATTATTGAGTTTTTCCCATTAAAAACTTTCAATTTTGTGGCTTATATCTCATTTGCAATAGTGATTCAAGCAGATCTACTTTAGTAGAGAAATGGAGAAACAAGCGCAAAAGAGCAGAAAAACGCTAATATCTCGAAAAGTATTTTGAATTTCGGAATGGAAAGGGGCAACTCGGCGTCCCTGGGTCATTTGCCGTCCTTACCCCGGGCGCCCTTTCTGCGCTCTGTGTTTTCGGAGGAGATAGAGGGACATACATCAGGGTGTATCCAAAAAAAACTTTTGGGGGGGGATTTTGATGATGCATTAGTACGGAAAATCTAAGATGGCACAGAGTACCTGTGATTTTTTTCAGAATTTCCGGATTGTATATATGTCACATTGGAGCTGAAGGTTCCCCTTTTTTTTCCTGTGGGGAGCGCAAGCCAAGTGATAGTTATCTGTCTTACGCTACAATAAGTGGATGCTACCAATCAGTGACACCAACGAAATATTTAAGGTATTACATAATGGGTCATGATGGGGGGAAAAGATGATTCCATTAATGCTTCTAAACTCACATGTATGTAAATTTCTTTTTCGATAATAGAGATGAATAGCCCCTTCCAATCTGCTTGCTAGACTAACGAAGTTAGTAAATGCTTATATTTCACAAAATATTTTTCGTTTTAAGATTAATATCAAAAATGCATTCAGTTATTTGATAGTTTTTCAATATTATGTAATTTATTATATCAATGTTGAATTTCGTAATAATAATTTTATATGCGTATTAGGGTGGGTCAAAAATATTTATTTTACAATTTCCCAGGGGCACAGCGATAAAAAGGTGCGAAATGGTCTCAAACTAACATGTGCGAAATATTATTCCATTACGATAACTCTTTTTGCCTCCGGATTGACGTCAAAGTTTCGATTAATATAGTAACTTCATGTAAAAATGGACAAACGAAAATCGGGCTTTTACCTCGATTGGATGAATCTGTCATGAATGTAAGCGTGCAAAATGGTACATAAAACCTCATGGAAGACTATAAAATAATTAAAAAGGAAACCAGAGTTGAAATACTTGAGTTGTAATTCAACATATTTTGAAGTATCTCAATGATTAGAACTGGCAATCAAAGATTTCTTTCTTAAATCATAAAAATGTGCAAATCCCGGTTGAGTAGGATGGTAAAAACATTAAATTTAATAAAAATGGATATATCATAAAGTGGGTACTTTTTGTGGGTTATAAGATTTCAACCCCCGGAGGATATTTGGATAATATTTAAAGGTTGATGTTTTCTTTGAAATTTCAGTGGCATATTAGGGATAGTTCATCCCAAGTGTCTCCATAGGGGTCCTTAATGTTAAAAAAATGAATTAAAAACATTTTAAGAGTCAAATTTTGAAATATTTTCTTAAGAAGAGCGGTAGATCAGCGTTTTCAGATCAAAGCTCAGTACTATCCTCAAAATTTTTAAATTAGCTACATTAATTTTTAGAACTTACTTGTGTTTATTTTAGATAGTTAAATTTGCTATATTTAATCTTTTATGAACGTATAAGTTAATACTAAGAAGCTATTTTGAGTCAATCCTCCCTTTAAGGTAGTATAACTTATGGGCCTTGGTTTTAGTCTATTGCTATAGAAAAAATTAGGTAAATCCTTACTGAGGTGAATCTCATCATGATATTGCTATTGCCTATAAACAAACTATCCATTAGGCACTTGTTTCAACATATTTTATGTGATCACATTTGGTTCCCAAGACCAGACAATGAAATAACTGTCCGCTGAATTTTGAAAGCGTGACATTTATGAAAAATACAACTATTTTTCTACTTTTAAAATTTAAAAATATCGTTTAGCACTGGCCATAATTGAGGGAGAATGTATCTGATCTACCAATATTTAAAATCTGCCTCTTACAATCCACTGTTTTTTGGCAAAAAAGATCCTCCTATTCTACGCCTGTTATAGTTAATATGGTAATACATTATATTGCCTCTTTGGAAATTGTTTTTTTGTATTAAAAATGCATAAATGTGACTGATATGATTAAAATTGCTTTTAAATACCCTATTATGTTAGCTTTAAATAACTATCGACAAAAAAATTAATTTATAAAATTTTTAAAAAATATGAAAAATTACAAATTTTTGTTCCATTTGAGGCCAATCCGGAGGCAAAAAGAGTTCTTATTATGGAATAATATTTCGCACATGTTAGTTTGAGACCATTTGGCACCTTTTTCTTGCTGTGCCCGATAGAATTTGTAAAAAAAAATTTTCGCCATAGGAAAATGACCCACCCTAATGCGTATATCATTAAAAAACTAATAAGTAATTGAATCTTTATTTTTTTTTGTTTTGTGGCTGATGAAGTTAAAATGCTAAAATTAGTTTGATGAACTCCAAACAGACGTATAGTGTTTACTAATAATTTGGAAATCCAAGTTTCGTTTACATAGTAAGAATAAAAAAAATCAGTATCGAAAATTTTCCAAATAAGTATTTATTCTCTTGCAAAAGTTTAACATTCATTGCGAATTGGCGGGTTTTTTAAATAAGATCACATAATGAATATCAGTTCTATACAAGAGGATAGCTAGCTTTGGATGCAATTCCACACTGATTATTCTTATTTCTGGACATCATGATGTATCCTTTCATTCCCCAAGTGTCTCCCCAGCTTAAAAAAAATAAAAGAACTTTTTGTAAATAAACTATTACTTAACACTATTTGACAGTTTTTCTTTAATAGATACATATAGTATAAAGGAAATACATTTTAAATGTAAAACTAGTTGATCACATTCGTTAATTTACATTTATAAAGCAAACGATATTGAGCTTGTCAGACATTTATTGTATCAATCATTTTTAATAAAATATATATATATACTCCTGTTCATAAAAAATGCAACCCCAAGAAGGAATTGGCCGATCAGGGAACAGGGAATGTTCATTAGAGTTTGCTCATCAAATGATATCAAATTCAGAGCTATAGCGCATGCGCGAGCTGAGCAGTGTCTTCTCAACCACTGATTTAGTCGTATACAAAGGGGGCTGTAACGGGACGTTAAAGAGTTGTAAATAGATTGTCTGCCCTTGATTATCTTGTCAATAGAAGTAATTATACACCTTGGACCTTTAAGGATGTCATATGAACATTTAACCAAGTTTAAAAGAGGATTAATGTTAGGCCTGCAGGAAGGGTGTTTTTCACACTGTTTTACAGCTGCTCAGATGAAGGGAAACAGGACAATAGTGATATGAGTTTAAAAGCAGAGGTCCAGAGATGGTAAGGCGAGTTGAAAATTGGGGTCTGGACCCCTCATAATCACGTCAGCATGGAATGAAAGTGGCTTCATTTGCATGGCAGTGCCGGATCACTGAGCGACTTTTCGAATTGTTTCAAATTGTTAGAATACTGCTACAGGTCTATCATTGTCTGCTCCATCAGTTAATCGGTCGTCATTGGACCAAAATTCACCAAGTATCATTTCTTTTTCAGCTCTCCATTGATGGAACTCCATCGTTGCATAAAGCTACCATGGGATCCAGAAAAAAATAGTTTAGCATTATTACTGAAAACAAATGGCTTTAACAAACCCCCCTTCAATTTTGGTTAACATTACACATAAAGTTTGTACGCTATGCCGAAAATCGCCATTTTTGGAGTGTTTTATCTTGAGTATGTGGTGAAGAAGTTAAGTTTTTTGACCTGGAGCACTATTGGGTACCATAGGCAACCTCATTAGATAAAAAATGAGGGCAATCTCATTTCTTAAAAGATTTTCGAGATATTTTTCTAGCCAAAAGTTATACCCTACCTTTGAAGTGATCCTGAATATGTAATTCCTCAGAACAAATCCCGTACACCTGTTTTTTGGAATGTTCCCAACATTCATTACATCCAATAAAAAGTTTCTTTCTCGACAAACTTCTTCATCCAAAATTTCACCTATGGAGCTTGACTAAAATATCATTGGTTTGTCCTCATACTCAAAATTATTTTTATGTTGCCACTATCGGCAAACTTTGGAATTGGGATGAATCTTTGATGAAAATCACCTCCTCAGTCAAAACTTCAATCTGTTTGATTCGATGAACTGTCGTATAGAGGCTCTCATTGCAGGGCGTAGGAAAGACATTAAACACCGATCTTCAATGTTTAATTTTTTCCTTTGTTCTGAAAATTTCATCATTTATTTGCATCCTGAAAGATCACTTGCTGTGTAAATTTCATCAAAATCTAACAAGCCTTTTATTGTGTTGCATTTTTTTGAACAGGAATATATTAAGAATATATTTAAAACATGATTATTATTTTTTATTCCACTACTCATGCTTAAAAATTATTATAATGAGGGCTTATAAGTTTCCTCATTTGTTCCTCATAAACTTTAATTAACTTTTTACCTGTTTTTAACGAGCCAGTAGTCAACCCCATCTAAAGTTCCGTATCCAATGATTAATACTGAGTGGTTTTGGACATCTGTTCTGCATGTTGGCTCATCGTAGACACCATTCCTGGAAATAAATTTAGCTTATTTCAATCTCATACATAACAAAATATTTTAGAGACTATTACTATTGTTATTGCGATGAACAGTATTAAGGGGTGGATACTAACATCGGACATCCACCTTAACCAAAATAAACATTTTGAATATACTAGATTACAACCTTTTTTTTGCAATGACGTCAGGGGCAGGTTATCTGTAGTAGTTATAGACAAGCGCGTATATTTCAAAATGTCATTGCAAAATCCAATACTGCATCACTAAATCGATTGTTTAAGAACTGGGACCTAAAGACGCGATTCATGTATGGACTTATCAAACTAATCATATTTCTAAAATTAAGTGCACGATTTCACTCGGAATTAGAACATCTCCTAACATACCAACAGCAAAACTCGTTTTACGATGTTGAACGATGCAAGGTTATCCAATGTAGATTCTGCAAAATTTTTTTTAAACTAAAATTTATCGGTCAACAATCTGTTTCTAAGTATTAGTAAATTCCTCATAAAATATCTCTGTTTCCTCACTTGTAAGATCCGAAACTGGACCTCCTCGAGTCAATAGTAGCTGAAATAGGTCCCACAGTTGCCACGGCTTGTTTCAAGGCTTCTTCGTCTCCAGATGGAATATCTACGAATCGAGTGCAGTCGGCTCCAACGCCCTTTTCGATAAATTGATAATTTTCGGTCTAGAAAGGATTGATGATTTGAATAAAAATGTTCCATTCTCAATATCACAAGTATTTAACATCTGTACATTTGTTCAATTTTCTCCAGATCTACTGGATAGATTTGGATGAAATTTGGTATGGACATAGGTTCATATAATACCCAATAAAAACTCAATCAAAAACTATTCTACAGAAGCATGCGCAGGGGTAACAACCGTCAGAGTTGAAATATATGAAATAGCGGTTCCAGAATAGAGCAAATCAGTGGGTTTATGAGAGGTACGACGCACTCGCAGTATCATTGATATATCGTTCAGGCCTATTTTGGGTGATTTTACAACAGGAATAAGGCCGACAATCAGTTTTTCTGTTCATAAAGTCTACTTTAAAAGAAACACTGTGTTTGGGACCCTAAAGGGTTTTTGCAGGGGGGTACAAGTATGCAATTTTCGTATCTAGAGCCTTCATACTTGTTAAGTTTTGAAGTCTAAAAATCTAGTGTCATGCTTTTATTAGTGCTTTATTTAAAGTTTAGTATTCTAAAGAAAACCAACGCAATAAAATTTAAACTAACATTGATTTATTTTACAACACCTAATTTACAAACTGCATTAACAGATACATTCAAAGTGTAAGGCACATTAATTTATTCTACTCTTTTTGGAGTTCCTGTTGGTCCTAATTTCTTTTCAATAGATGGAAATCTTTCAAGTAATGGAGATCATAAAGTTGGTAATTTTCATTAAAACTGAAGATAGTCGTCACATATAGAATGGGCAGCCAGATATTTAGACTTCAAAACTTCACAGTAGTTACGTGCGGGGGGGCTCTAGATGAGAAAATTGCTTTAATCCCAGCCTCTGCAAGATACCTTCACAGCCCCCAAATAGTGATTTTGTGAAAGTAAGCTTTGTGAACAGGAAAAGTTATTATCGCTCTTATTCACATTTTAAAATCACTCAAGGAGGCCGGCATGATACTGCGAGGGTGTCATACCCTTCATAAACCTACTGTTTTGCTCTATTCTGGAACCGCTTTTTCATAACTTTCAACTCTGACTGTTGTTACTCCAGCGTATGCAAAATAAATTTTAAATGAGTATTTATTAGGTATATTGTATCAACCTATGCCCATACCAATACCCATCGAAATCTGTCGAGTAGACCTGTAGAAAATCTAACAAATGTGCAATTTCTCTTAATTTTGAACACCAGTGTACAAAAAAGACACAACTATCATAGAAAAGAACGACGAGTTACTGTAAATGTAAAAAATAACAGATAGTTAAATTGTTAGCGCTTGAAAAGTAAAAAAAAAGTTCAAATTACCCATTGTTGTTTCCTTGCTGCCAACGCTAGCCGCGGGCACGTAGACGTTCCAAACGGGCAAGCAGGCAACGACCCGCAAGGGCAGGAATTTGCCTTTCCGCACACGCACTTAACCGTTCCGCACGGGCAAGCAGGCAACGACCCGCACGGACAAGAATTCGCTTTTCCGCACCGGCACTCAGTCGTACCGCACGGGCAAAGAGGTAACGACCCGCACGGGCACGAAGATAACAATCCAAACGACCTCGCAGCTGGCGATCTGCCTGGACACGCAGCCGACGATCCCCACGGGCACTCAGCTCTCGATCCACACGCGCAATTTCCCTTCTGTCCGCATGGGCACGCTACCGATCCACATGGGCAGGCACCTGATCCGCACGTGCAAGCAGCCGACGATCCTCCCTAGGGTTTAAGATGGATTAAAACCAGTAAAGTCATTCTATTACGGCATTCTTTACTTAAAAATCAATTTAAGAGCTTAAATTTCAGCTCTTTAATTAGTTTTTTTGGAATGAATAGCTGAATCGATGCATTTAACAAGTTCCTATGCCCGCTTATAAAACCCTAGCTCTTCTATGGGGCATTTCCAACCCCCTATTCCTAGGTGATTCTGAGACGTCTAGGTGCGTCCTACCCTTCCTAGAAATTAAGAAACCCTTATATGAAACACCTTGCATATACAGGGTGTTTCAGATAAGGGCTTCAAAACTTCTAGGGGATTTTCGTCTATGTCAGCCAAAGTAGGTCTTACAGGGTGAAACTTTCAGATGTTAATCATTTCAACAGGATTTGTTGAAGCGATGCTAATAGATTTTGATTGCAAAAATTAAAAATTTTTATTCTATCATCTTCACGTTTAAGATAGACAAGACAAGACTTTATTGTAATGGGCACTGCCCGTTTACAAAATGACAAATAAAAAGTAGCAATAGGAGACTACAAATAACAAATTTAACACAGATAAATTAACATTAGTATTTAACAGCAGATAAACATATTTTTTTTACACACACAAATTTCATTGCAATTTTTTTTATTAACAAACTGTTTAAAGTATGACTATGTCGATTCAAGTAATATATTGCGGCGAAGTTTTAAAACAGATATAGTAAAAAGGAAAATTAAATTATAGTTTATGTTTTTCTGCTTTAGAATCTGAGGAAAAGGTTTTAAATTTTGTAAATGAGTTAGTCTATGGTGGTTATACAGAGGACAAGAGTTAAATATGTGTTGCCAAGTCTCATTCTCTTCCAAGTTGCAAAAAGAGCAAAGGTTAGTATTAAAAATTTCGAAGATTTCGCCTTTATAATATATCCGGGATTGATTTAATCGCAACTGGAAAATAATTCTCTTTATTTCACGTTTAAGATAGAAATATACAAGTTGTTTTTATACACGAAATGGCGAAATATACAGGAAAAACCTGTCTGAAGCACCTTGTATTGAAATATATTTTAGTTGGGTGTTGGTTGATTGGTGTTTTATGGCTAAATCTGGTTATGAACCACATCAGGATATTATGCCCCATATACAGGGTGGTCCTAAACTCTTGGTACAAACTGGGTAGGGTAGGTAGAGTACATCAAGACAAACAAGAATGGGTATAGAAAGGGGGGTCGCAGTTACACCGTTAAAGAGCTAGGACCTAATGTAGTGCGAGAGCGTTACAAAAGGAAGTTTTACCAAGGCCCGTTTAACGAAAAAAAAACATAATTAAATGAAAAAATTTATTGCTTAAGTTACAGCAGTATCCGTACTACTTACACCATAAATTTGATAGAAATCGGACCACTTGCTAAACCGTAGAGTGAGTTTTAAAACATGCAATATTAATCTTTTAGCCGAAGAGAATGGAGTTCCTTTAAATTAGTGTAATGGTATTTAGAAAAATGATGATCGGGGAAGGAATTTTCAATGATCATACAGTTTCAATGATCAATGTATGATCATTGAAAATTCCTTCCCCGATCATTATTTTTCTAAATACCATGAAGGGAACTCCATTCTTTGGCTAGAAGATTAATACTGCGCGTTTTAAAACTCACCCCACGGTTTAGCAAGTGGTCCAATTTCTATCAAATTTATGGTGTAAGTAGTACGGATACTGCTGTACCTCATGCAATAAATTTTTTCATTTAATTATGTTTTTTTTTTCGTTAAGGGGGTTCAGTACCCCAACATTTTGAAAAATGTCGATTTCGAGATTTTGATAAGTTATAAAAGTGCACACATTTAGCTTTCCAACGGTGTATTACTTATGCCTATAATCGGTTTTAAAGCATACTAAAAATTGCTTTAAAAATGAAAACACACCAAAATTCTCTATGCCGCGCCAACTTCGAATGCAAATATCTCAAAACTGTGTTTTTAAACCTCCGATGTACCTTTTCTAGCAATCTAACAGTTGAAACATCATAATTTTTGGCATACATTCCTGTTATGATGTAGTTGTTATACTGAAATGAGCTTTAAGTAATTGATTAATTAGAACCCATTTTATTGAACTTTTTACATTGCATTTCTAAAATTTTTGAAATATAGCATTTTTTTCCTGATAAAAGTGATATTTAAAAAAAATTACAGATATTTTTTTAAAAGCTCATTTCAGTATAACAACTACATCATAACAGACATGTGTGCAAAAAATAATGATGTTTCAACTGTTAGATTGCTAGAAAAGGTACATCGAAGGCTTGAAAACACAGTTTTGAGATATTTGCATTCAAAGTTGGCGCGGCATAGAGAATTTCGGTTTCTTTACATTTTTAAAGCAATTTTTAGTATGCTTTAAAACCGATTACAGGCATAAGTAATACATCGTTGGAAAGCTAAATGTTAGCTCTTATATAATTTATCAAAATCTCAAAATCGATCTTTTTAAGGTGTTGGGGTACTGAACCCCCTTAAACGGGCCTTGGCAAAACGTCCTTTTGTAACGCACTCGCACTACATTAGGTCCTAGCTCTTTAACGGTGTAACTGCGACCCCCCTTTCCATACCAATTCTTGTTCGTCTTGATGTACTCTACCTACCCTACCCACTTTGTATCACGAGTTTAGGACCACCCTGTAATTTCTTACCTGATTCTCGACGGGAATCACCATCTCTTCAACCCTCCAATCCACTCTGTCGGGTATTGTGACGTTAGAAGGCGGAATCCAAAGACTTCCATTGATTGTTGAAACATCGCTTTTCAGTCCTGTCATCTTGGATAAGACCTCGCTATAATCCTAGTAAAAAGATTTAACCCATTTTTCACATGAATTCCTTAAAATACTGGGATCTGGGATCTTAAAATACTGATATAACTAAATTCATCCACGCACGACATGGTTTGTGTACATTGTACATTGTACACAACATGGTTTGTACAGTAGGGTGTATCGAAAAAAACTTTTTTTTGATTTTGATGATACCTTAGTGCGGAAAAGTTGTCTAAGGTGGCAGAGAGTACCTGTGAATTTTTTCAGAATTTTCGGATAATATCTTTAGGTGCCGCCAAAGCCCTGAAGGTCCCTATGTTAATCCAATGGAGCGCGCAAGCCAAGAAGGCCGAAAATTGGTTTTTCGCCCCTCATTTCTACCCTAATTACACGACGAATGTCTTCACTCGAGTTATGGACCCTATATGATCTAGGCTATCCCACAAAACTTGAATAACAGCCTAAATCTCTATATTACGTTTTTTTGTATGCTACAATTTCGTCGAAAATCGCGTATTTTCTCGTTCAAATCAGAGCCCGAAATCAACATAATATAGAGATTTAGGCTATTATTCAAGTTTTGTCGGATAGCCTAGATCATATAGAGTCCATAACTTGAGTGAAGACATTCGTCGTGTGATTAGGGTAGAAATGAGGGGCGAAAAACCAGCCTTCGGCCTTCTTGGCTTGCGCGCTCCATTGGATTAACATAGGGACCTTCAGGGCCTTGGCGGCACCTAAAGATATTATCCGAAAATTCTGAAAAAAATCACAGGTACTCTCTGCCACCTTAGACAACTTTTCCGCACTAAGGCATCATCAAAATCAAAAAAAAGTTTTTTTCGATACACCCTATTGTACAGTGCCCCACAAAAGGTTTAAGCTATTTATCCTCTAAATTTGTTTGGAATATTTTTTAAAATTACTGTCACTAAAATTTCGTCAAATATTGTGCTTTTGAAAATGGAAGGAGGGTGTATGTATCGTCAATGTTAAATCAAACCAGCATATTTGCAAGAATTTAGTTTTTGAGTTATTGGTGTTAAAATACATAGGATTAACATAGGGAACTTAAATAGGGGTGAGGCGGTGTTTCAAGATATTTTCCGAAAATTCTGAAAAAAGTCACAGGTACTCTCTACCACCTTAGACAACTTTTCCGCACTATCGGATCATCAAAATCGAAAAACGTTTTTTTCGATACAATCTAGTGTTCAAGTATATACAGAAATATTCTAGAAAATTGAGTGGTTCTATAATTTAATGTGTTTTTCCAAAAATTCTTACCATATCTGAATACTCGTTGAGGCCTTGACGATATGTGTGTTTCCCCATGTCAGCTTTGAGATTATGTTGGATAATCCCATCAACGTTCTTCTCCCAGATCTCCCGTCGAATTTGTTCTTCACTTGTGCTGTAGGATTTTTCGTAAATCCTCTGTAAAAAAAATTAACGCGCTTTATTTTATGATATTCACTAATTTCGTTTGCTCAAAATTTCATTATCGATATATAATTAGGATTGTAAGGACATAATATACAGCTAATAAAAATATATTTAAAATATCACAATAATATTATTTTTAGGTTTAAAACTGAAACACATGCTTAAACTTATAATTATGAGGAAAATCCAACGTTTTGGGTATCAAAATATCCTTAATCAGAAGTTAGTTAATATTTTATCTTTAGAGTGCAATTTGATTTAAAAATTAACATACTTTATATTCTTTCCAGAATTCATCCAAATCATTGCTGTTAAAAACACTTTTACCGCTTACTGCTCCAAGCAGTAAAAAAAGTGCTACGAGCTTCATATCTATTTCCTGATTATAAATGTAATGAAAAATCAAAATTGAAACACTTCATAAACATAGAATGTGATTATATAAAACTTCCATGAATTTAACCCATTAACAATTTTTATTTTTCTTAAATATTTGGTACAGTTAAAGTAAATAGCCTTAAAACAACTGGAAAATAAGTTAAAAATTCCCTGGTTAAAATTATTTTTAAACCAAAATTTAAAATAAAAACCATCCCTAAAAGGGACACTAGGCACGAATGCTTGAAAATAGAACCCACGAAAATAAATAAAAAATTTAAATACGATAAACGGTAAAATTAATTAATGCAATTTGAGAAACTTATATGCTCTGAAACACGTTTTACTTTCCAAATATGAGTTCATTACAATTTAACTAAGTTTTTTAAATGAAAAAGGCAATTCTCACTTACATCTCACCTACTACTTTTTGGGTCATTCCAATAATAAATAAATTTCAGATATCATAATTTATAACGTTGCATATGCATAATTTTCAAAGAAATTGAAGGACACCTACATTGTTTTTTAAAAGCTTTTTTTTATTTGAGTTTCATTAAAATTTGAGATGGTCAGGTTGAGTGGCGTGTTGGTTGCACATGGAATGACCCATTAATTAAGTAATGGTTAAAATTTATACACTTCAAATCCATCAGAATATCTTAATTTTTGTAATTTAAATCGGTCAAATGGTCAGACTTTTTTTAAACACTTTTACAAATTTCTCTCCCCGAAAATAAAGCATTAGTAGGTTGTGTAAACCGTATCGGTAAAAACAAGATTGATATTTAGAATAGAACACAATGATTAGCGACTTCGAATTCCACAAAAAGAGGAAAACATGCTTTTTTAACAATCTTAATGACAAAAAGGCATGACAACTACTAACTATTAAACTTTTAAATAAAATATAACCTGAATATATTTATAAAATAATATAATTAAATAGTAATTTATCATTTAAATTAATACAAATTAATTAAATTCCTACAATTTGAGACTTTTAATGCTATTAATTTATTAAACATATCAGTATTTTCACAAAAAATGAACAAAAATAATGAATTTATAACCTAAAATAAAATTTTTTATAAATATTAGTCATTTAATGCATGCCATAAGAATAGAACACGTTTTTATTAAAGGAGTAAGATAATAAAGTAAGAGTTGAAGGCCAAAACAGAAAGGTTATTGTTCTACTTTTGAAAAATTTGTAGTTCACCGAGAACTAGGAGTTCCCGGAATTTTTTGACCCTAGTAGAATAAACCAAGAATGTTTGATGATGCAGTTAAAAAATAACATCGATCTATTATGATGTATCATTTTAAAATATTAATCTTCAGTGATTCTTATAGTTGTAATATAAAATAGTTCAAAATGAAATTTTTAAAAATTGCATTTTGTATAAAATCCTCCACATAGTATAATGTGAACTGTTTTTACATACCTGAAACAAACTTCTGATGCAAAAAAGTAGCCTAGACTTGAAGTTTTTGACCCTACAAAAAAGAGTTTTGTTCCCTCCTCAGAGCAGTTTGATATTTAAGGGATACGACGTTTATTTAGAATTGAAAGACCCCACGTGTTGATAAAAAAAAGGATAATTATGTTTTCACTATCTAAGAAAGAACCGTAGATTGTTCCTTTTAGATAGTTCTAGTCTCTATTTCCTCAACGCGTGCCTTTACCTTGACACACTCTTAACTTTTTTTTATATAAGGAGGTTTACTTATAATGTTCATTTATTTCATGGTCTCCATATTTGAACAAAATGTCTAATATACTTAAAAAGTTTCGTCTCTAAAAAGAACATATTAATTTTCCCCACTAAGTAAGTTTTTTATGGAAATGGGTCCGAATGATTTACAACTTGTATATTTAAACCAAAATAATAGTCTTATCGAGACATAAAACCATATCAGCGACTATAAGTAAAATTTAACTTATTTATGCTTTTCATAGGACGTAATCAATTATTTAAATATAAACTGCACTATCTATTTTTAAACATATTCTTCTTTTACTGAATTATAAATGTTAACTCAAGGGGGGGAAAGGAACTGTTATCAAACTTTTACCTCGGTTTAAATAGATTATAATCACTTATGTTTAAGGAGACTAAAAGATATTGATTAAAAAAGTTTTTAGATTTTAAATTGATAAATTAATTTTTAACAAATGTGGCTACTGCAAAAAATGCCTCTAGAAATGTGAAATAATTTTAATCCAAAAATCAACAATACTAATTTTAAAATAGTTTTTAAAGTTGAAACACTTTTACACGTAATAAACTATCATTCTCTCTAACATTGAAAATGCTTAGAACCTCATAATTTTACAGGTTTTACAGCTTTTCTTTTTTGAAATAAATTTTCATTAATCTTTCACAAAATATATATGCCATGGCGTGTAGGAGGGAAAAAAACACATAAAATATGTTTTACATGAATTTTAAATGTATTATATTTTTAGATATCTGATATCTTTTCTTCGTGATTGAGTTCTTGCTGTTTCCCCCTTCAAAATAGGCGTTTAAGCCTCGTCTTATTATAAGAAAAGTTTAAAAAGTCAAGTACGGACGGAAGTTAAGTACGTAAAAGGAAAGTTTAATACGGGCGATACTTTGAATGAACACTCTTTCAGTTTACTCTTCCAGGATAAAATACGGCACTGGTTCTATGAGGACTTTTTTGTGTTTAAGGGGTTTATTCAAAATATTTTTTTTTGCTTAAGTAGTATTTTCCTACTAAATCGATGATGCTCTACAACTTAGTACTAAGTGACTAATTCAGTAAATCTCTTATAGATTTTAAAATAAAATTTATAACTCTTAAAATTTCCACTGAAGGGTGTTGAAAATGTTGCTTCGGATAGGGCATACTAGTTACTTTACTATACCTAGACCCCACTTTCATGACTATATCTGTAGGGGTTCAAAAGTTAAAGGATGGGGAGAAGACACATACTTTTCCGCTCCGACACAAACTTCGATAAGGTGTATTGCGGTTTCGGCACGCTCACTCGTCATTCCAGTTAGTGGCTTTGACACACTCGGTCACGTACAGAGAAGAAAGGAAAAATCCCGAGTTACCTCGTGGTTATAGAGCCTCGTGCGAAGGTTAAAGCGATATGATAGAGGAGAATCTGAGTCGGAAGAGCGAAGAAACAACCGCTATCTGTCTCTCCAAAACGGTTTCAAGCAGGGCTGCATAATAGGCTGGGCTGAAAAAGCACTTTTATTTTTATTTGTGTTCTAATAGTGGGGAAAGGGTGCTACTTGTGTCTAATAAGAATGGGGCAAAATATTTTTTCGATTGGATATTATCTTCTGCTCCCGCATCGCACTTTGTCAGCCTTGTGCTGAATTATCCGTAATTAATAAATAATAGCAGCAAAATAAACCAAAATAATTTATAACAGAACTTTTAAAATCTATTGACAACCATCATAATATATTTCGTAAACATCGTTACCATCCTAATCAAAACAATCAAATTCCTTCTTCCTTCTTTTAAAAAGTCCAAATCATGTCGCGCTTCACGTGCTCCCGGTTGCTGTTAGCGTTTGCCGGTATGACATTTCCCCAATTAAGAGTTTTTATTGGGTCTTACCAATGCAAAACTTTCGAGAGTTCATTGTCACAGGAACTTCCGACTCTTCCGCATTTTCGGGCTTCGACTGTACCATCGTTGAAATGGCCTCACTCCCGTCGTAGGGATTGGTGTTTCCCGGTACGCCCACAGAAGGAAAGGTAGATGACGGTCCCAGTCCTTTGCATGGTCTCTCATCGTGTTATAATGAACATTTCCCTTCCATCGCTCGATCAGAACTGGAATGGCATCGTATATGTCCAGCAGTCTTCTTCTTTCTCAGGTAACCTCCCCATAAGTTTGAATGTTCCAGCTCCAATATTTTCTTTCTTCGTCCTGGTGGTACTATCAACTGGTCTATGCTTTCTCCTAGCACCTTGTCTTCAAGATACAGACCACTATCCATTATGCGAGATCCGCATTTTTCATGTTGCGCATCCTCCCAGTAAGGGGACAAGAAATGATCATCCAACTGCTCATCACGACATTTTACTTCATCCGACTCCTTCCTCAAATCCGGTTGGGCTGGGTCACCGTCACTGCTGCTACTCAACTCCATCAGACATTCCCCAGTCTTTTTAAATGCATTTTCGCTCAAGGTATGGTGACTTGAAAGTAACGCTTCCTAAATCAAGACTTACTATTGACTAAAATCCCTTATTGTTTGCTTGTGACGTTGAGATTAACTGCAAATGAACGAAAAAAATAATTATAGCTTATAAATGTTCTAAAGATATAGAAAATGAACGCAAGTTTTATTTAAATAACACAATTTGAATTCTTCCAGACTTATCGGGCCACATACAAAATCCCCAGTACAAACGTTCAAGATTCGTCAAATTTTTATCATGTATAGTCTAATTTCTTTTATTCCTACTTTTAATTACGTAAACTTGACATATTTGGTATGAGGGGTGCTACTTAGATAATGAACTGGCTGTTTAAGTATTTGTCACTTTTACATAAGTTTCGGAGTTCTCCCATCAGCTTAACAGGCCGCTCAATCGAGGCACATCAAGGAACCATGACTCCAGACTCCAGTTTTTGCAAACGCATTTTAAGGCCTGAGGACACTTA
The DNA here is from genome assembly GCA_024610705.1 of Tetragnatha versicolor. Lineage (NCBI taxonomy): Eukaryota > Metazoa > Arthropoda > Arachnida > Araneae > Tetragnathidae > Tetragnatha > Tetragnatha versicolor. Next base: position 19,249,502 of record JANDEH010000007.1, on the reverse strand, counting down.
AGTTTGGCCACAGCTGAATGCAGCACCATGCGGTATCAACAAAGTCATAAATAGAATTCAGCCAAGAGTGGATCCAGACCAGAACATATTTTCGGAGAAGGCCATATCGGAAGGCATGTTACTTTCCAAATTTTTAGAACCCTCATTATTTTTTTTAATTTTAGCATCTCCTTCGGATACAAATTTTCAGGAAACGCAAAAAACTAATACCTTAAAAAATAACTAATTTTTAAACCTAATTATAGTTTGTTTAGTTATATTACTAGTTACTGGAAAGATTTATAGTAGCAGCGTTGTCAATTTTAATACCTACAAAATACACCTCAGGGAATACAAGAAACTATGTGCCTCAAAAAAAATAAGTTATAATAAAAGTGGGATTAGCCATCTTTAATACAGAAGACGGACTAGTGCCCTCGGACTAGTGCATGGAGTCTCGAAGATGCTCGTGATGTGACAGAGCGATGTATTTTATTTATTTTCTCTCTATTCTAAAAAAAAGTTTTTGGTGAACGGTTTCCAGAGAAAGGCTTTTTAATTACTGATCCGTATAACACATATTTGGTATCAAACTGTCCGGATTCTTTTGAGGATGTGCAAAGTGCCTTTAGAATTTCTAAAAAAATCTCAATTTTAAAATATTTCCATTATTTTAGATTTCGGATAAGGTCGCAGTTACAAAGCAAGAAACTATGAATTTTAAAACAATTGAAAACATATTTCACTGGTTTTTTAATATTCAAATAGATTAAATAATCATCTTTCTATTTATAACACGAATTTAAAAAATATATTTGGTGTTATTTTTAACAACATTTATATTTTTGTTGTTCAAACGGTTTTCATTATATTTTAAACTTATATATAATTAATTTATTTTTTATTTTTTAAATAACAAATTAATATTTTTATATTTATCTTTGTAGTTGTGGCAACCTAATCATTACTATATTTACAATAAAATATACCCTCGTTTTCGGAAATTTTGAATTTTTCATTTATTTTTATATCCTTTTGCAAGTATGTTTTTTAAGGTAGTAGAATGTAACTCTTTATTTCATAATGACAAAACGCAAACAACAAAATAACACGGGTGAATGTTTTAGATATAAGGATGAAAATATTGGTCTTGACATTCGGTGTCGTTGCTATGAAAATGACACAACTTCGAAGTTTGTTTCTCATGAAGATAAAATTCTAAATTTTCGCGATGTTTAAGATAATTACTACATTTTTAACAGTCAATCATTACAAATTTTAAGAAAGTTAAATTTATTCCTGAGATATTTCAATGCTTCCCTTAATGTATCTGTGAAAAAACATTACCTTTGGGAAATGGGTAAAAGAATGTTTACATTGCTTTGTTGTTAATTTTCTTGGGGTTCAATTCCGTTATAGTTCCCGCTAAATATCGCCAATCTCTTTCGAACGCTCAATATTCAAATGTAAACCAATTTTTCTAATTTTTAATGATAAACTGAATAGTTATAGATCTAATTAAACACTTTAATCTATGAATTTGAAACAATTTAGCAATATTTATACTTTATAGTGTCCAAAAGAGATTAGTGATATTTAGCGGGAACTATAACGGAATTCAACCCTAAGAAAATTAACAACAGAGCAATGTAAACATTTTTTACCCATTTCCCTAAGGTAATGTGTTTTTCACAGATACATTAAGGGAAGCACTGAAACATTAAGGGAAGGTTCATATTTAGCGGGAACTATATATATGAACCTTTCTTGGAATTATAAAGCGATCCGCCAATTCATGTTACCATAAAGGAAATGATAAAATTCCACCACTGAATAAATATTCGCCATTTTTGAAAGAATACCACGGAGAAGTCTACCCCTGTGTTAAGAATATTTTATAAAGTGAGTAAGTGCAGTGAGCTGGGTTTTGTGGGGAATTGTGAAGCGGTCCAAAAGTTACTGCGTCAGCAGTTGACGGGGGTTGGCGAGCGATAGCGAGCAGGGGGCGGTAGCCCCCTAGTTTTTAAAACAAAAACTTGAATGATAAAACACTAGACATTTTGACGAGTTACTAGGTACTACATTAAATTAAACAGATTCATTGTTGAACTTTTTTGTAAATATTGAATAACACTAGTTACGAGCAGACTTGATAGCTATTTTCAAGGAAAACGTGTTGATTAAATTATTGATAATTTAGAACCAATAAATATTCTAACTTTTATGAGAGTGTGCTTTAAGATAGTTGGTTAACGTTTCTTCTACTAATTGTTTTAACCGATGTTTTATAAATAAATAATTTTAGTGAGCAGGGTTTTGGGGGTATTGCGAAGCTATCCGAAAGGCTCTGCGTCAGCAGTTAACGGGGGTTGGCGAGTGATAGCGAGCAGGGGGCGGTAGCACTCTAGTATTCAAAATTATTAGAATAGAGAGATAGATAGGATTTTGATGTAATAGCTAAAATTTTGTCTTATTAAATACTAGCTGATATGCCCGACCTTGCTCGGGTGAAGAATATAAATTTATTATTTATGGTGTTTGCTATCAAAACCAGCTCATTCCATATTTTTTTGAAATCCCTTTTTTGCATGTTTTGAAAATTTAGAGGGTCCTTCATAACCTGGCGAAGGGATATATCTTAAATCCAGCTCATTCCAACCCAAAAATTAGATTAAAGGGTGAAAACTATGATCTCGACTGTGAAATTTCAGATTATTTGAAAAAGTAAAGTGAATGTCATTTATTCAAACTCGTAAAGACACAAATTAACTGGTTTACTGAAAAAAACCAATTTCACACAACTTTATTGAACAAAAAACTGAAAAAAAGCGTGATAAATCGTGTTTTTGCATCAAAACAGCTCATTCCAACCTAATTAGTGTAATTACGCCCAAGGTAATGCAACTGGAATGAAAATAGAAAAACTAATCGAATTCTAGGTGGTTGTACCTACAATTAAAATTTAAAAAACAAATTTAGCTTTAGAACTGTGGACGTGAGAAGTTTTTTGTCTCTCCTGTAAAATTTCCAAAACTGGAATAAGCTGGTTTTGATAGCAAACGCCTCATTTTTAAGTTTTCCCAAATACATTTCTAATTTTATATAATCAGCATTTACCAATCATCCCGGTATCCCAGGCGTCTTTTTCATATTCCAGTGTTCCCGGTAACTTTTCCTAGCCTGGTGTTCCTAGTAATTTTTCTTATCCCGGTGTTCCCGGATGGACTAAAATTCCTTCCAGTACTACTCAAGCGCAATACTATAACTTTTGAATGATTTCCACATTTACAACATGGAAAAAATATTCTAAAAATTATTTAAAATTTCTCAGATTCCTTAATTAATCATTTCTTTAAGAATAAACGTTTTCGGTGAAATTATTCAATAATGAGGAAGTTTCATATTTTTTTTTTATTTTTTAAATCGATCCTACCTTACGAGAAAACCCTAAAACCGAAATATTTTTTAATTCTGATCATTATTTATTTTTTTATTGCGGCTTAAAGTTTGCGCTCTGGAAAAGGCGGGAAAAACAGCGATTTCAGATTCGTGATGTCACTCGGCATGTCAAAACGACTACAATTTGCATCTCCTCCTAAACTACGCAGCCGGCGTAGACAAAACTCGGTATATAGACGTATCCCGAGGCGAGGACGATCACTACCAAGTTCTCCAAGTTCGAAAATCGAATATTTACAAATAATTAACGATTTTATGGCTAAAAACGCTTATTTCTCCATTTCTCTACTAGAGTGGATCTGCTTGACTCACTATTTTAAATATGAAAACATCAGGATTAAATATTTTTAATAAGAAAAGCTCTATAATTGCCAATTTAAAAGTTAAATCAGCTATGAAAACACCAAAATAAAATCAAATAATTAATTTTAAAACATTTCATTCTTATATTTTAAGATTTTCCACCTGAAAATTCAAATATTTATGGAAAATGTATTATTGAATATTTTTTATTAAGTGGGACTAATCCCCATCTGGTCTAATGAAACTAGACCAGATCCATGAGGTCATAAAGACCTTTTATTTTAATAATGAATAAACATCAACAATGTCTTTTGTTTAGTGTCGAGTGACGTCAAATTTGATTTTTGAGCGTTTGCGATTGCATCATTTGTTTACGACTTTTTTCAACTTTTATTTCTTCTATATCTCAGAAAATAAATTTTTGAGGAAAATTTGGATTGCAGATTTGGATTTTTCACATCTTATATTGTATTAATATACCCCAAAATCGAAAATTTAAAAAATATGAAACTTCCTCATTAAAGCTTATTCCGTTTTGAAATTTAAGAAAAACAATCAATATTTTCTAGTTGAAAGGGAGTTTTAATGGTTTTTGGTTTGTTTACCAACTTTCTTAAAAGTTAAAATATTATCACTTTTTGATTTTACATCTTCGTTTCCATGGACACTATTTTAACAAAAATGATATTCCATAAAGCTTTTAAAATATAAAAATTAGATAAACTGTCAAATAAAAGTATGTTCAACTATACATAACTTTTAAATTTCATTGAAGAGATTTTTAAAATATTAATATAATTTTTAAATAGATTTGTACCTAGTGTTTCTATTAAAAAATTGTTGTTTAGCATTAAATTTTCTTTGTAACAATGGAGTAAGCAGATCTCTTCTTGAGGGGAAATGAAGCTATTTCAGCAAAATGACCATAAAAAGGGTCAAAAGAGGGTCAAGGGGTCATTAAAAGTTTTCGAAACATAGCCTATGTTTTTTTCTGAGTTTTTTTACGTAGGTATACCAAGTTTGGTGCAGATCGGAAGTAAACTGTGGATTTGTATAAAAGACAAACATATACATATATATACATACATACATATATACCCACACTTAGTTTTATTATATTAGACTAGCGGATATGCCCGGCCTTGCACGGGTGGAGTGTATATATATTTTTTTTTAAATTAAATTTTCTCAAAATATATTTATAATTTTTAAATCAGCAATTACCAATCATCCCGGTATCCCAGACGCCTTTTTCCTATCCCGGTGTTCCCGGTAATTTTTCCTATCCCGATGTTCCCGGTTATTTTCCTATCATTATGATCGAGGTAATTTTTATGTCCCGGTAATCCCGGTAATTTTTATGTCCCGGTAATCCCGGTAATTTTTCTTTTCCCAGTATTCTCGGCAATGTTTCCTAGTAAATTAAAGAGTCTAGTGAACAAAAATAACAAATTTGAAACAATAATAAATAACAAATTTGAAACAATAAGAAATAAAAGCATAATAGAAATTTATTTTGGGAGGGGTCCAAATTTATTCCTCAGCCCCTCCCATGCATATTTAACAGTTTAACGTAGCTTTTAAAAACATTTTTAGGTATAATTTGCATCTAAGATAATTTATTTGTAAGAAAAATTGTGACGAATTAAGATCCAAGTACAATAGAATAGTACTTCCTCCCCAGAAGATTTTGTGAAATGTGATCCTTAAAAACAGTTTTTTTAACTCGTTTTAGGTACATCATTGTCCAAATTTTGGACATTCATTTTTAGGTAGGATTTTAATTTTAACGAAATTACTATAAAAATTGACAATAATACAGTTTCAAGTACAATAGGGGGTTTTGGGGGTCCTCCCCCAAAAGAATTTCGGAAATTTGACCCTAAATAACATGGTTTTAACTTGTTTTGTTATACGTAGTCCGATTTTCCGGGGGAGAGGCAGGGCCCCCTCGCCCCTTTGATATACACCCCGGGATATATGGAATATTTTGTTTACTGATTATATTTTATCATTGGATACAATGTGTAAATCTTTATTTTAAATTTCTGAATATTAAAGCTATCACTTTTTAACCATTATGCCGGAGATGCATGAACAAAGGATTCATACGGAAATCTATACATCTGTAAATTTTATTTTCCTAAAAGTTACTTCTTTTGAAATCGAGAGCTGTTTCGGGGGGCTGTTAGACCATACGTCAGAGGTACATATCGAAATTTATTTACACATGGGCCCAAAATCATTCCTTATCCCCTCCCATGCCATAGGATCAATGTTAGCTTTTTATACATTTTTGGCAGAATTTGCATCTTAAAGAACTTAATATAAGAAGCGTTTTGTGTAATTAAGTTCCAAATGCTATAAAGGGGGTGTTGGAAATTCGATTCTACTAAAAACAGGTTTTCCCTTGGTTTTGGTGAACTCCATAAAAAAAGGTGCTGAGTATAATCAATTTGAGAGGTGGGGGATGGGGTTCCTTTGTGTGCTACTATTCGGCGCGGCCGTTTCAGTGGCAGAAATAAAATGAAAGTAAATAGAACTCTAATAATTCTTCTAAAAATTAGAAGAAGAAAAATTTGGTGCCGAAACAGGAACGGCGCCCAAACGGCCAGCGCCAAACCGTCCCATCCTGGGGGTTCCTCCCCCAGAAAAGTTTTGGAAATTTGACCCTAAAAACAGGGTTTTAACTTGTTTTGGTAAACCAAAAAACACCTAAAAAAGGCAAAAACCAGCAGACCTTACCAACTCCTTACAGAAAGTCATTAATAACATTTCAGAGAAAAGCAAATTATAAATTATCAAAAAAATGTATTTATTTCAAATTTCTTCGCGGAGCCCCTGGAAATGCTTGGCGGAGCCCTAAGGGCTCCGCGGAGCACAGTTGAGAACCGCTGCTCTAATCAATACCTCCTGCACTCCCACATAAAGCATTGAATTGAGCTTTCAAATTGCAAGGATTTAGGAACGTTCTAGAGTATTATTAATAATTTTAAAATAAGAAAATTCAATAAAAACTCTATCTATAGAATCTTGTGATGGCTTGATTATTTCTCCTCTGTTTTTAAATCAAATAGCTACAAATCCATCCTTACCTTTTGAATACTTTCCTCCCTAGGATCCCATTCTAGATCCAGACAGAACTACTCAAAAATTACACAGTTTACAGTTAAAGTTTGTTTTTTGCGTGCGCAAACAGTTGTTCAGGAAACAGCTCTATAAAACTGTTTGCACTCGCAAAAAACAAACTTTAACAGGATCTCAAGTATTTAATATACAGGGTGTTTCAAAACTGCGTTGCACGGCTTTTATTTGGAAACCAACGCCTCCTAAGATCACAGAAGTAAGGCCTACCCCTAGGTATGTGAGCATGAAGAATCCATTAAGATGCCTTACAGCGCCCCTAGAGGCGAAATTAAAAAGTACTTTTGAGATAATTTTAAAGATCATATTAAACCACAATTTTTGAGACCATAATTAAATTTTACCAATAGTAGTTCTTCTACAAATTGAATTTTTCAATAGCTTTTTTGGGGTGTCGCTCCATTTTTAACTCCCTGGGATTTGGTCTGGGACCGCCAAATCCTTTGTGATTCAGACTCGTCTAGGTGTCTGCTATCCCCCTAGAAGTTATGAAACACTTATCTGAAACACCATGTATACTCCACCCGTGCAAGGCTGGAAAAGGTGGCACAAGTGGCTACAGAATTTTTATTGTGTGTGTGTGAATTTTACTTTTTCGTATTGTTATCTTCTCTAATTATATTTATCCTGAATGGCAGGATTAAAACATTGCTTGGCGCAACCCATAGGGTTGCTGTTCAGCTGTGTCCTAAACATTGTAAGAATAAAAAAATAGCTATGAAAATTTTCCAAATAAGTATTTATTCTCTTGTAAAAAAAAGTCACCTATTGACATGTTTTTTAAATAAGTTGACATAGCCAATATCAGTGCTGTACAAGAGGATAGCTGGCTTTGGTGGCAATTCCACAGTGATTATTCTTATTTCTGGACATCATGATGTATCCTTTCATTCACCAAGTCTCTCCCCAGCTTGAAAAAATAATATAAGAACTTTGTAAATGAATTATTAGATAACACTACAAGGTAATATTCATTTAACGTTCAACAGATACATATTATTAAATTCAGTAAATAAAATTTCAATATAAAACTAGTTGATCACATTTGTTAATTTACATTCATATAAACATCAACCCATATTGAGCTTGTCCCACCTTTATATCTATCATTTTTTAATAAAATATAGGTACAGTACTGAACATACTTAAAATTTGGTTAATATCACTACTCGACAAAAAAAAGTCAAAATGCTTCTGACACAAATAAAGCAGATCCTTATGTAACATGGCCCCTTGAACCCAAGTTCGACCCCCGTTTTTCTCTATCAGGCTCAGATTTTCAACAGCCCCTCCCTCTTTTTGCGTTTTTCGTTGACTTAATGACTTTGAATTCGCTTTTCGGGGTCAAAAGCTACTACTTTAGCCTTTAAATTACACCAGAGGAGACAAGAAAGGTTAAAGCTTCTAAAATATAAAATTTTGTAGCAAATGGAAAAGTTTAAAGGGTTATTACCCCCCTAAAAATGCAAAAAAATCATTTAAAGTTATAGAGATTATTTTTGGCTATTTCTCTTATTTTTACGCAATTCATCGTTAAAGGGTCCTAATCCTTCCCTACTTGATGTAAACGTCATTCTTCATGGTTTTTTATCTACTATTTTAATAAAATTTAATCTCAAAACGTGAGAATACCTCATTGTGATACGAACATGAAAATATCAGGGATGTTAGATCGACTTATAAAAAGTAATAAGTCGATGGGAGCCTAAAATTTTAGGGCTTAGTTTGACCGCTATGACGTCATAACAAGATGGCACCCGCAGTGGTCCGAAAATGATGTGATTAATCTTTAGAAACGTTTTTTATCATAAGCCACTCTTTAAATAATAATTACCTATAATTATATTTATTATTTAACATAATGAGCATTAATAAACATATTTTCTACTTAACATTTCCCGTCATTCTGGTGAAACCACATCCCTATTATTTGTAAAGTAAGTGAATATTAGAATCGTTATAATTTTTTAAATATTTTAATGGTTACTTAGAGCTTAAAACGTGGATAACTTTGAAAAATTAACCACGGAATCGTTTTCAGACTGATACGGGCGCCATCTTGTTATGACGTCATAGTGGTCAAACCACGCCCTAAAATTTTGGGCTCCCATTGATTTTGATTTGTAATTGCAAGTTTATTTCAATACCACGTGAGATGTTGCATGGCCGATGCCTTCGCAAAAACACTCTATTTGATAAACCACGCCACTTAAGAATTCATATATTCTCTTCATATTTAGAAATTACACTTCCTTAGAACCACAGAGAAAAATCCTAACAGAGGGTCCAAAACGATATAGGAGGGTTGTTTTTTAATAAACTTCCGTTTTTCTCCTGAAAAAAAAGTAGTAAGAATTCCGAAACAATTTTGGTGCTGGTAGTTAGATACATCCTTCAGGTTCAATTTGCCACCTTACTGAATAAAATCGGACATTTTTTCTATTTTTTATCGATTTTACAAGCGCGCTCCGAGAACTATTTTCCCGCCAACCCATAGAGAATTCGGCTTTTTTTTCTCCTTTCGCTCCGTCCGCGATCACCTGCCCACCCATTGTTTAATGTTAATGCCTGCTCGCGGACGGAGCGAAGGGAGAAAAAAAGCCGAATTATCTATGGGTTGGCGGGAAAATAGTTCGAGGAGCGCGCTTGTAAAATCGATAAAAAATAGAAAAAATGTCCGATTTTATACAGTAAGGTGGCAAATTGAGCCTGAAGGTTGTATCTAACTACCAGCACCAAAATTGTTTCGAAATTCCTACTACTTTTTTTTCAGGAGAAAAACGGAAGTTAATTAAAAAACAACCCTCGTATTCAAAAGTTGGATGGTTATGAGGGCGCCACGATGAACTAAATGATTGACAGAGAGATCAAACCTGTGATTGGCTGTCACTCAATCTTCTATTTTCGAAGGAGAAGGAAAAAGTTTTTCTCAACCAATCAGGCTTTTCCCTCCCGCCTCTCGTGACGTTGATGCGACCGCAGCGCCAAAATAGCCCCACATTCATCCAACTTTTCGATTTCCATTAGCGCCTATGGCGACGGACTCTCTGTTCTACTACTCTGTGCTTAGAACCTTATCAATAAATATATAGGTCTAGACTTCTAGAGAATGAAAAACTGCAAGAAAAAGTACAATATTTGATGCAGTGTTAACCAAGTCGTTTGAAGTCATTTTTGGTGAAACCACGCCCCTTTTGTCCAGTAACTTGGTGTCAAGAAAGGGTGTTTCAGGAAAAAATACATTAGTTTTTTTCGCAATGATTTTATAAGTTTCCGAGGGTGCTGAATCCGAATCTAAACTTTCGACATACAAAATTTCGAAGTGCATTTTAAGAAAATTCGAAAAAACCCTAAAATTCCATCTCATTTTTTGGTGTTTTGTTTGTAGAACGGAAAGTATGGGTTTCTCATGAAAATGTCAAATAAAAAATAAAGAAGATAAACAAGCTATAAAATTGTCAATTACAACTTTTTTGTCAGACTAATAGGTTTGCCGCTAGAGTGCGCTGAAAAACAGTGATTTTTTGGCCTTGTTAATTTTTTAATATTCATTTATTAAATTATGAGAGTGTTTTAATAAACGAATTTATATGTTTTTTGCATCGCTGAATCCGAATTTCAAGTTTATTTTCATTTTGAAAGTCATCTTCTCATCACAAATTGCAAAAAATCTAAAATTTGTGCTCTTTTGTTCCGTTTTTTACCGATTTTCTTAAAAAATATTAATTATATTGTATGCAAAGTTCAGATTCGGATTCAACACCCTTGAAAACCTATAAAACCGTCGAGAAAAAAACTACTGTATTTTTTTTACTGAAAAAAAAAACTACCAAGTTACTAGACATATAGGTTAATATTGGAAGGGATATATTTTTTAGGATATTTTAATCTATAAATAGAGCTTAAAACGTGAATAGCTTTAAAATTTAACTACGGAATCGTTTTCAGACTAATACGGGCGCCATCTTGTTATGATGTCATAGCGGTCAAATCACGCCCTAAAATTTTGGGCCCTTATCGATTTTTTTGTTCTGATATGATTATTTTACATCCCTGAAAATTTAATGAAAGTATCACATTTTGCAGTTTTTTTGTAATAAGCCAGCCAACTGCTATACAGGGTGATTCAGATAAGTGTTAACTTCTAGGGGAGGTAGGGTACATCAAGACGAACAAGAATTGGTACGGAAAGGGGGGTCGCAAATGAGTTTTAAGGGGAGAAACCCCGGGGTGAAAATCAGGCAAAAAACTTGCATATTTGTGCAAGAAGAGACACAATAGTTCGAATCCGTAATTTTTTTACATCAAAATAATAAAACTCGTCCTATAAAAAGTAATTTAACTGTAACTTTTTCAGGAAGTTATCTTTTCACAGGAAAAGATCAATTCGATCAGTGTTCGATATGGATGTACGGTCAATAAAATTTGGCAATTTATTATTGATTTGGCGCGATCTTTTTTTCGATGCGTATTTTATCTTTAAAACGGTAGCTCAGTTGGTAGGGTAACGAGCTGGAATCTTTTAACTCGCAATCGTAAGATTGTGGGTCCTGTCCTGCCTATAATTTTTGGACAATACACGGAAAGAGGACTATAAAAGGATGTGGGTTGGGGTTTCATGGCACGCGTTCAAAAAATCTGACAAAATCAGGGCCGGACTGGGAAGAAATTTCGGCCCGGGCATTTTAAGTCTGAATCGGCCCACCGCATAATTTTCATGGAAAATATAACTTCATAGAATTAAAAATTTCTGGGGGGGATCGTGGTACCTCCCCAAAAAATTCTTTTTAAAATTGAACCCTAAGAAACAGTCTGAAATCCACCTTGAAATCCCTAATTGGATACTAAAGAAACTCATTATGGACTTTTAATTCTTTGTTGGTAAATTCAGTGGGTAGAAAGAATTTCCATTTCCATCTTGCATCTTGACAAACTTAATTTTAAAAGAAATTGTGAATAATGTAGCTCAAAATAGAAAGGGGGGTCTGGGGGTCCTCCCCCAGAAAAATTTTGGAAATTTTATTCTTTAAAGTACTGTTTTAACTCATTTGGGACCCTTTTGGGTGACATCCGAAAAGGTTCGCTCATTTTATGCCGTAGAATTTTTAAAGATAAAACCAGGAATATTTCGTTCATAAACATATTTTGAATAATAAAATATGTTTTTGAATTTAGTATAATTTATTCCATCATTAATGAATTTAATTGCTGGTAAATTAATGGTTTGGTGGCCGCACAAAAAAAAACGTGGGCCGCTAGTTGGAAATTCCTTTGAAGTGCGGATTCATTTTACAGGATCTTTTTCATTCATACCACTGTAAAATATATTTGTAGGCGGCCCAAAAACGGCACTCGATGAGTAGTGGCCCACCGGGCATTTGCCCAAATGCCCGCATGGCCAGTCCGAGCCTGGACAAAATTAAAGGATGTGTATTTTGATATTTTTATAGATTTTTCTCAATTGTAGCGTTCTTCTTTACTGCAATTTTTTTCAGGGGTGAGCACGAGTGAGGAAAGTTAAAATCATAAATTACGATGTGTTTTAAATCGCTTTTTGTCTCAAAGCCCAAATTTTGACATGTTTAAAAAAATAATTCGTAGAGATGTTGTTTCATTTTGTTCAGTAAATTTGCTCGGTACGAAGTTGTAATGAGAGGCAATGCGTAATAATATTTAATATTTATTATTAATAAATGCATTTTATACAGGCTTATTCCGGCCTTTGCCCTGGGTGTACTTTTTCTCTTCTATGTCAGTGTTCTGTGTACCTTGAAATTTGAAGCAACTTAAATTTTTGAATCACAAAAATGTTAAAAGCTATGCGACAAGATTGCACGATGTGATCTTATTTCTAAGTTTGACCACTACGATTCTCTTTAAAACATTAATAATACCTAAAACAAATAGATAGAAATTTGAGTTGCCTTAAGAATCATAAAAAAGTATTTCACCATACGCCATAAAACACCAACTAACCAGCCAACCAACCAACCAAAAAAGTATTTGGCGATCACGGATTGGCGACTTTTTTTTCCTACCGAATGCAAAGGGCTTACTGACTGGAATAGTAGAAGTTTTAGTAGTTAAAATTAGAGGACGGATAGAGGACGGAATCGAACAATTTGTGTCTCTTCCTGCACAAATATGCAAGTTTTTTGCCTGATTTTCATCCCGGGGTTTCACCCCTTAAAAATCATTTCCGACCCCCCTTTCCGTACCAATTCTTGTTCGTCTTGATGTACCCTACCTCCCCTAGAAGTTATGAAACACTTTTCTGAATCACCCTGTATAGATTTAGATAAAATTTGGTTTGGACATAGGTTGATATAATACCACATAAATACTAATTCAAAAACTATTCTACAGACGCTTGCGCAGGAATAACAACCTTCAGAGTAGAAAGATATGAAATAGCGGTACCAGAAGAGAGCAAACAGTGGGTTTATGAGAGGTACGACATACGACAACCTTCCAGGATCATTGCAGTATCGTGCAGGCCTGTTTGAGTGATTTTACAGCGTGAATAAGACCGATAATAAGTTTTTCTGTTCTTTAAGCCTACTTTAACAGAAACACTGTGTTTAGGGCCTTGAAGGGTTTTTGCAGGGGGGTAAAAATATACAATTTTCGTATCTAGATCCTTCATACTTGCTGTTAAGTTTTGAAGTTTAAAAATATGGCTTCGCGTGCGCATTTCTTATGACGAATATCTTCAGTTTTAATGCAAATTGCTAACCTGATGAGCTCCTTTAAGTAAAAGATTTCCTTCTATTGAAAAGAAGGAAAGAAGAGAATTGAAGGTTTCAGGTAGGGGTGTTGATATCTGGAGACCTTTATCTTCCTTTTTGGGGGGAAGCCTTTTGGTCCTAATTTCTTTCCAATGAATTGAAATCTTTCACGTAATGAAGATCATTAAGTTAGTAAGTTTCATTAAAACTGAAGATATTGGTCATATGGAATGGGCACGGGCATCCATATTTTTAGACTTCAACACTTTACAGTAGGTATGTGGGGGGCTCTAGATAAGAAAATTGCATTAATCTACAGCCTTTTCAAGAACCCTTCACGGGCCCCCAAACAGTGATTTGTGAAAGTAGGCCTTGTGAACAGTGAAAAATTATAATCGCTCTTATTCGCGTTTTAAGATCACTCAAGGAGGCCAGCATACCCCTCATAATCCCACTGTTATGATCTATTCTGGAACCGCCTTTTCATAACTTTCACTCAGATGGTTGTTACTCCTGCGCATGCAAAATTATTTTTGAATGAGTATTTATTGGCTATGCCCGTACCAAATTTCATCCAAATCTGTCCATTAGACCTGGAGAAAATCTAACAAATGTAAAATGTCTCTTAATTTTGAACACCATTGCATAAAACTAGAGTATAAAAAGACACAGCTATCATAGAAAAGAACTACGATTTAATGTAAACGTAAAAAATAACAGATACTGATAGTTAAATTGTTAGCGCATGAAAAGTAAAAAAAAAGGTTAAAATTACCCGTTGTTGTTTCCTTGCTGACGACGATCGCCGCGATCGCCGTTGGCACGCCTGCTTACCCCACGGGCAAGCAGGCAACGACCCGCACGTACACGAAGACGCCTGTCCGCACGGGCACTCATTCGTTCCGCACGGGCAAACTGGCAACGACCCGCACGGACAAGCACCCGCTTTTCCGCATTGGCACTGAGGTGTTCCGCACGGGCAAACAGGCAACGACCCGCAGGGGCACGCACCTGCCGTTCCGCACTGGCACGTGGACGTTCCACACGGGCAAACAGGCAACGATCCGCACGGGCAAGGAGATATTTGCAATAGCAACCTCCCAGCAGGTGATCTGCCCGGACACGCAGCAGACGATCCCCACGGGCACTCAGATCTCGACCCACAAGGGCAAGCTCCCGTTCCACACGGGCATGCTCTCGATCCGCACGGGCAATCACTCATCTGTCCACACGGGCAATCACCTGTACCGCACGGGCACTCAGCCCTCGCTCCACACTGGCACGCAGCCAACGATCCTCCCTAGGGTGGTCACAAAAAGTCAACTTTAGAATTTCTTAGGTCTTAACCTAGTCAACTGAAATTGTAATTGACCCTCAAACAAATTTAAATAAAAGGTTTCTGAACGGTTTTCACTACATACAGGTGTTTCAGATATGTGTTTTGTAACTTCTATGAGGTATAGGAAACACCTAGAAAAATCAGAATCACTTAGGAACGTGGTTTGGAAATGGACCCTTGAGTTTTAAAACAAACTGAAGTGACGAGTGAGGGTGCCGAAACCTAATTACACTTTATCGAAGTTTGTGTCTGCACGGAAAGTTTTGTATCTTCTCCCCACCCTCTAACTTTTGAACCCCTACATATATAGTCATAGTGGGGTCTATGTATAGTAAAATGAATACGCCCTATCTGATGCAGAATTTTTCAAAGCCCTTTATTGGAAATTTTAGGAGTTATATAAAAACTATTAAGAACCAAAATATAAATTTAATTAATTAAAGTATTTAATTAATTAAATTTATATTTTTGTACTTGAATGATTTCTATTTTAGTATTAAGTAGCTTTAAGAGCTTGTACAGAGTGGAATTTCAAAATTTTCAAATTTAATTGACAGTATTTGCAAAAATGATATCTATTCTTGCATAAAAACTATTAGAGATTTACTAAATTAGTCAATTACTAAGTTGTAGAGCAGCATCGATTTAGTAGAAAAAGACTCCTTAAGCAAAAAAATATCTTGAATAAAACCCCTTAAACGCACAAAAGTCCAACTGACACAATGCTAGTCCATGGAGAAATTGGTTTGTTTTGCATCTTTTGCTGGGCAAAAGGAGCAACTTGTAACCTTCCGTTCGGTCATTGTTATAGTATCGGAGGTTGTCACTCCTTTGGTTTATAGCTCAGTGCCCCTATGGCGACCTAGGCACTTTTAAAATCTGACATGGAAGGTTGTAAACACAGAGTAAAGATTATTCAGAGAGTCCAAAACGCGATTTTACTAAAATAGTTCTACAGTTATCGCATAGTGGCGTTTCGACCCTCCAGCTGTCAATCATTGGTGTGGGCGGGGACTAAAGGAAACGAGTGATTCTCATTGGACTTAGAACTTTGTATGGAGGCTGCATTTGAATTTCTTAATCTCTGCTATTTGTCCCCTGATCAATGAAACTTTTCCCTTATGGTTGTAAACTTTCCCTGACAGTAACTAAACTTTCCCTATTATAAACATTGATATCGTTTGTTCTGTCGTTTAATATCTCGTTATAGTGATTGTGGTAGCAGAAATTATCATTAAATGTGAAGTTATTTGTTTAAATTGTATTAAATGTGGACTTGGAGTTGTAAGTTCGATTCCAGAGTAGCTCCCGATCCATCGCCACTTTAAAGAAGATGCGAGATAGTGACGTCACGGGCAGATCAAGTATATATAAGCCAGCGAGAGATCTCAGCTGGCCAGAACATTGGGTGAGTCCCTGTGGAGATCGTGACATCAGAGAGACTTGTAATGTCTAAGAAATTATCCCCAGCGCATGCTCGAAAGAAAGATACACGCAACTGTTTTAATAACCGGGAAAATATATAAATTTTTTTCCCTCTTTAGCGATTTGAAAGTGGGCGGGGTTAATTGAGAGAGTGTATGCGGCTGTAGCTCGATTGTAGAGAGTCAACAACGTTACGTCATATTCTCTGGTTAGTTCCACCGTTATCACATAGAAACGCCACCGTCTATGGGAAAACCCATGTTAAAAAAGTTGCCATTAGCGTCTATGGAAATGGACTCTCTGATAATCTTTTCTCTGTGGTTGTAAATCTACAGTGGAAATTGAAACTCAACCTTTTAAGACGAATTAATTAAAACCAGCAAAATCGTTCGATTCCGGCATTCTATACGTAAAAATAAATTTAAAAGCTTAAATTTCAGGGGGACGGATGGCCTGTTCAGTTTACTCACTGCCCTTCACCCCAGCAGTCTGTGCACTGTATCCGCCGTTAGTTTGATTCTGACCTCCCTCTGGGTGTAGTTTCCTTCCTTGTGTCAGTAAAATTATGTTATGTCTGTCTCACTTGACAAAGGTGTATAAGCGGATCCTTGAGATCAAGCACACATACCGGAAAATATAAGTAACCACAATCCAATCCAAACCTTAAATTTCATCTCCAATTAGTTTTATGGATTAAATATCTAAATCGATATACATTTATTTCGATCTTAAGGTTACATGTTAATTTCCACAGGGAATTTTACAAGTTCCCATGCCCGCTTATAAAAACCCCTAGCTCGTCAGGGGTGCGTTTCCAACCCCCCATTCCCAGGTGATTCTGAGACGTCTAAGTGTGTCATACCTTTCCTAGAATTTATGAAACACTTATTTGAAACATTTGTCAGCTAAAGTGGGTGCTACAAGGTAAAACTTTCCGATGTTAATCATTTCAACTTGATTTCCTGCAGATAGATTTCGATTGCAAAAATTAGCAATTTTTATTCCAATATCTTCACGTTTAAGACAGAAATATAAAGGTTGTTTGTATACAGGAAAGGGAGAAATATACAGGAAACACTTGTCAGAAACACCCTGTATCGAAATATTTTGTAGTATAATTTCCTACCTGATCCTGGACGGGGGACAGCAGCTCCTCAACCCTCCAATCCACTCTGTCGGGTATTGTGACGTTAGAAGGCGGAATCCAAAGACTTCCATTGGTTCTTGAAGCATCGCTTCTTAGACCAGTCATCTTGGATAAGACCTCGTTATAATCCTATTAAAGATTTAACCCATTTTACAAATGAATTCTTTAAAATACTGGTATCTTAACGCATGGTCTAACTAAATTCAACAACGTTCGTCATAGTTTGTAAGCATATTTAATTAGTAAAGTTTAGAAGTAAATCCTTTATTGTAAGCACTTCATTGTAATTTTGGATTTACTTAACGTTGTGAAATAGGTTTAAAACAAATATTACTTAAATCGCAAGATGGGATAAATTCTGCATGCTGTCCATTTCAAAAAAAAATAAGTGAAATAAAAATGAAAAATGTGTTATAAATAAAGAATATGTATGGAATTTATTAATTTTCCATAAATTGTAAGGATGAATTGTAGTTTTTACGATCTCAATGCATTTATTTATCCTACGATATCAGTGCCCCACAAGGGGTTTAAGCTATTTATGCTCGAAATTTTTTTGAAATATTTTATTTAAAATTATTGTCACTGGAATTTCAATAAATTTCGCGCCTTTGAAAATGGCAGAGACGAGTACAATATATGTTCAAGTATACAGAAATATTTTAGAAAAATTGAATGGTTCTACGATTCAATGTGGTTTTCTGAAAATTCTTACCATATCTGAATACTCGTTGAGGCCTTGACGATACGTGTGTTTCCCCATGTCAGCTTCGAGATTATGTTGGATAATCCTATCAACATTATTCTCCCACATCTCCCGCCGATCGTGTTCTTCATTTGTGTTGTAGGATTTTTCGTAAACCCCCTGTAAAAAAATTTAATAGCCTTTATTTTATGTTGTTCGCTAATTTCGTTTGCTCAAAATTGTTTTATCGATGTATAAGTAGGATTATCAGAACATGATATATTTAAAATATGACAATATTATTATTTTTAGGTTTAAAACTGAAACACATACTTTAATTTGTCATTATGAGAAAAATCTAATGTTTAAAGTGTCAAAATAACCTTTACAGAAGTTAGTAAATATTTTATGTATAAAGTGCAATTTAAAGGCTTTAAAATGAACTTACTTTGAATTCTTTCCAGTATTTATCCAAATCATTGTTACTTAAAACACTTTTACCGCTTACTGCTCCAAGCAACAAAAAAAGTGCTACGAGCTTCATACCTATTTCCTGATTATAAATGTAATGAAAAATCACAAATCAAAACACATTTCATAAACATAAAATATGATTATATAAAACTTTCATAAATTTAATCAATTAACAAGTTTTACTTTTCTTAAATATTTCGTACAGTTAAAGTAAATAACCTCAAAACAACTATAAAATTAGTTTAAAAAAACCCAGGTTAAAACTATTGTTTTTAAACCAAAATTTAAAAACACATCCCTAAAAGGGACACTAGACAAGAATGCTTAAAAATGGAACCCATGAATAAAATAAACTTTTTTTATCCGATTAACTGTAAAATTAATTAATGTAATTTAGAAAACTTATTTCCTCTAAAACACATTTTGCTTCCCAATGATGAGTTCATTGTAATTCAACCAAGCTTTTTAAAATAAAAAAGGTAATTCTCACTTATATATCTCACCTACCATTGATTAAGTAAAGGATAAAATTTATGCCCTTCAAATCCATCATAATATCTTAATTTTTGTAATTTGAGTCGGTCAAATAGTCATACTTTTTTTCCTTGTTATTCAATGAAACACCTACACAAATTTCTCCCCGCGAAAATGTAGCATTAGTAGGTTGTGCAAGTCGTATTGATAAAAGCAAGATTGATATTATGTATGATCACAATGATTAGCGACTTCCAATTCAAAAAAAAGAGGAAACATGCTTTTTTAAAAATTTTAATGACAAGAATGCATGACAATTACTAATTATTTAACTTTAAAGTAAAAAATAATCGTAATAAATTTACATCAGTATTAACATAATTATATAGTTAATTTATCATTTTAATTCATGCAAAATAATTAAATTCTTACAATTTAATACTTTTTATGCTATTGATTTACTTAACCTTAAATTAACCTTATTTTCACAAAAAATGAACAAAAATAATGAATTTACTACCTAAAATAAAAGTATTTTTATCAATATTAGTCATTAATGCATGTCATAAGAATAGAACACGTTTTATGAAAGGAATATGATAATAAAATAATTTGAAGGCCAAAGAAGAAAAGTTATTGTTCTACTCTAATAATTTGTAGCGGACCGATTCCGTGAAATTTTTGACCCTAGTAGAATAAACCAAGAATATTTGATAATGCAGATAAAAAATAACATCGATCTATTATGATTTATCTTAAAAATGAATCATCAGTTATTCTTATAGTTATAAAATAGTTCAAAATCTTACACGGTTCTTAATTTTTTAAAATCGCATTTTGTACAAAATCATCCACATAGTAAAATGTGAACATACCTGTTACAACTTCTGGTACAAAAAAGTAAATAAGACTTGAATTTTTGACTCGAAAATAAAACAAGTTTTGTTCCCTCTACAGAGCAGTTTAGGATTTAAAGAATACAGAATTTATTTAGAACTGAGAGACCCCACGTGTCGATAAAAAAAGGATAACTATGTCTTCGCTATCTAAAAAAGAATCAGACACGTGTCGGTAGATTGTTCCTTGTAGACAGTTCTAGTCTCTATTTCCTCAACCTTTACCTTGACACACTCGTAACTCTTTTTTACAGGGTGTTTCAAAAGTCCGTTTCGCGGCTTTTATTTGGAACCAACGTAAACGCTTTTATTTGGAACCAGGTAAACGACCCTGGAGAATCCTGGTCGGAATCCTGGTCCAGGAATCCTGGTCGGAACCCTCGAATCCTTTTACTAATTAAAGTAAGGAAATAAAACCTTTCTAGAAACTTACTTTAGTAGTGCCTCTACTCAATAAAATGCTCTGAATGTCCACTTGAGAGCTGATCTTGATTTATATTTCACGACAACAAAATGACAAGAAAATTTACTTTGCTGCTTCTAACGCTAGCAAATTCCAGTGCGTACACAACAAAATGGCTCAGAGCTTTGCAGGAGGTGGTAGTCATATTGCAATTTACTGGGTTTTTTCAGATTTTTAAATTAATAATTACTAGGGGAAATGTCGTCTGTCCGAATGTGCCCTTCTCTCCCCTAATGCATCTCATAAGAAACGAACACGTTTTAATGAAAGAAATAAGATAATAAAGTACTTTGAAGGCCAAAAAAGAAAAACTATTGTTCTACGTACTTTTTATTAATTTGTAGTAGATAGATTCCGGGAACTTTTGGACCGTAGTTATAAACCAAAAGTATTTGATGATTCAGTTAACAAAAATAACATGGATTTATTATGATTTATCTTTTTAAAATATTAATCCTTAATTATTCTTATATTTATAAAATAGTTCAAAAAATTACACGGTTCTCAATTATAAAAAAATCGAATTTTATATAACAACATCCATGGGCGTAGCCAGGGTTCCACTTAAGGGGGGGGGGTAAGCAGGGTGGACTTTTTGATGTTTATGGAGAAAAATTTTAAAGCACCTTGAGAGAGGGCCGTAGCCACAGTATTGTTTCGAGAGGGGTTTTGGACCTTTAAAATGAAATTAATGTAAAAGTTTTGTGGGTAGTGTAGAAACCATGAGGAAGTCTCTTTTAGTAAGTCTTTTTTAGGTAGAATTTGCTTCCAAGAAAAATTCATATAAGAAAGGTTTTTAGTAATAAAGGTTCAAGTTTGAAAGGGGGGTCTGGGGGTTCTCCCCTAGAAAATTTGTGGAAATTTGACCCTAATAACAGGGGTTTAAACTGTTTTTAAGTACACGTAAACCAAAATTTGGACAAAAATTTTTAGGTAGAATTTTGATTTTAATGAACTTAATATGAAACAAATTGTGAATAATAAAGGTTTAAATAGGGGGGGGCTGCCTTTCCACCCGGCGAAAATGTTTGGAAATTTGACCCGTTTTACAAGGTTTCAAACATGTGGACATACATTTTTGGAATTTTGGACATACATTTTTAGGTAGAATTTCGAATTTAATGAACTTACTACAAAAAAATGTGAATAATAAATACTAAAGGGGTGCTGACTGCCCGCCCCAGAAAATGTTTGGAAATTTGACCCTAAGAATATAGTTTCAAATTGTATTTTGGTACACATAAACCCAAATTTGGACAAATACTAATTATAGACTGCACAATTGAGTACAACGATTTTTATTTATTTTTTTTTACTTCAGAGCTTCATTCCATTTCTAAAATTGAGTTTTTTGACGAATGGATCTGACACGAAAAGTACGTTAGGAATGCAGGTCTACTCTAAATTTAACTTAAATACTACTACTAAAGACTGTGAAAGAGATTTAAAGATGAAATTGGCCAAACATTCTTCTATAACCGGTATTAAATTAATTTCTATGGAAAGTCAATGAAACGTTTTTTAACTAAAAATAAAACCTGGTTTGAAGTTCAAAATTTTCTATTTCGTGTATCTTCTGCTTGTTTTTTTTTCATAAATGAATTTCTTGAAATAATTTTTATGCATTACAATAGAAAATTAACCTATAAACATGTGTATTACAAGCCTCTAGAAAAAAAATTTAAATATTTTTGTTCCAGAATGCCTGTTTTAAAAAAATAGTTAAAAAATTAAATTTCCCACTGTCCGATTTTGTCAGATTTTTAGTGTGCTGTTAGTTAGGCAATTTCTGAGTAAAATCCGTTTAAAAAGTGTTTATTGCAATTTGTTCCAGGTGTTTAGTTTTAAATAATTAATTTTTTTAAATTTTGAAATTTGAAGTCTATTTAAATTTTTATTGCAAAAATAGAATTTTTTATATCATAGGATTAAAAATCAACCTATAAACTTGTATTAAAAGCCTATATTATAATATTAAAATTTTAAATTTAAAAAATAATTAATTTGTTAATTATGTGTTCTTAATATAATTTTATTGTTAATTAATTCTTCAATAAAATAAGGGTTAAAATAAAGGTTTCAAATCATAAGGAACTTACTTTTATGAAAGGATTGAAAACAAGAACTCTGAAGTTTTTAGATGTTCTAGGGGAGAAATTAAAGTAATACGATAAAAATTAATATCATTTTAGAATCATCATACTCGGGTAAAATTTTGATATTTGCTCTGTTGAAATTTTACTGCTATTTAATATCCATCCATTAACATTTCTTTAAAAAGTCATACGTTATGTGTCTAAAAAAGTATTTCCTATTTAATCTTGGTGTGTGAATTACCTTACTGATAACTATCTTTTATAAAAGAAATTTAAGATGTAGTTATTCTTAAATTTAAAAGGAAATAATGACCTAGGCTAGTGTGGTCCAACTCGCGGGCCGCATGCGGCCCTCGAAGAGACATTCATTGCACTCGGGAACCAAATTTAGGGAAAGGGATTTTAGTTTGGTTCCACAAGGAACTAGGAAATACAAGGAATAGGTAAAAAACACAAATTCTTAGTTCAATTTGGGTTCATTTGCAAGCCCTGGTATTAATTAAAATTTCATCTATGAGTATTATTTCACAAATGTTCAGTCAGGGCTGCAGTCGTCTATCTGTGTTCAAAACTCAGTTTTGTATTTTTTCTTAAAGAGACCCCCAACCTTTTCTAACCTACTTTTACTTCTAACTTAACCCTTTGTTGCATACAGAGTAAAAAAATATACATGCATTTTCTCTCTTAAAAATAATTGTGCTGTTGTGCTGTCGTCTATGATTAAC
Source organism: Tetragnatha versicolor (assembly GCA_024610705.1). NCBI lineage: Eukaryota > Metazoa > Arthropoda > Arachnida > Araneae > Tetragnathidae > Tetragnatha > Tetragnatha versicolor. The sequence goes on along the minus strand of JANDEH010000007.1, from coordinate 19,226,165 downwards.
AGTTGAAAGCTCAAATAATGTAGAAGGTAAAAAACTAAAATGAAATCTGTTAAGGCATTTACAGAGTAGCTAAAAAAATTTAAATTTTGTCCACTAGAGTGGACATGATGCAACAAAGGGTTAAAAGCACTTGCTCTTTTTTTTCAAGACGTTGTGAATTGCCTAATTCCTAAGAAAGGTTTTTCTCTTTACTTTGGATTAATTATTCTCTTAAAAACATATCTTCAATTTAATAAAGAAAAATTTGCTCATGAAATTGAATTTAATAAATATGAAGATCAAGAAAAAAGTACTTAACCATGGCACCAACTCTATCACTTGAATAAATCAAGTAGTGTTTTAATAAAACCATCAGCCAATATATTTTTTGGCATTTCATATTCAAAGCGTGAAAATCCTTAAGTGAAACTCGTCTAATAATAGTCGAAATATATGTCCCAGTCTTGAAATAAGCTTGACTTGCGTGTGTTATATTAAATAGAAGTGCATAATAAATAACGACGACCACACTAACCTAGGCTTTTCAGTTTGATTAGTTAAGGTTTGTATGTAATCATTTTTAATTTAAGGCTTGAATCCTGGCCCTAAATATATTTATTACTTTGGATAGGATTCATGCAAAAAATGTTTGCATCGATATAATCCACTCCCACTGCATGGATAAACAGCCCTAAACGGGAAAAGAATCCATAGATATTACTTTAAATTCTCTGTTTATTTATAGCCAAAAAATGTGTTGATGGTAATGCTTTTTATTATTTTTAGATTCACTGATGTACCAAAACTAAAAACAAAGTTATACCCTTGTGTTTTGTGGATCTGCACTGGCACAACCATTCTTTAACTTCTGTTTTAAGATTTAGAGACATTTTTGCAGAAACTACAGAAAAATTGCTTGGCTATTTCCAAACTGGGCAGGCATACTGCTGCTAGTGCTCGTTATGCATTGCAGACTGAATTGCTCTTACGCAGCTCTGATGATTTTCACCTTCTAGCTGCTGCTGCTGATTCATCTGTGTTACCTTCTCTTTCCACTATTCAACACTTATTTGATAACACTTTCCTAAAAACCTATGGCCCTAAACAAGGATGTGATGCTTTTAACCCCTTAACAGTGACATTTATTTCAGAAAATTGAATTAGGGCTTGGCGATTTTAATTTTAAATATTTATCAACTAAATTTTTTTGAAACTTTTCATGTAGATTTTGGATTTAGATCTATTTCCTTTACTGGAAAAAAGCATTTTTTTCTGTTTTCAAAAAATGATGGTATTGACCATTTGTAAGAGAAAAGGGGGACAAATAAGCGTCCAACCTACAACAATTGAAAGACGCAAGTTTCCCTTATCTGGAAAGTGGAAAATTTCCGCTGGGCGTCCATTATCCACAACTGGATGACACTTAAAAGAAATCCTTACACTAACTTTGGTCAGCTTCTACATAACTTAAATTTATGTGTGGAGAAAAATGTTTCCTTGGGAAACTGAAATGTCTGCTCTTAAGTGGATTTTCAACCTAAATAAAATTTTGTGGTACAGTTGAATCCGCTTAATGTGATCACGTTTAATGTTATCAATCGGATAATGTTATCGGAATCGACAGGTCCCTATCATTCCTATTTAATTTAATGTGAAATACATCGTTTAATGTGATCAACTATGAATCATCAATCCGCTTAATATTATCAAAATTTGTCCATATCCCCTTTAAAACGACTACTTTTGGGTTCGAGTTTCATTTTGAAGGTCAATTTTTACAAGTAAAAATCTTCTCCATGAGAACATCTAACGCTTCTTTTTCTGATATTCAGTATGGGTAAAAAAATAAAACATTCCGTATATTATATTGAAAGAAAACAGTTATGGGGGGTCCGAATCCATACTTGTGATTGGTTAAAGAAACACCAAGATCCACGCTTTGCAGATGTTTCTGATAAGATATTTTGATTTTCCCGTGTTTAATGAAATTCAGATTATGTAATAAATAAGTGGTTTATTGGAGTGGAAGGATATAATGGAGCGGAAAAAAGAGAGATCTTTCTATAAAAATACACAGTTAGCGATTATTTTAATTTTATTAACATTTTTCCTAGTTTAAAAATAGAGTTCTAAATACATTTATTACGTTTTGATATTAAAGCAAACAATCTAGTAACACTGTTTGCTGTTTTTTGATATGAGATCGCTTATTGTTATCGATCGAGAATATTATCAGTTTAGTCTCGGATAATTGCGATCACATTAAGCGGACTTGACTGTAAATGATTGTCTTTTTATTGAAATTACTTGAATCCCCTTAACCAGCTTTTATTTGGAGCAAACTTTACAAACTTTAACAGGATCTCAAGCGTTTAATATTGATTGTATTTACGTGAAACTTTGGACTTAAGGGTTTTCAACTATGATCTTTCAGATTATCAAATCAATAGAAATTATTTCGATATACAAAATAAGGTTTTGGCAGATTTTTCATATTTTTTAACTTTTTTCACAATAAAACAAATTTTAAAGTGAAAAATTTTAAGATAATTTTAAAGATCATTTTAAACCACAAAATTTGAGACCATAATTAAATTTTTACCAATAGCAGTTCTTCTACAAATTGAATTTTTCAATAATTTTTTTGGGGTTGTCGGCGTAGCTCCATTTTTAACTCCCTGGGATTTGGTCTGGGACCCCTAAATTCTATGTGATTCTGACTCGTCTAGGGTGTCTACTATCCCCCCTAGAAGTTATGAAACACTTATCTGAAACACCCTCTATACTACTTGGATTCAAAATGATGGCCAAGTGTTACAAATGTTTTGACTTTCACCCTTTGTATAAAATCAGTAAGTGGAAATATAACTTCGAGGTAACCAAAAATCATCATGCTACTTATTAATGCCAACTTTTGAATTCCTCAGTAGTGAAGCTGTATAAGTACAATGAGCGCTGGTTAATAACGTTATTTTACAACTGACCCGAAGTTTATAAAGATATAATGACCCCAATTTGAATACTCTATTGAAAACACTCTGTTAACAATAATATAAGGTCCCCATTTCTTTATTCCTCCTTTAGAATCCTATGTTATTAATTACCTGTCCAAGTCGTGTGCTTTGTAACCTAACATCAGGGTTTTAGGACATTATCATACCTATAATATCCTAGCTAGAACATAGGTTCCAAAACTTTTCAAGACCACCGCCCCCTTTTCAAAAAGAAATTTTTTCACCGCCCCTTTTAATTTTTGCCTCTAATTTGCTACATTTCATATAATTTTATACAAACATTTTGTAATAAAAATACTTTAATTTACGACCAAAAAAATAAAAAAATTAAAAGCTAGTAACAATATTCAAAAGTTACATTTTCTATGCACCTTGAAATTTAATGTGAAATAATTAGGTAATAATTCTACATTTTATAAGACTACTTTTTTTAAAAACTTTTTTCATTTAAAAGTAATTCTTTACCTTAATCTGAATGTACTGGAATCTTTGTCTACGTTCGAAGGGAATTTGGTAAATCCTACTCAAAATTCCTGTGTATTCATCTTAAAAGTTATAGAAATTATTTATATCTATACCTAGATATATGGGGTTGTCTGGGGTCCCTCCCCCAGGAAAATTTTGGAATTTTAACATGCTAAAAAAGGATTTTTAAGCTACTTTTACCTGGATTTTTTAACGTTTTTTTCCCATAAAAACGACATTAGGCAAGAGTTTAAAAGTAGTCAACGCCGCCTCTTACTCCAATAACGCCCCCCAATTTCCAAGGGGCGGTACCGCCCCCTTTTGGAACCAGTGTTCTAGACTAAATTTTAACAAGAACATTGTTTACCAAACACTAGTCAACAAAACCAGTGGAGCTATCTATTATATTTATAATCAGTGGCGCCACCTTTTTTTGTTTATATTTTTCACTTAACTAAGCTATTGGTATGGTGTCGCGAAAAAACCGTTCAAAACAAAAACCGTTCAGACGAAAACCGTTCAAAAAACAAAAAAATTCATAGCTTTACACATGTAAAAAATTTGTTTGTTTTTTATTGAACGGTTTTTGCATTGAACGGTTTTTTCGTATATCCATTGGTATTATTTGAAAGTTAGGATTATTTTCATTCTTTTTATTAAAACAGTTTTGATAAGAATTATGAATTATGTAGACTTATCTTATTTTATGAATGGCTTAAACAAGAGACAATTGATGGAAACTTAGTTTATTTTATAAAATACAATTACAACACAGAACAGCAATAAAAATAATTGTTAGAATTTCTTTCAATTTACACAAAAACTGTTGAATATTTAATAGATAATATAAATTTTGCTTATATTGCTCTTAAATAATACTATATTCACGAAATTCCTAAATAAACAAACAACCAACGGAAGTGACGTCACCATATAACTAAATCTTCCGGTTTGTCTGATATTTACATTGAACAACATTACCCTACGGCGCGTTTGGTTTTTATAATTTTTCTTTTCTTATTTTAAAGCGTAATTTAAAGGAGAAACTCAAAATATGAGTTCTCCATACTTCCGATCATTATCTGAAAATTGTAAAAAGAGATATCTTGATAAGTTATCTGTGAATGGGACGATTGATTTACTCGATCCATTGGACGAAAATCTCAGCTAATACAATCAACGCCATTGCAACAGATCGTAGATACATCAGGATTAATTGGGTCCGATATTATTGAAATTCATTATTTAGTTTCTCTCTATTCTAAAAAAAAGTTTTTGGTGAACGGTTTCCAGAGAAAGGCTTTTTAATTACTGATCCGTATAACACATATTTGGTATCAAACTGTCCGGATTCTTTTGAGGATGTGCAAAGTGCCTTTAGAATTTCTAAAAAAAATCTCAATTTTAAAATATTTCCATTTTTTTAGATTTCAGATAAGGTCGCAGTTACAAAGCAAGAAACTATGGATTTTAAAACAATTGAAAACATATTTCACTGGTTTTTTAATATTCAAAGAGATTAAATGATCATCTTTCTATTTATAACACGAATTTAAAAAATATATTTTGTGTTATTTTTAACAATATTTATATTTTTGTTGTTCACAAAGGGTTTAATTGTTGTTCAAACGGTTTTCATTATATTTTAAACTTATATATAATTAATTTATTTTTTAAATAACAAATTAATATTTTTATATTTATCTTTGTAGTTGTGGCAACCTAATCATTATATTTACAATAAAATATACACTCGCTTTCGGAAAATTTTGCATTTTGCATTTATTTTTTATATCCTTTTGCAAGTATGTTTTTTAAGGTAGTAAAATGTAACTCTTTATTTCATTATGACAAAACGCAAACAACTAAATAACAAGGGTGAATGTTTTAGAAATAAGGATGAAAATGTTGGAAGTCTTGACATTCGGTGTCGTTGCTATGAAAATGACACAACTTCGAAGTTTGTTTCTCATGAAGATAAAATTCTAAATTTTCGCGATGTTTAAGATAATTACTACATTTTTAACAGTCAATCATTACAAATTTTAAGAAAGTTAAATTTATTCCTGAGATATTTCAATGCTTCCCTTAATGTATCTGTGAAAAACATTACCTTAGGGAAATGGGTAAAAGAATGTTTACATTGCTTTGTTGTTAATTTTCTTGGGGTTCAATTCCGTTATAGTTCCCGCTAAATATCGCCAATGTCTTTCGAACGCTCAATATTCAAATGTAAACCAATTTTTCTAATTTTTAATGATAAACTGAATAGTTATAGATCTAATTAAACACTTTAATCTATGAATTTGAAACAATTTAGCAATATTTATACTTTATAGTGTCCAAATGAGATTAGTGATATTTAGCGGGAACTATAACGGAATTCAACCCCAAGAAAATTAACAACAGAGCAATGTAAACATTTTTTTACTCATTTCCCTAAGGTAATGTGTTTTTCACAGATACATTAAGGGAAGCACTGAAACATTAAGGGAAGGTTCATATTTAGCGGGAACTATATATGAACCTTTCTTGGAATTATAAAGCGATCCGCCAATTCATGTTACCATAAAGGAAATGATAAAATTCCACCACTGAATAAATATTCGCCATTTTTGAAAGAATACCACGGAGAAGTACTACCCCTGTGTTAAGAATTTTTTATAAAGTGAGTAAGTGCAGTGAGCTGGGTTTTGTGGGGAATTGTGAAGCGGTCCAAAAGTTACTGCGTCAGCAGTTAACGGGGGTTGGCGAGCGATAGCGAGCAGGGGGCGGTAGCCCCCTAGTGTTTTAAAACTTATGAATACAATCACCCACTTATTTTAAAAAAAATACGCATAAAAATATTTAAAAAGATAATTAAAGTGACAGACGATTTTAAGAATACTATTTCTGAATCTCAAATAAAAATAAACAAGCTGACTAGAATGTAGTAGGATCATTAAAGGTAAATGCACTAAAATTTTAAGTAAATCCATAATTAAATTAAATTAATTAGTTCTTAGATTTTAGCCCGTTGTTTTCCATATTTTTATGTACTTTATATTTTTAAGACAATAAAAATCCAGTTTCTAAATAAATAAACTGCTTTGATACAATGGATATTCAAGTTTGACATAGCAGACAGCGATATTAATTTTATCACAACAAGAATGTTCTGAAAAGTTTTCATGATTGAATATTTGCTCAATATTTTGTTTTCTTTGTATCAGCAGCTGTTTTAATTACATTTAAACAAGTTAGTAATTAAAATCAATAAGAGGAGAGATTGAAGCACATCGTTGTAGACCTCAAGGTTCATATTTTTGATCGGTTATTATTGAGTTAAAATTACTTTTCTAATTCAAAACACTTGATAACCTATAAACATGTTCGTAATTGTGTCCAGTATAAACTGTTTTAAAAGTTTCTTTGGCTCTTATTTTAATAAAAATCACCAAAAATAAGCATTTTCCCATGCTGTGAATAGGAATAGGAAATGTGTGGTAAATCAATCCCATTTACAGATAACTTATCAAAATATCTCTTTTTACAATTTTCAGATAATGATCGGAAGTATGGAGAACTCATATTTTGAGTTTCTCCTTTAAATTACGCTTTAAAATAAGAAAAGAAAAATTATAAAAAAACAAACGCGCCGTAGTGTAATGTTGTTCAATGTAAATATCAGACAAACCGGAAGATTGAGTTACCTGGTGACGTCACTTCCGTTGGTTGTTTGTTTATTTAGGAATTTCGTGAATAGAACTTGGGGCACATTTTTGAAAAGCATAGCCAATGATTTCAAAGGTTTCCGAAATCTGCTACATAGAGAAAATTTAATTCAACACATTGTAAAATGTGAACAGCAAAAACTTTCTTTATAAAAAACAACTGCTTTCAGTGGTGGCTCGTGGGTTTAGTAACGGGGTTGTTAAGTAAAATTAACATTATATTTTAAAAGAAAAGGGATGTTGCAACAATATAGAAATCAAGCATCTTTCTACAGAATTTTATTCCTTCCAGAGGAATAATTTTAATTGATAATAATTGATATCAAAATTCTTCACAGAAAAATTCTTCACTTTTTAAAAATATGCATTAAATATAAATTAATAAGCTTTTTTAATATCAAGAACTTGTAAAAAAACTAAGCAATTTGTTTTCCAACAAGGTAAAAACAGTTTTCATAAAATTTTTCTTAAAAATTAATATTTTTACTAAGAACCATTATAAATGTGTCCCAAAGTGGCGGCTCGTACCTAAATTTAAAGGGTGCTGCTTCAGCTGCACCAAGTTGACAACGTATATTTTAAGCGATACAATGTTAAATATCTCTCTAAAAACGTGGATAGGGACCTTTTTTCTTTACTACGATTTTCGCATGGTAAGACAGCAAGGAAAATTTAAGTTGTTGAAGTTCACTTACAGTCGCAGAACTCGATTCATGGGGATGCACAATTCCCACCTACACTATATACACTAGACATGAGAACAATATTAAAAGAACATTATTGAATATTTTAAGAGCAAGTCAATTGTTTTTAAATTCACGTTTTATGAAACTGAGACAGAAAGCGGGACGTCTGGTCGCCCAACTCTTAAATAACAATCAAAAACATGTCACATCTATTAGCTCATTAATCCCATCTTACAAAGATGAAGTTGGTCCTAGCGCGCTGAGAATGAAACTAAACACTACGTAGCAAATTCAATTTGTTATACAGGGTTGTTGTTGTCGTCGTGTGCCACTTGGTACTACCCAAGCTCCACAAGGATTCAAGGCAAAGGGCTCTTGAGAAAGTGAGGCCCATAAATGGCAGGAGTCCAACTTCTGCCTCATGAGATGATTAATGCTGCCACTATCTATCGCCACCTCCACAATTTTGCCATGTATCCGAAGGGGAGGGAAATAGTCTCCAGACACCTGGACCCATGGTAAACTGCGCCATGACGGACCACAGGACTTTCGGACCCACAGATTTAACGAGCACGTACAGTCGGAGTCAAAAAAATCGTTCCAAAAGTTAAGCAACGGGATTGCAGGATTTGAAATTTCAACGAATCGCTGAATATAGGAAAAGATTGGCGAGAACAATTTTCTAATATCTAATTTAAGGAAACATATTTGGCTGGTTATCCATGATTTGGCGCAGTTTTTTTTTCGAATAAAAATGCTTTAAAATAGTAGTATGGTGGTTAGAGTAACGTCTTAGTAATCGGAAGTTCGCGGGTTCGATCCTCAATGCGGATCATTCTCAAAGTCATTACGATTGATGTTGAAATTTATTTCCGGATGATCCAATCTCTGTGGAGGAGTATTCTTACCTGATTTTTTATTCAAAGCACTCAATCGTATTTCTCAGCAGCCGTTAAAGTTTCTTCCTAAATCTTAAAATAATTATTTATGAAATTTACTTGGAACTCTGGATCTTCCACTATGATCATTAAAAAATCCAACTCCGATAAGTAAGTAATTTTTTAAAGGTATTTTTAACTTCACACTGGAAAAAATATTTTATTTAAAGAAATTTTTTAATCAGAGAAATTTCTTAAGAATTTTTTTACCAAGCTTATTCAGGCGAATACAAGTTTAAACATAATTCTTTGTACTATTTCAGAAAATAATTCTATTTTAACTATTTTTAAAGTTATTTTAAATAAATAATAATTATAAATTCTTTTAAATCGTGGGGTAACGCGTTGCCTGAAACAATTGTAAATTCAAGAGGGGTAAACGAGTTCAAGAGGAAAATTGACAGATACTGGGATTCCGGTAGTTTGAGTTAAAAAGACTGGACCAACCTTGCTGGGCTTAAGCCTGTAGTTGGTCGACTTAATTTTTATTTGTATTTGTAACGGAATTTTAATTATATGACTTAATAATGGGAACTCTACGGATTTAGTAAAAGTTAGTAGTAGTAGTTTTGTTAAGAAATTAAAAAATAATTTGCTTTGGAGACTATTGAAATTGTACTAAGCAGTCTCGGGGGTGGGGAACAAGCTATATTTCTAATATACAGATATTTGGTTGAGTTGCATAAGCGTACCCAGGATTCTGCTCAGGGCGAAGCAAGCATAGTCGATCTTTCTCGTGCTTGTGGAGAACCATTTTAAAACCCGGGATGATGGGCCAGAGTTTTGCTTCGAGATGGGATTTGGACCTTTTGTGAAAATAATGCAAAAGTTTTTAAGATAATATACTTAGCCCCAAACAAAGGGGGTCTGGGGTCCATCTCCGAAATGTTTTGTAATTTGACCCTAAAGAGTAGCTTTGTGAATTGTTCTGGGACATTGGGGAATATTTAGGTAACACCCCGGATCGATCACTCGTATAATCTCTAGAATTTTCAAGGGAAAATGCCTATAAATAGACATAAGAACTCTATAGAGGGTTCAACTCCCTAACCGCCTCCTAGATACTGCCCGGGGAGATCTCTTATTTTTGATTTTTAATCCTCTTTGACATAGGTGAACCCAAGTGATCCCAGTTTTCATAATTTAAATTTTTGAAAATTAATTACTTAAGACTAAAGTTTAAGTAATTTACTCTCATGATTTAGAGGGTAGCTACCCCTCCCTGTATCCCCTGGAGTTGAGGGACAGTTCCATAGACTTATGAGAACTAGAAGGGAGGACACAATTTTCCCCCTCTATAATGTCTCTCAATTCATTCTCTCTTACCTCCCCTCTTCCCGAATTCCAGTTAAAATGTTCGGCTTCTAAAATTTCTAAAAAGCATTACACAAACACATGCGAGTTCAATCCAATGTAGCCATCCCTCATTCGTGATACATGATCATGAATGAACAGCTACAGATTGATCCAGCCAATGAAAGGGTAGGTTTACTGCTTTACCTATTCAAGAAAGTTTTGTTTAAAGATTGGTGAGAGATTTAATAAAGAGAGAAAGATTTAATAATATTTTTAGTTACTAGGTCACCACTAAATTATTAAAAATTATTTTAATGATTCCAGTCTATATCTCACGACAGACATCCTCGTCCTGGGCTCAAGCTGCATCCAGATGCGGTAACCATTTATACTCGGGGTGAAAGAGGCATTCGGACACTTCCATGCTGCTTCCCTAACTTTTCCATGTTGTATAGATGGTAGGAGCAGGCGCGGATCCAGCACGGCTCCAAGGGGGGCATTTTTCTATATAAGATCCCCTTGTGTTACCATTAGAGGTATAGGGGCACTTTTCAACACTATTACCTTTACTTTTTTCCCAAATGTCAAAATATTGGGGATTTCCTAAAAATAATCACTGAAGATCCCCTTGTGGTACTAAAAGGGGGTATGGGGGTCCTCCCCCAGAACAACATTTTGAAATTAGACCTGTAAAAAGTAGGGTTTTTACTCATTTTAAAACTTTTTGGGTTCCCAAGGGGGGTCATATTCCAGAGTGCCATCCCCCTGAATCCGCACGGGGTGGAGTCACTGGAGGGAAATAAGCTCCCCCCAGAAAATCCCCGATCCCGAAGGTTTACAGTGTGCCCCCAGATTTCACTCTCTGTACTTTGTATCCCTCCATGGTTGTATACCAAAACTAGATTTAAGTATAACTGTCCTTCACGACAAATTGTTTTTTGATAGAAGAAAATAAGGAAAGTTATGATATTCTACTTGAAAACAAATCTATTTCGAAGTTAAATTAAAATATCTTTGCTTCATTTTATTTTTCTTTATTATAAGGCGTTCATCAGAATCGTTTACTCCGCAATTGTATATGTATAATTTTCTGGGGGAATTTTTTAAAATTTATTTTAACAACGAATTGAGAAAAATTGGGATCGAATTGGATGAAAAATAAAGAGTATTTCTAAAAACTTCTACTAAATGAATCCAAACATCAAACATTAAAAAACAACAAAGCTAAAATAAGAATAGCTTTTGAAAATACATTTTTATTAAGTTTAAAAAAATACAAAAATAAAAGATCCCCTAATGTCAAAAATAAAAAATATTTGTTGGACGATTGTAAAAAAGGTTACCCCAATAGAAAATAAGATTAAAAAAAGCTTTTAAATATCCAATAAAAACTAAATATAATTTATAATAACTTATTAATAACTTCTAACTCTTAAAAATTATAAAATCAGCACAAGAAGTTGCAGAAAACGTTCAAATTCGACTTAACTCATACAACACCAGCGCTCTAACCGTTAACGCTACCGGGATCTACATTGAGAGACGCAAATATTACAAATAACTAAAGGATTGGCTTAGTTTTGTGGGTTATTGTAATTTTAACAAGTGGCAAACCTTTGGCGATCGGGACTGGCGAAATATTTCAAACCTATTTTCCTATACCATGCGTACGGGGTTAAGGTCTAGATTCCTCTTAACAGTCCTTGGAACGTTTTTTTTTGACTCCGACTGTACTCCGCATATACTCTGTGGGTTTTTAGCGGTGTCGGGAATCGAACCCGGGACCATCCGATCCCGAAGCCGATGCCTTAACCACTAGGCTGTTAGATTAAGATGGGTTTGTTATACAGGGTGTCTCAGATAAGTGTTTCATAACCTCTAGGAGGGGTAGGGCACACCTAGAGAACTCAGAATCCCCTAGGAATGGAGAGTCGGAAATGCACCCCTAATGAACTAGGGGTGTTTATAAGCGGGCATGGGAAGTTGTAAAATCCCGAATGGAAATTGACACTTAACCTAATAGAATTGGATTAAACCAGCAAAATCGTTCGATCCCCTGTATTTTTTACATATACACCAATTTAGGGGCTGAAATTTCAGCTCTTTTTATAGGTTTTATGGAATAAATGCCTGAATCGATGGTTTTATTTCCATCTTAAAAGGTTAAGTGTCAATTTCCACTGTGGATTATTCTACTTTCCATTCCCGCTTATAAAAACCCCTAGTTCGTTAGGGGTGCATTTCCGGCCACCCATTCCTAGTTGATTCTGAGTCGTCTAGGAGTGCTATACCCCTCCTAGAAATACCCCTACCTTATCTGTGTGTGTGTGTGTGAAACACCCTTTTTAAAAAAAAAAAACTCACTACAGAAAAGTAAAAAAATCCTTATTGAATAACCGAATCAACTTGACATAATTGTTTCTTATTGAGAGGAAGTTATAAATAAAAAAATGAAAATAGTATTTAAGGATGGGGATGATTTTGGCTTCCCTAAAGTGTGTTTCCATGCCAACAAAGGGAGGAGTGAAAATAAAGGGTCTTTTTTGTGGCAGTGTGAAAGCCTCCAGTGCGCGCTTAGCCTTAGCTGAAGCTTGTTAAGTATTAAAGGTAACAAGCATAACACAGGTCTGCCAATGAAAAAGCTGTTTGAATAATTTTAACGATTTCCTATGTATTTTGGTGTGCTGATAACAGATAACTAAAAAAATATTGAAAAAAATCCTATACGTCAGGATTTTTCACTAATTGAAAAATTATATTCGAATTTGCCCATTTTCCATAGTTTTTGTACATTTCTAGCTTCTTTATTTTTAAAAATTAGGAGCTGTGAATGATGCACATAGTACATCTCATCAGGACGTTATAGAGATGAAAAGAAAATATTAGGGAAGATTTAAATAGTGCAATAATGAAGGATTTTTGTTGTTTAGCTCAAAGAAACGTTCATGTTGCTACTTACAAGGGTAAATATACCAAGAGGATCCTCATAAGGAGGGAAAATTGGCCTTAGAGTGTGTAAATGAGTTTATTTTAGTAATATAGTGATTTTCATGAAGAATATGTAATAAAAAATTTATTTTATGAACCTATTCAGATCATTTTAAAAAGTTAAGTGGATGTAATTTATTTAAAACTCGTAAAGACACAAATATTAACTGGTAAACTGAAAAAAAACAATTTAATTACATAACTTAATTAAACAAAAAAACTTAAAAAAGCATGAAAAATCGCGTTTTTGCATCAAAATCAGCTCATTCCAACCTAATTATTGTAATTACGTCCAAGGTAATGCACCTGGAATGAAAATGAAAAACTAATCAAATTCTAGGCGGTTATACCTGCAATTAAAAATTTTTAAAAAATTTTAGCTTTAGGACTGAGAAGTTTTTTGTCTCTCCTGTAAAATTCCAAAAATGGAATGAGCTGGTTTTGATAGCAAACGCCTCAACTTTACTTACATTTTTTGTGAAATGTTGCTCAATTTTTTACGAAATGCGATATCTTAAAAATCCGAAGAGGTCATTTTTGGATTCAGCACATCAAAAAACATAAAAAATTATTTTCAAATTAAGTTTGAATCGAAATTTTTTTTTTAAATTTGTACTTTTTTGTTCTTAAAAAATTGGCATTTTTACTTAAATTACAAAGAAACTTGAAGTCCTATGATAAAACGGAGGTCAATTTTAGGTTCGGCACATCAAAACGCATAAATAAAGATTTTATGGAAAAATTTGAATAAAGAAATTAGTACTAAGATTAAATTTTTCAAAATTTCAAGACATTTCTCAATAAAACATAAAAACTTGAATTGTAAAAAAACTTGACGTCACAGGACAAAAAAATGGAATTCATTTTTGGATTCAGCGCACCAGTTCAGGTGAAAAAAGTTAAAGTTCAGGTGAAATAACCAGAAGAGCTCGAAAAAAGTTTTTTTTGCAGACCTGTGATAATTTATTTCAAAATAAAGGTTAGTAAGTGTATACTCACAACTCTCAAGCGTTACCTCCAACCGTGGACCGGTTTCGTCCTTGTTAGGACTCATCAGCACGGTATAGGAAGGTAACGCAAGAGAGTGGAGGACAAGTACTAGTCTTGCCGACTATAACTGAAAAAGTGGTGACAATTGATTAGTCAATTGACTAATCAGGACTAATCAATTGATCGATTGACTAATCAATTGTCACCACTTTTTCAGTTGCCCTCCACTCTCTTGCGTTACCTTCCTATACCGTGCTGATGAGTCCTAACAAGAACGAAACCGTCCACGGTTGGAGGTGACGCTTGAGAGTTGTGAGTTTACACTTATTGTCCGCTTAACCAGCAATAATTGGTGAAATACTCCTTTCATTTAAAGGTTAGTAACTTTTCAAATCTAAATTCCTTCATTCTTACTTTCCTACCCACGTAGTGCTTCAATTTATATACACAACTAGGGGGCTCTGCCCCCTGCTCGCTATCTCTCACCAACTCCCGGAACTGCTTCGCAGTTCTTTGAAGATCGCTTCGCGATCTTAGCGAGCAGAGCTCGCTTGTTTCATCTCAACTGTCCAATACAACCTGGAACGTGTCTGCTTATAGTCTGTTCATTTAGAAAAGGAGCCTGAAACAGGATCAAAAACGCTCAATAATGCTTAATAACGCTCATCAGACAACTTCAGTGACCGATTGTTTTTACAGTATTTTAACAACTTCTGCTTAGGCTGCCTTTTGTCATTGCAGAAGAAAATTTGTTCGACGATAATTAGAATAATAACTGCTTCTAATACATTACGTCTCAGGTGCTAATTCTAAATGAACAGAGTATAGTTAATGATCATTTAATATCGAAACTTTTTATCTCTCAAACTTTTCAATAATTTAATTCGGATCATTACCACGAAAATATCAAAATAAAACTCTTACTGAAATATTCCTTTTTAAATTATCAATACTTTAATGGATAGGGGCTACCGCCCCCTGCTCGCTTACGCTCACCAACTCCCGTAACTGCTATGCAGCTCTTTACAGATCGCTTCGCGATCTGTATTATCTGCAATCGATCTTTAGCAGAAACAAACTTCCCGAAAATCCTCTTCCTTTCATCGGCACAAATAACACTCAAAAAAGCTAAATTATTTATTTCTCTAGTAGTTCAAAAAATATCGAAGTATCTTTAAAAGATTATTAACCAAGTCTATACAATATCGCTAGCAAACTTAGAGCAAAAATGTGCACCTCAAAACTTTTAAATTTAAAAAATATCCGTGCAGTGAACAGGCAAATGTAAAATTTAAAAACATTAAACACGTCTGATAAAGACCTACTAAAACTATGAAAAAAAATGAAACTTTGATGCTTAATAATTCCAAAACTAATTAGAATTTTTTAAAGAATTAAACGCCAATCTCTTTCTAAAAATAAGAATATAAGTGTTTAAAAAATCATATTGATGCCGTGATTACTTTTCATTTTAGATAGAAAAAAACGAAAAAGTGTCAAAAATTTTGAAATTAAAAAAATTAATTACTCTAAGCCAAATTCGAAATTCGAAAAAATGGTGACGTAGTGCACATCGTCATACTTCAAAGTATTAGGCTGCAAAAAATCATAGTTCTGCTGCTATAATAGATTTGGCTAAACTGGATTGCGCGACGAAAAAAGAAAAACTTCAACTTTGATCTTAAAAATACCCCAGTACTAATTATCACATCAGTTAGCTTTTTGTTCGAGAATGTGCCCCGAATATTCTTCTACAAACATTTCAAATTTCATAAATTTATATCAAGTAGTTTTTGCGATATGAGAGTTCAAAGAGTTGGAAAATTAAATTTTCTGAAACAGCGGCGGCGGCGGTGGCTGCAGCGGTGACAGTAACTCTTTTTAAATATAGAGGGATAAAATATTTTTTGTCAATTAAACAATTTAATATCGGTTATAATCACGTGATTACAAATACATTTCTTCAAACCCAGTTCAAATTCAAAACAAAACAATAATTTGCAGATACACACCTGCAGCAAAGCCTGCAAGGTTTTCAAATTCCTTGCAGTTTCTGAAAGGAAATCTTGCTAACCACCCAGCAGCCAAGAATTCGCGCCAAACCATGTGACTCGGCTCGTCCAATCATGAGAGCCGCAGCATAAAACTTTTGCAGGCTTAGTGCACTTATCAACACGGGCACGCTGTCGTTCCGCACGGGCACTGGGCCACACGTCCACACGGGCACTCGATCGATATGCACGGGCACGTTGTCGTTCCGCACGGGCACTGGGCCACATGTCCACACGGGCAACCTATCGATATGCACGGGCACGCTGTCGTTCCGCACGGGCACTGGGCCACATGTCCACACGGGCACCCTATCGATATGCAAGGGCACGATGTCGTTCCACACGGGCACTGGACCACACGTCCACACGGGCACTCATGCGATCCGCACGGGCACGTTGTCGTTCCGCACGGGCACTGAGCCACATGTCCACACGGGCACTCATGCGATCCGCACGGGCACGTTGTCGTTCCGCAGGGGCACTGAGCCACACGTCCACACGGGCACTCATGCGATCCGCACGTGCAAGCAGCCGACGATCCTCCCTAGGGTGGTTACAAAAAATCAATTTTCGAATTTCTTTGGTCTAACCCTAGTCTACTGAAACTATAGTTGAACCTCAAACAAATTTCAATAAAAGGTTTCCGAACGGTTTACCCTTAGGAGCATGCAAGTATACACACCTACAGCAAAGCCTGCAAGGTTTTCGAATTCCTTGCAGTTTCTAAAGGCGATTCTCGCTAACCACCCAGCACACACAGGCGGGTATTGTATAATTCCTGGCCAAAACCTCTTACTTCCATAAAATTTGATAAATAGCCAAAAGAAAATTATTTGAAATATTACAAATACATAATAAATCAATATTTTTAATAGTCTTCTAAAGTATCATTTAAGTAAAGTGTCCATAGAGAAAATTATCATGTGTTTACTGAATGTTTCTTTATTAAAAGCCTTTATTGTGCATTTTATTTCCTGACCAAACAAACTGGATCAACACATGTTTCAACTCCACAGATAAATTGTTTTACCCAGTCAAAGTGTGAACTTTAACAATCATATTATTAAATTTTTTCCGTCTATTGGATACTTGAGATTCAATATAAAATTTAATTAATTACTTTCTTCCAAATTTTTATACCATCAGAACACAAAACTAAAAGAAACATACGCATTATAGTCACTAAATTACAAACATTTGGTTTATTCGCTTAAATTTCAAGAATCTCAAAAAGTCGCAGCTAATTTTCATCAAAACTTAAAGTTAACATGTCAATACATAAAAAAACATTTAGAATCACAGCATGATATGGTTGAATATGATACTCTTTTGTTCATTAAACATTGTGATATTAAATATTGAACAATAGAAAAGCGTGATCTGTTATAATTCTTATAAATCTATCTAATCACTATAATGATAATTAAAAAATATATGTATGGGTTTGTAATTACCTCCTGGATCAGAATCCATATGGAAAAGCTTGATAAAAATATTTTAAGAACTAGAAATTCAGTTTTAAAAAGACGGCAAAATTTTCTCTTAAAAAAAATTTGACTTCATTGTTTGAAAACTTTAACATTGAGCTTTCAAAACAAACAATAAAAATGAATTTAAATAAAAACAAAATTGGAGTAAGATTCTTCATACTATTAGGAATCGTGCAAACGATTTTTTAATTGTACAGATTCATTTTCATTTTTTGGGTTTTGGCCAGGAAATTCACGATTTCAGCCTGTGTGCAACAGCCATGAAGTCATGCCAAACCATGTGACTCGTCTCGTCCAATCATGTGAGCCGCAGCATAAAACCTTTTCAGGCTTAGTGCACTTATCCACACTGGCAAGCTCCCGTGCACGGGCACGCTGCCGTTCCGCACGGGCAATCACCCCTCTGTCCACACGGGCACCTTATCCCTGCGCACGGGCATGCTGCCGTTCCGCACGGGCAATCACCCCTCTGTCCACACGGGCACCCTATCCCTGCGCACGGGCAAGCTCCCGTTCCGCACGGGCACTGGGCCACACGTCCACACGGACACCCTATCGATACGCATGGACACGCTCCCGTTCCGCACGGGCACTGAGCTACACGTCCACACGGGCATCCTCTCGATACGCATGGGCACGCTCCCGTTCCGCACGGGCACTGGGCCACACGTCCACACGGGCACTCAAGCGATCCGCACGTGCAAGCAGCCGACGATCCTCCCTAGGGTGGTCACAAAAAATCAACTTTCAAATTTCTTAGGTCTAACCCTAGTCTACTGAAATTTTAGTTTAACCTCAAACAAATTTCAATAAATGGTTTCTGAACCAGGGGTGGCAAATTGAACGGAACTCTCAGGTTTCACTCCTTCTTGACCGAAACTAATACACATTTACATTTAAATTTTTTCTCCGGGATGAAAACCCAATTCATTTTGACTTTTGATTTTGTTCCTGGAAATAAAGTATCACGAATTAAAATTTCAGTTTCGTTCTTGATCAAAACTAAAGCGATCTCTATATTTTAATTTTGTCCCGGATCCAAATCATTTCCCTTTGCAAAACTCTAGTTTCCTCCTGAACCAAATCAAACAATACTTCGACTTTTCAGTTTTTCTCCGGATCAAAAGTCAACGCAACTTTGAAACCAAGATTTCCCCTCGGAACCGAACTAAACACGGTCTCGGCAGTTTTGCTCCGAGCAAAATTCAAGGCAGCTTTGGTGATTTAGTTTCGTTCCCGAACCTAATTACACACGGCGGCTACACTTAACTTTGGCTCCGTATATAATTTTAGCGAGGTTTAATTAGTTGGAATCGCTCTGGAACAAAATTAAATGTGAATAGAATGTTTTCATTTTGTTCCTAAGGCAACATTCTATTTTAATTAATACTATTTTTTACATTATTTGATAAATTTCAAGGTGAAGTTTAGAAAAATCAAATATTCAATATTTAAAAAAATTTGTGTCTTGTTTTTCACACAACCAAAATTCCAACAGCCGATATTCAGACAGCCATTATCCAGACAGCCTAGAATACTAAAAACTGAAATCTCTACAAACGAAATGCCGTCGGTCCAAAATCCCAAGAAACAAAATCCCGACAGCATGGAATCTTCTCAGTATAAAATCCCAACTAAAGAAATTCTGACTCCCCGAAATTCCAAAAATTTAAATCCAAACAGCCCAAAATTCCGTCAGTTTGAAATCCCAAGAAACAAATAACGATCAGTGATTATTATTTGATCACAAATTTTAGCTATTTATAACAGCTTAAAACTATATATAATTCCTTCTTGAATTTTGAATTCTCTCTCTCTCTCAAACCCAACAAACTAAACTACTTCTAGCCCCCCGTAACTGTTCGTCAGTTAGCTTAAGTTTAAATAAATTTAAAGCCTCTTTTAATAAACGTTACTCATTATTACAAATTAATTTTTTTTAATTAATTACAGATGATTATTTTTTTATTCACTCATATTCATAAGGTTATTATTTTGGTTGATACTCGACTTAGGCATTAGTTTTGATAGAAAGCTGGAAATTGAAGCACTTGCATCAAAAGTCATTTGACGACAATACTTTTGCGTAATATTAAATACTAGCTGTTATACCCGGCCTTGCACGGGTGGGGTGTATAAATTTATTTTTTAAAAGTTTTCTTAAAATACATTTATAATTTTGTAAATTAGCAATATTACAAATCATCCCGGTATCCCAGACGCTTCATTCCTATCCCGGTGTTCCCGGTAATTTTCTAATCCCGGTGTTCTCGGTATTTTTTCCTATCCCGGTGGTCCCGGTAATTTTTCTAATCACGGCGTTCCCGGCAATTTTCCTATCTCGGTGTTTCCAGTAATTTTTATATTCCGGTATTCCCGGTGTCTTTATGGTAAATTTCCTATCTCGGTGTTTTCGGTAATTTTTATAACCCGGTAATTTTTCCTATCCCGATGTTCCCGCTAATTTTCCAATCTCGGTGTTCTTGTCACTTTTTACAATCCCGATGTTCCTGATAATGTTAAAAATATCTTGGTGCCTTTATAAAATAACAAATTTGAAACTATAATAAAAAGTTTTGTAAATGAAAAAGTCTAGTGTGATCTGTCTCATTTGAAACAATATTTTATTTTTAACTCGTTTTCCATGAAAAAAATTGTATTTTTCAGTAAATATATTTATTTCAAAGGAAAAAAATCTTGAAATGGAGGAAATGTCCACGCCTTCGGTGTGGTCTAAAAGGAGATGCGGAACACACATACACACACACAGCCACAAACGTTTTTATTTATATAGAGATTAATAAAATTTTGCCTAGTAACTACAACACTGGTACTAAAGTTTCCTATTATTGGCTTGCATGACTGGTAAAACAGGTTTTCAAACACGGAAAAATAAGTGAAAAAAAGCAGGAAAAATGGGAAAAAAAGAATGAAGAACGGATTTTCTCTTCATAAATGGCCTATGTCCTATTCTGATGTATAAGCTACATTATTGTAAAATTTCATTAAAATCCATTCAGTAGTTTTTGCGTGAAAGAGTAACAAACATACAGACAAACATTCACAATTATAATAGTAGTAGGATATTGTGTGTAGTATTTAAATTAGAAACAATTAATACAATCTTCGGAACCAAATTTAAGCATTTCACTCACATTTATTGTTGTTCCGGATCGAAACTCAAGTTTTTTAAACCCGGTAAAAAAAATTTCGGAGCAAAGTAAATGGTTTCCTCCTTGTTGAATTTGGTTCTGGAACGAAAGTAAATAACCAGAGGTGCCTTGAATTTTTCTCGGAGCAAAACTGTCGAGACGGAGTTTAGTTTGGTTCCGAGAGGAAATCTCGGTATCAAAGCTGCGTTGACTTTTGATCCGGAGAAAAAATGAGGAGTTAAAGTCAAGTTTTACTTCGTTACGGAGGGCACAATTTAGGCTGAATTAAGATCCGTATGAAAATTAAAACATAAAGAATCCCAAAGATTTGTTCCAGGAAAAAACTCAACTTTAATTCGTTTTAAGTGTAGTTCCGGGAACAAAATCCAATTTCAAAAGGCATTTGGTTCTAATCCAGAGGAAACGAAATATCAAATTTTAAGTTTGCTTTTATCGCGGAGAAAATAAAATCTTTTAGACTGTTGAACTTTGTTCCGGGAGGAAATAAATACCTTAAAATCACAGTTTCTGAGTTTAGTTTCGTTCTTTTTGCCATCCCTGTTCTGAACGGTTTACATTTAGAAGCATACAGGGTGTTTCAGATATGTGTTTCATAATGGGCAATTCCAGCATTTTTTTATTCGATAGAAATCGTTGAAAAATAAATTTTGGTGCAAAAGTTTTTTAATTCCCATGTTTAGCTATTTTTAAACTTATTTTCAAAGTTTGTCTTTTTTAAAAGGCGCGAAAACGGCTGCTACATAATAAACAGTTGGGTGACGTCAGTTGGTATGAATAACAGTATGATCAGCCAATCAGGAATAGCCATTCGGCAATTTTCGATGTTAGTTTATACCAAATTATGTCACGCCCGTTTCAACGGCAACTCAAATTTAGCTATTTTTATTTTCAAATATCTAATTGAGGAAATTTTTTGGAAACTTTTAAAGCTGATTTTTGAAAGTATTACCATTTGTTTTACTGGAAATATTGCTTTTTATCCAGTTTTTAAAAAAATACTGGAATTGTCCATTGGAAATGTGTTTCCTAAGTGGAAATTGAAGCGCCACCTTTTAAAATTGGATTAAAACCAGCAAAATCGTTCGATTCCGGCATTCGTTGCGTAAAAATCAATTTAGGAGCTTAATTTCCACAGGGAATTTTACAAGTTCCCATGCCCGCTTATAAAAAACCCTAGCTCGTCAGGGGTGCATTTCCGACCCCCCCCATTTCCAGGTGATTCTGAGACGTCTAGGTATGTCTTACCCTTCCTAGATATTATGAAACACTTATCTGAAACACCCTTTATTGTACAGGGTGCGTCAAATGCCCGGGTAAACTTTAAAAACTAATAATAAAAAAACTTAAGGAGATAAAAATGTGCCGTCTTCTGTTATGCTCTCAGGGGGCAGGCGGATTTTTTTCACCAAATTTTGACAAATCATCGCTAAATTTGGCGATAACGATTCAATGTTCGGACCCGGGGGGCCCATCAGGCTCTCCGATTTTTTCCAGCTAGGATGACGTAATTGGATGGTATAGGCGTTGAAGTTTTGACGTGTTAACTGGTGGAGTGACCAATCAGGGTTACTTAGGGAAATCGCGGCTTCTTAGGTTACTTCTTGTGTAGAAAGCACTGGTAGAAAGGGAGTAAAATAAGACACGGGGAAAATATATACTTATGAATCATCTTCTTAAGGCAAGAATTCATAAATTTAAATATCTAAGCTTGTATGTGATCTTTATGGGATCATTCTTTTTTACTTTCTAAAGGGTAAAAACTAAAAATTTCTATTGGATTGAATTATGATTGTTTTGTTTTCCCTCTCTTAAACAACTTGAAGAACAAGTTTCTAGCGGTTATAAATAGTTGATTGAGTACAAACCATGCAATTTAAAACAGATTTCTATCCATAATTACGGATATTCATTACTTAGACTTAGATCATAAGTTATTTATTTGTAAGTATTTTTAAAATTGAAAACTTGGATCTCTAAAAAATCATCATTATGAGCCATTTATGGAACGTTCTTTTGTATTTTTGAATTAAATTGATCACATTACTAATAGTTTTTATCACTAATTTATTAGTGTTGAATAGCTTAGGTGATATTTAAAAATAAATTTTGGTTAAACCTGGGAAGCATGTGCAAAGTGCATTGTGCAAGATTTATTATTGGGTATAAAACTTAACTAATTTGAACGCTCACTTAAGATTCGACAATTCGTACTCGAACAATTAGGCTTTTAAGTTGTATCAGTGTTTCAAAGGTTTACGCTATGATCCTTTATTAGATCTCCAATGCGAAGTCTCACTGTACTGTTTCAGTGTAAAATTTGAGTAATCTTCTAAATTAACAAATTATACATCATATAGATTGGAAAAAATATTGCCAAGCTTTGATAATATAATCATTAAGTCTATCTATTTTGTTCAACTCGTTTCAGTTTCCATGAGGTGAACGAGAAGCATATCATCTCTCCCGAAAAATTATGTTTGATCTTGAATAATTAACATGTTCTAAAAAGAAATCTAGATTCTTTTTGCCTTTGACACGATCTACTTCAGTGTTTTACCTTAAATTAGCAATAAATATTATATTTATTAACATTAAGATCCTGTAATATTCATTTAAACTAAAACGAAGACGCTTTTAGATTCATAGCTTAAATGCTTCAAAACTCACTTGGATCAACGTTTAAATTTCCCTCGCTTCCTATCAAAAATCCCTATCCTGTATTGACCAAAGTGATTGGTTATTTGGGAGTAGCTGGGAATTACGTAATCGGATGAACAGCAGTATACATCACTTGAAATTTCATTAATGTGTGAAGAACCAACCTTATCTTATTCTAATAACCTTGGCTCGGACCCTACAAGTTATCCACTTGGTTACAAAACAATTACCAAATTCAGCTGCGGGCCAGATTTGCTCATTTACCGAAATTTGTATCTTCATATTTGATTATGTATCTAAATTTGGCACAGCTTCGATAAGAGTCCTCCAGCCGCCATGTTTACCCACAGCTCAAATAATGACAACACTTAAGCATGTTGGTGTGGGAGCTGGGGGTAAACATAGCAGCTAAAAAAATTATCGAAGCTGTGCCCTAAATTTTAAAAGGGGTTCATAATGCTCCTATGAACGAACTGACAGTGAGTGCTTTTAAAGTGCAGAGATGTTGAATTTGTAAAAACAAGCTTGATAATATAAATATATCTGATGTCAATCAAAAATTACAATTGAAAAATCCATAATTGAAAAATAAGAAGCAAGTTAAGCTGATAAGAATTAATTGTGTACTAATAAATGGTTACTAGCTTATACTCAGGCAAGTATAGCCTTCAAAGTATTAGCATTCAATAAATTGCTAGAATACTTGACCCCTAGCCAAGATAGAATGCAATTCATGAACATCTTCCGTTAGTTGAAGCCTGTTAAGTATTAATGGCGACAAGTATAATTTATTTCAAGATAAAGGTTAGTATCATTTCAAATCTGAATTCCTTCATTCTTACTTTCCTACCCGCGTAATGCTTCGATTTATATACTCAAGAAATTATTTTTGTCAATTAAACAATTCAACAACTGTTATAATCACGCGATTACAAATACTTTCTCCAAACCAAGTTCACAAATTCAAAAACAAAACAACAATATGCTAATATGCAGATACACACCTACATCAGCAAAGCCTGCAAGGTTTTCGAATTCCTTGCAGTTTCTAGAGCCAAATCTTGCCAACCACCCAGCAGCCAAGAATTCGCGACTCAACTCATCCAATGTGACTCAACTCTTCCAATCATGAGAGCTGCAGCATAAAACCTTTGAAGGCTTAGTGCACTTAACCACATGGACACGCTCCCGTGCACGGGCATGCTGCCGTTCCGCACGGACAATCAGCCCTCTGTCCACACGGGCACCCTATCCCTGTACACGGGCATGCTGAACTTCCACACGGGCAATTAGCCTCACGTCCACACGGGCACCCTATCGCTGTGCACGGGCACGCTGACGTTCCGCACGGGCACGCACTCGATCCGCACGGGCACGCTCCTCCCTAGGGTGGTAAAAAAATAAACTTTCGAATTTCTTAGGTCTAACCCTAGTCTAGTGAAATTATAGTTCAACCTCAAACAAATTTCAATAAAAGGTTTCTGCATAAAAGCATACTGGGTGTTTCAGATATGTGTTTCATGACTTCTAGAAGGGGTAGGACACACTTAGACGACTCAGAATCACTTAGGAACGGGGTTTGGAAATGGACCCCTTAGCGACCTAGGCACTTTTTAAATCTGGCATGGAAGGTTGTAAATCTACAGTGGAAATTGAAGCGCCACCTTTTAAAATCGGTTTAAAACCAGGAAAATCAACCGTAAAAATCTATTTAGGAGCTTAATTTTCTGCCCTTTCAGTGGCGAATCCAGGATTTTTGTCTGGGGGGGCTGAGTTTCACAAATAACTTAATTGCTATTACGATTACGGGCTGTTCAATATTAATGTAACTATAAGGGATAGGGGTGTTGCCAGTGCCGTAGCCAGATTTTTGTTTAGGGGGGGTTACTCAACATCTTTTCTGAGGCCTAATCTTAGGAATACTAAGTTTTAGGTGAGATGACTTTGTAAGGTTTTAATTTTGGTGCACTAAGTTTCAAAATTGTGTAAAAATGTCAACAAAAATGTCATAACTTTTTAAAATTTGCCCCTCAAAATAGTGTTTTAGCTCATTTTGAAGCCTTTTAGATTCCACCCAAAGAGCACCACTCATTGTAAGCGGCAGAAGTTTCAAGGAAAAAAGTTTATAGTACTTATGAATTGGAAAATTTCTAGGGGGTTTAGGGGTTCCTATTCCAGAAAATTTTTTGAATTTTGCCCCTAAAAGTGGCATTTTAACTCATGTTGAGACATTTTAGGTTACATCAAAGAGGATCACTTCTTTAAAATCCCTAAAGTTTCAAGGAAAACCGTACTTATTATATTAAAAATTTCGAGGGGGTTTGGAGGTCTTCCCCCAGAAAAGTTTTGGAATTTTTACCCTTAAAAGTAGGGTTCTGATTCATTTTGAGACCCTTTGGGTAACAAACCAAATGCCCGCAATGTGTTGAAATTTCTTTTTTGGCTTTATTGCTATTACCAAAACTTGAATGTCTTATTGCTGGGGGGGGCTGCAGCCCCACAGCCCCCCCTACTGGATTCGCCACTGTGCCCTTTAATTAGATTTATGGAATAAATAGCTGAATCGATGTATTTAATTCGATCTTAAAAGGTTACATGTTAATTTCCACAGGGAACTTTACAAGTTCCCATGCCCGCTTATAAAAAACCCTTAGCTCGTCTTGGGTGCATTTCCAACCGACTCCCCATTCCCAGGTGATTCTGAGACGTCTAGGTATGTCCTTCCTATAAATTATGAAACACTTATATGGAACACCTTGTATTGAACAGGGTGCGTCAAAAGTCAAGGTAAACTTTAAAAATTAATAAAATAGATAAAAATTAATAGAAAATAAATAAAATAAAAATAAATATAAATTAATAAAAAATTAATAAATTAATAAAACTAAAGGAGATAAAAATGTACCGTCTTCTGTTATGCTGTCAGGGGACAGGCGGATTTTTTGTCACTAAATTTTGAAAAATCGTAAAACCCTCACCTCTTGGTAGATGGAAGCACAAAATTTAGGGATTATCAGCAGCCAAGTTCCCTCTTTTATATAGAGTAGGGATATATCAAATATTGCGATTGAATCGATTTCAGAATCGATTGAAACTCAATTTTTGTAATCTAATCGCCAATGCTGGTTTTGAGTCAAGTTGATCTATACTTTTAATTAGAAGGAAAAATGGAGATATTTTACGATCCTACACTGTTTCTCTCATACACATTTTGAATTTTTTTTCTGTCCTTAACGATGCGATATCCCTCAATGCCAACGCGCGTTGATCCTCGATGCTTAACAATCAGTTCCCCCATGCTTGGTACTATTAATGCTCATCCACCCTGTTTCACTTTTTCTGTTTATCCTGAGTGATTCACCCCTGTGAATCGCTAGTTTCCATAAAAAAAGTGAAGGTGTAGAGTGAAACGCCAATTCACACAAATAGTGATGTCTGAATGGGCCTGTAACTCCCCCTCCAATCCAAACGAAAAAAGATGAAACCAGTAGGGGCTTGAATGGAGGTGTAACTTTTTTTGAAGTTCAAACAATCTGAATACAAAAAAGTGTACGTTGGCACATAGAGATCCCATCTAAATTTCAATTTTAAACAATCAATCAAAGATAATTTTTGATTGGTCAAAAGAATAAATTCTTCAAAAAGTAGCAGATTCTAAAGGTTTATTCAAAAATCTAATAAAAGTTTACTCGGTCAAATTGTTTTAAAACTCACCCTTCTGACTAGAACGAAGATTTAAATCAAATATTCAATGATTCTTGATTCTAGAATCGATTTTATCACAGATTTCAATATCCCTATGACGTTTTAGAAAGAGGGATTTGGGCTATTGTTCTTCCCTATAGTTTGAAATTTGTTTGGCGCCATCTGTTCAAACGTTCGTGAACTACAAATTTTTAAAATTTTGTGTGAAAAAATTCTTAGGCGACCTACGTAGGTTGCAGCAGACCGCATATTTTTATCTCTCTTAGATAAGTTTTTATTATTTTTTGAAATTGTTCAGTTAGCTTTGGGACACCCTGTATGCCTTATTAAGTATAATAATTAAGATACTTGCCGCTCTGCGTTGTCGTTTTTTAATAGTTATCAGATCCTCATCCCTCGAATCCACTCTGTCGGATATTGTGATGTTAGAAGGCGGAATCCAAAGACTTCCATTGGTTCTTGAAACATCGCTTCCCAGACCATTCATCTTGGATAACACCTCGCTATAATCCTAGTAAAGATTTAGCCTAATTTACCCATGAATTATTTAAAATACTGGGTTTGTAATGCATCATCTTACTAAATTAAACAATGATCGACATGGTTTGTAAGCACTTTATTAAAGTTTTGAAGTTAAAAAAATCCTTAATTTTAAGCACTTTATCGATGGATAAATTTAACGTTGCAATAGGTTTATCCTACTACTATTATAATTGTGAATGTTTGTCTGGATGTTTGTTACTCTTTCACGCAAAAACTACTGAATGGATTTTAATGAAATTTTACCATAATGTAGCTTATACATCAGAATAGGACATGGGCTATAATTTATAAAGAGAAAACCAGTCCTTCATTCTTTTTTTCCCGTTTTTCCTGCTTTTTTTTCACTTATTTTTCCGTGTTTGAAAACCTGTTTTACCAGTCATACAACGAGTTAAAAATAAAACATTGTTTCAAATGAGACACAGATCACTAGACTTTTTCATTTACTAGATCCTTTATTTTAGTTTTAGACACTGGTTTTAACACTGTTGTTATATAGCTCAGTGGGTTTTAAATTTCTTAATTTGTTCACTAGACATACTAATTTACTAGACTTTTTACTATGATTTCAAATTTTTTATTTTATAAAGGCACCAAGATATTAAACATTATCAGGAACATCGGGATGGAAAAATTACCGGGTTATGAAAATTACCGAGAACACTCGGACAGGAAATTTACCATAAAGACACCCAGAATACTGGAATATAAAAATTACCGTAAACACTGAGGTAGGAAAATTACCGGGAACGCCGGGATTAGGAAAATTACCGGGAACGCCGGGATTAGAAAAATTACCGTGACCACCGGGATAAGATTACCGGGAACACTGGGATAGGAAAGAGGTTCCTGGGATACCGGGATGATTTGTAATATTGCTAATTTACAAAATTATTAATGTATTTTAAGAAATATTTTAAAAAATAAATTTATACACCCCACCCGTGCAAGGCCGGGTATAACAGCTAGTATCAAATAAAGATACTAAACTTTGTTTATTTTAATCGCGAGATGGGATAAATTCTCCATGCTGTCCATATAAAAAAAATATTACAGAAATAAATACAAAGAAGGTATTATAAATAAAGAATATATAAGGAATAATGTATTAATTTTCTCTAACTTTTACGGGTGAATTTTAGTTTTCATGACCTCTATGCATTTTTATTATTTATCCGACGATATCACTGCCGCACAAAGGGGTTTAAGCTATTATTTATTCTCGAAATTTGTTTGGAATATTTTTTTAAATTATTGTCACTGGAATTTCTTTAATTTTTGTGGCTTTGAAAATGGGAAGAGTAGTAGGGAGTATATATGTTCAAGTTTATAGAAATATTTTAGCAAAATGAGTGGTTCTATAATTCAATGCAGTTTTCTGAAAATTCTTACCATATCTGAAAACACGTTGAGGCCTTGACGATACTTGTGTTTCCCCATGTCAGCTTCGAGATTATGTTGCTTAATCCCATCAACGTTCTTCTCCCAGATCTCCCGCCGAATTTGTTCTTCGCTTGCGCTGTAGGATTTCTTGTAAACCCTCTGATTAAAAAATTAACAGCCTTTATTTTATGATATTCTCTAGTTTCGTTTGCTCAAATTTTTTATAGATGTATAATTAGGATTATTATAGAAAATATACAGCTAATAAAAATCTATTTAATATCACAAAAATATTATTTTTAAGTGTAAAACTGAAACACATACTTAAGGTATCCACCTACCTTTGAGACCATTTTTTTGAAATACTTGATTTACAAAAATTATTTTTAATTTTTAGTTTAAATGTACATCAAAACATTGATCAATGCTAAAAAACAAAATTAATTATATTATTTTCTAAAATATGGGGTAATTAGTGTAAAATTTAAGTGAATTTTTATAAAACCCCTCTCACTCTTGCCCAAAAACTATTACCCCTATATAAATTTCCATTGGACACAAGTATCGTATAACACTTATCTTCAGATTGGACTATTTTCTAAGACATATTTTGAAAATTAATTGTTTTACAGCATAAAATGTAAAGGTAAGTGAAAAATTTCAAAATTTCTACAACCCTTTAACAAAAAAACATCAATAAAAACAAAAATAATAAACTTACATAAAAATCTGTGGTCCATCTGGTTAATAACAGTATGATTAATATACTGTTAAAATTTGGAGTGAATATCTTGGATAGTTTTTGAGTAATCATGTAAATAGTGGAGGGTTTTTATGCAAAACTTAGTTCTGAGAAAATCAGCTTTAAAGTTTATATTTGTATACGATCGCACACGACTATCTGTTTTAAATAATGCTGTAATTTCTTTTCTAATTCACCTACAAGTAAAATGAAAACAGTTTTGGAAAGATAAAAAGTCTAAACTACTTGAAAATGTAAGAACCAAATTTTCGACGAAAAAGTCGAAACTCGTCTTTTTAGGGGTAGGCGGATACCTTAAAATTATCATTATGAGGAAAAGGTAACATTTAAAAATATCAAAATAACCTTAATAATTAAGTTAGTATAAAATGTTTTATAAAATAGCTAAGTAGAGAATGCAATTTAAATGCTTTAAAAATGAACTTACTTTGAATTCTTGCCAGTATTCATCCAAATCATCGTTGATTAAAACAATTTTACCACTTACTGCTCCAAGCAGTAAAAAAAGTGCTACTAGCTTCATATCTGTATCCTGATTATAAATGTAATGAAAAGTCACAATTAAAACAGTGCGTAAACAAAGAATGTAATTATAGAAAATTTGCATGACTGTAACCCATTAATACCCAATTTTTTATTTTTCTTAAATATTTGGTACAAACATAATAAATAGCCCCAAAGCAACTGGAAAAATAGTAAAAAAATCCCATGAAAATAAATGAAGAAACATTATTTTTTATCCAATGATCTGTAAAATTAACCTTAATTAATGTAATCGGAGCATTTTATACAGGGTTGGCAAAAACCCGTGTTTTTTCAATAAAACCCTGAAAAAACCCACATCAAACTTTTTTTTCTGAAAAAGTGTGGTTTTTTTCAAATTTTAGAGAGTTTTTTCTATTTTAAATGTGTTCTGTCTAGAGATGTGGGTTTTCCGGAAAATTTTGAAATGGAAAATTTTCCAAAAAATTTTCCGGGTAATTTTTTAAGCCACTAATAAACTTTCGATCACTGGAAGAAAAAAATTAACTAAACTGGAGTATTTTCATCAATTCTGTATGATGTTTCTTTGAGATTCATCCAAAAATAAAACAATCAAAAACTAATTAATAAGGTATTAAAATCCTGATTTAAAATTTTTAAATCATATTTTTAATCACAAGGAGAAATTATTTCATTATTCATTTACTAAATTGACCTATGAATAACTTAATAAAAACAAAATAGTAATCTGAACCAAGCAAAAGGGGTTGAATGTTTTAGTTTTTTTTATCATTAATGTCTAAGGGGTTCCACTGATCATTATGTCAAAAATTAGATAATTTGGATCACAATTTTAATTCCTGCAAATTTTTTCCCTAAGTTCCAATTAGACGCACAAAGTGGCCGTCCCCTAGGGAAAGTTCTTCCGTCTTGATGGGTTCCGTCCTATGAGAGCGACTCATTGGCTGAGGTGCCCGTTGCGATGGTTAAATTAAAAGGTACAGAAATTTACTGATGAAAAAATTTATATCGAGTTCAAATACATCTTTCAAGAAAATCACTAAAAATCTGCTTGTTTGATATTTTTTCTGGAAAAAAATGGCGGAAAATTTTCCAGAAAAACATAGAGGAAAATTTTCCGGCCCACATGACTAGTTCTGTCACAATAGGGTGTTCCGAAATTTTTTTTTTCGAATTTCCCAGATGCCCCCCCCCCTCAAGTTGTTACAAATACTAAAACATTATTATCTGCAAATTTTCAGGTCTCTAGGACGATTTTTGACCCCCGCGCCCTTCAAAAGTAGGTTTCCCATGTTAAAGAATAGGGAAAATATTGAAAAAATCGTCATTTTTGGTTCTTTTCAATTTAACGAGCCTAGACGCAGTCAATATCGAATTAAAACCTATACATCATCTTTGGGACATCATTGCCTCAAGATCCTATCAGAAAAACATTCCATGGCACCTACTGGGGGGTAGTTACACGGGGGTGAAAAGCGCGCTTTCACCGAAAAAAGAGGATGCTCGCCAGCGCTTGCCGCGGGTGCTGATGGATTGGATAATACTCGCCAGCGTTTGCGGGGGGAGCTGGATAAAAACCACTTAAGTTTTTATTGAACTTTTTTCCTATATTATTAGCTATCATGTGTTTTCATTATAACTCAAATGTAATAATTAATATAATAAATTGCATTTACATCAAAAAATTTTTGTTTTACTGAGTTGAGTTTACAGGAAAATGAGAAAGCTGCATAAAACATTAAACCCCCTTCACTAAGCTAAGCTCAAATCTTTGCATTATACCCCATGGAAATAAGTTAATCGAGGTAGGCGGGGTAAAAACAAATTAGCTAAAATTTAATTAACAATACATTTTTTTACTAATAGAAACAGAATAGAACGAGGCACTTTAGGAAAAAAGTTCAATAAACACTTAAGTGGCTTTTATCCAGCTCCCCCCGCAAACGCCGGCGAGTATTATCCAATCCATCAGCACCCGCGGCAAGCGCCGGCGAGCATCCTCTTTTTTCGGTGAAAGCGCGCTTTTAACCCCCGCATAACTACCCCCCAGTAGGTCCCATGGAAGGTTTTTCCGATAGGATCTTGAGGCAATGATGTCCCAAAGATGATATATAGGTTTTAATTCGATATTGACTGCGTCCAGGCTCGTTAAATTGAAAAGAACCAAAAATGACGATTTTTTCAATATTTTCCCTATACTTTAACATGGGAAACCTACTTTTGAAGGGCGCGGGGGTCAAAAATCGTCCTAGAGACCTGAAAATTTGCAGGTAATAATGTTTTAGTATTTGTAACAACTTGAGAGGGGGGCATCTGGGAAATTCGAAAAAAAAATTTTCCCCATAGACTTTCGGAACACCCTACTGTCACAATAATATCAGTTTTTCTATATTTAAGTGGGTTTTTTTCAAAGTTCGTCGGTTTTCTTAAAAATTAATGTTTTATTTTTATTTTAAAGTGTTGATTTATCAATGCAATGAGATAGAATGTAAAAAATACGCTTTAGAGTAATTTTTTTTTTCGAATTTGAAAAAAACTTTGAAAAAAAAACCTCATTGTAATTGAAAAAACACAATTTAATTTTTTAAACCTAGTTTAAATTTTTTAAAAATTAAATTTAAAAATATCCTAAACTTTGACAAAACCCATTCAATTTTGAAAGAAATCTATTTAACCCTATTTAATCTATTTAATCTATTTAAATCTATTATCGCCCAGTGATCTATTTCTAGATCGCTAAATATAGGGTCATAAATGCTCTCTTAAATTACCTTAAATTCCCCCAACAGTAACGAAACTGCACATTATGGCAAGAGAAAACATCCCTCAATCCTAATACCCTGTGTTTTTTGCGTTTGCTTCATTTATTTTGTAATAGGGATGGGCTAAAGTTCAAATTTTCGTTTTTGATCGAAAATAATTTAGGCGTTATGGGTTAACTTTGAAAAAAAATACTGAAATTTTAAAAAAATCCTCCTTAATTTTTTATAACTAGTTTGAACTTTAAAGTCTTAAATTTTGAAAAAAAAAAACACAATTAACACTAGAAGCTCCGAGGCAGTCATTTTGACCGTTTTACGTTTTTAAAACGAATTCTCTTCAAAAGTATTTGGGTTAGGGACTTCTGCTTTTATGACTTTTCCTAACTCATGCTGCAATTATTGACATCCAAATTTAGTTTGGTTTGCATAACGGGTTCCGGAGATATTGAAAGAACTACCAATGAACCCTCAAAAACAGTCATTTTGACCGTTGAGTATTTTACGTACTTTATGGCTTAAATTTTTTTAATCTTTTGGTTCAAGGAAGTACGTTCCTCCACCAAATTAAAAATATTGTAGTGCTTTCACTGTATAAAATCCAAATATACATCTTCATTTTACAGCATATCCCTTTGCTAAGCTCGTTATATTTCGCAGGCCAGTTTTATCGTTTTTAATGAAAGATTCATTTTTTCTTTCTTCCAAGAGCAAACACATTCATTGATAAACTAATTTATTATGTTTTCAAGCAGTAACTAGACAATTTTTATGAGGGGTTGGTTCATAACTATTTCAAAGGGGCTCCTCACGAGTCCTTAATGCAAAAGTTCTTGCATAAAATACTGGAATTTTAAGCAAAAAGTGCGTGTCTAAGAGACCTTCCCAGAAAAAGTTCTGAAATTTTATTCTTAAGAGAAATGTTTTAACTAATTTGGGGACTTCTAAAATGGATCGCGAGGGGGGCCTGCCCATAGGCCCCCTTTGCCCTTTTGTATGGGCACCCATTCCCCAGATAATTTCTCTTGAAATGTTTCTTTGAGTTGAAATCAAATTTGTATCCGGTCCTATGCAAGAGGTCCGTGAAAAAAATTGTCTAAAATGGTTCCTCAGTAACTCATTCTAAATGGTACCTCTCAGATTCCCTATAAATTAGCTTAAAAATTTTCTTTTGATTGCCTAAGTCTCAAGTGAAAACCGTTGAGAAACCTTTTATTGCAATGAGGAAGTTGCATGATTTCTTTAATTTTTTTAATCGATTATTCTTTCAAAAATAAGCAACTACCCAAAATTTGAGGCCGATCAGGAATTTTTTTGATTGCCAAAAAAATTTTAAAAAAATCCACTATTTAATTGCGCGTGAAAACGCCAAGAGTTTGGGATCATCGTATGTTGACGTCATCATACTATAAACATTGTTGGAAAGCAATGGAGTTGATGGTATGATTGTTGACATCTTTAAACAATAAACGTTTTCAGTCACGTGTTTTTTTCTCGACTTTTAAAATTAAATATTTAATTACCTGTACATTTTTTTTGAAAAATTGACTAGATATTTCATTTTACCATACAAAAAACCATACGGCACACTTGTTTGTTTTTGAAAATCTGACACATGCAACTTCCTTATTTGTTCGAGGTTCAGCCCTTTTTTCCGCTATTTTCAGTGGACTAGTATTACAAATACTAACTTTATAATTTATGAGATAAGAAAAAACAATTAAACGTCAAGCTATTAAATATACGGCACTTATAAACATATAAACCACTTTCATAATCAAAAATGGGAAAGATGGGGCACATTCGCACTGTCCTCTTTTGGGAGGCCAATCTGCCTCCTTTTTGGTGTACAAATGTGTCCCATGCCCCATCTACCAATACAAACTTACCCCGTCCCAACAAGATATTTATAATTAAAGTAAGGAAATAAAACCTTTCTAGAGAAACTTACTTTAGTAATGTCTCTACTGAATAAAATGCTGAATGTCCACTTGAGAGTTGATCTTGATTTATATAACATGACAACAAAATGTCAAGAAAATTTACTTTGATGCTTCTAACGCTAGCAAATTTCAAGTGCGTACACAACAAAATGGCTCAGGGCTTTGAAAATTCATCCAGGAGGTGGTAGTCACATTGCCATTTACTGGTATTTTTTTCTCCAGATTTTAAATTAATAATTACTGGGAAATGTCGTCTGTCCGAATGTGCCCCACTCTCCCCTAATGCATCTCATAAGAATAGAACACGTTTTCATGAAAGAAATAAGATAATAAAGTATACTTTAAAGGCCGAAAAAGAAGAATTATTGTTCCACGTACTTTTTATTAATTTGTAGTAGACAGATTCCGGGAACTTTTGGACCGTAGTTATAAACCAAAAATGTTTTATGATTAAGTAAGCAAAAATAACATGGATTTATTAAGATTTATCTTTTTAAAATATTAATCATCAATTATTCTTATAGTTATAAAATAGTTCAAAATCTTACACGGTTCTTAATTCAAAAAATCTAATTTTATTAAACATCCTCCACATAGTAAAATGTAAACAGTTTTACATACCTGTAACAATTTTCTGATTTAAAAAAGTATCTGAGACACTTGAACGTTTTGACCCAAAAATAAAAAGAGTTTGTTCCCTCCACAGAGCAGTTTGTTATTTAAAAGGACACGGAATTTATTCAGAACTGAAAGCTTACTTACTGCATGTGTTGAATACTAATTATGTTTTCGCTATCTACGAAAGAATTTGACACGTGTCCGTAGATTGTTCCTTTTAGAAAGTTCTAGTCCCTTTTTTCCTCATCTCGACACTCGTATCTTTTTTTATATAAGGAGGTTTACTTATATCGTTCATTCAATTCATGGTCTCTATATTTGGTCTCTAATTATCTCAACGCAAAAACTAACTGGTAGAAATTTATGAAAC
Source organism: Tetragnatha versicolor (assembly GCA_024610705.1). Taxonomy (NCBI): domain Eukaryota; kingdom Metazoa; phylum Arthropoda; class Arachnida; order Araneae; family Tetragnathidae; genus Tetragnatha; species Tetragnatha versicolor. The sequence continues at coordinate 19,190,136 of JANDEH010000007.1, read as the reverse complement.
TTGAAAAGTTTTTCGCCGTGTAATCCATTTCAGCGAAATCTATTAGCAACAGTAGTATTATAGGGGAGAGTGGGGCACCTGGGGACACTTTTTTTTAATTATTTTTCAAATTTTTTTATACAATGGTATTTAATCAAACACAGCTACTAATATATTAACTACTAGCTGTTATACCCGGCCTTTCACGGGGGGAGTTTATAAATTTATTTTTTAAATATTTCTTAAAATACATTTATAATTTTGTAAATTAGCAATATTACAAATCATCCCGGTATCCCAGGCACCTCTTTCCTATCCCAGTGTTCCCGGTAATCTTATCCCGGTGGTCACGGTAATTTTTCTAATCCCGGCGGTCCCGGTAATTTTCCTATCTCAGTGTTTACGGTAATTTTTATATTCCGGTATTCCCGGTGTCTTTATGGTAAATTTCCTATCCCAGTGTTCTCGGTAATTTTTATAACCCGGTAATTTTTTCCATCCCGATGTTCTCGCTAATTTTCCAATCCCGGTGTTCTTGTCACTTTTTACAATCCCGATGTTCCTGATAATGTTTAATATCTTGGTGTCTTTATAAAATAACAAATTTGAAACCATAATAAAAAGTCTAGTAAATTAGTAAGTCTAGTGAACAAATTAACAAATTTAAAACCAGTGTTTAAAACTAAAATAAAAGATCTAGTAAATGAAAAAGTCTAGTGATCTGTCTCATTTGAAACAATTTTTTATTTTTAACTCGTTGTATGACTGGTAAAACAGGTTTTCATACACGGAAAAATAAGTGAAAAAAGAAGAAAAATTGGAAAAAAAGAATGAAGGACCGATTTTCTCTTTATAAATTATAGCCTATGTGTTATTCTATGTGTTTAGCTACATTATAGTAAAATTTCATTAAAATCCATTCAGTAGTTTTTGCGTGAAAGAGTAACAAACATCCAGACAAACATTTCACAATTATAATAGTAGTAGTATGGTCCTTTGCGCATCTAATAAAACAATCCCCAACCAAATACCCCTTTTAGGGAATTCACAATAACAAATTTAAAAAACCTATTTTAATGTCCCAAGGTGCCCCACTAGTGGCCCACCTTGGGACACTTTCAATAATAGTAAAAAACAATAATTTTATTTTGGGAAATACAAAAATAACACAAATAATAAAAATGTTACGTTTATTAATTATAAATTAGGCATCCGACATATATTTTTTCCAAATTTTTCTCTGATTTGCTCATTCTTGTCATGGCATAAATCACTGCTTTTTAGTTATCTTCCAGAAATTTTTTTGCATCAATTTCTAAATTACAATCAAGGTTATCAAGGATTTCAAGGTTATTTAATGTTTATTCTTCGAAGCTTTTGAGTTTCAAGATTCAAAAGATGACTAATTGGAAAGCGCGCCTGTGTTCGATTACTTTATTAACTTTGAAAAAAATTTTAAAGCTGAATCTTACTTAGAATATTTTGAAAAACTTTAATGCATATTGATATTACAGACTTGTATCATTATAAATTTGTTTTTATTGCAAATATAAATTAATATTTTAACAAATTTTTCAAAATGATGATTTTTTGAGATTTTTTCCTGAATTTTCAACAAAAATATTATTTAAGAATTAATAGCTTTTAGACAAAATTGTATCCAAATTTATTGCGGCTATATACTCTACTTTAAAACTATAAAAACAAATTTGGTGAAAAAAATTACTTAGGGGGTCAAATTTCACCGTACTTCAAGCTGTCCTAAAAATAGGACGATGGCAGGATGCACTACTACATAAACTCTATCAGTTAGTATTGAACAGGGTGATATCTTGGGCAAAATATCCAAACTAAGTTTTTTCAAATTATTTGCACATCAAATAGAAACCTGTAATATGTGGTAATAAATAATACTCTCAATAACTCGAACTTCGATAACTTGAAAACCCCGATATTTCGATTAAAATAACTGTAAAAACACACTTTTTCACGGGTTTTTGCAAGTTGTATGTAAAAAAAATCCTTTTATCGAAAGTTGAGGAAGAAAAACTAATTTAAAAACAAAAGTATGCATGAAACACATTTTATTGAAATGAGACTAACTATTTTTCTTACGGTGAAGTAGCTTAGTTTTTTCGAATATAAGAGGAAAAGATACCAGAATTTTAATTTTTTAAACATTTAAAATATATTAATTATACAAAATGCATTTCTATACTTATTTCAATAATTAGGACCTAAATTACTTAATTTTTAAAATAATAGTAGAGTAATTGGGTCGATTTATACAAAAGATGCACAGAAAGCTGTACGTTTTCATTGATTCACATAGCTCAAAAAAATTAAAACCCAAATTATTGCTAGAAAAAAGTTAAAATATTTTCCAAAAACTGTCAAACAATAGTCCTGAATTAATAACTGTTAACTATTTCCGAAAATTTTGCTTTTTTCCCTCTTCTAGGCTTTCGCCCATTAGACTTAATAGGGAACAGATAGCAGTGAATCCTGCCATCGTCCTATTTTTAGGACACCCTGTACCGATGAAACTAATCAAGGTTTGCGGATTTTTTTAATTTTATGTTTGTACAGTACTGCAAACAAAAAACGACTCAGTCTCCGTATCTCCGGAACGGCTCGTGATACAAAGACAAATAAGGTATCATTTTTCATGATTTTAAGTATTCTTTTACCGAAAAAATTTTCAGGTTCTTGGGGGGTCATCTTCATATTAAACGAAGCACCAACTTTCGTTTTTCCTATGGGAGACATCAAATATTATAATTTATTCTGAAAGAGAACCCCCCATAACCCCTAAATACGAAGTTTCATATGTCTGCGTCCACAAGTAGACCCCCCAGAAATTTTTAAAAATTAGAAAAATCCGATAAGTTATCTCCTGATAGCAAAAATTGGTATCGGTCAGAGCTCAAAACAGAAATCGGCTTAAATACATTTGGCGACTTATCTATAGTTTGGCGCATTTTTTTTTCAAATGCTTGTGCTTTTAAGTCAGGACTGGTTCTGGTAATAGCGGGTTTCCGAACTACATTTTGTGTGCTTTTTCGGGAAGATGCTTTGTGAAAATGGCCATTTTGTTCCTTAGAATCTGTAGTTTTCGAATCGCAATGGTGGACAGCCGAATGTAAAAAATTTTATGCCCGTTTTCTCCGAGGTTCGTGTTTATAGCCGTAAATTAACGAAAGGAAAGGTGCCTTTCTACTCTCAGGCGAAGAAGAATTGCGGTAATAGAAATCTGTCAAAGCTCTCTAGGGATAGGGAGAAGGGCAGAAAAAAAACACGAAAATATAAAAAAAATTCGGCACCAAAAAAGGTTAAATGTTTTGTAAAAGAATACTTAAATGGGGGAAAATGGCAAAAAATCGGTTTTCGAACGGTGTGCCTACATAAAATAGGGGCTGAAAGTCGAAGGCAAAAAGAACACGAAATTCTTAAAGTTTGAATCGTTCAAAAACTTATTTTTCACCATGAAGAAGCAAACATTTCAGGCTAGTTTTTCCCTTTAGATAACAATACGAAATACCATGGTAGATATTTGGGACCTGCGATTAGGTAGGGGGAGAAGGGCAGAAAAAAATATTCCAGTTTTGATACTCTTCGTGGGAGTAAAATTCAAAAATTTCTACTTTTTGTAGAGTCATAAGTGGTGCAAATAAAGAAGACTGATGCTTGACTTGTAGAACACCCCTTTAGAAAAGCTTTCCTCACATTGTAAGGTGGGATGGAAGCGTTAAATGGAATATTAGGAGTTATTTATAATGTTTCATGAGAAAATAGGGACCATTTTAGTGTAATAACGTAGAAATCTATAAGACTCTGTAGAACTGGTAATGCGATAATAAGGGACTTTCATTCTCAACCGAGCGGGGATATTGATTGGGGCAGAAAAAAGTTTAAATTATATTTTACTGAGAAAAAGAGTAACTATCCAGTTTATAAGGTTTTCAGGACTGAAAAATTTGATTGGGGACACTCAGGGTGGCCTATCTTGAAAAGAATAACTCAGCTTTGGGGGTTGAAAGGATGAAATAGAATACAAATTCTATTTTTTGACAGATAGCGTGAAATTTCTTGAAAGAGTTATATCGAACAAGACAATTTCTCTCTCCAACTTTCTAGAACGGGTCACCCGACAATGGAATTTGGGGACGAGATAAGGGTAGGTGGTCGACGCCGAAAAATTTTGATACATTTAATTTTAGTCGTATAATAGTCTAATTAAGATTAAATATTCACAAAATGAGAAAATTCATCAGACATGAATGCGAGACCCATATTAAAAAGTGTTTAATGGAGGGTAGCAGGATAAAATAGAATATTAGGGAATATTAGAATAATAAAGTATTACACAATGCAAGAATTACTATTTCTTACAATCACAACCTTTTTTAAAATATGATGTTAGAAAAATATAAGAATATTTAACACCGTTTCTTACAGCTTAAAAAATAGAGAACTAAGCATTTTTTATAAATCAGATGTCAAACTGAAAAATTATTTATTTAGTTATGTATAAATTCCAAAAAATGCCAGTATATGATGAATAAGGAAGTTGCATGTGTCAGATTTTCAAAAACAAGCAAGTGTTCCGTATGGTTTTTTGTATGGTAAAATGAAATATTTAGTCAGTTTTTCAAAAAAATGTACAGGTAATTAAATATTTTAATTTAAAAGTCGAGAAAAAAACACGTGACTGAAAACGTTTATTGTTTAAACTATAAGATGACGTCAACAATAATACCATCAACTCCATTGCTTTACAACAATGTTTAGTATAAGATGACGTCACATCCAAACTCTTGGCGTTTTCGCGCGCTTTTAAAAAGGGGATTTTTGTTAATTTTTTTGACAATCAAAAAATTTCTCGATCAGCCTCAAATTTTGGGTAGTTGCTTATTTTTGCAAGAGGAATCGATTAAAAAAATAAAAAAAAATCATGCAACTTCCTCATTTCAGCCAATAATGAAATCGTCGGAAAAACTTTTTAACTTTTAAAACTTTTTCTTAAAAAAGAAAAACTAATCATGGTAGAACTATGATATTTTAAACAAACAAACGATTATTTTTTATAAAAAGATTGACATTTCGTTTTTTTTTTAAATTCCGATTAGTTTTGGAATTATTGACATTCGAAGTTCTTGCCGTTCACTAGGGAAACAAATGTATTTTATATGTCTTGATATTTCTTTCTTGGATAACTTTCACTAGTGATATGAGTTTGGCTCGATGGTTGGCGACTGTTTTTAGGTATTGCGCTTTCCTACAGAGCTCACAGAAATATCCTGGCCTAGTACTCGTAGAGAGGGCTCGATGAAAGTTTGAAATAGGAAATTTAACATAGGATGCTTCAAATTTTAAAAATTTCTGGGGGGTCTACTTGTGGACGCAGACATATGAAACTTCGTATTTAGGGGTTATGGGGGGTTTTCTTTCAGAATAAATTATAATATTTGATGTCTCCCATAGGAAAAACGAAAGTTGGTGCTTCGTTTAATATGAAGATGACCCCCCAAGAACTTGAAATTTTTTTTTGGTAAAAGAATACTTAAAATCATGAAAAATTATACCTTATTTGTCTTTGTATCAAGAGCCGTTCCGGAGATACGGAGACTGAGTCGTTTTTTGTTTGCAGTACTGTACATGGGCCTAAAATAGCCACATTAAGTTTTTATGAGAAAATATTAAATTCTTTAATGCTTGGCAGGATATGGGTTTTAATGAGAGTATGTACTAATGTGTTTGGCAAACTGTTGATCTCTCGCCATTTTTTAACATTAAAAACCGTAATAAACTTCTATGAAAACTAAGAGTTATTTTTTTTGTTTCGCAACTTTAATGGAGAAAAAGTAGTATGTACCCTCATGTACCCGGGCTAAATATTTAATAATATCATTCTTACACTATTCCTCTAAGTTTGATACTAATTATAGACTGCACAATTGAGTACAACTATTTTTATTTATTTTTTTACTTCAGAGCTACATTCCTTTTCTAAAATTGAGTTTTTTGACAAGTGACTTTGACACGAAAAGAACGTTTGGAATTCAGGTCTTTTTGCATTTATTTCATCTAAATTTAACTTAAATAATATTACTAAAGACTGTGAAAGAGGTTTAAAGATTAAATTGGCCAATATTCTAAAAAAAAATTAATTTCTATGGAACTGTGGTCCGCGTATTGTTACACCGAGTCCACAATTCCATACTATTTATTTATTATTAAAGCATGCAAAATGGAGAGCTGTGGACTTAGTTTTGATGCTCGAAATAAGTGATTTTGTATGTTTAATATGAAACCATGAATTGACCTTTATCCAAAAGATCTGTAGCTCATAGGATACTTATACTGAAATCTGACATTTAAAAAATGCAAATATGAGATATTTGTTGTGAAATGAAATTATGCCGGGGGTTGTGACTCTTTGAAAACATTTTATTAGATATAAGTTGTATTTAAGAGGTGTTAAATTACGTGCAGTAGTTAATGTATGTGTGTGAGAATTTTTTCTCCAGAAATTTAAATCCCTCGTTCCCAAGATTCCCATATTACCCTATGGAAACTTTTCGGTGGAAACCTGCTCGAATGATTTAAATTTGTCATTATTTTAATTCTTAAATATCTTACTATTCCAATGAATGGATTATCTGCATCAATGCCCTTATTGGTTTTTCCATATTGAAAAGCTATGTCCATCCATCCTCCATTGCAGCCCGAGTTCCCTGAAATAAGATAATTTTTTTTAAATTCAGCATTACACACTTTAAAGGAATCAAAAAGAAAAATGAATCTATCGTTTTAAAATGCATACCTGTGGCACAGTCTACGAGGTTTTGTTCGCTCAAGGAAACAAGAGTTCCGGTTTTCTTATTGTGTTGCCCTTCTAAAGATCCAGTTGTCGAAAATGCCCAACAGGAGCCACATCCACCCTGAAAAAAGTCGGAGAGGGTTGCAAAAATTAACAATTTATATTCCCTCATCTTAAAGTTTAGGATCCTATGAACTATTTTGTGGAATATCTTCTAACCTGATTCTTGACGGGGGTCACAAGCCCTTCATCCCTCCAATCCACTTTATCGGGTATGTTGACATTAGAAGGCGGAATCCAAGGATTTCCATTGGTTCTAGAAACTTCGCTTCTCAATTCAGTCATCTTGGATAACACCTCGCTATAATCCTAGTAAAGATATTACCTATTTTATCCATGAATTTTTTAAGATACCGGGATACCGGGATCTTACTGCATCGATTTACTAAATAGAATAACGCTCGATCTGGTTTGTAAGCATATTTACTCAGTAAAGTTCCGAAGTAGAGAGAGAGAGAGAGAGAGAGAGAGAGAGAGAGAGAGAGAGAGAGAGAGAGAGAGAGAGAGAGAGAGAGAGAGAGAGAGAGAGAGAGAGAGAGAGAGAGAGAGAGAGAGAGAGAGAGAGAGAGAGAGAGAGAGAGAGAGAGAGAGAGATGCTTAGTTTTAAGCACTTCTTCGTAAACATTTATTAATATAACCTTGAAATAGGTGTGTAACATGTAAAGGTGCTTAAATTTTTTATAATCGCAGGATGGGATAAATTTCCTATGTTGTCCATTTCGAAAGAATATAACCTAATTGTAAAGAATATATTACAAATAAATAATAAATAAGGAATTTACACATTTTTTTAAATTTTACAGGTGAACTGTAATTTTCGAGATCTCCGAGTTTTTACTATTTACCTAACGATTATCACTGCCCTGAAAAGGTTTATGCTATTTCTCCTTATAATTTGCTTGAAATATCTTTTAAAATTAAGTGTCATTTGAATTTCATTAATTATTGTGACTTTGAAAATTAGTGAATATATCTTAAATTTTACAGAGATATTTTAGCTAAATAAGTGGTTCTATGATTCAGTGTGGTTTACTAAACTTTCTTACCATATCTGAATACTCGTGGAGGCCTTGACGATACTTGTGTTTCCCCATGTCAGCTTCGAGATTATGTTTCTTAATCCCATCAACGTTCTTCTCCCAGATCCCCCTTAGAATATGTTCTTCGCTTGCACTGTAGGATTTCTTGAAAACCCTCTTTGAAAAATTTAATAGCATTTATTTTCAGATATTCACTTATTTCGTGAACTCAAAGTTTTTTTTATCGATGTTTAATTAGGATTGTCTGAACATATAGCTCAATAATATTATTTTGAGGTATAAAACTGAAACACATACTTAAAATTATCATTATGATTAAAATGTAACGTTTTAAGTATCAAAATAACCTTTATCTTATGCTACTATAAAATATTTTATGAAATATCGTGGAATTAAAAGGCTTTAAAAATAAACTTACTTTGAATTCTTTCCAGTATTTCTCCAAATCATTGTATTGTTATTTAAAACACTTTTACAGCTTATTGCTCTAAGCAGTAAAAAAAAGTGCTACGAGCTTCATATATATTTCCTGATTATGAATGTAATGAAAAATCACAATTAAAACACTACATGAACAAAGAATGTAATTATAGAAAATTTGCATAAATTTAATCCATTAATGATCAACATTTCATTTTTCTTAAGTATGGTAATAAATAAAACAACTGGAAAAACAGTAAAAAAAACAATGAAAATTTTGTTTCTTCACCAAAATTATAAAACTTCCCTAAAATGGAAGCTAGGCACTAATTCCCTTGTTAATTCTACCTTCTTACCCTAAAAGAAATAAAAAACATTTTTAACTCTGGCCTTCTTCTTGTGTTCTTTATGTTCTATGAAGATCAGAGATGCAACAGTGCGAATTTCGGTTCAAAAGAACAATTTTTGCAGTGACTTCGCCAATGATTCTTACAGCAATAAAATAGTTTTAAAAAAATACACAGTTCTTAATATTTAAAAATCGCATTTTGTATATATCATCCACATTTGTTCCCTCCACAGAGCAGTTTTTAAAGGATACGAAATGTATTTGGAACTGAAAGATTACTTACTCCATGTGTTGATAAAAAGGATAGTTACGTGTTTTAGCTATCTATGAAACAATTGAACACAGGATATTTTGTTTGAATGCTGCTTCATGATTTCAATCAAGGCAACACATAATTTAGTAATCGTCGTATATCCTTTACTTAAAAGTACTGATATTTTTATATCGATTCGCGTTAAAACCATTTATTTACTCAAATGTAAAAGTTTTGAATAAACATACCTATTGATTCATTTCCGTAGATAGTTCCTTTTAGGTATGTTCAGTTTTTTTTCCTTAACCTTTATATGGGCGCTAGGGTGTTGCAAAAGTCTATGGGAAAAACATTTTCTCTGAATTTCCCAGATGCCCCCCTCTAAAGTTGTTACAAATACTAAAACATTATTACCTGCAAAATTTCAGGTCTCTAGGACGATTTTTGACCCCCACGCCCTTCAAAAGTATGTTTCCCATGTTAAAATATAGGGGAAATATTGAAAATATCGTCATTTTTGGCTCAGTTCAATTTCATGAGCCTGAATGCAGTCTAGGGATGTTACGTATTAGTTAAAGTGTGGAACCGGTTCCACAGTTCCAGTTTCAAGGCTGGATTAGGTTCCCTTATCAGTTCCAGTTCCAAACGGTTCCAAATTAAAAACCGTACATACAAAAAAACGCAAGGGTCCCAGAGACAAAAAGAAGCCATAGAGTCAAGACCAGTGGTCAAATGGGGTTGACCAAAGGTCAGGGACCCCCGAAAAAACCATGAGACAAAAAGAAAAGGTCAGAAATGTTACATATAGTAAGAAAAAGTCGATTGACCACTGGTCAAGAGATCTTGACCAGTGGTCAACACCAAAATGGTACCCGTCTCAAGGCGTTTGGTTTGATACCCCACATAACCTACTTCATTGCCAAAACAAAGAAGTTACAAAAAGTTGACCGGACTGACCAATGGTCAACCGTAACCAAAGACACATGTTATAACAATAGGGATTACAAAGTATCGCTTAGGAACTCCAAGATTCATTTTATAATGAATTTTAGCCATCTTGGCCAGTGGTCAAATAGGGTTGACCAAAGGCCAGGACCCCCAAAACAACCACGAGACAGAAAGAGAAAGTCAAAAAAGTAATATTTAGTGAGGAAAAGTGGATTGACCACTGGTCAAGAGATCTTGACCAGTGGTCAACACCAAAATGTTTCCCGCCTCAAGGCGTTTGGTTTGAGCCCCCACATGACCTACTTCAGTGCCAAAGCACAGAAGTTGCAAAAAGTTGATCGGACTGACCAATGGTCAGCCGGGACCAAAGATGCGTGTTATAACAATAGGGATTACAAAATATAAATTGGCAACTCCAACCTTTAATTTATAACGAATTTAAGTCATCTTGACCAGTGGTCAAGCTACATGAAACTTAAAAAGAATTTCCAGATATAATCCCATTCTCACACCCAACGAAGCCCTAACAGAAACAAACCTTATAAGTTCCAGTCCCAGCTTTATAAGTATTATTATCTTAACAGTTCCAAAGAGTTTCCAAGTTCTAAACCTAGTTATAAGTTCCAAAATAGTTCCCAAGTTCTAACCGGTTATAAGTTCCAAAAGAGTTCTAATCAAGTTAAAGGTTCCAGTTCCATTCCAGTTACGCGAATTCCTCCCAGCATAACTAATCCACTCGAAAAAGTTCCACGGGAACGTATTAGTTTCCGTAAAGAGTTCTATCACTGGAACTTATTTTTATTTATTTATTTATTTATTTATTTCCACCATACAGACTGAGTCCATTTACATGGAAGGAAAGGAAACACACAGAGATACAAAACACAAACACCAAATCTTAAAAACAATAAAAAAAACAATACAAACACAGACACTGAAAATTTATAGATTACTCATAAAATCACACTTTAATTTTCTAAAATTGTCAAAGAAGATGTCACTGTGATCCGGTAGACTATTTACGATTTTTATAAATTGAATAATAGTTTGCCTTTTTAGATATTCTTTTGAATAAAAAGGTTCAATTAAGGTTGTTTTATTTCTAGTTTTATAAATAGGAACATGTAATTTAAATAGATTTAGTATAGTAGGACAATCAACATTATTGTGGAGAACATTATAAAAAAACTTAAGTATTATTATAGATCTACGATGTTCAAGTGAGACAGGGATTTCAAAATTAGATCTATTGAACTTAAAGAGGAAGTAACGGAGGAAATTCTTTTGAATTTTTTCGATTAAATTAATAAGGGATGTGTTTGTAGGGTTCCAGACCACAGCGCCATACTCCAAGACTGGACGAACCAACAGATTAAAAAGATTTAAAACAACAGATTCATTGCAAAAATTGCTGGTTGTTCTCTTTAAAATTCCTAAGCATTTATTTGCCTTCAGTGAGGTTGCTTGAATGTGTAACTTAAAATTGAAACTAGATTCATAAATAATACCAAGATCCTTAATATTAGACTTTCTAGAAAGGGGAACATTGTTTATTGTATAACTATGTAAATAAGGATTTAATTTCCGAGAAAAAGTAACAACAAAACATTTGTCAATATTAAGTGTAAGCTTGTTTTCCTGACACCAAGTACTTAAGTTATTAAGTTCAGATTGTAAATTGTTCAGGTCATATGATGAAGATATTTTTGTTTAAAGATTTTTAAATCATCAGCAAAAAGTAAAGATGACTGAAAATTTGAAGTTACATCATTAACAAACAAATTAAAAAGTAGTGGACCAAGAATAGACCCTTGTGGGACACCTGAGGTACTATAATAAGCGTCAGAAAAGGATGAGTTAAATTTCACATAAAGAGGCCTGTTTATGAGATATGAACGTAACCAATAAAGCAAATTTTGATTAAAACCAATATTAAACAATTTTAAAAGCAAGACCTCATAATCAACAGTATCAAAAGCTTTCATAAAGTCAGTATAAATAACATCAAGTTGTTCGTTAGCATTTAGGGCATTTGATATATTAGTATTAAGACATAAAAGATTTGTTGCAGTTGAACGATTTTTAGTAAAACCGTGCTGATTTGGTGAAATTACATTATAAGTTTGGAGAGATAATTTGTTGTGAATAACACTTTCAAATACTTTGGCGAAGCTGGAGATGATGGAGATAGGTCTATAGTTCCTGATGTCAGATTTATTACCTTTCTTAAAGATTGGTACAATTTTTGACATTTTCCAAGTATCTGGAAAAACACACGTACGCACAGAGAGGTTAAACAATATCAATAAAGGATAAATAAAACTATCAATATTTGCTTTTACAAGAAAAGGAGGAATTAAGTCGAGACCTGGTGAGCCAGATCCTTTCAGTTTATTTACACTAAATATTATGTCATTGTAAGAAACATAACCAACTTTTATCAGATCAGTAGAATTTGCAGAAACAGTAGAATTGACAGTATGAGCAAACTCGTTAACATTATTTGTGTAAACACTTGAAAAGTAATTTTAAAAGCTTCAGCTATTTCATCATCACTATTGAGTTCCGTATCATTAGAAAACATTTGGACATGATCTTTTGACTGTTTAGTTCTATGATAAAAAGACCAAAAAGATTTAGGATTCATTCTTAAGGATTTTTCAATAAAATCAATATAGTTTCTTCGGGCATTACGGATGTCTTCTTTAATACTTTTTCTTATAGATTTAAAACATTCTAGATGGTTATTGTTTTTAAATTTTTTAAACTTCTTCAGATAAGAGTTTTTTAACTTAATATTGTCAATAATAGTTTTGGTAAACCAAATTGGATATTTAGCTTTACAAGTGACAGTTTTTGGAACAGTAATATCTAGAATATCGTATAAAACAGAATAAAATTGATCTAGAGCTTTGTTAACACAGGAATATTGGTTTAAGAAATTCCAATTGACAAAAGACAAAAGCGTATACAGCAAATTAAAGTTAGCTCTTTTAAAATTAAAGGATTTAAAAATAGGATTAATTGTTTTAGTTTTACAGCTCAAAACATTATGTGTTTTATCTAGTGTGATCAAGAGTGCAGGATGGTAACTGTCTTCAGGAGATATGGGGAAAACAGGTTGTAATACAGTCACTGAATAATTAACAAGTTTAGCCAAAACCAAATCCAAAATTCTATCCATGTGATTTTTAATTAAGTTGTACTGTTTTAATCCATGTAAGTATAGAAAAGATAAAAACTCATGATTTGGCAAGGTGTCAACAGAATCATTTTCGATTTGCCAGTTTATGAAAGGTAGATTGAAATCACCGACAATAATAATATTTGGTACGTACATTAGAAAAATACTCATCAAATACATCATAAAATTCCTGAAAGACAAGGGCACCAGTTGATGGAGGAAAATATGTACAGCAAATAAAAACAGAAGTAAAAGAGTTAATAAAAAGTTTGATCCAGACTGCCTCACCATGATATTCAAAATGGGATAGTAGCCTGGCATTTAGGTGTCTTTTGGCGGCGATCAAAACACCTCCACCCCTATCCAGATTAGTTCGCTGGAAGTCGCGATCACATCGGAAGACGTCGTAGCGTTCGTCGAAAATGTCGCCGTTTGAAAATTCATCATTCAGCCAGGTTTCGGTCAAGCAGATTATGTCATAGTCATCGGACAGGATTGAGACATAAATATCATTGACCTTGGATCTTAAACCGCGAACATTTTGGTAGTACAGTGACAATGCCACACTCGTGTTCTGATAGCAGATATTCAAGACTGGTTTATTTACTTTTATGGAAGCACTATCTTGTAAGATGTGGTGGCCTAGTCAATTCTTAGTATCTTCCGTGTTGTCATTCGAGGGTGGGTTTCCAAAAATTTGATCATGTTTTAGCCTGCCATAGAATTTTGAAACAATGCAACCTTCTGGCCATATGTTTTCATCCAAGAGTACATTAATCTCACTGTCAAGTACTTCTATGTGAAACGAAGAGTAAGTATCGAATTTTGTTTTTATTCTAGTACAAATAAGATGATCGAGTGACAAAGTAGACAAAAACTCAGTTATCTCTCTTGCTTCAGTATGCGGACTCAATCTGGATACAAAAACTGCAGATTTTTTTGGAGATCTTGCGACTGACTTTAGCAGTGACGATTGGCGTTTACCACTTAATACAATCTTGGCATTTGAACGAGATTTCACAGCACTCGAATAACTAGATTGACCTCTTACGCCGCTGTCCATGTGTACACTTTTATTTTCATTCTCTGCCATGTTTGTTTTGGTGACACTTTCTTGTGAGCTGTTTGTTGATACCGGTGCATCAGATACAGGATCAATACCTGATCGGGTAACGGCAGCGTATGTTTCGGATCCTCTATCGGTTGCTGTCTGGATTATATTTACGGAAGTAGGCTTTGTCATGCAAAGGTTTGTTTCCAAGCTTTCAAGTCTTGCATTCATTTCAAGCTTCATACGAGTAAGTTGATCGTTTAAGTTACCCAATTGGGATAGAACTGCCGCTGATGAGAGTGAAGAAATTTCATGTTTCACCAGGAACTCTTCGTGCCGCTCAAATGACTCGGTTATTGTATTTTTAATCTTGATAAAATCAGTTCTGTCCCCAGCGCTACTAGATTTTCTTTCGCATACTCTCGAAAATAAGTCATAGAGATGATCAAGTTGAGAATTCAAAAATTTAGAATCAAACACTGGAGGTGTAGGCTCAGACAAAGACATAACGATGATTTCGCCACGGCTAAGCCTATCCGGCTTTCCTCTCTGATTTCTGCGGTGAAAGGTCGTCTTCCCGCGGGTAGCCGAAATTTAGGCCTCGGTGGGCCGATCCAAAGAGTTCAAAGTCCGATATCTTGAGAAATAAATGTCCAAATTCCAGAATTCCACTTCGAACTAATGCATATTATACTCCAACAGACTATACAGCAAAAATTTTCGCAAAAGAACAAACAGGGACTTCACACAAGATCAAAACGTCAGAGCTGTCAAAACAAGCGACCACCAGTTCATTCCGGCAAAGAATTTGTGTGTAATGATCACGTGTTAACTACCAGTATTACTAACGCCATCTGACGATGAATTTACCCCATTGGACTCGCTTCACCTGACGTAAGGATCACGTGCTAACTACCTTCTTCTCTCTGCTTCTCTCGGAACCGTAAGACTGCGTGGAACTATTAGCGATCGCTAACAGTTCCAGGCCGACCCGGCCCGTTCCGACAGCAAATCCATAGAAATTTCGGGCGGCAGTAATGAAAGCCCATAACTCGTGGAACTGTTAGGGTGGAAACGAAGCCGGCCCGCGTTCCAACCGAAAATCTATAAGAATTTCGGCCGGCAGGGATAAAAGCTATCGACTGGTTTGGAGCGTTCTAATTGGCCCAGGCGGCTATCAGTCATTCTTTTTTTCTACTGTTGCTTCTTCGCCAAAGGCCAAAGCGGCAGATGTCTTTCTTTTTTATTTACTTTCCCTCGTTGCGGTTTTTTAGGGAGACACGTGCATTATTTGTTTTGAAAAGAGATTTAGATTCAATTTTTGACAGATGTACGAATCATAGCTCTGTGGCTCTGCTCAATGGGGGGAATAGAAGAGGTTTTTTTTTGCTATAGGGGAATATCACCGGGGCTGCGATTAGCGGCACCGGTTCTCTTTGGCCGGGGACACACTAGAGTCGCGGTTTTTCTGCCGCAAACGCTTTTACAGTAGTGGCAATGGAAATCCTATTGCCCGGTTCACACTCGACTCGCGGCAAAAAAACCGCCAGCAACGTTCGCCCGCGGCAGAAAAGCATCCGCCCGCTGCCACTGCTTCTCGCGGTTTTTCGCCGCGTTCCACCTGCCAGTGGCTCACAGGACTGAATGAGCGGGCACACATTCAATGCCGCGGCGGCTGCTGGAGAGAATTCAATGAACATATCCACAAATTTTACCTTATTTTCTGTATCTGGTATGAAATTGGGTGTTAATTATGTAATTTTTTCTCCTGATTACAACTATGCCAAAAGTTTTTTTTTCTGGTACACTCATATTTTGTTATACAAAGTGTTGAAAATGTCATATTAGAAATCTCGAGCACTTTTTGGGAGTTATTTTAGGCCCAGAGGGTCCTGTTTCTTTCTTAACGGCTGTAAACTTTTTTATATTCCTATTCTTTTATTAGATTATTCATAAAGAAATTTAAAAAAGCACATTTATGTATAAAAGAGCGACACTATAAAAAAAATTCGTTTTTAATGAAAAGAAAACAATATAAGTACAATCTCATTCTATAACACCAAAAAAGTACTCAAAATCGGTAGAGTGCACAAAAAGTTATCAGAAGCACCCTATACAGGGTGATTCTGAAATGGTGCGACAAACTGGGTAGGGTAGGTAGACGAACAAGAAATGGTATAGAAAGGGGGGTCGCGCAGTTACACCGTTAAAGAGCTAGGACCTAATGTAGTGCGAGAGCGTTACAAAAGGACGTTTTGCCAAGGCCCGTTTAACGAAAAAAAAAACATAATTAAATGAAAAAATTTATTGCATGAGGTATAGCAGTATCCGTACTACTTACATCATAAATTTGATAGAAATTGGACCACTTCACTTGCTAAACCGTAGAGTGAGTTTTAAAACATGCAATATTAATATTTTAGCCAAAGAATGGAGTTCCTTCCTTTAAATTAGTGTAATGGTATTTAAAAAAATGATGATCGGGAAAGGAATTTTTAATGATCATACAGTTTCAATGATCAATGAATGATCATTGAAAATTCCTTCCCCGATCATCTTTTTTCTAAATACCATTAAGGGAACTCCATTCTTTGGCTAGAAGATTAATACTGCGCGTTTTAAAACTCACCCCACAGTTTAGCAAGAGGTCCAATTTCTAACAAATTTATGGTGTAAGTAGTACGGATACTGTTGTACCTCATGCAATAAATTTTTTCATTTAATTGTTTTTTTCGTTAAACGGGCCTTGGCAAAACGTCCTTTTGTAACGCTCTCGCACTACATTAGGTCCTAGCTCTTTAACGGTGTAACTGCGACCCCCCTTTCTATACCATTTCTTGTTCGTCTTGATGTACTGTACCTACCCTACCCAGTTTGTCGCACCATTTCAGAATCACCCTGTATACCAGATACAAAATTGTGGAAAAATGTGAACTTTTATTCATTTTCGATACTTTCCTGTTTATTTTGTACAAGGATGGTCTTTTAACATTATTTTTAAAATATTCATCGTATATCTTAAATTGAGGAGAAATGGGTGAAATCCCAAAAAAACCTCGATTAACAGGATGCACCAAATAAATCAAAAACGTTTCTATTTATAACTATTAACAACTATATTATAACTATTAACAAAAGGCATCCGACCTCAAACAAGACCAAGTGTCGACTGACAGGTGATGCAAAATAATTGCGGCCAATATTTGCCGCTTTTATTTGGCCCAGTGTGAACGAAACACGCGGCAGCGGCAAAAAGCCGTCGCGGCGGAAAACCGCCGAATGTGTCTGAGCCCTTTCAGCTTGGAGATGGTCTTTTTATTTGAGTGCGTCCTCGTTCAATGTTTGATTGGATTGCGAAGAAATTCGGATTTGTCACTGATTTTTATCGGTTCCAGGATGGAACCGTTAAGCGGTTCTTCGTGGAACCGGTTCTAACGGTTCCATGCTGGGATAAGGTTCCATGGAACTGTTCCAGTGGAACCGTAACATCCCTAATGCAGTCAATATCAAATTAAAACCTATTCATCATCTTTGGGATATCATAGTTTCAAGATCCTATCGATACAAGGCTATCAGATGATGTCAGCTGAAGTAAAATAGGACCAATATTCAATAAAACCCCTATGTGTGGCCTTCATCAAGCTCCCGTTGCAAGCGCCGGTGAGCATCCTCTTCTTCGGTGAAAGGGCGCTTTTAACCCCCGTGGAACTTCCCCCAGTCGGTGCTATTGAATGTTTTTCCGATAGGATCTTGAGACTATGATATCCCAAAGATGATGTATAGGTTTTAATTCGTTATTGACTGCATTCAGGCTCATGAAATTGAAAAGAGACAAAAATGACGATATTTTCAATATTTTCCCTATACTTTAACCCCTTCGGACCTGGTGTGCGGTATACCGGACATCAACTTTAAACCTAGTTATTTTCTTCAAAATCACTCGAAATCCAGAAATTTTTTTTTCAGTTGATACTCTACATTCATATTATTATTTCTGAAGCAGTAAATTTGTATTTCCCGGTTGGCAACAACTCATTAGCCGATGTTTTGAAAACCATGTCTTCAACTACCCCCTTCGGACCTGGTGTGCGGTATACCGGACATCAACTTTAAACCTAGTTATTTTCTTCAAAATCACTCGAAATCCAGAAAATTTTTTTCAGTTGATACTCTACATTCATATTATTATCTCTGAAGCAGTAAATTTGTATTTCCCGGTTGGCAACAACCCATTAGCCGATGAATTTGGAAACCACCGGACGGTCTGTAATTTCTTTAAATATTAAGCTAGGAACTTGAAAATTTTAAATTAAGATATTTATCACCATACTATACTGTGTACCAAAGGAAAAAATTTTCACATAAAAAGTTCATAATTCCGACTGAAGGGGTTCATGTGAAACATACTTTTGAAGGGCGCGGGGGTCAAAAATCGTCCTAGAGACCTGAATTTTTGCAGGTAATAATGTTTTAGTATTTGTAACAACTTCAGAGGGGGGCATCTGGGAAATTCAAAAAAAAATTTTTGCAACACCCTAATGGGCACTAGGGTGGGTCATTTTCCTATGGCGAAAAAATTTTTTTACAAATTCTATCGGGCACAGCAAAAAAAAGGTGCCAAATGGTCTCAAACTAACATGTGTAAAATATTATTCCATTATAATAACTCTTTTTGCCTCCGGATTGGCCTCAAATGGAACAAAAATAGGGGAGAGTGTTGTACTTAAGGACGGTTGTACCTTCAGCCACCTCATTTTAAAATTCGGGAAAAAATACAAATTTGAATTTGGGGTCGATTTTGAATGTAAACAGATGCTATCTAGTTGCTAACGTGAAATCAGCTCTTTAAAATATTATTTAAATTTATATAATAAATTTGCTGTTTTTAGATGCTCAAAGTTTTCTTTAGTGCATCACTACATTAATTCTTCTCTTCCCCTATAACTATGATATGATAAAATGGGATACATGGGGTGAATCCCCAAGATTTTGACTTTTAGTTATGATATTAGAAATCGTCAGATCTCAATTCTTTTATTTTTTTTAGAATTTTGAATGCAAAAAAACACCTGATGTTGTACCTTCGGACACCATAAGTGTTGTACTACGGACACGTTATTGTGGGTGTCTGTAGCTAATCGGGGTTTTTGAATCAAGTTTATTTAGAGTGAATACATTTTAATGCATATTAAATTAATTCTAAATGGTCATCTATTTGTCGGCGTTTATTTTTAAGTGATTTTTGATGAAAAATCAAATATTTTGTGATCTTAACTACTTTTTAAATTTTTGATTCTACTTGGCATTTAGTGTAAAATATGGTGTAAAATCTTAAGCACCCTATCGCATTTAATTGTGATGATCACAAAAACTTAAAATTTACACTGAAGAAGATTTTCGGAAGTTACCACCAAATTCTTGCAAAACTAAGTGTCAATTTAATTGTTTTTTTTTTGGATCAGTGAAGTGATCAGATCAATCAGCATGATTGATGAAAGTATTTTGATCTGATTTTGATTTAAATTTTGATCTGAAAATCCCATGTGATTTATGTGTTTTGGTAAAAAATAAAGACTTTTATCATTCAACTTCGTTTTTATGATCATTTACGACAGGTATGGGCAACCTTTTCAAATCCGCGGGCCGGATTCAATGATTATAATGACGTGGAGGGCCATTGAGTAGATAATAGGTAATATTTTTTTAAGTATAAAAAATGAGTAGTTTTATTACATACTTACGAAGTTTAATACTAAAGTTAAAATTTAATCTGGACGTATATTGATTACATACAATAATTATAATGAAGTTACATTAATCTGGACTAGAATAATATTATATACAATAATTATAAAGTTAGTTACATTAATCTGGACTAAAATAATATCTTGATTACATACAATAATTATAATGTTTAAGTTACATCAATATGAGCTAAAAATAATATTCAGAGCTCATAGTAATGAAAAAATATTTCAGGATAGATTTTAACAATTGTCATTACACGATGCAGGAGAATTAATGGAGGAGGAATCAATGTTCAGGAGGACAAATTAACTTTAGAAGCATTGTGAAAGGCAGAGAATGAATATAGTCCGTATGGTAGAGCCCGAAACAGCCGGATTTTTTTGAGTGAGAACCGGCTTTTGAACCCGAATTGCTATGATGAGTTGATGACAACGGCTGGGATTCGGTTACAAGCCTTTTCTCCACTGCCAAGTTAGGGTGAAACGGGAGGGGAATATAAACCGTCGTGAAGTAACAACTCTCCCACGCTTATAGACGCCTCCCAAGAACGAAATATAGGGCCATATTCAGAAACTTTAACACGAGATGGAAACGTTGTATGGGCCGTATTCAGAAACTTTAACACGAGATGGAAACGAGATGAGAACGAGATGGAAACGAGAACGTTATGGAAACGATGAATTTGAAACGATATTTTCCCGAAACACTAACTGGAGTTTCCGATCCTTTCCCTCATTGGATAAAATCTCCTACGTCACCAAGCAGACCAAGACGATATTTTTTTTTCAGACAATCAGAGTCAGCTAAATTTCTCACTTTTGAAGAGACGGGTGCTCTTGAACGACCATTTCCAATTTATCGTTTCGTGATCGTTACGTGAGATTTTACAACGTTTCCATCTCGTTCTCATCTCGTGTTAAAGTTTCTGAATACGGCCCTAAAATCTCACGTAACGATCACGAAACGATAAATTGGAAATGGTCGTTCAAGAGCACCCGTCTCTTCAAAAGCGAGAAATTTAGCTGACTCTGATTGGCTGAAAAAAAAATCTCGTCTTGGTCTGCTTGGTGACGTAGGAGATTTTATCCAATGAGGGAAAGGATCGGAAACTCCCGTTAGTGTTTCGGGAAAATATCGTTTCAAATTCATCGTTTCCATAACGTTCTCGTTTCCATCTCGTTCTCATCTCGTGTTAAAGTTTCTGAATAGGGCCCATAGTTGTACAGCACGTTTTAACTGCTAAAATTAAGTTATTTTTTGGGAAAGTTCTGTATCCCCTCTTACGCTCTTGTTGACGAAAACCAGAGTGATTTTTTGGTACAATTTTTAAAATGTTCCGCGGGCCGGATAAAATGACGAGGCGGGCCGGATCCGGCCCGCGGGCCGTAGGTTGCCCATCGTTGCTATACAGTATAGGACCTTACAACAAAATGCGATGGTAATAATAAGTAATAAGAAAGGAATAAATGTTTTCAAGAGAAAGAGTTCGTCTCGGGCTTGAAAATAGATTGATATAATCCTTCTAGGTATACTTATAAGGATTTAATTATAAAACTCTGCAATGGGAACAGTTAAAATATTTCATTATATAGAGCGAAAAATTAATAAGGAATGAACTCTGCTATAAGGAGTTTTCATCCAAGGTGAAGGTTTTGGATGAGTGTTCGTATGTGTTTCTTGAACTCGTCCCTCCAATGTTCTGGGTAATCAGCTTTGTACACTTAAAACCAGTAATCCGTAGGTCAGAAGACTACCAAACGCATTCAAAACGAGACCTGCCCTAAGGTCCACAATCCCTCCAGCTGTCATAACCGGAAAAGAGTTTTCTTTCATCCTCTTCACAACTCCCAAAAATTTCCAGTCATCCTCTGCCTTGACAGATAACTCGTCGTGCATGGATTGCAGTAGAATCAACGTCTTTCCATGCTGTTTGGCAATTCTCGAAGCCGAATAGACGGTGCACACCATACTCAGAGGCACCACAGTCACGGACGGGATGGTTTTCCATATCAGAGAGGTGAACATGTTCTGGATTTTCACGACAACCAAAGACGCCAGGGTTATGAACATGGACAGCATTTGAGTGCTTATCAAGAAAAAGGACAGTGAGGACAATGCTTGCTCTAACTGGTGCGCCGTCTCACACAGCGTTTGGTGCGTCTTCATGTAGCTCACGAAATCATCCCTTCTGATTTTACAAACGTCCACAAGGCGAAGTTTTTTGTTGAAATCACTCACAAGGTCGCTGAACCTATAGTACAGAGTGCACAGCACGACTGTGGTTAGACTGGGAACCGTGTATCGGACTATCGCACTTAATATGGCCATGATGAAACGCATTGCTATCAAACCGTAGTCTCCCTCTTCGAATTCGAGGAAAAAATTTCGAGTCTCTTTTAATGCTTGAGGAGCTGAGTACATGTTGAGAGCGCTCATTATGTAGCAAGCTTCAGGAAACAGCATTCCTACAGCCATGGCGACGTTGATGGTATATCCCCGATTCTGAAGGCGGATTTTGTGTTGGACGGTTATGGTGTGTAACCGCTCCATGCAAGTTTTCATAGTTCTTTTTTTGAAGTAAATCATGCACCACAAGAGAAGTGAGGTTACGCTGAGAAGGAAAATGGCTAAAAGGATCTTTACATCGATTTTTCCGTAAGAGTTCCATCCCCTCCAAATTTCTTGGACAACCATTAAAAGCATACAAAATGGGCAGAGAAAGAGTATTGCTTTGTGCCACACAGTTTCCTGGGTATTGGAAAAACTAGTATTAATGCCATACATGAATAAAATTCTTATTAACTGGCCGTATCCTTTTTTCCAACTGGACTGGCTTCCGATCCTTGGTCTTATGAATATTGCTTCCTTCTTATGGAAATGGGTAGACATTTTCATTTTCTGTACATCTACTGATGTGGAATCACTTGCATTAAAACTGGCCCCTAGGCAATTCTTTGATGCATGAATCTTTGCCAGTTTTTGTAAGCAAAATTAGGAACTGTAGGAAATGAGACTACCTCAGGTGAAGTGAAACAAAACAGTCTTCTTCAAAATTCATAATTTATGTACTAACGTCACGACTTATTTTTTCAAAGACTTATTTAGGTCTCTTTGAAATTATTGAATTCAAAGGACCTAATCGTCACAAATTAGCTGATAAATGTTTTTTGAAAACCCATCTTGCTAATAGAAAATATAAAGTATAATATGACCATTTGCATGTAATCCACTTAAAAAGGGTTTACTATCGAACTTAGTGATTAAGTATCACTAAACGGAGAAGATAAAATTCGTGACACTGTTGAATAACTTTTCTATGGCATTTAGACATTTCATTCAAAAGAAAAACACAAAATCGTACGTGCAGTATACAATTTTTTTTTAATTTAGTCGATAATGTAACATACAATGTAGTCTAGCCGTGAATAATTGTCCCGTACCATTTAAGATCGTGAAAAAAAGCAATAAATTTTGCTGTTTAGAGAAGGCTGAATATTAAAAGATAAGTGAATTCTTTGTACGTAGATTCTTTGTAAAAACGTTTGTTAATGGTCATTTGGGTAATAAACTATTACATGGAAACCGTATTTTCTTTCTAAAACTATAATAGATCAATTAGAATCCAATATCAGAATTATTTTATTTTCCTTTGTATATTAAATTTATAGATTATGTAGTATATTTTTTGGATTAATAATCCAGGAGCAAGAATACTAACATAAACGACAGGGAATTATAGTTCTTTAACATAATATAGAACCTTATCAAACTATATTAATTTCTGGATTGAAGTATGTTAATACTATCGTGCTACGATCATTCACATGATTTTAGGTTGACGCTTTATGACAGGTATGGGAACCTTTTCAAATCCGCGGGCCGGATTCAATGATTATAATGACGTGGAGGGCCATTGAGTAGATAATAGGTAATATTTTTTTAAGTATAAAAAATGAGTAGTTTTATTACATACTTACGAAGTTTAATACTAAAGTTAAAATTTAATCTGGACGTATATTGATTACATACAATAATTATAATGAAGTTACATTAATCTGGACTAGAATAATATTATATACAATAATTATAAAGTTAGTTACATTAATCTGGACTAAAATAATATATTGATTACATACAATAATTATAATGTTTAAGTTACATCAATATGAGCTAAAAATAATATTCAGAGCTCATATAGTAATGAAAAAATATTTCAGGATAGATTTTAACAATTGTCATTACACGATGCAGGAGAATTAATGGAGGAGGAATCAATGTTCAGGAGGACAAATTAACTTTAGAAGCATTGTGAAAGGCAGAGAATGAATATAGTCCGTATGGTAGAGCCCGAAACAGCCGGATTTTTTTGAGTGAGAACCGGCTTCTGAACCCGAATTGCTATGATGAGTTGATGACAACGGCTGGGATTCGGTTACAAGCCTTTTCTCTACTGCCAAGTTAGGGTGAAACGGGAGGGGAATATAAACCGTCGTGAAGTAACAACTCTCCCACGCTTATAGACGCCTCCCAAGAACGAAATATAGTTGTACAGCACGTTTTAACTGCTAAAATTAATTTATTTTTTGGGAAAGTTCTGTATCCCCTCTTACGCTCTTGTTGACGAAAACCAGAGTGATTTTTTGGTACAATTTTTAAAATGTTCCGCGGGCCGGATAAAATGACGAGGCGGGCCGGATCCGGCCCGCGGGCCGTAGGTTGCCCATCGTTGATTTACGATCTAAAACTACATTACTTTAAAAAACCTATTTCTTCAATTTTAAAAAGGCTTGAAATATGTTATAAAAAGGTAATGCATTAGTAAAAATGTTCATTTTTAGCTTTTTTCAACTAAACATTCCCTTTTTTAAGGGTGTCCACAGGTACAACTGGGTCTGTCCATAGGGAGAGCACGTTGTTGTACAATACTGGCAAAAAAAATCGACTCAGACCCTATATCTCCGGAACGGCTTGTGATATAAAGACAAATAAGGTATCATTTTTCATGATTTGAAGTATTCTATATACAGAAAATGTTTCAAGTTCTTAGGGGGTCGTCTTCATATTAAACGAAGCACCAACTTTCGTTTTTCCTATGGAAACCATCAAAGATTATTCCAGATTCTGAAAGAGCACCCTCTAAAACCCCCCAAAACCAGTTTTCATGCCATTTGGTCCCCAAATGAAGCCAGGAGTGGGGGTTGAAGTTCGTCGAATTTACGTTGAAATCTCGTTTTTTACGTTGAATTCTCGATTTTGGTCCTTTCAACCATCAACCCCGCAGGATCAAAATCGAGAATTCAACGTAAATTCGACGAACTTCAACCCCCACTCCTGGCTTCATTTGGGGACCAAATGGCATGAAAACTGGTTTTGGGGGGTTTTAGAGGGTGCTCTTTCAGAATCTGGAATAATCTTTGATGGTTTCCATAGGAAAAACGAAAGTTGGTGCTTCGTTTAATATGAAGAAGACCCCCTAAGAACTTGAAAAATTTTCTGTTTATAGAATACTTCAAATCATGAAAAATGATACCTTATTTGTCTTTATATCACAAGCCGTTCCGAAGATATAGGGTCTGAGTCGATTTTTTTTGCCAGTATTGTACCTATGGACACAAATTTTTTCAAGTTATTAAAATTAATTGAAAATACAATTCTCAAGAATTTAGCTAATAAAAAATATCCCCCTACTCATAAAGGTTAGGACTATAGGTTGGGCACTTTAAATGGTCAAAATGTGGTTTTACCTGTCTTGGAAAAATCCAAACGTGATTTTTGTCCACAGGTACAACACTCTCCCCTATGTAATTTTTCATATTTTTGAAAAACTTTATGAATTAACTTTTTTTGTCGATAATTATTTAAAGCTCACAAATAAGGGTATTTAAAAGCAATTTTAATCATATTAGTCACATTTATGCATTTTTAACAAAAAAAAACAACTTCCAAGGTGGAAATGTAATATTGTAATGTATTACCATATTAACAAAACAGGCCAACAAACATTTTTTGCCAACAAACAGTGGATTGTCAGTGGAAGATTTTAAATATTGGTAGATCAGATACATTCTCCTTCAATTATGGCCAGTGTAAAACGATATTTTTTATTTTAAAAGTAGAAATAGTTATATTTTTCATAAATGTAACGCTTTCAAAATTCAGCGGACAGTTATTTCATTGTCTGGTCTTGGGAACCAAATGTGATCACATAAAATATGTTGAAACAAGTGTCTAATGGATAGTTTGTTTATAGGCAATAGCAATATCATGATGAGATTCGACTCAGTAATGATTTACCTAATGTTTTCTATAGCAATAGACTAAAGCTCAGGCCCATAAATTATACTTCTTTAGAGGGAGGATTGACTCAAAATAGCTTCTTAGCATTCACTTATGCGTTCATTTAAGTTTAAATATAGCAAATTTAACTGTCTAAAATAAACACAAGTAAGTCCTAAAAATTAATGTAGCTAATTTAAAAATTTTAAGGATAATGCTGAGCTTTCAGTTGAAAACGCTGATCTACCGCTCTTCTTAAGAAAATATTTCAAAATTTGACTCTTAAAATATGTTTTTAATTTATTTTTCAACATTAAGGACTCCTATGGGGACACTTGGGATGGACTATCCCTAATGTGACACTGA
Source organism: Tetragnatha versicolor (assembly GCA_024610705.1). NCBI lineage: Eukaryota > Metazoa > Arthropoda > Arachnida > Araneae > Tetragnathidae > Tetragnatha > Tetragnatha versicolor. Next base: position 19,163,639 of record JANDEH010000007.1, on the reverse strand, counting down.
AATTTCAAAGAAAACCTCAACATTTAAATAACATCCAAATATCATCCGGGGGTTGAAATCTTATAACCCACAAAAGGGTACCCACCTTCTGACGTATCCATTTTTATTAAATTTGATGTTTTTACCATCCTACTCAACCGGGAATAAAGGTTTCGCACATTTTTATGATTCCAGAAAGAAATCTTTGATTGCTGATTCTAATCATTGAGATACTTCAAAATATGTTGTATTACAACTCAAATATTTCAACTCTGGTTTCCTTTTTAATTATTTTATAGTCTTCAATAAGGATTTTTATACCATTTTGCACGTTCACATTCATGACAAATTCATCCAATCAAGGTAAAAGCCCGATTTTCGTTTGTCCATTTTTACATGAAATTACTATATTAATCGAAACTTTGATGTCAATCCGGAGGCAAAAAGAGTTATCGTGATGGAATAATATTTCACACATGTTAGTTTGAGACCATTTGGCACCTTTTCGTCACTGTGCCCCTGGGAAAATGTAAAAAAAAAATTTTTGACCCACCCTAATGGGCACTCTCGGCATTGTAAACTTTTTATCAGAAAGTTTACTTATATTTTTCATTTATTTCGTGGTCTCTATCTGAACAGAATTTCAATCAAGACGTTTCATCGCTAAAAAGATAATTAAGAATCCCTCCTCTAAATTTTAAATATTTTAAAGAAATTGGTTTTGATTTATTTACCACTAAAAATAAAGAAAAAATTCAGTACCGAAAATGTTCCAAATAAGTATTTATTCCCTACAAAAGTAACATCCATTGAAAATTGACGTTTTTTAATAAGTTCACATAATGAATATCAGTCCTATACAAGAGGAAAGCTGGCTTTGGTGGCAATTCCACACTGGTTATTCTTATTTCTGGACATCATAATGTATCCTTTCATTCCCCAAGTCTCTCCCCAGCTTAAAGAAATCGATAAAAGAAATTTATAAATGAATTATAGTTAACACACTATTAGACAGTACTTGTTTAACAGATTCATATTATAAGTTCAGTAAATAATCTTTAAATATAAAAGAAATTGATCACATTTGTTAATACATATGTTACGGGCAAAGTGATTAATTTGGCATTATTAATAATGCCCAGAGAAGGCAGGCAAAGTGATAAATTTCATTGATAAATGCTATTGAATTTATAACATTGCCCTTCTCCACTTCGCGCATTATTAATAATGCCCGATTTATCACATAGCCCGTAACATAATGCATTGATATACAGCAAACCATATTGATCTTGTCACACATTTATATTGTAACTATCATTTTTCGATAAAAATATATAGTACTGAATATACTTAAAATTAGGTTGTAATTCTAGTCAAGCATATACAGTGTATATGCAATGTATATACACATGCTTAAAAATTACACTATGCGACAAAAATAATGGGTCAAAATACCACAGAAACTTTGAAAGCAGATTCTTATGTAAAATGACCCCCTGAATCCGAATCCGACCCCCGTTTTTCTCCATCAGCCTCAGATAGGGGTTAATAACCCCTTAAACCTATCCATTTGTTACAAATTTTCATATTTTATTAATTTGAACATTTCTTGTCTGGGGCTAAGAAGACTAAAGCAATGCTTTTTGAACCTAAAAATCGAGTTCAAAGTTATAAAGTCATCCAAAAACGTAAAAAGAGGAGGGGCTGTTCCCCGAAAATCTGAGGCTGATGGAGAAAAAGAGGGTTCGGATTCGGAATCAGGGGGCATTTTAAAGAATCCGTTTTCAGAGATTCTGTGGCATTTTGACCCTTTTTTTGTCGCATAGTGTTGTTATACTAAATGTAATTAAAGTTTCTCCCTTTGTTAATAAATTTTTTACCTGTTTTTAACGAGCCAGTAGTCAACCCCATCTAAAGTTCCGTATCCAACGATTAAAATTGAGTGGTTTTGGACATCTGTTCTGCATGTTGGCTCATCGTAGACACCATTCCTAGAAATAAATTTAATTTAATTCAATCCAGTACGTTGTGGTAGATTATTTCAGACTCGTTGATTAAATGCTCAAAACGTTTGAAAATATAAACATGAATAATTTATTTACATAACAATGGAACGAGTGAATTTTGAAAAAAGCTTAAAATAAAATAAAGTCACGCGCCGCGTAAATAATATAATTTAACACGCGGATCACTAGTCTTGCCACATAAAGTCGCGTGCCGCGTAAATAATATAATTTAACACGCGGATCACTAGTCTTGCCACATAGGCCTCCCTTGAGTCTGGAAGACGGTCAAGTAGAATGTGGCGGAAGAATAAACTTGACACGCCGGCCAGATCTTGTGTACACAATGTTTGCAGGATCAGGATTGGAAGGATCGACTGGAGTGGACGGCTCTTGAAGGATATAGGCTGGTTTTAACCTATCCAGAGACACTGTGGTGTGATGTCCATTGACGTCGATCTTGAAGACCTTGTCGGTTCTTTCCAATACTTTAAAGGGCCCGTGGTACGGCTGTTCGAGTGGCTTTCGAACTGAGTCCTTCCTCACGAAGACATGAGAAGAGGTGAGGAGTGGTTTGCTGACGAAAAAACCTTTCGAAGATGAAGAGTGATCTGTCGTTTGGACTGGTCTCAACTTCCTCATGTGCTGTCGCAGAATGCTCACGTAGTCATCTGGTTGAGTTGTGCCTGCAAAAGAGTTTCTGAAGAATTCTCCAGGCAGCTTAAAATTCATACCATAGACGAGCTCTGCAGACGAGGTTTGAAGATCGTCTCTGAAACTTGCTCGAATTCCAAGGAGTACGCTGGGCAAAACCTCAGTCCACCTCTCGGTTGAATGGCACATGATGGAGGCTTTTAGCTGACGGTGTAGTCGCTCCACAACTCCATTGCTTGCTGGATGGTAGGCGGTTGTTCTGGTTTTGTGAACTCCAAGGAATTTAGCCAAGGACTTGAAAAGGCTGCTCTCAAAGTTAGTGCCTCTGTCAGTGGTAATGATCTCTGGTACTCCAAAACGTGCGATCCAAACTGAGTAAAAAAATTCAGCTATAGTATCAGCTTTCTGGTCCGGAATAGGGATAGCCTCCGGCCAGCGAGTAAAGCGATCTATGCAGGTAAGCAGGTACCTATTGCCCTTAGAAGGTGGAAGGGGACCCACTACGTCTAAGTGGACATGGCTGAACCGAGCTTCCGGCAGAGGAAAAGAACCTAAAGGAGTCTTCGTATGCCGATGAACTTTACTCTTTTGGCACTGGATACACGTTTGACACCATTCTTTACAGTCTTTGAATAAAGTTTTCCAAATAAAACGTTTTTTAACCAAGTCAATAGTAGCTTTAGTACCAGGATGGGATAAGCTGTGGTCAACATCAAAAACTTGGCGTCGGAATGAAGGTGGGATGTAGGGTCTTAAGGAATTTTTGGAGATGTCACAATAGAGAGGAGTTTTAGAAGTAGGAAGAGTCATCCGCTTCAGCTCTAAACCGGAGTTATCGGTCTTGAGAAGCGTTTGAAGTTCCTCATCAGCTGACTGCGCGTCGGCCATCTCGTCGTAGTCTATGCTGGTCGGAAGGTTTATTTCTGCTACGCGAGAAAAGGCATGGGCGACAACGTTGCCTTCTCCTGCAACATGACGCAAGTCCGTTGAGAATTGGCTGATGAACTCCAAGTGTCTAAGCTGACGGGGTATTATTCATTATTGTTTTGGGAAAAAGCATAAGTGATAGGACGGTGGTCTGTGAATATAGTAAACTCGCGACCTTCGAGCATGTATCGGAAAAACTTTATGGCTGAATATATTGCCAGTAACTCCTTGTCGTACGTGCTGTATTTTCCTTCGGTAGGTGTTAATTTTCTTGAAAAGAAGCCTAAGGGCTCGACCTTACCGTTAATATGTTGTTGCAGTGCAGCGCCGACAGCTACATCAGATGCATCAGTAACTAATGACAGTTGTGCATTAGGCACAGGATGTGCTAAGTTAGTAGCATCTGCCAGGAGCTTTTTGCAAGAATCGAAAGCTGCTTTAGTTTCATCAGTCCACGGAATTTCACTCTTGTCTCCCTTCTTCTTTCCTTTCACAAATTCGTGCAAGCAAGCCTGAACACCAGCTGCATTTTTGAGAAACTTGTGATAGAAGTTTAGCATTGCAAGAAATCTACGTATTTCATCCACAGTCTTTGGTAAAGGAAAATCTAAAAGGGCTTGAACTTTGGTTGGAAGAGGGGAAATGCCAGCAGGGGAAACTTCAAAACCAAGATATTCAATTTTAGAAACACCAAAAATGCACTTTTCCAAGTTGATAACAACACCAAAATTACTTAATCTTTGAAAAACTTCTTTTAAATCAGAATGGTGTTTAGCCTCATCCTCGGAAGCAATGAAAACGTCGTCCAAATACGCAAAAGCACAATCCAACCCACGCAGTACCTGATCGATAAATCGTTGGAAAGTCTGTGCTGCATTTCTTAGACCAAAGCACATTTGGACATACTCAAATAAACCTATAGGGGTTATGACAGCTGTTTTGTAAACGTCCTTGGGCTCCACAGGAATCTGATGGTAAGCTTTAACAAGATCTATTTTTGAAAAAACAGTCTTGCCAGCTAAGCCAAATGAAAATTCTTGAATGTGGGGTAAAGGATACCTGTCAGGGACAGTTTGAGCATTCAAGCGTCTGAAATCTCCACAAATTCTCCACTCGTTGTTCTTCTTGCGAACAAGATGGATAGGGCTAGCATAAGGGCTGTTTGAGGGTCGGATGATACCCTGTTCCATCAAACTAGCAAACTCTTTTTTTACAGCTTCTAGCTTCTCAGGTGATAATCTTCGGACTTTAGAATATACTGGAGGTCCTTTAGTTTCTATACAGTGAGTTACTGAATGGGCTTGAGGATCTTTACAAAAATTTGAAGTAAGAAGTTGGGGAAATGTTGATAGTAAGTCATGGTAGGATGATTTCCCAGAAATAATGGTTAAACCTAAAGTAGGTCCAGGAAAAACTTTACCGGATGCTTTAAGGGATGTGATATTATCAACAAGCTGTCGATTTGTAACATCAACCAGTAATCCGAAATTTTCCAGGAAATCCGCACCGATTATTGGGTGAGTAATATCCGCTATCAAAAACTTCCACAAAAAATTCCTACGCAAATTCAAATCAAGTTCCAAGGTTTTTATGCCATAAGTTTTTATTTTAGTTTCATTAGCAGCATATAGAACCAAATCAGTAGCTTCTTGGTGGTCAGGAACTAAACTTTTTGGAAAACAGCTTACAGCTGCACCGCTGTCGATGAGAAAACGATGTGCCGTTTTTCTATCGGTTATAAACAAACGGCTGTAGCCTGGGCTTACCTCTGTCGCCGCGGAAACAGAAGAGCCTAGGAGTTTTCCGAAGCAGAAAAATTGCATGGCTTAACACAATCGTGGGCATTTTTTCCAAAACGGTTATGGTACCAACAAATCTTGTTAAGATTATCCCGAGAAGATGATCTTCCTCTTTTCCGGTTTGAAGAACCTGATCTTGTCATGGATCTAGAAAGTCTTTCGACGGCAGTCGTTAAGTCAGATAACTTTTTTAAAATAAATTTCAATTCAGAGTTCTCTGTAGAAACACCAGCAATAGAGGCAGTGCATCCAGAAACCTCGTTAATTTTGTCGGCGACTTTGGACAAACCTTCTAAAGTGTCGCTTGATGCTGACAGAATTTGTTGGGTGTTTACAGGTAGTCTCTGTAACCACAGTGACTTCAAAACATCATCGCTCAAGTGTCCAGAGGCCAAATTCCGCATCTCTAACAACAACTGTGAAGGGCGTTTGTCACCTAGATGCAAGTCTTGAAGCAATGATCTTAATTTGGATGTATCTGATTGTGAAAATTGATCGAGTATTCTATCTTTAATAGCTTGATAAGGATCTCTATTAGGAGGTGATCTAACTAAGTCTCTAGCACAAGATAGGGTTTTAGCATCCAAAGCTGATACAACCGCATGAAACTTTGTTACTTCTCTTGTTATGCCAGCTATCACAAACTGTGATTCCACTTGTCCAAACCACAGTTCCGGATCCGATTCCCAAAATGGAGGTGCACGGAAAGAAACTCTTTCAAGTTCCAATGGATTTTTTGGTTCATATTCAGAAGCAACTGAATGAGTTGAAGAGGATTTATCATCATCATCAGCCATGGTAAAGGAAATGGCAAGTAAGCAAAACTGACGTCTTCCAGTAAGATCTTTTGTAGAAAGTCAAGAAGATACACACATATAAGGAGCGCAATTCAAATAAAGGTCACCAGTGTGGTAGATTATTTCAGACTCGTTGATTAAATGCTCAAAACGTTTAAAAATATAAACATGAATAATTTATTTACATAACAATGGAACGAGTGAATTTTGAAAAAAGCTTAAAATAAAATAAAGTCACGCGCCGCGTAAATAATATAATTTAACACGCGGATCACTAGTCTTGCCACATAAAGTCGCGTGCCGCGTAAATAATATAATTTAACACGCGGATCACTAGTCTTGCCACAACGTAAAGACCCTTTTCCTTTTATTGAGTTGAACAGTATTAAGGGGTACTGCTTCACAAAATAGATTTTACAAAAATTATGCCCTAAAAACACAATAAAAGCATGGATTTAACAAACTAATCACATTTATAAAATTAGGTGCCTTCGTGCATTTCTAATTTCACATTTCTAAAATTAAGTGCCTTTGTGTATTTCTAATTTCACATTTCTAAAATTAAGTGCCTTTGTGTATTTCTAATTTCACATTTCTAAAATTAAGTGCCTTTGTGTATTTCTAATTTCACATTTCTAAAATTAAGTGCCTTCGTGCATTTCTAATTTCACATTTCTAAAATTAAGTGCCTTCGTGCATTTCTAATTTCACATTTTTAAAATTAAGTGCCTTCGTACATTTCTAATTTCACATTTCTAAAATTAAGTGCCTTTGTGTATTTTTAATTTCACAATTCTAAAATTCTTTAAGCTTTTAAGATGCTTATAAGTGCTTTTAAGATTTCACTCAAATTTTAGACATCGTAACATGTAACAAAAACGTGTAAACAGCATAACTGGTTTTACGATGTTGAACGATGCAAGTTCATCTAATGTAAATTACGCAAAAGTTTTTTTAAACTAAAATTTTCTCTCAACACACTGTTTCTAAGGATCAGTAAATTCTTGATAAAATATCTATTTTGCCTCACTTGTAAGATCCAAAACCTGGCACCGTCGAGTCAATAGTAGCTGAAACGGGTCCCACAGTTGCCACGGCTTGTTTCAAGGCCTCTTCGTCTCCAGATGGAATATCTACGAATCCAGTGCAGTCAGCTCCAACGCCCTCTTCAACAAATTGATATTTTTCGTTCTAGAAAGGAATGATTATTTTAAATCAAATATTTCGTTCTCAATGTCACAAATATGAAATGGGGAATACTAGCATTTTTTGAAAACAGAAAGTATGCATTTTTACAGTAAGAAGAAGACGAAAGTAAAGAAGACGGCAAATGATTATTTTCGTTAAATTTTATTCGGCCGCTTTAAAAACTGGGAAGAATGCATCATTCATGGCTAATAAAAGCCATAGTTCATAATTTTACCTAGAGCCACTTTTGAAAGCCACTTCGTGTGTGTCCCACGAAAAGTGGTCCCAACCCTTTTAATTTTTGAACCCCTACAAATATAGTCATGAAAGTGGGGTCTAGGTAAAGTAAAATGACCATACCTTATCCAATGAGACAACTTTTAAAGCCCTATAGTGGAAACTTCAGGAGTTATAATTTTTATTTAAAAAACTATTTGAGGTATCCGAAAAAAGTCAGTGACTACGTTGTAGAGCAGCATCGATTCAGTAGGAAAAGACACCTTCAGCAGAAATATCTTGAATAAAACCCCTAAATCGCACGCTCAATTAGGTTGAATTTACGTAGTTTTTACGTCTTAAAACGCTCCTCACAAGGCGAAAATGAGAAATATTTATTTTTTTATGACTTAAGTAAATATTTAAGTATTTCATTAAATTGAAAGAGTCATTCATTAAATCATAACTCCTAAAGTTTCCACTAGAGGGCGATGAAAGTTGTCTCATCGGAATAGGGCATGATTACTATACCTAGACCCCACTTTTATAACTATATCTGTAAGGGTTCAACAGTTAAAGGGGTTGGACAACTTTTGGTGGGACAGCCTGTATAATGAGTATTTAATAATCAAAATGAGAAAGAAGTAAACAGTGTTAGGATATGTGCATATCAGTTTCATTACTCAAAAAAAGTTTTGAGGCTTAGAAAATAGATGGCCCTTAGGTACACGGATCTCCCGTAAGTTTTCTTGATGATTTTGATGTCGTCTTAGACTAGAGGAAATTTCTTTCAAATGGCCAACAAATACTATGAGAAGTTTTTGCAATATATGTTATGTTTGAGATCAAAATTTACCATCTTTAACTTATATTTTAACCTTAAAACTTTGACATCTTAATGTAAACATTGTTAATATAAAGCAATATTTTTATTAGCCATGAATCATTCATTCTTCCCAGTTTTTAAAACGGCCGAATAAATGTTTCCGAAAATCGTCGTTTGCGGTCTTCTTTTCTAGCCGTCATTTTAAAACAAATAATACCACAAGAACTACCAAAGCCATACATTATATTCTTAAATATTTTTATAGCTATTTTTTGCCTTATTCATGAAGTTTAAGGTTAAAATAAAATAAAAATGCCCAAAAATTAATAATTTATTATTACTTATTTAATTTTTAAAAATTATAATTTAAAAATTATAGCACCTGAAGGTGATATAAATTACTGCTGCAATAGCTTTAAAACATGCTGAAAATTTCTGCGGCATGCTAAAAGTTAAAGCTGAGCTTATACTAGTAGCTGATATGCTACCATGGGTATTAGAGGGTTAAACAAGCATAAAGATCAATAAAATGGAAAATACCTTTAAATTGATGTTAAAAATATAAAACCTATAATAATAAAGAATAAGTAGCCACATTGTTGTGGGATGGATGATCGTAGAGACACAAGTAGATCAAAGTTTATATTAATATATAGTCCGAGAGCTGGCTACATGAGAGTTTAACCGGAAAAACATATTTCTGAAAATTTTATAATAGATTGGGCACTTCTTAATAAACAAAATTCGCTCGGTCAGCCTGCGCAAAGCGGTTGCTTTCGAGGGATCAGCTCGGGTCAAAATAACCAAAAATTGCATCGAGTTTAACCGGAAGAACGTATACATGATTTTTACGTCATTCGAAAGGCTTCGACCCCCTGAACACAAATATGCTGGTCAGCCGGTCGAAAGCGGTTGCTTTCGAGGGGTCAGCTCGGGTCAAAATAGCCAAAAATTGCATCGAATTTAACCGGAAAAACGTATACATGATTTTTACGTCATTCGAAAGCTTACGACCCCCTGAACACAAATATACTGGTCAGCCGGCCGAAAGCGGTTGCTTTCGAGGGGTCAGCTCGGTTTAAAGTTGCAAAAACCCTATTCAAACCTATGTAATCCTGTTTATTGTTTTTTATAAAAGAAATACTTGCAGCGACCAACTTTCTAAAAATATCTTAGTTTTCAAATCGTTAGTATGGGTTTTCCCATTGGGATGTCTGAAATGGAGATAGTCTACAAGAATTTTTAAGATGATGTAATTCTTTAGCAAATGTTTCTTTCAATGAGATTTTTGGAGAAATTATTTCGAAAATACTTTTTTATTCAAAACATATCCAACAAAACATTTTTTTAAATTAATTTGTGTTGAAAAATCGCTTTAAGTACTTGGTAGTTTTTAGGCCATTTTTTTACTGCGCGCAGCTTTTTAAGAAAAGTAAATTATATTTTTCCGCTGTTTCTTTTTCTGAACATTCAAAAGACACTTATCTTTAAATTAAAGAAGAACGAAAAACTTATTTAAATTATTTCACCAATATTAAAATTTTCAAAGTTAAATTTTCAAATTTTGAGAAAAAACCCCCTGATTTTAATTGTTTGCAAATTGGAATGCATTGATCAATATTTCAAACCCGCACATTAATTTGAAGATACATATGCAAGGAAGATACTATAAAAGTTTTGGACAATTTGATTGAATAGTTATAGAGATATTGTGCGCGCAGTGCAAAAAGATGATACTTTTCACCACGCCACATTTAAACAATCCACTTAGTCCATATTGACCCGGATATTCAATATAACAGGCTGAAAATTGGTGGAAATGTAGAGGATAATGTCCTTATTGATGTCCTGAAATTTCCAAAAATTCTGTGTAGGAGAAAATCCGCCATTTTGGAAAAACCACCGCCATCTTGGATTGAGTTTTCAAGCATAAAGACTGAACCAAGAACCCGATTGAGTTCGTTTTTGTCCTGAATTGCTTAATAATGTGAATTTTAAGCGACAACGTGAAAAAGTTCGAAATGAAAAACTTAATTTAATTATTCTTAATATTTATTGAATAAATTATTTGCTGAGTTGAAATGTTGGTAGAAACTAAAAATAACAAGCTGAAAATTGGTGGAAACGTAGAAGATAGTGTCCTGATTGATATTCCAAAATTCCTAAAAAAATCCCTTCAGGGGAAAATCCACCACTTTCAAAACACCACCGTCATCTTGGACTCTCAATTTAAGCATAATGATAGTGCTTTACACAACAATGAAATTTCCGCAAAAATGATTACATAGGTTTGAATAGGGTTTTTGCAACTTTTAACCGAGCTGACCCCTCGAAAGCAACCGCTTTTGGCCGGCTGACCAGTATATTTGTGTTCAGGGGGTCGTAAGCTTTCGAATGACGTAAAAATCATGTATACGTTTTTCCGGTTAAATTCGATGCAATTTTTGGCTATTTTGACCCGAGCTGACCCCTCGAAAGCAACCGTTTTCGGCCGGCTGACCAGCATATTTGTGTTCAGCGGGTCGAAGCCTTTCGAATGACGTAAAAATCATGTATACGTTCTTCCGGTTAAACTCGATGCAATTTTTGGCTATTTTGACCCGAGCTGATCCCTCGAAAGCAACCGCTTTGCGCAAGCTGACCGAGCGAATTTTGTTTATTAAGAAGTGCCCAATCTATTATAAAATTTTCAGAAACATGTTTTTCCGGTTAAACTCTCATGTAGCCAGCTCTCGGACTAATATTTAGTTATATATATTTAGTTTATATTAAACGTAACAAATAACAGTTAGTAAAATCGTTAGCGCTTGAAAAGTTAAAACACAACATGGTTCAAAATTACCAAATGTTGCTCCCTCGCAGCCGATGATCGCCATGGGCAGGAAGATGACTGTCCCCACGGGCACTCAGCCGATCCGCACGGGCACGAAGCTGACGATCCACACGAACATGAAGACGACTGTCCACACCGGCACTCAGCCGATCCGCACGGGCACGAAGCTGACGATCCGCACGAACATGAAGACGACTGTCCGCACCTGCACTCAGCCGATCCGCACGGGCATGAAGACGACTGTCCACACCGGCACTCTGACGATCCGCATGGGCACCTAGACGAGGATCCACATGGACACGCAGATGACCTTCCACACGGACACGAAGATAACAATCCAAACGGCCAAGCAGCTGACGATCCCCAGGGGCACTCCACTCTCGATCCCCACGGGCACGCACTTGTTCCGCACCTGCAAGCAGTCGACGATCCGCACGGGCACTCAGCCCTCGATCCACACGGGCACGTACTTGTTCCGCACCGGCAAGCAGTCGACGATCGGCACGGGCACTCCACCCTCGATCCACACGGGCACGCACTTGTTCCGCACCGGCAAGCAGTCGACGATCCACATGGGCACTCCACCCTCGATCCACACGGACACGCACTTGTTCCGCACCGGCAAGCAGTCGACGATCCACACGGGCACTCCACCCTCGATCCACACGGGCACGCACTTGTTCCGCACCGGCAAGCAGTCGATGATCCGCACGGGCACTCCGCCCTCGATCCACACGGACACGCAGCCAACGATCCGCCCTAGGGTAGTCACAAAAAATGAACTTTAGAATTTCTTAGGTCTTTCCCTAGTCTGCTATAATTATAAGTGAACCTCAAATAAATTGCAATAAAAGGTTTCTGACCGGTTTTCACATATAAACATACAGGGTATTTCAGATAAGTGTTTCCTAACTTCTAGGAGGGGTGGGACCACAGAGTATAGTTATTTCAGAGAGTCCAAAATGCGATTTTACTCTTTCGAAGAGAATAGTTCTACAGTTTTCACATATTGGCGTTATAGTACCCCAACTGTCAATCAACAGGGTGGGCGGGACCTAAAGGAATCGAGTGATTCTCATTGACTTGGAACTTTGTATGGAGACTGCATTTTAATTTCTCAATCACTGATATTTTTTTCCCCAGATCATGGATACTTTTTCCTTATGGTTGCAAACTTTCCCTGACAGTAACTTAAATTTCCATATTATAAACTTTGATGTCGTCTGTCATGTCTTTCAACATGCTTATTCACAATGTCTGCAAGGTTTTTATAATTTTTTATAATGCTCATGCATCACAAAGAAATAACGTCTTTATACTAATAAATTTTAAAGTTTCTGAATCCCCGCTGAAGCAGTGGGAAGATGCCAGCGTGGCAAACGGCAGTTCATGAGTTCTATCCCCAGTTATTATTTAATTAAATTTTCCAAAAAACAGCAAAAATCAAGTCCACACGCATGCGCATTGTTATCAAATTATAAAAACCTTGCAGGCATTGTGAATATGCGTTTAATATCTCGTTAGTGATTGCGGTCATAGAAATTATTAATAAATGTGAAGTAGTATGTTTAAATTGTTTTAAATGTGGAGTTGGAGTTGTGAGTTCGATTCCAGAGGAGGTAGCGCCAGTGTTTGATCCGGCCGCTTCGTGCCGCGGCCATTTTGGGTGACTGTTGATTGAACCGCGTCACACCGGCGAAAATCGCGAATTTCCTGGCCAAAACCCAAAAAGTGAAAATGAATCTGTACAATTAAAAAATCGTTTGCACGAATCTTAATAGTATGAAGAATCTTACTCTAATTTTTTTTATTTCATTTTCCGGGATGCGTATTTCCAATACCGCACGTGTAGGAATCCCACCAGAGGCAGCACTAACGCTCAAAGGTGATCAGGAGAATATGGCGCAAATACGGTTTGATGCTTTAAGCTCTTTATCGCTCCATTTGCGGTTTTGGCGTGAAGTTTTGTTGCATTCTATTTATATAAATGGAGCAACAAAAAATAATAAACAAGGATTTTAAAGGGCAACTAAAGGCGATTTAATGTAATTATTATTTGTTAACTTTAGTAATAAATAGTAATATGCGTTTAATTTTCATCTGAAGTTGCAATTATTTAAACCCATGTTTGTTTTGCAACCTAATTCATTTCTGGGTATTGGGACTTGATGTCGTTACCATTTTGATGGTCGGCATTCTGAAACACCCCTCTATCCATGTCCAAGCCCCCTGATGACGAGGCATGGTTGGAGTTCCTGGTTCATATTTTTTAATCTAATATTGATAGATTCTAGCTAACTTGCAGCATTTGCGCAGTTTGCAGAATTCTATTCAGTTTTAACTTTAAATTTAAATATCGATTTGAATACCTAATATGTCTTTAATTGTCTTGAGCTTTCAAGTAGTACATTTTAGCTGGATTTTAACTGTCTTTCAAGCGTCAATTTTTTTTAAATCTTTTTTATCTTAAGTAGTTTCCGAGAAATAAAAACGTATGAAAATTTATAGCACGATTTATATGTATAATAATATTTTATATAGTACTTATTTTAAAATATAACAACTTTTAAATAAATATTAAATTTTACAGTTTAGTATTTTAAAATTCAGGTAAAGATGCAATAACATTTGTAAAAATTGACCTTCTAGCACAAAGAGCCGAAAAATATTTTGAGATATTTGATACCACAATTATTGGACCCTTTAAGTTAAATTCTATGAGGACGAAAAATTTTCAAGAAATAAACATATGCATGTGGAACAGAAAAATAAAAAAGCTGGCTTCCTGTTCTATTTCATTTGTTCTGAGCATCATTTTGTTTATTTTCCCTTTCATGCGTTCTTCTGTAGTCGGTTGGGAAGAAATTTTGGCTCAGGTATTTTAAGTCTATAAGACGGAAAAGTACTTAAATTTTTATGATGGGGATCATGTAGGAAATGATTTTCCTAGAATCAAGAGGGGAGAATAGTTTTCTAAAATTTGTTGGTCTTTAAAAAAAACTTATTTAGCTCTTGGTGCTGCGGCTCAAAAAACGGCCTTCGACGAACAGCTGCCCACCACTAGATCAGCCCTGTCTGATTGTTTATTTCATTTTTAAATTTGTTCTTCGAAACGTCTTTTAACACCACATGTTTAAAAGTTATCAAAATTGCGTAAAGCTATTTCGGTGCCTAAATGGAATTATACAATAACATAAAATATGTACTCAGCTCTGAAAGTTTTAATTTTTTTACATGCGTTTTGTTTGAATGAATGAAAACTTTATTTTTTTTTCACAAACAGTAAATTTATTTGAAATGATATCCAGTGTGTGTCTGTAATTAGTTGAAAAGCAAGCATGAACCTTTTCACCTCTTCCTCACTCTTGATTGAGCCTCTGATATATATTATTATTTGTCTTCTTATCAAAGACCAAATTGAATTGGGCTTTTGAATTGCTTTTTAAAATAAAAGACAGAGTTTCTTCCATCGTGCTCAAGTCATGAGAACGAAAGATTCGTAAGAACACAGATTCATATTGAGCGCCAAATCGCCTAAGAACATAAACAATGCAAACCTACAGTCTTTAATTTTTATTGGCTCCTCAACCAAATTCACACTTCCCCGCTAGTGCTGCCTCTGGTGGGATTCCTACACGTGCGGTATTGGAAAAACGCTTCCGGGATGCGTATTTCCAAACCCGCACGTGTAGGAATCCCACCAGAGGCAGCACTAGCGCTCAAAGAGGATCTGGAGAATTTGGCGCAAATACGATTTGATGAGGCTCTTTATCGCTCTTTTTGCCGTTTTGGCGATAAGTCTTGGAAAGAGGTTTTACGGTATTCTTTTTGTAAGAGGGCGAACAAAAAATATTAAACAAGGATTGAAAAGGGTAATAAAGGCGATTAAATGCAATTGTTATTTGTTAACTTTAATAATAAATAGTAATATACGTTCAATTTTCATCTGAAGCTGTAATTATTTAAATAAGAAAATTTGTAACATTCAGTTTGTGTGATATTTTGCTGTAATTAATCTAATTGCCTTCCTAATCTAATATGTCTTTAATTGTCTTGAACTTTCAAGTATTACATTTTAGCTGGATGTTAATTGACTTTCAAGCGTCAATTTTTAAATTTTTTTTAAGTATAGTTTCCGAGTAATAAAAACTTGTGAAAATTTATAGCACGATTTATCTATAATAATATTTTATGTATAATACTTATTTTAAAATGTAACAACCTTTTAAATATATATTAAATTTTACAGTTTATAGTATTTTAAAATTCAGGTAAAGATGTAATAACATTTGTAAAAATTTACCTTCTAGCTCAAAGAGCTGAAAAATATTTTGATATTTGATAAATCCCCATTATTTAAGCGTTTTAATAAATTATTGGCCCCTTTATGTTAAATTCTATGAAGACGAAACATTTTCACGGAATTAATGTATGCAGTTGGAACTGAGAATAAAAAAAAGTGACTTCCTGTTCTATTTCATTTGTTCTGAGCATCATTTTGGGCATTTTAAGTCTCAGATGGAAAAGTACTTAATTCTTTATGATGGGGATCATGTAGGAATGATTTTCCTAGGCTCGAGAGGGGAGAATAGTTTTCTAAAATTTGTTGGTCTTGAAAAACTGTTTTAGCTGTCGGCGCAGCGGCTCAAAAAACGGCCTGCTTGAACAGGCTTTATTCTTCAAAACTTCTTTTAACACCACATGCTTAAAAGCTATCAAAATTGCGTTAAGCTATTTTGGTGCCTAAATGGAATAAAACAATAAAATTAAATGTGTACTCAGCTCTGAAAGTTTTAATTTTTTTACATACGTTTTGTTTGAATGAATGAAAATTTTATATCACAGACTGTAAATTTATTTGAAATGATGAAAAAGAATTTTCACCACTGTATCAAATCAATATACAAAGTGATGTGAATAAATATATCATATAAACTAAGATCGCTGAACATTTAAATATGAAATAACTTTTAGACTATAATGATTTATGCAAAAAAAAATTTACCATACAAAATCTTACATTACTCATGGATACAATCTATTTTACAATAAGGAATAAATTTTTTGGATGGAAATTATATGCGAAATTTGTTACCTCTCATAAATCAACAAAAAATAACATGAAATATGTAAATTATAAAAAATTTTTATCTCTAAAGAAACTTCTATTATAGAATGTTACTTTTCTTATTCATAATAACAACTTCCTTCAAAACTTCAAATTCCTATTACAATTTAAGAAAACCTCCTTTTTTAACATTTTTCTAGTCATGAAAACGTAAGATTCGTAAGAACGCAAATTCGTATTGAGCGCCAAATCGCCTAAGAACATAAACAATGCAAACCTACAGTCTTCAATTCTTATTGGCTTCTCCACCAAACGTCACACTTCCGCGCTAGTGCTGCCTCTGGTGGGATTCCTACACGTGCGGGTTTGGAAATACGCTTCCGGGATAGATGGCCGTGTTTGATGAATGGAATTTCCAAACGTTTCGCTCTCTGCTTCGGAGAGCATCCTCAGTGGCAAAAATCAACTGATAAAAATTGAAAATAAAAACAAATACCAAACAATTACAGCGTGAATGCTAACGTGGAATGAAAGTGAGATCAGATACTAATACTATTGTTGTGCTGGCTTTATCCCGCATTTCTTGAGTGCCGGGTGTCAGACACTCGGAATGGAAACACCCTCCTCTTTTCTATTGAATTTCAATTTTCGGTTCAATTCGGTTTCAATTCAAGCGGTTTCAATTTTTATCAGTTGATTTTTGCCACTGAGGATGCTCTCGGAAGCAGAGAGCGAAACGTTTGGAAATTCCATTCATCAAACACGGCCATCTATCCCGGAAAATGAAATAAATTACTCTTCAGGTCGTGGAAGTTTCAATTTATATTACTCTAATTTTGTTTTTATTTTAATTCACTAGGGGGCTACCGCCCCCTGCTCGCTATCGCTCGCCAACCCCCGTTAACTGCTGACGCAGTAACTTTTGGATCGCTTCACAATTCCTTTCAAAACCCAGCTCGCTGCACTTACTCACTTTATAAAACATTCTTAACACAGGGGTAGTACTTCTCCGTGGTATTCTTTCAAAAATGGCGAATATTTATTCAGTGGTGAAATTTTATCATTTCCTTTATGGTAACATGAATTGGCGGATCGCTTTATAATTCCAAGAAAGGTTCATATATAGTTCCCGCTAAATATGAACCTTCCCTTAATGTATAAAATTAGAGAAACGACGTTTCATTTGCACATTGTTTATTTAAAGATGTTAAAATCAGACATGTTTCGAGGGTGTATTGAACCCTCTTCGTCAGTGAAATGACGATGTAAGAAAAAATATTTTTTCTTACATCGTCATTTCACTGACGAAGAGGGTTCAATACACCCTCGAAACATGTCTGATTTTAACATCTTTAAATAAACAATGTGCAAATGAAACGTCGTTTTTCTAATTTTATCCTATTTTGCACAGTTTGCCAACTATATTTGACTTCCCTTAATGTTTCAGTGCTTCCCTTAATTTATCTGTGAAAAACACATTACCTTAGGGAAATGGGTAAAAAAAATGTTTACATTGCTCTGTTGTTAATTTTCTTGGGGTTGAATTCCGTTATAGTTCCCGCTAAATATCACTAATCTCTTTTGGACACTATAAAGTATAAATATTGCTAAATTGTTTCAAATTCATAGATTAAAGTGTTTAATTAGATCTATAACTATTCAGTTTATCATTAAAAATTAGAAAAATTGGTTTACATTTGAATATTGAGCGTTCGAAAGAGATTGGCGATATTTAGCGGGAACTATAACGGAATTGAACCCCAAGAAAATTAACAACAAAGCAATGTAAACATTCTTTTACCCATTTCCCTAAGGTAATGTTTTTTCACAGATACATTAAGGGAAGCATTGAAATATCTCAGGAATAAATTTAACTTTCTTAAAATTTGTAATGATTGACTGTTAAAAATGTAGTAATTATCTTAAACATTTCGAAAATTTAGAATTTTATCTTCATGAGAAACAAACTTCGAAGTTGTGTCATTTTCATAGCAACGACACCGAATGTCAAGACTTCCAACATTTTCATCCTTATTTCTAAAACATTCACCCGTGTTATTTAGTTGTTTGCGTTTTGCCATTATGAAATAAAGAGTTACATTTTACTACCTTAAAAAACATACTTGCAAAAGGATATAAAAAATAAATGCAAAATTCAAAATTTCCGAAAGCGAGTGTATATTTTATTGTAAATATTGTAATGATTAGGTTGCCACAACTACAAAGACAAATATAAAAATATTAATTTGTTATTTAAAAAATAAAAAATAAATTAATTATATATATAAGTTTAAACCCTTTGAACAACAAAAATATAAATATTGTTAAAATAACACAAAATATATTTTTTAAATTCGTGTTATAAATAGAAAGATGATTATTTAATCTATTTGAATATAAAAAAACCAGTGAAATATGTTTTCAATTGTTTTAAAATTCATAGTTTCTTGCATTGTAACTGCGACCTTATCCGAAATCTAAAAAAATGGATATATTTTAAAATTGAGATTTTTTTTAGAAATTCTAAAGCCACTTTGCACATCCTCAAAAGAATCCGGACAGTTTGATACCAAATTTGTGTTATACGGATCAGTAATTAAAAAGCCTTTCTCTGGAAACCGTTCACCAAAAACTTTTTTTTAGAATAGAGAGATTATTATTGTTTATTTTGAAAGCTCTATAAGTTCGCATTTTCAAACAATGAAATCTAATTTTTACGAAGAGAAAATCTTGCTGTCTATTTTAAACTGAATTTAAAGTTCTTAAAATATTTTTTATTAATTTCCATATGGATTCCGATTCAGGAGGTAATTACAACCCATGCACATCTTTTTTAATTATTATTTTAGTGATTTGATAGATTTATAAGAATTCTAACAGAACACGCTTTTCCATTGTTCAATATGTAATATCAGAATGTTTGATGAACAATAAAATAAGTAAAAAAGAGATTTTTTAAAAAACGCTTTTATTGAAGTGTTCTAAAAGGTCAAAAATAATTTATTCGGTTTGACAAATAATTTATTGGGAAATAGAAAATAACTTTTTGGTCAGTAAAAAATAACTGATTTTCTAATCACTAAAAACAAAAGCGTGGGCGCTAGTAATTTATATAATTTTTTTAAATTAAAACTTATTTATTTATTTTTTGAAATTTGTACAAATTCACCTGACGGTATGGACCCGTATAGGTAAATTCAAGTACAGTAACACTAACATCTATGCCGAACGAGGATCCGAACCCCAGACGTACGGCTTTGCAGTCAGATGCTCTAACCACTAGGCCATTACATCGGTATTTATGTGTAATTTTACATAAAAAATACCTAATAGAGAATTTAAAGTGAATCCATCCCACCCAAACCTCACAAATGAGAAATTTGTAAATTTTACCCCATGGAACACAGAATAAAGAAGTTGGAATAAATAGTGAATGAAGAATTAATAGCGCCCACGCTTTTATTTTTAGTGATTAGAAAATCAGTTATTTTTTACTTACCAAAAAGTTATTTTCTATTTCCCAATAAATTATTTGTCAAACCGAATAAATTATTTTTGACCTTTTAGAACACTTCAATAAAAGCGTTTTTTAAAAAATATTTTTTTTACTTATTTTATTTTTTACTTTTTAGTCATCGTATTTTTTTAAACAAAAACTAAAAAAAATATTTATTTCAACCATATTTAATCTTATGTTCAATCTTATAATTTTAGTTTTCTACTATATGATGGCTTCGCGAGCAACAGTTCAGCGCTGGCGACGACGAAAAAAATGGTCCCGCGACTGAATCCGAGCCTATTTCCCAATTTTGTGGGAGGGGCGACACACGAGAAACAACAAAGTTAATTAAAATCTATTTCATATTGCTAGGGGTACCGTTATAATTACAGAGCGGAGCGATTAACCGCGCATCCGCTCTCTCACCGATGAAATCCATCCATATCAGAAAGATTCACAAGAAAAAGAAAATGCATTCGATAAAATAAAAATAACCAATCGTAAGCCCAGACAAAAATAAAACTCAGAATTAGTGTATCAAGGAGCAAACAGTATTATCCACTCTTTTCAGTAGTCCATAAATTATAAAAGTAGTATTTTTTCTTCTCTCTCGATTCCTCGGGATGGGATAAATTTTCGGCGATTTCTCGCTTTTCTGGCGATTGATTTCTTTCTCGCAGTTATTATCTTAAATCGCTAATTATCTTAATTGGAAGGTAGGAAATAACATTTTGAAGATAGAATATTGTGGTGATATACCTAATATATTATCTTACAGGTTTTGGGAGCCATTGGCTTCACGGAACAGTCTCAAATTTGAATTAAAAGGATAACTAAAAACACTCGTTAATTACCTTAATTACGGAGGTTTTGACTAGTTGATTATTGAATATTGCATTGTCATCGAGTTTCCACCACGGTGCAAAGTTTCAGAACTTTATATCGTTTGGAAGTGCCTGAAATTTTATGTACAAGAATACGGCAAGAAAGAAAGTGATTAATCGTCTATAATTATCGTAATTACTGGGCAATTCTCGTTTTGACTTTTGAATATGATGAAGTTATGCCTTATACATCATTTTGCTCGGTTTAGGGAGAATAGCCCCTTGGGAAAGGTCTCAAATTCTGATTTTTCTGTTAATTAAAAATACTCGTTAATTAACTTAATCCTTTGGTTGTTTGACTAGACAATGGTTGGATATTGGAGTGTCATGAGGGTTACACCGATGAGTAAAGTTTCGGGGCCCTAACATATCGGGAAGTGCCCGAAAATCGAGTTTTAAAATTCCACCCGTAAAACGCCGCCAAAAGCAAGTAGAATAAAAGCGTTTAAAAAAGTATCAGATTTAACCATATCATACGTTGATTTCAGATTTTTTATGTATTGACATGTTAACTTAAAGTTTTGATAAAAATTGATGATCGCTAACTTTCTTTTCTCTCCCAATTTGGCAAAACATGTCAAGCTCCTATACCGATCGCCAAGCAAGGTAGGGCGATCTGTTATTGGCGAAAGACAGGGAGGAATTTCGTATCACAAATAATGGTGAGAAATTTAGCGAGCATCAATCCGTAACTCGTAGATTTTCCTTGAACGTTTGTTTTCTGGATCTGTTTTCGCACGCAAAAAACAAACTTTAACATGATCTCACGCGTTTAATATTGATGGTATTAACGTGAAACTTTGGATTTAAGGTTTTTCAACTAAGCTCTTTCAGATTATGAAATCAAAAGAATGGGTATCAAAATACAAAATAAAGTTTTGGCAGATATTTCACATTTTTTGTGTTTTTTTTTACTTTTTTCATAATAAAAAAATTATAAAGTGAAGACTTTTAACATAATTTTAAAGATCATATTAAACCACAAAATTTGAGACCAGGAATTAGTTTTTACCCAATAATAGTTCTTCCATAATTTGAATTTTTCAATCATTTTTTTGGGGGTATCGCTCCATTTTTAGCTTTCTGGGATTTGGTCTGGGACCCCCAAACCCTATGTGATTCTGACTTGTCTAGGTGTCTACTATCCCCCCTGGAAGTGTGACCCAACATTTATGGAACACCCTGTATTGTTTTAATATGTCTCTTTCATTGTTTTATTGTTCAATAATTATGTGTTAATTTATTTCATTTTTTGTCCTTTTTGTTCCTTTTTTCACCTTGTAAACGGGCACGAGCCCATTACAATAAAATGTATGTCTATGTCTATTCACTTTGATTTTATGTGCATCGTAACTATCATTTTCGTAAAAATATTCAAAATTCACCGTAAAAAATTTCAAATTCAGAATTTTCTAACTCTTTAAATGAAAATTTCTACCAAATTTCAAGTAGGAAAAAAAATTTAATCAAGTAGAAAAACCATAATCTTAGAAATTACATCGTCCTTACATCTTTCATCAAATTACACAACAAAAGCTCAAGGAGAATTCGAGATATCGCTTGGAGTGTTCATTAGGGTGGGTCATTTTCCTATGGCGAAAAAAAAAATTTTACAAATTCTATCGGGCACAGCAAGAAAAGGGTGCCAAATGGTCTCAAACTAACATGTGTAAAATATTATTCCATTATAATAACTCTTTTTGCCTCCGGATGGGCCTCAAATAGAACAAAAATATGTAATTTTTCATATTTTTTTTAAAATTTTATAAATTAAATTTTTTTGTCGATAACTCTTTAAAGTTCACAAATAAGGGTATTTAAAAGCAATTTTAAACACATTAGTCACCTTCAAGCATTATTTATACAAAAACAACTGCCAATATAATATGCTATCATATTAACAAGAGCCGCAGAAAATGAATCTCTTTTTTGCCAACAAACAGTGGATTGTCAGTGGTACAAATTTTAAATATTGGTAGTTCATATTCATTCTCCCTCAAGTTAAGTCAGTATAAAACGGTATTTTTAAAAATAGAAATAGTTGTATTTTTCATAAATATGCCGCGCTTTTGAAATTCAGCGGACAGCTATTTCACTGGCTGGTCTTGGGATCCAAATATGATCGCAAAAATATGTTGAAACAATTGTCGAATGGATAGTTCGTTCATAGGCAATATCAGTTATGATTCGCTCAGTCATGATTTACCTAATTTTTGCTATAGCAATAGACTGAAACCCAGGCCCATGAAATTATACTTCTTTGAGGATTGACTCAAAATAGCTTCTTAGCATTCCCTTATGCGTTCATAAAAGTTAAAATATCGCAAATTTAACTGTTAAGGATAATTACAAGTAAGTTTTGAAAAGTAATGTATCTTATTTAAAAACTTAGGGGATAATACTGAGCTTTAAGCTGAAAACTGGGATCTACCGCTCTTCTTAAGAAAATATTTCAAAATTTGACTCTTAAAATGTGGTTTTAATTTATTTTTGGACATTAGGGAATCATAGGGGGACACTTGGGATGGACTATTCCTAATATGCCAAGAAATTTCAAGGAAATCCCAACTTTTAAACTATTATCCAAATGTTTTCCTTGGGGTTGAAACCTATAACCCAAAAAAGGTATCCACCTTCTGGCATATCCATTTTTATTAAAAATTTAATGTTTTTACCATCCTACTCAACCGACGACAAAGGTTTCGCACATTTTAATGATTCCAGCAAGAAATTTTTGATTGCCAGTTCTAACCATTGAGATATTTCAAAATATGTTGTATTACAACTCAAGTATTTCAACTCTGGTTTTATTTATAATTATTTTATAATCTTCAATGATGATTTTTATACCATTGTGCACATTTATATTCATGACGGATTTGTGCAATCGAGGTAAAAGCTCGATTTTCGTTCGTCCATTTTTACATGAAATTACTATATTAATCGAAACTTTGAGGCCAATCCGGAGGCAAAAAGAGTTATTATAATCGAATAATATTTTACACATGTTAGTTTGAGACCATTTGGCACCGTTTTTTCGCTGTGCCCCTGGTAAAATGTTAAAAAAATATTTTTGACCCACCCTAGTGTTCATATCAGTTCATCTTATATTAAAATAATTGGGTTTTTCTTTCGGCCGGCCGCCAGGCCGAACCCCTGAACCGATTTGGACAAAATTGGTCTTGATCGAAAGCTTTCCACCCCTAGATGAGCCAATAATATAACACGTTCCTCCAAAACCTTCCATTTTAAAATTATGCGTTCTTTTCGTTTTGCCCCCATGTTAACTCTATGGAGAGGTTCCGTTCCGCCGGCCGCCAGGCCGAACCCCTGAACCGATTTGGACAAACTCGGTCTTGATCGAAAGATTTCCACCCCTAGATGAGCCAATAATATAACACGTTCCTCCAAAACGTTCCATTTTAAAATTATGCGTTCTTTTCGTTTTGCTCTAATGTTAACTCTATGGAGAGGTTCCTTTCGGCCGGCCGCCAGCCCGAACCCCTGAACCGATTTGGACAAACTTGGTCTTGATCGAAAGCTTTCCAGCCCTAGATGAGCCAATAATATGTCACGTTCCTCCAAAACCTTCCATTTTTAAATAATGCGTTCTTTTAGTTTTGCTGTAATGTTAACTCAATGGGAGATCTTTCGGCCGGCCTCCAAGCCGAACCCCTGAACCGATTTGGACAAACTCGGTCTTGATTGAAAGCTTTCCACCCCTAGATGAGCCAATAATATAACACGTTCCTCCAAAACCTTCCATTTTAAAATTATGCGTTCTTTTCGTTTTGCCCCCATGTTAACTCTATGGAGAGGTTCCGTTCCGCCGGCCGCCAGGCCGAACCCCTGAACCGATTTGGACAAACTCGGTCTTGATCGAAAGATTTCCACCCCTAGATGAGCCAATAATATAACACGTTCCTCCAAAACCTTCCATTTAAAAATTATGCGTTCTTTTCGTTTTGCTCTAATGTTAACTCTATGGAGACGTTCCTTTCGGCCGGCCGCCAGGCCGAACCTCTGAACCGATTTGGACAAAATTGGTCTTGATCGAAAGCTTTCCACCTCTAGATGAGCCAATAATATAACACGTTCCTCCAAAACTTTCTATTTTTAAATTATGCGTTCTTTTCACTTTTCTCTAATGTTAACTCTATGGAGAGGTTCCTTTCGGCTGGCCGCCAGCCTGAACCCCCGAACCGATTTGGGCAAACTCGGTCTTGATCGAAAGCTTTCCACCCCTAGATGCGCCAATAATGTAACACGTTCCTCCAAAGCATTCCATTTTCGAGTTAGAAATTTATTTGAATTTGCCCCATTGTTTTTAGTTGATATTTTTACCAACACTGGTAAAACGTCTTTTAAGGAGCGTGAAGTAAATATACTTTGAAGTTAAACTTCAAAGATTTGACGGTTCACTAGATTTATCCCAATGGAATACTAGAGCCGTATTGAATTTTTAAAAAATTATGTTACATGTTTGATTGTTTATTTTTTCTTTCCCTTTACACAGAAGGGGATAAACATTTAACTTCAAACAATGAGACAAATAAAAATCAAATAATAATTTAAAGTGGAAGTTTTTGGGAGGATGCCACTTAAAATGGGTTCATATAGGGGTAGTAAAATTTTATTTAAGAAGAAGTTTGTACAGATCCTGTTCGGTGGATTGGGCTGACGGCCGGTCTAAATTAAATGGCAATTATTTCAATTTGTGACAATGACATGTCAAATCAGAGACAAAACGCCTTTCGAAGATTATGAATTAAAACTGCACATTTAATGTTAGGGAATGTGACTAGAGTGTAAGTAAATACGAACAGGTAAGAACGAACGAATTTTGCTTCAGCGCCAAAGAAGGCTAGCTGTAAAACCCGGCTTTGCCGGGTTGTGACAGCTAGTATAATTTAAAACATGCAAAAATGTCACATAAATTTCAGAAAATACAAGTATAAACGGATTTGGTACAAAATCTTACAAGCCTAGTTGCCCAACTTCAAATTCATTCAATTGACATGAATTTCACCTGAATATTCCATAAAATTATGTTTATATTTACTTTTTTTAATTCTAACATGTCAAATCAAAGTAAATTACAAGTTATAGAAGAGGAAAAATTAGATGTACCTTAACATATTTCTACCGTTCCATACTCTTCAAAATTCACTTCAAGAAAAAAGGGCATAAAAATAATTCAGTGTATGATTTAGCATCAAAATTTTCTTTCTGTGCCTCACGGATGCTTTCATAATTGAAGAGCTTGGTGGATGAAGGGGCTATGTTACAAGGCCTGTCCCGAAAGTAACGAGACTGAATTCCAGTCAGAATTAGGGAATTCAGTCTCGTTACTTTTGGGACAGGCCTTGTAACATAGCCCCTTCATCCACCAAGCACTTCAATTCTACTTTAAGGTGCTATAACATTTTTAACACGTAATTTTCTAAAAAGTCTTAAAATTGTTGGATAATTATAGTACAATTTTTCTATAAACTAAGTTTACAAATCTTTAGGATTAACACTGTAAGTTAGTTGTCCCTTTCAGTAATCTAGCAGAAAATAAAGAGTAATATACTGTTGGAGTTTCTCAACCATATAGTATTTTGTAGTATAATTTCCTACCTGATCCTGGACGGGGGTTACCAGCTCCTCATCTCTCCAATCTACTCTGTCGGGTATTGTGACATTAGAAGGCGGAATCCAAAGACTTCCATTGATTCTTGAAACATCGTTTCTCAGACCAGTCATCCTGGATAACACCTCGCTATAATCCTAGTGAAAATTTAACCTAATTTAACCATGAATTCTTATTAACGTTGAAATAGGCTTATCTAATATAATAAAAGTCAATGTGTGTACAGGGTGTCCAGTGTCCAGTCTTGAACCTTATCACGACCTTTATTACACAACGCCTGGAGCTATTTCCTTAAATGTGGTGCCTACCCATAGTAAAAAAGCCTATGCTCTTTTAGATGACACCGCTTTTAATGCCCTCTAGCGATAAGTTTAGGAATTAGCGTGCCTATCTCAAAATCTATTAGAGATACAAGAAATATAACCTGAAAATGAGAATTTTTCCTTTTTATGACTGAAGAATACTTTAAGTCATTGACCTAAGTCATAAAAAAGGAAACTTTCTTATTTTCAGGTTATGAGAAGCATTTTAGGACGTAAAAACTACGTAAATTCCACCTGCGTGTAAGGGGTTCTAGTCAAAGTAATTCTCTGCACAAGGTGTCTTTTCGTACTAAATCGATACTATTATACAACTTTGTAATTAACATTTTTCTTGTATCTCTAATAGATTTTGAGATAGGCACGCTTATTCCTAAATTTGCCACTATAGAGCGTTGAAAGCGGTGTCATCCAAAAGAGCATAAGCTTTTTACTAGGGGTAGGCACCACATTTAAGGAAATAGCTCCAGCCTTTGTGGAATAAAGCAAGACCCTCTATACAGGGTGTCCCATAAAAAATGGGTCACACTTCTAGGGGGGATAGTAAACGCCTAGACGAGTCAGAATCAAATAGGATTTGATGGTCCGAGACCAAATCCGAGGGAGCTAAAAATGGAGCAACACCCCCAAAAAATAATTGAAAAATTCAATTTGTAGAAAAACGACTATTGGTAAAAACTTAATCAAGGTCTCAAATTTTGTGGTTTAATATGATCTTTAAATTTTGCTTAAAGTTTTCACTTTAAAATACTACGAAAAAAATATAAAAATAACAATAAAATGTGGAAAATCTGCAAAAACTTTATTTTCTATTTGTAAATCATTTCTTTTGATTTAATAATCATAAAGAGCATAACTGAAAACCCTAAAATCCAAAGTGTCACGTAAATACCATCAATATTAAACACTTGAGATCCTGTTAAAGTTTGTGGCGAAACTTGCCAAGCTTCGACAGATCGCCAAGCAAGCTTGATCAATTTGTTGTTGGCGAAAGTTGGTGAGGAATCTTGTATCGCAAATAATGGCGAGAAATTTAGCGAGCATCAATCCGTAACTCGTAGATTATCCCTGAACGTTTGTTTTCTGGATCTGCTTTCGCACCCAAAAAACAAACTTTAACAGGATCTCAAGCGTTTAATATTGATGGTATTTACGTGAAACTTTGGATTTTAGGGTTTTCAATTATGCTCTTTTGGATTATTAAATCAAAAGAAAGGATTTCCAAATACAAAATAAAGTTTTAGCAGATTTTTCGCATTTTTTTGTGGTTTTTTGACTTTTTTCGTAGTAAAAAATTTTTAAAGTGAAAATGTTTAGCATAAGTTTAAAGATCATATTAAACCACAAAATTTTAAACTTTGATTACGTTTTTACCAATAGTAATTCTTCTACAAATTTAATTTTTCAGTTATTTTTTTTTGGGTGTCGCTCCATTTTTAGATCCCTGGGATTTGGTCTGGGACCCCCAAATCCTATGTGATTCTGACTCGTCTAGGTGTCTACTATCCCTCCTTGAAGTGTGACCCAACATTTATGGGACATTCTGTATAGATAGATGGTTTTGATCTATGTATATTTATGAACATAATGTGTGATTTTGGTAGTTCACGTGATATTATTTCTTTTCAAAATGGCGGTTTGAAAAAAAGACCGCAAACGACGATTTTTGCGTAATATTTTTCTTTTGTTTAAAAAACTAGGAAGAACGCATAATTCATAGCTAAAAAAGTTTAACTGTATATTTGAAATGTTTAGATTAAGATGACATAGTTTCAAGATAATTCGATAAGTTTAACTTAGGAAATTTTCGTCTCAAACATAACATCTATTGTAAAAACCTTACCTTAGTAATGATAGTCATTTCAAAGAAATTTTCACAAAAAAAGTCATCAAAACCAATAAAAAAGCTTACAGATTGACCCAAGTATTCTAAATATGCAGTTTATTAAATTATCTCTGAACTTTTGTCAGAAAGCAGTACGCACAATTCAAGCGCGCAACGTTTTAGCTTATCATAATTACACTCGCTGAACTAATATACGCTATGCGAACTAAGCAATTATTTGCTTCATACGAAAACACTATAATAAAAACAACTCGTTGGAATTTAGAAATAAATATATTCAACTATATTATGAAAGGATGCTTTCAATGTTTAAACTGTTTGAACCATAGAGTTAGTATAAATATAGAGACAGCTTGGAACATCTGCTCCATTGTTCTAAGCGTGTCGGTTTTTCGTTTCGCTGCCACGCAAAATAGGTTTTTTGCTTTGCCAATTTGGCCTCTAAATCCCTCTTTTGGCGTTTTCGGTTTTTCGCCTGTTTGCTTTTTTCGATCACTTTATCTCAGTTGTCTCAAACTAGTGGGCCCTATCTAATGTTCTTTTTATTTTTTGAAGGAAAGTTTCAAAAATTTTGCAGCTTTAATAATAAAATATGAATGTTCTAAATCTCATTTTTAGTCGATGCTTCCACCAAAACAATGCTACTCGTATCTCCCAATTTTTTTCTGTAATTTTCTTCTTTAGGAAATATATTTCCCCCACACAAAAAACAGGTATTTGATACTATTTTTTGTTAAAACTGTCTTTGGTAAGTCTACTTAAAGATATACTGTATTTTTTTATTTTAATTCGAACAACTTAAAATTACAAATAATTTAATGTTTCAAAATGCCAATTAAAACACGATTGCTTAAAATATTCTAGTGACTATAATACCATTTAAAAATCCCCTTTTACTTATATCACTATAAGATTCCCTTAAAGGTATCGCTATCAAATTAATATTATTCAGAAGAAAAACAACTAATATTAAATGCATGCATTCCTTATGTTTAACTTCATGTAATGTTTATATTTCATACTTCAATTTTTACACTTTAAAGTTTTTGTTATCTTGATAAACACTTAAGGAAAAATTTTAAACATTATTAAATAGAAAATTAAAAATTTAAACTATTATTTATAACTTGCCAAAAAAATTCTTTTATTAAGTGAAAAGTTAAGGAATCAGTTAACCTTTTACCTGCCGATGTTCCCAAATGGGAACATCAATTTTGGGAATTTTTTCACCACTCAATTTTTCATGCAGGAATTTGATACTTGGTATTAAGCAACTCAAAGACATGAAGTTATTTTACATGCAAAAGTTTTTCATGTACAATTTAATTCTTTTTGTAGAATTTATATCAAAATTACAGATTTTTCGCTCTTCAAAAAGTTGCACAAGTTTTTATTTATGAAAATTTTAAATAAAATTAGTTTCAAATAATTTTGCTGTTTTAAGATAGCTTAAGTACATATCTTTTCATTTGGCTTGACAGAATAGCTTCATATTCCAATTTTGGAGAGTAATAACCAATTCTATGTATATGTTCCCAAATGGGAACATCGGCGTTTGGGGTATAGAATTTGAGGGGATTTTTATAACTTAAAAAAATTCAAGTTATTTCCTATTTTCTTTAATTTTTTGAACTTTTTTTGTTTCAAAGGATCTAAAAAGGTTAAGAATGATGTTTTAAATTCAAAAATATGTGATTTTTATTTTTTCTCCTGATTTATGGAGAAATAAATTCCAAATCTTTATAGCAGATTCTTACACTTATATATTTTTCTAACTCCCCCATCGATTAATTTTCAGTAATTATCAATAGGGGTTATGCAAAGCGCATATTTTGAGTGCTTCTGAGGATTTGCTTATATATTTTTGTTCGAGTACTTTTTTTGCATAAAAATTTTAGGAATAAAATCGAAGAATTTTGAAAATAAGGAAAAGTGCGTACACCTAAAAACACTCTTCTAACGTAAGTTGGATGTAAGATATATGTGATTCAGTTCGGAATCTTCCATGAGAAACACAGCTTTAATGAATCAATGGAGATAATTATGATTATCACTTTTGAAAGCTAATTAGATTTTAATGCAATTAGTGATTTTTATGCTAGATATCCCTATAGAACCGTAATTAAAACTAATTTTTCTCACAGAAACGTAACTGTTTAGCTTTGAAGAGCATGGGAACACTCTTATGTATTTTTTACAACAAAATATTACCCATAGTGCAAGAAAAATTTACGGAAAAGCTTCGCGTACGTAATAAACATGTCAATTTTTTCTTATGAAAATCTATAAAAATGTTACTTAATCGTCCAAGTATGGATAATAAAAATGAAAAAACCGTCCACAATCATAAAAATGTTCATAATTATTGAGTAGAAACCTATTTCAAGCATTTTATTTGAATTAATTGTAAAATATGTGCCTTTTGGAAATCCCCCTAAAAACTTCACCCCAAACGCCGATGTTCCCAAATGGGAACATCCTAAAAATCGTACTTAGGATTTTTTTTCAGCCCAAAAATCACCAGAATGGTTTTAGTAATGATGAAACAAGCCATTTAAGCCAAAAATCAGCACCTTTAATTTGAAATTTGAATTGCGGCGTTTAAAAGGTTAAGCATTTTACAAAATATTATTTATTAAATATTACCAAAATGAAATACTAAAACAAAATAGGGTATTTTTCAGTTAATTGCCAATCAAATTATTTTTGTATTTAAATTTGTTAATTAAATCAAAATATAATAAGATAAAAATAAGTTTTTATTAAAATATAATAAGTAAACTAAGTTAATTTCTAAGCAATCAGATTTGCTACAACTCTTCACCATTTTTCCAGGAATAAGAGAGAAAAGTGTGATAAATTTAAACACATAAAAAGCTCATAGTTCACAAAGTTAAAGCCAGATGATGTGGTCCTGTGGGTCGAATGTCACAAACCATCACCTGGTCAGGGGCGGATCCAGACCAAATTTTCGGGGGGGGGGCAATTGGAAAAAATACGATACTTCTCTATAAAAACATTAATTTGTATGCAAAATGAATATTTTTAATTATATCATTGGAAGAACTATGTTTTTGAAGTGAAAAACAGTTAAAATATGAAATCCAATTTATCCCGTACAAGAAAAAACAATTTCAAAAAGTTTTTAAAAATTAATGGAGGAAGAAAATTTGTTATTCGAAAGCATAGCCTTACGATTTATTAATTTTGAAGTCATTTACGACTCAATATTGCATACAATAGTTAATTTGTGTAACTTTTAGTTACAGGGCCGTAACTATACTTTTTTTTCGGGGGGGGGGGGTTGGCCAAATATTTCTTGAAACTTTAGTTCGATTTTGTTGTTGACCATGACCAAGGTAAGTAGAAAGCAGTGGATCCAGTATTTGTTTTCTTTTTGGAGGGGGCGTAGAATTTTCAATTTGAAAATCGTCTTCTAATGTCCTAAAGGGGGAGTCTGGGGGTTCTCCCCCAGAAAATTTTTGGAAATTTAAGTCAAAAGCAGATTTTCAAATCGTTTTGGTACACCTAATCCGGATTTCGGACATACATTTTCAAAAATTTAATTTCCATTTTGGTTGGATTTTTGCATTTTGACGAACGTTTTGCAAAAACGTTGTAAATAATAGAGTTCCAAGTTCCAAAGGCGGGTCTGGGGGTCTTCCCCCGGAAAATTTCTGGAAATTTGACCCCAAAGCAGGATTTTAACTCGTTTTGGAGTCCCTTTTCTCTTTTTTTTCCTCCCCCGAGTTCCCACTTTCCCTCTTCCTCTTGTAAAATCCTAAATTTTCGAGGAACGACTGTAGTCTGTAATAATAGTTGGGGGTTCTCCCCAAGAAAAATTTTGAATTTTGAGCCTTAAAAGTAGGGGTTTTATGCATTTTAAGACTAATTTTTAAGTGAAAACAGTAAAAAATTGACATTGAAATTTCGGGGGGGGCTTTGATAACGCCCTGATTAATTACTTAAAGAAATTTAGTTTACAAAATAGTTTTTTCTTCTATTCCAGCAGCACTGAGATACCAACTTCTCGAGAACAAAATTACAAATAATGAACTGACCCACCTTTTCAAGTAGAAAATGTCACCCCAGTCGTCCCCTGGTCAAGTCAGGTGACTTACGTCGGAAGCGACAACAGGAAAGGGGCAATAAAACAATTTGAAACTGCACCTGAACGAAATTGGACACTCCATTTTCAGCTATCCACACCAAGCCCCAAGCATCTCCCCCGTCCGAAGATATGGTGACAAAACAGAAGGGGGTTTTACCTATTTTGGAATTTTTCTCGGGATGAGCATGCCCCCCCTTGCGTTGTTTTTATTCTTGTCAGACATCGCATGAATTACAATGAAATTTTTTTTGAATTTTAGCTCTGAAAAAGGGGGTTTTAGCTATTTTTGAAATTTTCTCGGGGGGGGGCATGGCCCCCTCCCTGGATCCGCCACTGCACCTGGTGTTAGGAGAGAATTACAGATGCCCTAGATTCTTTGTACCTTAGATTGTCGGGAAAATCCATTGATATAAGTTCAAGGAATATTCTGTGTCGTGAATTATTTTAGGTAAGATAATATTTCATTAATACGACTGTTTTAAATTAACCGAACACTGGAAGCAAAATTTCTACTCTTAATTCCTCTCTATATATTTTTTCTTATTAGTTTAATAATGTAGTAAGTTAAAAAAGAAGATTCGATAGTGTCCATAGATTTTTA
Organism: Tetragnatha versicolor; assembly: GCA_024610705.1. NCBI lineage: Eukaryota > Metazoa > Arthropoda > Arachnida > Araneae > Tetragnathidae > Tetragnatha > Tetragnatha versicolor. The sequence continues at coordinate 19,130,453 of JANDEH010000007.1, read as the reverse complement.
AAAATATCGCTTGTTATTTGGAAAGAAAAGATTAACAAAGATTACTTTACTGTAAGTTCCCCCTATTTAAAAATAAAAATAAAGAATTAAAAGAAGATGAGTGGTAAGAATTAAAAACTTAAATAAAAATTTAACAAAATTAAAGCTAATTTAACATTTATGCATCGAGATGCAGAAGTATTTCAGATAATAATGGCCTTTATAAATCAAAATCAAATCAGTAAGTTATTTCGAATGACCACGTAAAGAAACTACGGCAGAAACAGGCGCCAAGCTCTGCCAACTTCCAATTTCTACCTCGGCGACAAAATCAGCAATTTTCACCCTTAAATTCTCGTTTAAACGAATTGGAAATGACTCGTATCGAATCAGGAGGGTTCATATTATATAATGTGAAGCTTTTATTAAAGAAATTCCCCCAGAAACATTATAAAAATACAGTTTAAAATTGTTTTTTCCGAATCCGCGGAATTTAAAAAAATATCAAATAAAAAACAAATTCAGATAGAGAAATTTTTTCTTCACTAAACGATTCGTCATTGGTTTTTCTCGAATGGAAAATTGTCGGTATCATTTTCTCCTGATTATTCTGTGAGGAAGAGCAGTTTTTATGCCCCAAAATCCACCCGCCTCGCCTATGGGACTTCCCATGTTAAAAATTTCTTTCTGCCACCCAAACAGGTAATTAATGAATGGCCCCTAATGAGAAAGTTTTAAAATTTCTTGAACTTTTTTTTATCAAGGGGGAATAATTTCAAATTATACATTTTTAAGAGTTTTAATCATACAGCCTTTATATAATTTTTTATAACTAAAATTTGTTAATCTCTCTTTGTTTCCAGAGAAAGGCTTTTTAATTACTGATCCGTATAACATGTTTTTGGTATCAAACTGTTCGGATTCTTTTGAGGATGTGCAAAGTGCCTTTAGAATTTCTAAAAAAATTCTCAATTCTAAGATATTTCCATTTTTCTGGATTACGGATAAGGTTGCAGTTAACAGCAAGAAACTGTCGTACAATTTATTATACCTCCAATCACAATGACCAACCGACGCTACTCATTAACGATGAAAATAATTCCTTTCACGCTTTGAAAATGCGCTTCAAAATATGTACTTTCTAAATAAAATATTTTTAAAAGACTGATAAGAGTTTTCCAGAAACTCACAGATCTACTATTCAAGTATAGAATTTCACACACCAAAATTAAGGCTGAGCGCGCACTGGAAACTTTTGTCTCGGAGACTTAAAACACTAGTCACTCGAGAGCAATGCATTTCTATGAGGAAATTCTTGGCCTAGTGATCTAGCGACGAGACCAAGATCACTAGACCAAGAATTTCTTCATAGAAATGCATTGCTCTCGAGTGACTAGTGTTTTAAGTCTCCGAGACAAAAGTTTCCAGTGCGCGCTCAGCCTTATTGTTTGTAAACATTGAGTGCAATGTAGATTTTGTCTCTTATCATTTTTAATAGCTTAAATAGTATTGTTTAAAAAGTCTGTTTTAAAACTAAAACTTGAATGATAAAACACTAGATATTTTGACGAGTTACTAGGTACTATATTAAATTTAACAGATTCATTGCTGAACGTTTTTGTAAATATTGAATAACAATAGCACGAGCAGACTTGATGGATATTTTCAAGGAAAACGTGTTGATTAAATTATTGATAATTTAACCAATAAATATTCTAACTTTTAAGAGAGTGTGCTTCAAGAAAGTTGGTTGAAGTTTTTCTACTAATTGTTATAACGAATGTTTTATAAATAAATAATTTTAGTGAGCAGGGTTTTGTGGGGATTGCGAAGCGATCCGAAAGGCCCTGCGTCAGCAGTTAACGGGGGTTGGCGAGCGATAGCGAGCAGGGGGCGGTAGCTCCCTAGTATTTCAAAATAAAGTATACTATTCCTTAGATTGCCAAATCGTTAGTGTGCACAATACATAAACCCTATTCTAAATAAAAAAAATTGTTTGTTCTTAGTTAGATGATAGCATTCGAGAGAGGATACCATCTTTAGCATGAATTTAATACTATAATTAATTTAAAATAGTTATTCAAGGGGGTTCTCAGAGCATGCGTCTGGAAACTTTGCTCAGGGGTTTCCAAAATTTTCAGCCTTACGGCCACCTCAACTATTAAACAGCATTTCGGAGGCCGACTACTAACTCTAGACTCGAGATAAAAAGAATGAAAACCAGTGATCAAAATTCTGCTGTCAATAATTTTATGAATGAAATAAGGAGAGTTCACACCCCACCCGATTGCATTTCTAGATTTCTTCCTATTGTTGTTCATTTACTTCGTATTGTTCAAATATAAAATTAAATATTTTTAATAAGAAAAACTCTATAAAACTCTGCCTATTTATAAACTATCAGCTATGAAAACACCAATATAAATTCAATTAATTTATTTTAAACATTAGTTTACTTTATGATTTTTCCTTTAAAATAAATATATTTATGGAGAAAGCTCACTAGACTTTTACATTTACTAGATCTTTTATTATAATAATGAATACACATTAACAATCAGATTCTAGATGAATTTCGTGAAGGATCTTGTGAGGTCAAATTTGATTGTTAAGCGTTTGCGATTGCATCATTTGTTTACGACTTTTTTCAACTTTTATTTCTTCTATTCACTAAATAAATTTTTGAGGAAAATTTTGATTGCAGATTTCAATTTGCTACAACTTATATTATATTAATAAACCCCAAAACAAAAAAATTTAAAAAATATGAAACTTCCTCATCATTATTTTCAAAATAGAAAAACATGCATTTAATTTTTTCTAATTTAATATAGGCAAACACACGTGTATCTAGTGAATCTTTAAAAATAAAAGTTTTAAATAGTAATCAGTAAATAGTTTTAAAAAGTTTTTAAATTTATTTCGGGAGGGTCCCAAATATCCTCTAAAAATTACACAAAAATTTTCCAAATAAGTATTTATTATCTTGCAAAAGTCACATTCATTGAAAATTTACATGTTTTTTTTAAAAATAAGTTCACATAACGAATATCAGTGCTACACAAGAGGATAGTTGGCTTTGGTGGCAATTCCACATTGATTATTCTTATTTCTGGACATCATGATGTATCCTTTCATTCCCCAAGTCTCTCCCCAGCTTTAAGAAATTAATGAAAGAACTTTGTAAATGAATTATTACTTAACACTATTAGACAGTTTTTGTTTAACAGGTACATAGTAAAAATTCTGTAACTTAACTTTAAACATAAAACTAGTTGATCACATTTACATTCATATAAACAGCAAACCTTATTGAGCTTGTCACATATTTATATATCTATCATTTTTTAATAAAATATACAATACTGAATAAACTTAAAATTTGTTTAATATTCTATTCAAGCATATATGCTTCAAAATTATTATACAAAGGCTTATTTAAGTTTCTCCATTTGTTACTTATAAAATTTAGTTAACTTTTTACCCGTTTTTTACGAGCCAGTAGTCAATCCCATCTAAAGTTCCATATCCAACGATTAAAACTGAGTGATTTTGGGCATCTGTTCTGCATGTTGGTTCATCATAGACACCATTCCTGGAAATAAATTTAGTTTACTTCAATCCAATACGTAAATAAATTTCTCAGAGACAATTTCTGCTGTTATATCCCGTTCACACTGCCAGAAAAAAGACCCTTTATTTTCACTCCGCCCTTTGTTGGCATGGAAACACACTTTAGGGAAGCCAAAATCGCCCCATCCTTAAAGGGTGTTTGAAAATCATCCTTTATTCAACAAAGATGGCGGCGCACAATGTTTCCCAGGATGGGAAAATTCTTATTTTCGGTGATTTTTCTTAAAATAAAGGCCAAAGAAACTTTTAAAACAGTTTACACTGGACACAATTACAAACATATTTACATATTTATAGTTTTGAATTAGTACAATAATTTAACACAATAAAAGCCGGTCAAAATTATGAACCTTGATATATACAATGCTGTACTTCAATCTCTCCGCTAATTGCTTTTATAATTACTTATTAGTATAAATGTAATTTAAAACAACTGCTGATACAAAGAAAACAAAATATTAAACAAAAATTCAATCAAGAAAACTTTTCAGAACATTCTTGTTTATGAAATATGATAAAATTTATTAATTACTATTGAGTTGAACAATATTGAGGGGTAAACACTAACATCGGTTATTCACCTAACCTAAATATTTATATACAGGGTGTTTCAAAAATCCGTTTCAGGGCTTTTATTTAAAACCAACGTGCCCTAGGGTCACGGAAGTAAGGTCTACCCCTAGGTAAGTGACCCTGAAGAATCCATTGAGATGACTTACAGCCCCCTAGTAGCGAAATGAAAATAAAAAATTTAATAATACAATAAATAAATAGAATAAAAAATAGAATAAATAATAGAATAAAATGTAAAAAAATTTAAAAACTAAAGGAGATAGAACAAAAACCTCAGTAAGAGTATGGTTGCCAACAATATGAAGAACTCATTGAAAAAATTTCATGAAAATATCGTAAATATTTGCGGATATATTATATTAGTACTAGCGGTACCCGCCGTGCGTTGCTACGTCTTAAAATAATTATGAAAACAAATTAACATTTACTGTTACTATGTTATGCATTAAAACCAAATTTTTGACATACACTCAGTGTTATTTTTACGTGGAGCTGGGTGCAGGTGTCTCAGAAGCCCGTTGAGATGCCATATACTCAGCGTTCTGTCCACGCCGATCTTGGGACTGCTCTGGTGTCTCAGCAGCTCTGTGAGCTGCCTCAAGCTCCGCCTGTTCAAGTCTTAGCAGTTCGGCTTGAGAAACGTCTCGTTAAGTCTAGCTACTTTCATAGCTCGAGCTTTATTAGAGCTTTGGGAAATATTAAACTTACGCTTTCGCGGCATAATTCTTAGTAGGTACTCTTTTCCTACACTTCCAAAAAACAAAATCAGGCTTAAAAACTAAATCACATCGTCCCACGCAAAAACAAAATCACCTTTAAATATTGAAATCAATTATGATGCCAAAAGAGTGCAAAAACTCTCGAAAACAAAGTGACTATTTGTTTTTGGTATTAATACTAAAAATTAAATAAAACACAAAATAAGTAGATTTTGTTCCAATATTATTATTTTGAATTTATATAATTATTTTTTTATTTTTTTATGCTGCGAAATTGGTTTTCTATCCATTTTCTTTGCTTTAATTTCAAAATTTCATAGAAAAGATATTAATAAAATTGCCTAGTAAATACAACACTGGTACTACTAAAGTTTCCTATTATTGGCTTGCATGACAGGTAAAACAGGTTTTCAAACGCAGAAAAATAAGTGAAAAAAGAAGGAAAAATGGAAAAAAAGAATGAAGGACCGATTTTCTGTTTATAAATTATAGCCTATGTGTTATTCTGGTGTATAAGCTACATTATTGTAAAATTTCATTAAAATCCATTCAGTAGTTTTTGCGTGAAAGAGTAACAAACATACAGACAAACATTCACAATTAAGTATAATAGTAGTAGGATGTGAAAATAGCTCTCTAGCCCTCATAAAAGAAAAAGTTCGCTAATTTGCAAGTTTTTTTCGAGTTTTTATCAAATTTTGTCTTTATTCAACTAAAAAAACACAAAACTACACAATAACACTGAAAAATTTGCAAATTTACTAACTTTTTCTTTTTTGAGACCTGAAAAAGGGCTATTTTCACATGCTAATATTTCCGCGAATATTCAAGATATTTTCATGAATTCAGTGAGTTTTTCATAATGTGGGCAACAATACTTGCACTGAGGTTTTTGCTCTATCTCCTTCAGTTTTTAAATTAATTTTTCTAACTTTCTTATTTCGCCGCTAGGGGCGCTGTAAGTTATCTCAATGGATTCTCCAGGGTCACTTACCAAGGGGTAGACCTTACTTCCGTGACCCTAGGACACGTTAATTCCAAATAAAAGCCACGAAACGGACTTTTGAAACACCCTGTATAGTGTATAATAGGGTGGAGTGAGACTGGCCAAAAATGACCAACTTTGGAAATTAAAAACGCCTGAGGTGGGAATAGGGGCCATTTACGATAAAACTTAAAAATTAAAAACTTCAGTTCGATCAATTAATATCTTCAGGTTCCACATTCACGTTAAAGTTTCGAAATTTCATCAAATTTTACGTAAAAATGGGTATAAATGATTCCCACGCAACTTTAGCTCCTTTTTCAAACTATAACTGGTTGAGTTTATATTCTTAGGATGTCAAACAACATTTTAAGACCTTCTATGGACCTGAAATGGGGGGAATTTCCGATTTTTCAAGCCCGAAATAAGGGCGCATGCCATTAAAATAGTCTAGCGACCGAAAAACAAATTTTTGAATATCGGTACCAAATAGAGCTCAAAAGTTGCATTTTACGCTCCTTATTCATGGAAAAATAATAAAAAAATTCGTAAAAAATAATTAAGGTGTGTTTCGGCCATAGAATTTGAAAAAATGGATCTTTTGCATAGCGTATAATGGGAAAAGTCTTAATTAATCAAATTAAAGTTTTAAATGTTGTAAAAGCTTATAGTTACCTTAGTTTAGTGTATTAATAGTCAATAATACTTTTGAGTTCATTATTAAATTTTTTAAAATCAAGTTAACAGCCTAAAATTGGAAATGTGGATGAAAAAACTTAAAAATCCCAAAATTCATAAACTTTAAGTTCAAATATTTTATGCAGTCTGTAATACACAATCTTGTTTACATAAAATGCTTTTAAAACATTAAGGTTGATATTTTTACAGAAAACAGACGAAAAAAGCGTTATATTGCACTACAGGCATTTTATTCCAAACTTTAACCTAAACTACCACTTTTTGTAACAAGTCTTCAAACTTAAAGTGACGAAATATCAAATAAAAGGTTATGATTTGTGTTATACACTGCTCACAACAATTAAAGGATATTGGTGGTTTTGGTTCATATTGACAAGCAAATAAAAAATTTGCAGTGGTTCAAGCATTTTTCATAAACTTTGGGCCATTTCAAAGATAAATCCATGCAGTTATCAAAATAAAAATTTCATTTTTACTTTTTTTTTATCAAAATTGGAAAATGCACATTTTGCAATGTTAATGCACGTTAAGCAAAAAAACTGAAAAATCTACCAATACTTAATTGAAACCCAATTTCGCTTGGGGTATGCTTTCTTCTGACTTGAAACAACGTTGTGGGACTGTTTGCCACCAGGTTTGTTTGTTTATTTTTGAGGGGCTGTGGTGTTTTCTCCATTTTCCACTTTTAGAGCATTTTTCAACACCTGAGCTGTTTGGGAAATATTTGGATGGTCAGAAATTGGTTTCTCAAGCATGTCCTAGACTTGTTCTATTGGATTCATGTCGAGAGAACGTACTGGTCAATCCCTTTCTAGCGATTTCTTCATCCTGAAGAAAATCATTAACTAAGGTAGCACAATGTTTTCTCCAATTACCATCCCTGAAAGTTAAATTATCACCGATTTCTCCTGCATGAGGGGCAACCAGATGTGTAAGGATATTGACCTTATTATCCTGAACCACCAGAAACGGCCCCTTTACCGGTGGGGGGTCTTTATTCCATAGATAGAGATGGTGCTCTATTTCATCACTCCGCATCTTCAAATCTGACTTCTTCATGTACAAAAAAGGGGTTATTTTGTGTTCCTTGTACCCACCAGACAAAAATCAGAAGTTATCAGGATGAACTGAGGGTCAGATTTGAAGATGTGGAGTGATGAAATAGAGCACCATCTCTATCTATGGAATAAAGACCCCCCACCGGTAAAGGGGCCGTTTCTGGTGGTTCAGGATAATAAGGTCAATATCCTTACACATCTGGTTGCCCCTCATGCAGGAGAAATCGGTGATAATTTAACTTTCAGGGATGGTAATTGGAGAAAACATTGTGCTACCTTAGTTAATGATTTTCTTCAGGATGAAGAAATCGCTAGAAAGGGATCGACCAGTACGTTCTCTCGACATGAATCCAATAGAACAAGTCCAGGACATGCTTGAGAAACCTATTTCTGACCATCCAATATCTCCCAAACAGCTCAGGTGCTGAAAAATGCTCTAAAAGGGGAAAATGGAGAAAACACCACAGCCCCTCAAAAATAAACAAACAAACCTTGTGGCAAACAGTCCCACAACGTTGTTTCAAGTCAGAAGAAAGCATACCCCAAGCGAAATTGGGTTTCAATTAAGTATTGGTAGATTTTTCAGTTTTTTTGCTTAACGTGCATTAACATTGCAAAATGTGCATTTTCCAATTTTGATAAAAAAAAGTAAAAATAAAATTTTTATTTTGATAACTGCATGGATTTAGCTTTGAAATGGTCCAAAGTTTATGAAAAATGCTTGAACCACTGCAAATTTTTTATTTGCTTGCCAATATGAACTAAAACCACCAATATCCTTTAATTGTTGTGAGCAGTGTATATAAAAAGGGAAAATTTAGGATATATTTTAAGTAATTTTAATGCTCTGATCTGAAAAAATGAATATAAATAAGTATAAAAATGAATTTTTCTCTCTAAGCTGTATGCCTCATCTACTTAGCTCAAATTACAATGCAATACCCTTGTAAATACTTTTTTGACGATTAAAACACCGAATTAAGGCAACTATAAGTTTCTACACTAGCGGAAATAAAAATCCCAACACCAAGAAGGAAAGGAGATATCAAAGTCAAATTTATTTATGTGATTGCACATAGTATCAATGTGAATTGCTTAAAAAATCAGCCTTCCTGGATATTAGGGGGCCGAGAAAACCAGGGAGGAGTGTTGTCTCCATAGGTGTCCATTACCGCCGTCAAACGTCATGGTATGAGTGACATGGGCTCTAAATGACTTTTGAGGGATTGGAGGACCATGTTGCCTCCTCGCGTAGTCCAAATTCATATGGTGCACCAGCGGACGTTGCATACCGGGCTAGGTGATTTCTCCTCTTTCTCCGGACATGTTTTGTGAGCGTTGGTTCTTACGAACGGATAGGCCAGGGTAAAATGCAACATAGGGGGTTAAGAAGAAAGCTTGGACATTGCATAAATCATGTGTTTGTGCATTTTTCTCTTGAAATTTGTCCCCAGGACAGGTCTGAAAGTAAGAACGGACAACCGGCTAAAAAACCTCAATGAAGCAGCTCTGGTTGGCCAAAGTACCAGTAGATCATACTGAGGACAAGCGGCAGTGGGATGGATGTCGTTTGCAGTACTGCGGATTGTCCGTTTGGTCTGCATAGCTTCTTACATCTTTGTCTACAAACCAGGAGCTGAAAATGGACCTTTCTGTTTCCAATAGTGCACGAAGTAAGTAAATGAAAATCCCAATTTCATGACATTGTGTTTATGAGAGAATCCAGCTTTGGTTTGGAGCACCACGACGGTTGGGTATGAGTTTGAAGACACAATGGAGAGAGCGTACTCAGCTGATGATTTTCTAATCGTTCCACGGAGGGGTGATGCAGGATGCATTGGATTCCCTTTCTGCAACTCCTGAGTATGATTCACCAGTACTTCTTCCAACCAGAGCTGCGTCATTGATGTTTTTTAGCCGGTTGTCCGCCCTTACCTTCAGACCTGTCCTGGGGACAAATTTCAAGAGAAACATGCACAACCACATGTTGTATGCAATGTCCAAGCTTTCTTCTTAACCCCCTAGGTTGCATTTTTACCCCGTCTTACCCGTTCTCTAGAACCAACACCCACAAAACAAGTCCGGTTAATGAGGAGAAATCACCTAGCCCGGTATGCAACGTCCGCTGGTGCACCATATGAATTTGGACTACCTGAGGAGGCAACATGGTCCTCCAATCCCTCAAAAGTCATTTAGAGCCCCTGTCACTCAATACCATGACGTGTGACAGCGGTAATGGACACCTATGGAGACAACACTCATCCCTGGTTTTCTCGGCCCCCTAACATCCAGGAAGGCTGATTTTTTAATCAATTCACATTGATACTATGTGCAATCATAGAAATAAATTTGACGTTGATATCTCCTTTCCTTCTTGGTGTTGGGATTTTTATTTCCGCTAGTGTATTACATTTTAAACTTTAATTTGATTAATTAAGACTTTTCCCATTAAACTCTATGCAAAAGATCCATTTTTCATGTTCTAGGGCCAAAACACACCTAAATTATTTTTTACAAATTTTTTGGAGGGTAAAACGCAACTTTTGAGCTCTATTTGGTACCGATATTCAAAAATTTGTTTTTCGGTCGCTAGACTATTTTAATGGCATGCGTCCTTATTTTGGGCTTGAAAAATCGGAAATTCCCCCCATTTCAGGTCCATAGAAGGTCTTAAAATGTTGTTTGACATCCTAAGAATATAAACTCAACCAGTCATGATTTGAAAATGGAGATAAAATTGTGTGGGAATCATTTTTAACCATTTTTACGTAAAATTTGATGAAACTTCGAAACTTTACCGTGAATGTGGAACCTGAAGATATTAATTGATTTAACTGAAGTTTTGAATTCTTAAGTTTTATCGTAAATGGCACCTATTCCCACCTCAGGCGTTTTAAATTTCCAAAAAAAAGTTTTTCGCTCCACCCTAGTGTATAACCTAAATCAAATTTCATAAAAATTCCATACGTCTGGAGTTCGAATCCCCGTTTGGCATGGATGTTAGTTTCTGTCCTTGTGTGTGATGAATGAATGTGGCCCCCCTGTAAAAAGGAGTTGTGCCTGCGAATGTGTGTGTGTGGCTTGGGCAACAGTAACTTCACCTCCGTGGCTTCGGCCACAGGTGCCCACTGGGTAACGCGAAGAAAGTACTAATTTCGGCGTGTCTGTTGGTCAATGAACTCTGTTATCCGCAACTGTTCAATTACCTGCCATTGGAAATAAAAAAAATGTCCTAAGGTCGCAATTCATGCATGTGGATATAACAAACTAATCACATTTATAAAATTAAGTGCATGATTTTACTCGAAATTTGGACAACAGAACATGTAACCAAAACAAATAACATGTAACAAAAACTAGTTTTACGATGTTCAACGATGCAATTTCATCCAATGCAGATTCTTCAAAAGTTTTTTTAAAACTAAAATTTTCTCTCAACACCCTGTTTCTAAAGATAAGTAAAATCCTGATAAAATATCTATTTTGCCTCACTTGTAAGATCCGAAACCGGGCCCCGTCGAGTCGATAGCTGCTGAAACTGGTCCCACAGTTGCCACGGCTTGCTTCAAGGCTTCTTCGTCTCCAGATGGAATATCTACGAATCCAGTGCAGGTGGCTTCGACGCCCTTTTCAACAATTTTGATTTTTTGAATAAAAATTATTCCGTTCTCAATGTCACATGTATTTAACTATTTCAGCAAAACTAAAGAAACTTTAATAAATTAACATTTAGTTGGTAGTTTCTCGTCAGTTTTCCGTGAGTAAAAATATATTTCATGGGTGACAGATAGAATGGGCTTAGTTTATTTTTCGGCATGAATTCATTTTCATGTATAGGATGATGAAGTATTCTTATTTATTACTGTTGGGAAATAAAACATTACTTTATAAAGATCTCTATTTTTGTAATAATTTAACTATAACTTTCCTAAAAATAATGTATTTATTAACTATTTATTATGTATCTTAATGAGTAAATCAACTTTTTGAGGTATTTTAAAGTTTCTACAATTTTAATAATTTTAAATATTTATTCATTTACTAGCTGATATGCCCCGCCTTCCAGGGGAGGAGTATGGGGTGGAGTTATAACTTTCTTTTTTTTAGCATTGCGAATACATTTTACACCTTATTTTGGCATGTAGTGAAAATGGTATTAAAATCCACATACTTGTCAATCAATCATCAATAACGTTTTTTTTCTTTAAAATTTTTAATTCATTTTCTACCTTCCAGGCGCGGATCCAGAGGGTAGCACTCTGGACAGCACCCCCCCCTTGGGAACCCAAAAAGGTTGTCAAAATGTGTAAAACCCTACTTTTACCGGTCTAATTTCCAATTTTTTTTCTGGGGGAGGACACCCATACCTCCCATTAGTACCACCAAGGGATCTTCAGTGATAATATTTAGGAAATCCCCAATATTTTGACATTTTGGGTGAAAAAGTAAAGGTAATAGTGTTGAAAAGTGCCCCCCTTAGACTCAAAACGTTTCTAAAAATGAGTTTAAACCCTACTTTTACACGTAAAATTTCAAAATTTTTCTGGGGGAGGACCCCTATACCCCCAATGGTACCAATGGGGATCTTGTCTGGAAAAGTGCCCCCTCTTGGAGCCGTGCTGGATATTTGATGTGTGAAAGGTGCCTATATTTTGATGAGTGAAAGGTGCCTATATTTTGATGAGTGAAAGGTGTCGTATTAAGCATTTTAAATTTTGAACGATTTCTGCATTTACCACATGATTCCCATAAAAAAAACAAAATATTAGAAAAATATTCTTCCCAAAATCACTTAAAATGCTCAATTTGATTTTATTATATATTTGGTATAAAATTTGATAAATAAAACATATTTCTGCAATTTAAGAAAAAATACAATACTTCCACTTAAAGGGTTTTGAATATTAACTCTAGTTTTTGGTCTGTTAACCAACTTTCTTAAAAGCTACAATATGATTAACATTTGATTTTTCATCCTCATTACCATGGAGACTATTTTAACAACAATGCTATTCCATGAAACTTTTTATTTAAAAACTAAACTCTCAAATAAAAATATTTTGTACTATACTTACCAGTTTTAAAATTTTAAATTTTGTTGAAATATATTTTTAGATTATAAATAAGATTTTTAAACCGCTTTAGATATAGCTTTTCTTTTGAAAACTTGTTATTTTGCATTATGTTTTTTTGTAACAATGGGGTGAACAGATCTCTTCTGGAGGAGAAATAAAGCTATTTCAGCAAAATGACCATAAAAAGAACAAAAAAGGGGTCAAGGGGTCAATTAAAGTTTTCGAAACATAGCCTATGTTTTTTCTGGGATTGTTTTACGTATGTAACCAATTTTGGTGCCGATCGGAAGAAAACTGTGGATTTGTATAGAAGACACAAACACACACATACACATTGAATTTTATTATCTAATATAATAAAATTCAATGTGTGTTTTTGTGTGTTTGTCTTTAATACAAATCCACAGTTTACGATCAGCAACAAACTTAGTATACCTACGTAAAAAAACTCAAGAAAAAACATAGGCTATGTTTCGAAGACTTTAATTGACCCCTTGATCCTTTTTTTGTGTTTTTTATGGTCATTTTGCTGAAATAGCTTTATTTCTCCTTCAAAAGAGATCTGTTCACCCCATTGTTACAAAAAAAAATCATAATGCAAAATAACAAGTTTATAAAAGAAAAACTATATAGTCTAATAAAGTTATAACTATAATATAAAAGTATAATTAATAGCCCAGGCAACGAAAAGGTATGAAGGGAAATTCTAGGGTCACAATTTTTGACTTCGTAACTTTGTTTGGACTAGTTAGGAGGTGAACATATCAAAAGTCCCCGCCCCTAGCCCTTAAGCCGGAGGGAGGAGGGGTGTTCGAAAGTCTCACTTTTCAGTTTTTGGCTTATTACTCTTACAAAATGCATCCCCACGAAAAAGTTTCAATTACCTTTTTAAAGAAGATAAAATTTTCAAAAAATTAAGACTATTCCCAGCTTTATACGTTCATTTGATCCCGAGTTATATCTCCTCAAAAATTGGAAAAAATTCGAACATTTGAGTTAAAGTCGTCTTTAAAGCAATATATTGGCTATATTACCCATATAAGAGGAAATTAAAGGCTATAAACTTTTAATGCACTTATTTAGCTTTAATTCATGCTCTGAAGCAAGTCTGTGAGATCAATAGTTCTCAAGCTATCTTGAAAAAACAAAAATTCGGAAAATGAGATTTTTCCAGTATAGTCCAGTCAAATTGTATTTATTTTGGCCAAATTTTGGGGTGGAATATAATTTTCGCTTACTGTAAGTTTTTTGGGGTGCTGCTTCTGAATCTGAATCTGAGGTTTCCGAACAAAATTTCGTGACGGAACATGGTGAAAATTCGAAAAAATGACAAAATTCACCCTTTTTATTCGTTTTCTGCCCGTAGAACATAACCTTTACGATTCTGAGTAAAACAGTTAGTACAAAAATAAAGAAGAAAAAACAAGCTACAAAAAAGTCAATTAGAACTTTTCTCTCAGATGAAGGGTTCAGACGCCAGAGAACGCTGAATATTGGGACATTTTTGTTCGAATAGCGGAAAAACCAAAAAACGTCACTCCTATCACCGAAAAACGGTCTGTTTTGGAACAGGATGGAACAGAACTGCTTTACTCATATGATAGGTACATGAAATGAAACTTCTGCATTCTTAAATGTAAATTAATTAATTAATTAAGCTTTACAATAAAATACAAGCAATAACGAAATTCTATATTTTTGCAATATGACATTGTTATAGCATAAATGCTTATCAATAATATATCACAGAATAATAAGCATTGGTACATAAAATTTAATTTTATGTAATTTAAGTATACAGAAGTTTGATTTCATGTACTTAGCATATAATTAAAGAAGGTCTTATAGTATCCTGTTCCAAAACAGACCGTTTTTCGGTGATAGGAGTGACGTTTTTGGTTTTTCCGCTATTCGAACAAAAAAGTCCCAATATTCAGCGTTCTCTGGCGTCTGAACCCTTCATCTGAGAGAAAAGTTCTAATTGACTTTTTAGTAGCCTGTTTTTTCTTCTTTATTTTTATACTAACTGTTTTACTCAGAATTGTAAAGAATATGTTCTACGGGCAGAAAACGAATAAAAAGGGTGAATTTTGTCATTTTTCGAATTTTCACCATGTTTCGTCACAAAATTTTGTTCGGAAACCTCAGATTCAGATTCAGCACCCCAAAAAACATACAGAAAGCGAAAATTATACTCCTACCCAAAATTTGGCCAAAATAAATACAATTTGACTGGACTATACTGGAAAAATCTCATTTTCCGAATTTTTGTTTTTTCAAGATAGCTTGAGAACTATTGATCTCACAGACTTGCTTCAAAATAAATTAAAGCGTAATAAGTGCATTATAAGATTATAGCCTTTAATTTCCTCTTAGATGGGTAATATAGTCAATATATTGCTTTAAAGACGACTTTAACTCAAATGTTCGAATTTTCCCCCATTTTTGAGGAGATATAACTCGGGATCAAATGGACGTATAAACCTTGGAATGGTCTTAAATTTTTGCAAATTTTATCTTCTTTAAAAGAGATGATTGAAACTTTTTCGTGGGGATGCTATGTTCACCTCGTAACTAGTCCAAACAAAGTTACGAAGTCAAAAATTGTGACCCTAGAATTTCCCTCTATACCTTTTTTTGAGCATTCGTTGCCTGGACTATAAATGAAATTTTAAATTTTAAAACTGGTAAGTATAGTACAAAATATTTTTATTTGAGAGAGACCAAAGATGTAATAAAATCATGAAAATACGATTAATTAAGGGTAGATAATTCAGTAATTAATTAGGTAATTCAGCATTTTAAGTGATTTTCGGAAGAATATTTTTCTAATACTTTGTTGTTTTTTATGGGAATCATGTGGTAAAGCAAAAATCGTTCAGAATCAGGGATGGCAAAAAGAACGAAACTAAACTCAGAAACTGTGATTTTAAGGTATTTATTTCCTCCCGGAACAAAGTTCAACAGTCTAAAAAATTTTATTTTCTCCGCGATAAAATCAAACTTAAAATTTGATATTTCGTTTCCTCCGGATTAGAACCAAATGCCTTTTGAAATTGGATTTTGTTCCTGGAACTATACTTAAAACGAATTAAAGTTGAGTTTTTTCCTGGAACAAATCTTTGGGATTCTTTATGTTTTAATTTTCATACGGATCTTAATTCAGCCTAAATTGTGCCCTCCGTAAAGAAATAAAACACGGCTTTAACTCCTCATTTTTTCTCCGGATCAAAAGTCAACGCTGCTTTGATACCAAGATTTCCTCTCGGAACCATACGAAACACCGTCTCGACAGTTTTGCTCCAAGAAAAATTCAAGGCAGCTCTGATTATTTACTTTCGTTCCGGAACCAAATTCAACACGGAGGAAACCCTTTACTTTGCTCCGAAATTTTTTTTACCGGGTTTAAAAAAACTTGAGTTTCGATCCGGAACAACAATAAATGTGAGTGAAATGCTTAAATTTGGTCCCGAAGATTTTATTTATTGTTTCTAATTTAAATACTACACACAATATATTTAATATTACACAATAGTATTGTCGGCAAATGACTTTTGATGCAAGTGCTTTAATTTCCAGCTTTCTATCCAAACGAATGCCGAAGTCGAGTCTCAACCAAAATAATAACCTTATGAATATGAGTGAATAAAAAAATAATCATCTGTAACAGTTACGGGGGGCTAGAAGTAGTTTAGTTTGTTGGGTTTGAGAGTGAGTGAGTGAGAGAGAGAGAGAGAGAGAGAGAGAGAGAGAGAGAGAGAGAGAGAGAGAGAGAGAGAGAGAGAGAGAGAATTCAAAATTCAAGAAGGAATTTTATATAGTTTAAGCTGTTATAAATATCTAAAATTTGTGATCAATTAATAATAACTGATCGGTATTTGTTTCTTGGGATTTCAAACTGATGGAATTTTAGGCTGTTGGGATAGATATTTGTAATTTCGGGGAGTCAGGATTTCTTTAGTTGGGATTTTATACTGAGAAGATTCCATGCTGTCGGGATTTTGTTTCTTGGGATTTTGGACCAACAGCATTTCGTTTGTAGAGATTTCAGTTTTTAGTATACTAGGCTGTCTGGATAATGGCTGTCTGAATATCGGCTGTTGGGATTTTGGCTGTGTGAAAGACAAGACACAGTTTTTTTTAAATATTGAATATTAGATTTTTCTAAACTTCACTTTGAAATTTATCAAATAATGCAAAAAATAGTGTTAATTAGAATATAATGTTGCCTTAGGAACAAAATGAAAACATACTATTCACATTTAATTTTGTTCCAGAGCGATTCCAACTAATTAAACCCCGCTAAAATTTTATACGGAGCCAAAGTTAAGTGTAGCCGCCGTGTGTAATTAGGTTCGGGAACGAAACTAAATCACCAAAGCTGCCTTGAATTTTGCTCGGAGCAAAACTGCCGGGACCGTGTTTAGTTCGGTTCCGAGGGGAAATCTTGGTTTCAAAGTTGCGTTGACTTTTGATCCGGAGAAAAACTGAAAAGTCGAAGTATTGTTTGATTTGGTTCAGGAGGAAACTAGGGAAATGATTTGGATCCGGGACAAAATTAAAATATAGAGATCGCTTTAGTTTTGATCAAGAACGAAACTGAAATTTTAATTCGTGATACTTTATTTCCAGGAACAAAATCAAAAGTCAAAATGAATTGGTTTTTTATCCGGAGGAAGCACAATCTCATATTGAAGTTTCTTTTTCATCCCGGAGAAAAAATTTAAATGTAAATGAGTATTAGTTTCGGTCAAGAAGGAGTGAAACCTGAGAGTTCCGTTCCATTTGCCACCCCTGTTCAGAATTTAAAATGCTTGATTCGACACCTTTCACTCATCAAAATATAGGCGCGGAACCAGCACGGCTGGACAGCAGTGGGGGGTACTTTTACAAACAAGGTCCCCATTGGTACCATTGGGGGTATGGGGGTCCTCCCCCAGAAAAAATTTGAAATTTGACGTGTAAAAGTAGGGTTTAAACTAATTTTTAGAAACGTTTTGAGTCTAAGGGGGGCACTTTTCAACACTATTACCTTTACTTTTTCACCCAAAATGTCAAAATATTGTGGATTTCCGACTTCCTAAATATTATCACTGAAGATCCCTTGGTGGTACTAATGGGAGGTATGGAGGTCCTCCCCCAGAAAAAAAATTGGAAATTAAACCGGTAAAAGTAGGGTTTTACACATTACATTTGACAACCTTTTTGGGTTCCCAAGGGGGGCGCTGTCTACAGTGCTACCCCCTGGATCTACGCTATCTAAAAATTTTCAAGAAAAAAATCTCCATGTCCACCCGAGCAAGGCCTAGCATATGAGCTTGTATTAGATAACATAATAATTAACTTATAAATACAACTTTTATGAAAAATTAATTTGGAAAATGCCTCAAACGTTTAAAAAAAGGTTTTTGTTGCTTGCCTGTAGTTGGTCGACTTAATTTGTATTTGTATTTGTATTTTTAGGCACGCAAAACTGAAAATATTTTACTGTCTGAATTTAGTTTAATTTTAGTGTGTGCCATTTTATATTTAGGTAATTAAATGATAACCATTTGAATTACTTCTTTTGCAGTTTTTAGTGATTTCAAACCATGTTTAAATTTATTTGATTTTCCGGGATAGATGGCCGTGTTTGAATAGAATTTCCAAACGTTTCGCTCTCAGCTTCGGAGAGCATCCTCAGTAGCAAAAAATCAACTGATAAAAATTGAAAATAAAAAAACGTTTGGAAATTCCATTCAAACACGGCCATCTATCCCGGAAAATCAAATAAATGTATCTTCAGGTCGTGGAAGTTTTCATCAATTCATGTTTGTTTTGGCTATCAAATTTTTGTATCCAAACAATTGTACAAATTATTGAATTTTTGTTGACAAATAATTGTATTTTTTACAGATTTTTGTATATAAAAATTTTAAATGGAATATTCGTATTCAGAAGGCAGTGAAAAATAGTCTGTAAATTAAAAATGTATCATAAAGGGGTCCTTAGATTTTTTTAATTGTTTTTTGCCATTTCTTTTAATTAAGAAAATAAACTTTTCGTGCACTGATTTTTATTATGCTATTATTCAGGAGGTCATTCTCAAGTGAAAAACGTTAAAAACCAAAAGTTGCAATTTTTACTGGTTTTACCCCTTTTTCTTTTTTTTTTCGTTAGATTTTCTGGACTGAATTGGTTTGATGCAATTTTTACCATCGGGGCATTGGCAATCGGCCTCGTTAAGACCCATCGGCCATCGGCTTGCCGATGGAAATTTTGGAACAATCGGCATCGGCCCATCGGCCAAAAAAGTGCCATCGGTCGAGCCCTAGATCCAATGAAATGATCCATTTTCGACGGTGTAAAAACTAGTGATGGGCAAAATCGATAATTTTAGGTATCGAGTACTTTTTTTTTCGATGTTGGGAAATGAACCTGAATGGGCCATTTTTCTAAGGCCTATCCATACTCAGACTGAATTTCAGAAAACTGAAAGCGATCCATCAAAAATGAATAATAATAAATTGTGCCGAATATGTGAAGTCACACCACTATTTAATTTAATTTTTTATGTATAAGATATTTTAATTCATTCCTGCATTGAATCGCTTATTTCTGAAAACATGTCAAACGCCACTTTTCTTGTTTTGAGATAAACGAGAAAAACTGTATAGAAGCTCACTACCTTTTTTTGAAGATGTTTAGTAATTTTTTCTTAAAGTAGAGCTCAGTTGGATATTTTACAGACAAAAAGAATTTGTTTAATGTTTTTATTCTTTTCATAACTATTTTCAAAGCTTAACTAATTTATTTAAGGATTTGGTAATAAAAGTGGGGATATTAGCTGAAAAAAATATTTCCTTATTAATTACTAACCCATAAAATTATTGTAGAATTCTCATTTTTTTCTCTTTTGGTTAGTAGATGTATAAAAACCTTTTTTTATAAATAATTTTAACTCTAGACTCAAAAGTAGTGGTCAGCCAATTCAAAATGTTACTATAGACATCTTCTAAGTCAATTAGGTAGTTGTTTAGATGTAACTTTCGGAAAAGTAAAACGATTTTGGCTTTAAAAGCCTACAAAATCCGTTAATTAGTTCAATATTATGATCTGGGGTATAGATTTGATGTCCCCTTTTAATAAAGGGATTCATAGATTCAAAATCTCAATCACATGGATTAATAAAGGGCCACAAGTATGGAAATTTTAAATATATATAGCTATCAAAACGTCCTTAGTCTTGAGATTCGTACAAAAATTTAAAAAATATGGTTTATAGTATGGCTTGATGGACCTCACCTCTAAATAATGACTTTTCCAATCGCCTTTAGTGTTTGTATGCGATTAAATAAAAACAGCTGTCCCAAACAAGCTGCATATGAGACGGCATGAACAAAACGTCACCTTAGAATCAAAAACTACTATCTCCGTTCGGCAAACTTCGGAGATCCCGATCCTTGGCTACTTAAAATCAGACGCCAATTCAAATCACTACCCATAAAAAATCTACCAATTAAATGCCACTAAATCAAAAAATAATAAAAATTACTTCAGATCGTTCCAGGCGCTCATTTGATTGGTTTGACACTTTGCCAGCTCGAGGATGTCACGCTTACGAACCAATGAAGTGAGCTTTCTCGATTGCAATTCCGAATATTTCCGAATCAGACCAGAAGGCAGTATTATTTGATTTTAATATGACGAAAATATTGCGTCTGATATGGCAACCTGCTTACGATATCAGACCTCCAAGATTGTCATTGAATCTAGCTAGTTTCGCAACAGCAAATGAAATAATTGGAACACATTTTTCGTTATAAAAGAAAATCTAATCATGGTAGAAGTACAATATTTTAAACACATATACAATTATTTTTTACAAAAATATTGTCGTTTAGTTTTTAAAAAATTTGAATTAGTTTTAGAATTATTAAGATTCAGAGTTTTAATTTTTTCCCTTTTTAAGTTTAACAATGGATAGCACCAACCCTTTACCAACGCCAAAACCGCCAACAAAGCGAGCAAAATGAACGACTAAGCTGCATGAATTTTCAGAGATAGTAGTTTTTGATTCTAGGCGACGAAAATTCCCCGCAGTTTAAGTGCAGAAACAAGTCAAGCGACGTCGTTTGAAATGTTTCTGTACTGAAACTGAAATTTAACATGCTGGAAAACTACTTTTAAATCAAGTTATTTTTAGAATTCTTACTTTAAAATTTGGGTTTACCACTACTGAATCCCATGACACCAATAAGGGCCGTATTCAGACATTCGAGATTTGGAAACTCACTAGTGAGATCGAACAGTGAGATGAAAATTCGTATTCTGACTGCCAAAATCTCCCCGCCGAAAGGCGAACTCGAACGCTCGAACCGCACCAGCTCCTCGGCATTCGAGTGTTCGAGAGAATTCATTCGAGTGAGTCTCTGATTGGCTAGGCGCCTTCCGTGACGTCAATTCTGAGCCAGAGCCGACGGTTTAGCTTACGAGAGGAACTATTTGCGCAAACAAAAAATGAGGGAAAAGTTTCTAACAGTTACCCATAGAGGAACCAGGAACATATTATTTGCCTTAACGCTAAAATTGTAAATTTTACTGAGAATATACTAAAAAAATTTAGTTACATATTACGTTCTATGGGATAGCTGTATCGTTGTCACAGTTGTTTGTTTGTAAGGCCGGCTGGAGATGGCACCACTACTGTCCAAAAATCTCGTTTAAAGCAAGATTTTTAATTTTTATATTAGAGTTGTTGACGATACAGCCATGCGTTCTTTTACATTTATAATTTATTTATTATTTTTGCAACACATATCAAATCTCAAAACGACATTTTAGCACTATTGGACGCGAGATATATACCAACATAAAACACGTGGAGGAATCATTCCCAACTTGTCACGCGTCTCCTAATTGGCCACGAACTCGCCAATCAACCAATAAGCGAAAGAGTGAGGTCTCCTCCCATCTCACTAGCGTGATTTTTGGAGTCAGAATAGCATTTTTAACTCGAATGGTGAGGTCGAACATTCGAGGTGAGTTTACAAATCTCGAATGTCTGAATATCGCCCTAACTCATTTTTGAAATAAGTGGCGTTTGATACGTTTCAGAATTAAGCGATTCAATTAATGTTTATAGTCTGTTCATTTTGAACTGGCGCTTGAAAATATTTCCTTCCCCCACCACCGATCGGTAACCATAGCA
This sequence comes from Tetragnatha versicolor, assembly GCA_024610705.1. Taxonomy (NCBI): domain Eukaryota; kingdom Metazoa; phylum Arthropoda; class Arachnida; order Araneae; family Tetragnathidae; genus Tetragnatha; species Tetragnatha versicolor. Next base: position 19,108,542 of record JANDEH010000007.1, on the reverse strand, counting down.
ACTATCTTCGTCAAAGTGACGAAGAAGGCTTACTATTGGCTGCTCGAAGATAGTAACTATGGTTACGCTTCTAGCGTGGGGGAAAGCACTATTTCTCAAGCGCCAATTCTAAGTGAATAGAGTATAGGACACTAAAGCATTGTTATTCTAGCAAAACATAAATTTCTTATTAATTATTTCTACCAATTTATATGGATTACAATCATTTAAATCTAATTTTCAATATCTTTTACTGGTGAGTATTATTTATTTAGCAATATTTTTTTAAAGAATTTCGTGTTATGAAGCTTTAACTTTTGCAAAAGTAAAATTAACTAATTTTTATTCCCTGTTACTGAATAGTTTAATGTTTTCAAAGCCTAAAGAATCAAAACAAAATTAAATTTAGTTGATTAGAATTCTACGCAGTTAAATTCAGATAGCGAGCGGGACAAAATAAATTACACATGCGTATTAACTACTTGATCGTTTTGCATTGAAGTTGTAATTAGTAAATATAATTTTTGAATTAAACATTTAAAATAATATTTTTTGCCTGAAAGATTACTATGCTTAAAAACTTTTGAGAACTAACAAATTTAATATTAAATACTTTTTATTTTGTTGATAATATTTTATTAAAGCAATGCCAGATCAAAATACTTTTCTTGAAAAAAATTCATAAATAAAAATATAAATGAGTCAAGAGATGAGTTTTATAAACTTAAACCCTGTCCGAATTATTTATACTAAATGCAAAATGGATCTATCCAATAGTTATGGGAAAATTATGTCACATTTGTTTTGCACCCTCCAGGAATGGTGATGTCCTGTTTCGTCTCCTTGTCAAATATTGTGCTGTTTCATCCCCTGGATAATTTATGACTGTTTCTTAGTGCTGTTTCTTCTCTTCCTTCAAATTTGGGGCAATAAATACAGTTTGGCTTCAAAAAAATGTTCCGTTCCCAAAAAGCCGCATTAAGCCGATATCCGTCCTTCTTAAATATCAATCTTAACATTTTAAAATTTAAAGAGTCTCGTTTGTCCTTCCCTGCATTCATTTGCCCGAATGTCTATTTTCCAAGTGACCAGTGGTTGCGAACAGCATAATATCAAGGATAATTGCAACAATTCCATTGTATCAGATAATAATATACCAAATCTATATCTATACTAAATTTATGAAACACAAAAATATTTTTAAAAACACGTTTTTAAAATGTACTCTACTAAAAAGTACAAGCTAATTTTTATAACTCCTTGTAAGACGAAAAACGTGGATATCATGCATTTAGGTATTTGATTCTCTCAGCACTCCCCATGTTGCTATTTTTTTTTATCATGTACAGATTATACATAATGCATGATTCCCACGTTTTTCGTTTTTAGTCCAGGCAACCTATAACTTAACCCAGGTTTTGGCAACCTGCTGCTCGCGAGCCGCATGCGGCTCTTTTAATGTAAAGTTGCGGCTCTCCAGTTCCATATGAAAAAAATTTATAATATATCTTTAAAACCCTTAATTATCTAATCAAATCAATGTGACTCACAATTAGCGGTGTAACCCAAAGTTTTTAAGATGACTCATCTTAACCCATTACTGCCTGACGTCCCTTTTTAGGGACGTTTTTTTAAAACCCTCCTATTTCTACAAAAATTGTTCCTTTGAATCAAAATTTGCACTGATGTATCTCTGATCTTCATAGAACATAAAGAACACAAGAAGAAAGCAGAATTTTAAAAATTTTTTACTTTTTTAAAGTTGGAAGATAGAATTTTTCAGAAAAGTGCTTTTTTAAAAATTTCAAAAGAAAAAGCTTAAAAATCCTAGTTGTTACTTTTAAAAAATTTCAATTCCGATATATATTACTGTTTATACATTAAATCAGTTGGGGTGTTTTTTTATTTTTCCAAAATATTTTATCTTGACCTTATTTTGGACCCTTGAAAAGCGTCCCTAAAAAGGGACGTCAGGCACGAATGCCCCCGTGGTTTTCCCCATAGTGAAATGCTAGTGTTTCCTTTATTTTTTCATAAAAACGCGTTTGATTCTTATGAAATGAATTAAATAACTGATATTTATAAAACTACTTTAATTTTAGCTAATAAATTTATTATTTTTGTTTATTTTTTTGGAAAATACTGTTATTTCTGCCAAATTAATGGAATAAAAAGTCTTAAATTATAAGGAATTAATTAATTTATATTAATTAAAAGGAATAAATTAATTATTTTACTATATTTATTACTTATGCAAATATATTCCGGTTATAATTTAATTAAAAGTTTAATAATTATTAGTTATAATGACTTTTTGTCATTAAAATTGCCAAAAAAGTCGCTTTTGTGATAAATTTTCGGCTTTTTTTCTAATTAGATGTCGTTAATCATTGTGTTCTATACTGCAGATCAATCTATATCATTTGGCTTGCTAATGCACATCCCACTAATGCTTTATTTTTCGGGAGAAATTCGTGTTCCGCACAATTAAATTAAGTAAAATGAAAAAAGTATGAGCATTTGAAAGACTTAAACGTCACAAATTGAGATATTCTGATGGATTTGAGGTGTTTAAAAGTAATTAATACTTAATATTAGGTAACACATAAACAAAGAAGGCCTTTTTCAATTAAAAACCTTAATTAATTTGCAATTAACATAGATTTGGGAGGAAAAACGTGTTTTAGAGCATAAAAAATGCTCAAATTACGTTAATTAGGGTTAATTTTACAGTTAATTGGATAAGTAATTAATATTTTTTGTTCATATTCATGTTACAGTATGGTTCCGATCACTTTTGCTGCACTTAAAAAGGTAGAAGATGTTTTTGAGGCTTTAAAAAAGTTTTCTACCATGCGTTTACTATAGGGAAAAACAACGGGGGCATTCGTGCCTGACGTCCCTTTTTAGGGACGTTTTTTAATTTTTATGTAGAAATTAAAATTTTAACCTGGAATTTTTTTCACTATTTTTCCAGTTGTTTTTGGGCTATTTACTATGTTTTTACCAAATATTTAAGAAAAATAAAAAGTTGGGCATTAATGGGTTAAAAACTTTGGCTTACACCGCTAATTTGATTTATCTTGATGTAAAAAAAAGTACCCGAAACGGGGGAGGTAGGTACCTCAAAAAAATGTTGGGTCAACCTCTCCATCTAAAATCTCCCCCCCCAATCTAAAATCAAACATATATAAGCAGATATACTATAAAATTGAAACAAAAAAATCAGTGACTGGAAAATTTTTTGTAAGTTGTAATAGTCCGAGAGCTGGCTACATGAAAGTTCAACCGGAAAAACATAGTTGTAAAAATTAAATGTTTTGAAGCACCCTTCTAGGGAAGTAAAATTCTGTTGGTCAGCCGGTGCAAAGCGGTTGCGTTGTCGAATGGTAGCTAATTGAAAATCGAATTTTCGGCCTTTTTCATGAATTGTGAAATCACAACCAAACGATGATATTTTCGAATAAACATCGATTTAAATGTTTTGTTACTGAATTGCTTACATTTTAAGCCAAAATTTACTTGTGTAGCTCAATTAGTTGTTAAGGTATTTAACTTCAAAGTTCTAGAATTTTTCAACTTTTTCTCTTTGTCCAACAATGAAATTTCCTCAAAACGCATTGTTGTTACCGAAAAAACTGGAATTTTAAAGTCGAATATTCCAAAAACTACTCAACCGATCAAAGTAAACTTGGGCTTTAAATGTAGTTCATCTATTCAATAAAAACATGTAATTACATTTATGGTCGAAAATCCTACCGTTTGGTTTAAATTGAACCAAGAAAATTGAAAAAATGCCCAAATTGAGCAAGCATACGTTGCTCCAAACAGTTTAGCAAACAACAATTTAGCTCATTGAGCGGTGCACTTGGGATGCAGACCAAAAATTCCATAAAATGAGCTAAAATATGTTTTTAATATTTAAAAAAATATTTAATACTTAAAAAATCTATTTGACAGAGGTATTTCTTTGAAGAAGAAAATAACAAGCTAAATGTGTTTGCATATCTATATTAGGTCGATTTATACTCCAGGATATCTTTTACGTCTGGAACTTGGGCAATCTAACCTTTCAATTATAATTATAAAACTGATACTAAAATTCTGGATTCGAATTTTGAAAATGCCAGACAATAGATTGACAAAAACAGCTTATTTTCAATACTATTACAACCAATCTGATCCAATTAAATTTAACTGGTCCCTAAATATTAAATCTATTCTAGATAACTCTGGTTTTTCTTTTGTGTGGTTTTCCCAAGACCATGAAGTCGCTTTAAAATTCTTACCTCACATAATTACGAATTATATTGACCAGTATGCACAATTAGATACGAATAGCATGAATAATAGTACATTTTATCCACACTATAAACATATTAAACATAACCCTTTCATCGAAGATTACATTACTGCAGCAATTGATTTATCATCCAAGAGAATTTTATTCCAATTAAGATCAAACCAAGATTCATTATATTTTGAAGGCAAAATTTTTAAAATACACCCTGACCGTTTATGCCAATTCTGTAATCTTAAGAACTTTGAAACATGGGAGCACGTGTTCTTCGAGTGCTCAACTTATGATTTCTATCGCACTAAATACCTATCATCTCTAACTCATTTCCATAATAACTTTTCTAATTTTCTCACCTACTCACATCGTAAATTTTATTTAATAGCAAATTTTATTAAATCTGCACAGGGTTTGAACAGGTTTTTATTGGAGAGTCTGTCCTTAGAAGTTTAATCTGATTTTAAGATTTTTGTTCTGAAAATGTTTTATTTATTCCTTGAAACGAAACCTTTTTATTGAAAATGTTATGAAAGAAAATTTGTTGTTTAAATTTGTTGTTGAAAGAAAATTGCTTGTTACTTTTGTTTGTTTATATGTATTTGTATTTGTATTTGCCACTTTTGTTAGCGGGCTTCGGCCTGAAAACAATAAAAATTTCTTCTTCTTCTTCTTCTTCTTCATATCTATATTAGGAAAAGCCGGAAAACTTAGATGTATATCAGGGAAATTTTAAAATTATAGTCAGGGAAATTTGTTCCTCAGATTCTGTAGCCACCTTGTACTTTTTAAGGTCAAATTTAAAAAATTTCTGGGGGAGGACCCCAGACTCCTTTATGCTGGGGGCTAGATATTAATGCCTAAACATTGAAATTAAATACATGAAGGTTACCTATAATGTAATTAAAGAGGGTATGGAATAATATAAGGGGCAAAACCTCGCCGAAACAAAAATCACGTTAAGCCCATGCAAAGGCTTAGTGGTAATCTCTTTTCCACCTTTCGATTAAGAGGGAAAGAATAAAGGCACAGTAAAAAACTAATTATTTTTTACGATCTGGCTCAAATCATCGTAAAACTTTTGGTTGACACACCATCAATATTAATTTTGATACAACTTTAATAATTCATTGATTTGATTACTAATAAACGAATTAGTTATATTTGACAAAACTAGTTAATATTCATAGATTATGTTAGCCCCCCACTTTCTCAGGTTCTAGATCCGCCTATGAGTAAAATAATCCATTTACTATGTATTTAGGAACTAACCCAGTTTTGCATTTAAATTCATTCATTAATCAATAAACACTTTAACCAGAAAAACTGATGGATGATAATTTTAGTAGGATGTCCAAGAAAAAACTGAAGCTTAACTAGCAATATTTCACCTTTTTAGCGGTTTTATGCCAATTATGGTAAACTAAATATCCAGGGGATCAAACAGGAATAACCAAAAATGCTTTTAACCCTAAACAGATGAAACAGCACAATTTTTGAGAAGGAGACGAAACAGTACTAAACCCCAGAAATCCTCTTATCTCTACTTTTTTAAATGAGATATATTAACTCTATAAAACTTCCTTCTACGCAAATTCTATTAACTTATATGAAACTTCATAAACAGTTCCTGCTCAAAGATAGTTTTATACTCCTTTTTGCTTTAAAAATAAAATTGGTAATATAATTTCAACATCATCGGAATACATACTCACCAGTAAATAGTCATGAAGTGAATACATAAATATAGAATCTACCCCTACAAATTACCCTTTTTTTCCTTGCAGCCGACCTCGGGCATGCAGACGTTCCCCACGGGCAAGCAGGCAATGACCCACACGAACACGAAACATCCTGTCCGCACCGACAGTCAAGGGTTCCGCACGGGCAAGCAGGCAACGACCCGCACGGACACGAATTCGCAATTCCGCAATGGCACTTAGACGATCCGCACGGGCAATTAGGCAACGACCCGCACGGACACGACGGCCTTGATCCATTCGGACACGCAGCCGTTCCCCACGGGCACGAGGCCGATCCACACGGGCACCGATTCGAGTATCCGCACGGGCATAAAGAGGATTTGCCGCATGGACACGTACCCGATCCGCACGGGCACCGATTCGACGATCCACACTGGCACGCAGCCATATCTCCTCCCTAGGGTGATGACAAATAATCAGCTTTTGAATTTCTTAGGTCTTACCCTAGTCTACTGAAACGAGGAAGATGTATATTTTTTATTTATTTTTAAAATCTATTCAACCATTCGAGACAATCCTAAATCGGAGATATTTTTTTTATTCTGATCAATATATTTATTTTTTATTGCGGCTTAAAGTTTGCGCTCTGGAAAAGGTAGGAAAACATCGATTTCAGATTTACGATTTCACGCGATATGTTAACCCGACTATAACTCACATTTCCTCTTAAACTACGCCGTAGGCGTGGACAAAACTCGGTAGATAGACTATCTCGAGGCGAGGACGATCACTACCAAGTTTTCCAAGTTCGAAAATCGAATATTTAATAGTAATTCACGATTTTATGGCTAAAAAAGCTTATTTCTCCATTTCTCTACAAGAGTGGATCCACAGAGTATAGAGCTTAACAGAGTGTTCATCTCCATAGACACTAATGGCAACTTTTTTAACAGGGCTTTTCCCATTGACAAATTTTAGGCCAAACGGACCCGCCTCCTTTAATACCACGTCATTCCTGCTAATTCTGTCATTCGCCCACTTGAAGCTGTCACTCAAATCCAAATCGCCTATGATCAGAGAAAAAATAAAATCAAATACATTTCGCGTTCTCTGATTGGCTGCTAGTGAACTGAATTATAATCTGACAGCTGAATTAAATTAATTACCTAAAGAGGAAAACGGCCGTTTGGCATCTCTGTTAAGCTCTATACTCTGTTAGAGAGCCTGTATACACGAGAGAGGCGACAACTCGCTTAAAAGCGTCTCTGCGCATCCAGTTCTGTCCAAACTGTATCATGCCGCTTGTCTCGCGTCGCATGCTAATCCTATGGAGGGAACCGCCTGTGGCGAACAGAAAACCTGATTACCGATCTGCGCGCGCTATAATGAATTGTCGCCTCTCTCTCTCTTATACAGGCTCTCTATACTCTGTGAGTGGATCTGCTTGACTCACTACTTAGAGATGAAAATCTCAGAATTAAATATTTTTTAAGAAAAACTCTATAATTTCCTATTTATAAGTAAAATCAGCTATGAAAACATCAAAATAAATTCAAATAATTAATCTTAAAACACTATATTCTTATATTTTAAGATTTTTTCTCTTAAAATTAAAATATTCATGGAAAAGAGAATTAAAATTAAAACATTGTTTTAAATGAGACAGTTCAGTTGGTTCAGGTTCAGTAGACTTTTACATTTACTAGATCTTTTTTTCTTAATTTTTTAAAATTATGAAAATTATACAAAATTACTACTTGAACCGAAACATAAATGACATTAAGGTTAAATGTGCAAGTTATTCCATATACTTTGGGTTATTATTCAATAGATTTATCACTATAGTCTATTCGCTTATGAAATTCGTTTGAAAATTCGTTTGAAAATTGAATCATATTCGTTTGAAAATTTGACCCTAAAAAACTGGTTTCTAACTTAAGTTAAACTAAATTCCTCAGAACTTAGGGGGGGACAGCTGCCCCTCCCTTCCCTGCCCCCCACTGTCTACGCCCATGTATTCGCTCTTCCCCGGGAGAAGTATAGTCGGAAGTGGCCAATGTTCCCAATTGGGATTATAGTGAAAATCACATGTATAAATTTTTTATCACCTTCATATTAATAAAATCTCTTAATTGAAGCATTTGAAGGTAAATTATGCAAAAAAAATTAATTAAAATATACCTAGATCTGAATTCGGCCTGTAAAAGGTTAAACATGTTATGATAAAGTATTTATATTAACAAATAACGATGAAAAAAACATTTAGTTTTTGCTAACCATAAACACACACAATTCCAAATTCATAAATTGTACGATGAAATATTTTTTGGGGGGTAAGTTGGTGATCGCAAAACAAAAATAATTCATTGATTATTGTTTACTTACGTAGGCTTGCTTAACGGACTTTTAAAATTTTAAAAAAAATTTCCTGCGGTCCTTACCGACGATCCCCTCGGGCACGAAGACGTTCCCCACGGGCAAGCAGGCAACGACCCACACGGACATGAATTCACCTGTCCGCACCGGCAGTCAGACGATCCGCACGGGCAAGCAGGCAACGACCCGCACGGACATGAATTCACCTGTCCGCACCGGCACGTAGACGATCCGCACGGGCAATTAGGCAACGACCCGCACGGGCATGAAGATACCAATAACGACCTCGCAGCTGATCTGCCCGGACACGCAGCCGACGATCCCCACGGGCATGCATCCGATCCACACGGGCACCGATTCGAGTATCCGCACGGGCATAAAGACGACTTCCCGCACGGACACGTAGCCGATCCACATGGGCACCGATTCGACGATCCACACGGGCACGAAGACGACTTTCCGCACTGGCACTCAGACGAACCGCACGGGCACCGATTTGACGATCCGCACAGGCATAAAGACGACCTCCCGCACGGACACGTAGCCAAGGATCCTCCCTAGGGTGGTCACAAAAAATCAACTGTCGAATTTCTTAGGTCTTACCCTAGTCTACTGAAATTATACTAGTTGAATCTCAAACAAATTTTAATAAAAGGTTTCTGAACGTTTTTCGATTAGGAACATATAGGATGATTCAGATGAGTGTTTCATAACTTCTAAGAGAGGTAGGACAATCCTACGACTCAGAATCATCTAGGAACGATGTTTGGAAATGGACCCCTATAGCGACCTAGGCACTTTTAAAATCTGGCATGGAAGGTTCTAAATCTACAGTGGAAATTGAAATGCAACCTTTTAAGATGAAGTATATTAAAACCAGTAAAATCATGCGATTCCGGCATTCCTTACGTAAAAATTAATTTAAGAGCTGTGGAGGCGCTGTGATTCCCAGAGCTTTCTGCGGGGGTGCTTTGATCACCAGAACTTTCTAGGGGGCGCTGTGATCGCTAGAACTTTTTTAATTTCTATACAGGGTGTCCCCAGGGGGAGCCCATCAGCTCTCATTTTGCGTTCAGATTTGGTACGTCAATGGTTTGAAAGTAATCCTCCTACCGAACTGTGTCACTGTGTAGCCAATCAGGATTGTTAAGGAAAATTGCGGAGATTTTTCTTATGAAGAAAGGGAAAAAAGTAAAACACAGGGAAAATATAAACAAGTGGTTTTCTTCTTATGGAAATAAATCTTGAAATTAGCGCAATATTTGTTATCGCTACGGATACATTCTTTTTCTGTGTTTTTTTTCTTATTGGTGGATTGGAGTTTTATACAGGTTGTTTCAGATAAGTGTTTCATAACTTCTAGAGGAGGTAGGGTACATCAGGACGAACAAGAATTGGTATCGGTAATACTACATTCACACATGAAAAGTTAATCTTGTTTAAGTGCTAACCCAGTCAGCAATGTAAGGTTTTTTCAACCTTGCTCTGCAACCCAAATAAGACTTTTCTAAGGTTGTTTTTGAAAACCCGATAACCCAAGGGGAACCTTGTAACAACCAAATGCGTAGGTGCGCTAGTTGACGCTTGTAACCTTTTGCGTAACCTTAATCTAGCTTAATATGAATTAAATAATAAATCTAGCTTAAATATGACATTGTGACAATGCTATATTTAAGCTAGATTAGTACATAAACTATATTAACTTTTCATGTGTGAATGTTGTGTCGCAACGCAAGTGGGGTTTAATAAGGGAAAATCACGGGATAAATTAGCAAAAAACCCTCGCATATCTGGGTAGAAAGAGATAAATTTTTCGATTCCGGCATTTATTACATTCGACCAACTCCAATGCTTTATGTAAAAATCTCATTCAAGAGTTCATTCAATTAAAAAACAGAACAATAAATGAAACAGGCATGCATTATAGGCAGGGATTTTTTTCTTTAAAATTTTTAATTAATTTTCTACCTTCCAGGCGCGGATCCAGGGGGTAGCACTCTGGACAGCGCTTGACCTTGGGAACCAAAAAAGGTTGTCAAAATGAGTAAAACCCTACTTTTACCGGTCTAATTTCCAATTTTATTCTGGGGGAGGACCCCCATACCTCCCATTAGTACAACCAGGGGATCTTCAGTGATATATTTTAGAAAATCCCCATTATTTTGACATTTTGGGTGAAAAGGTAAAGGTAATAGTGTTGGAAAGTGTCCCCCTTGGACTCAAAACGTTTCTAAAAATGAGTTTAAACCCTGCTTTTAAATGTAAAATTTCAAATTTTTTTCTGAGGGAGGACCCCCATACCCCCAATGGTACCAATGGGGATCTTATCTGGAAAATTGCCCCCCCTTCTTGGAGCCGTGCTGGATCCGCGCGTATATTTTGATGAGTAAAAGGTGTCGAGTCAAGCATTTTAAATTCTGAACGATTTTTGCATTTACCCCATGCTTTCCATAAAAAAACAACAAAATATTAGAAAAATATTCTTCCAAAAATCACTTTAAATGTTCAAATAGAGCCCTTAATTAATCGTACTTTCATGATTTTATTATATTATTTATTGGTATAAAATTTAATAAATAAAACAAACCTGCAATTTAAGGCTGAGCGCGCACTGGAGACTTTTGTCTCGGAGACTTAAAACACTAGTCACTCGAGAGCAATGCATTTCTATGAGGAAATTCTTGGCCTAGTGATCTAGCGACGAGACCAAGATCACTAGACCAAGAATTTCTTCATAGAAATGCATTGCTCTCGAGTGACTAGTGTTTTAAGTCTCCGAGACAAAAGTTTCCAGTGCGCGCTCAGCCTAAGAAAAATACAATGTTTCCACTTAAAAGGGTTTTGAATAATAACTCTAGTTTTTGGTCTGTTAACCAACTTTCTAAGCTACAATATGATCAGCATTTGATTTTTTATCCTCGTTTCCATGGAGACTATTAATAAACATCTAATATAATAAAAGTCAATATGTGTTTGTTTGTTTGTTTGTTTGTCTTCTATAAAAATCCACAGTTTTCTTCCGATCGGGACCAAACTTGGTATACCTACGTAAAAGAATCCCAGAAAAAACATAGGCTATGTTTCGAAAACTTTAATTGGCCCCTTGACCCCTTTTTTGTTCTTTTTATGGTCATTTTGCTGAAATAGCTTTATTTCTCCTCCAGAAGAGATCTGTTCACCCCATTGTTACAAAAAAACATAATGCAAAATAACAAGTTTTCAAAAGAAAAGCTATAGCTAAAGCTGTTTAAAAATTATATTAATAATCTAAAAATATATTTCAAAAAAATTTTAAATTTTAAAACTGGTAAGTATAGTGCAGAATATTTTGATTTGATAGTTTAATTTTTAAATAAAAAGTTTAATGGAATAGCATTGTTGTTAAAATAGTCTCCATGGTCTCCATGGAAACGAGGATGAAAAATCAAATGAAGATCATATTTAAGTAAGCATGAAGACTTTCACAGCCGGTTTGATTTATTAAATTCATTTCTTTCGGGCTTGTAGGCCGTGGTCTAAAATAAAATAAAAGGTCCAGACGTTTCGTCGGAAGCTGTGTCCGACATCATCAGTGGAAATAAAACATTAGTTCACCGATTCAATAAGTTTGGTTTGGATTGGAGGTTGCCAAATACCTGAATAAGTCATCGAACCACCACCCCAGACAAAAAATGGCCGTCATCAAGACTCTTGCCAAGCGAGCGGAACGTATTTGTGAACCGCAGTATCTAGAGGAAGAGCTACAACATTTAGATCGAGCACTACAAGCGAACGGTTTCTCTTCCAAGGATATAGGAAGAGCTTTGCACTACAGAAAATTTGAAACGCCAAATGAATCCAACAACCCAGTTCAACCTCCGATTGGAAAGGCTTTCTTGCCGTACATTAAAGGAGTTACAGATAGAATCGGGAAAATTCTAGAAGATCACGGAATCAAACCTATTTTTAAGCCAACAAGACAGCTACGTAACCTTTACCGTTCAGTTAAAGACTCAAGAGAACCACTATCGACAGCTGGAGTGTACCAGATCCCTTGTTCTTGCGGTTCAGTCTATATCGGCACCACAAAACGCTCCGTTAAAACCCGTCTCTCTGAACACGAACGACAATGCCGCCTTGGACAATATCTGAAATCAGCCGTGGCTGAACACAGTCAGATGAGTAACCATGATATTTTGTTTAGCAACACTAGAGTTTTGGCCTCAACCTCGCATTTTTATCCTCGTTTATACAGAGAAGCTATTGAAATTTATAAATATCCCCATAATTTTAATCGTAAAGAAGAAGGCATCCACCTCCAGAAGTATTGGCATCCGGCCCTCAGGAATGTGATTCGAGTCCCTACGTCATTTCCGCCCGACCCCCCACCGGCCAAGCAGGAGATTTAAAGAGAGTTCGCCAAGTCTACTAACGGCCGTATTTTGAAGCCTCTGGCAACCTCCAATCCAAACCAAACTTATTGAATCGGTGAACTAATGTTTTATTTCCACTGATGATGTCGGACACAGCTTCCGACGAAACGTCTGGACCTTTTATTTTATTTTAGACCACGGCCTACAAGCCCGAAAGAAATGAATTTAATGAAGATCATATTGTTGCTTTTAATAAAGTTGGTTAACAGACAAAAAACTAGAGTAATATTCAAAACTTTTCAAGTGGAAATATAGTATTTTTTCTTAATTTGCAGGAATGTTTTATTAAATTTTATACCAAAGATATAATAAAATCATGAAAATACGATTAATTAAGGGCTCTAATTGAGAATTTCAAGTGATTTTTGGAAGAATACTTTTCTAATATTTTGTTGTTTTTTATGTGAATCTCGTGTGGTAAATGCAGAAGTCGTTCAGAATTGAAAATGCTTGATTCGACACCTTTCACTCATTAAAATATAGGTGCGGATCCAGCACGGCTCCAAGAGGGGGGCACTTTTCCACACAAAATCTCCGTTGGGCATTTTCGCCGATCCCAACCGTTTCGTCCAATGAAGACTCAGGCGCATGCGTTCGGACTTTGAAATTTCCACAATTCTCCGTGGTCTTGAATGGGGTTGCCAAATTTTGGCATAATTCGCGTTTTTGGAGAGTTTTGAGAATATGTTTAGGAATACTTAAGAGTTCTGAATGTTCTGTTTTACAATTTTTACTTTCATGAATTATACCTAACGTAAGCATTTTTTTCACAGTTTAGCAAAGTTTAAGCAAAGGTTTTTTTAAACCTTTCTTTTAATCATCAATATATATATTTCTCTTACATGTTGCTCAAATTTGGCTGTATTTCTTATCCTTGGTTTGCAACTATCAGTTTATTTTTATTTAGATTTACAAAATATGTGGATTTTTTAAATAAAAAATTATTTCTACAGGGGCCGTTCAAATATTATGTAAGCACCTAAGGGGGGACGGGTTTGCTCTTTGCTTATTTTCCCAGACAACATGGGAAGTCAGTGACGCTTACATAAAATCTTTCAAACACTGCATTTTTGAAAATCTCTCGTTTACTGCATAAATACAAAATTCAACTAAAAATAAATTTTACTTTAAAATTTGTTTATACAAAAAAGGGGACCGGGCAGTTTTCTTACGTAATCATGAGGGAGGTTTGTGGTTTGCTTATCTTTGCAGACAAGGGGTGTTTCAAATGCTACCCCAAAATATACTCGGATATATTAGCATGTGAAAATAGCACTTTTCAGGCCTCAAAAATGAAAAAGTTAGCAACTTCACAAGTTTCCAGTGTCCTTATGTAGTTTTGTGTTTTTTTTAGTTAAATAAAGACACAATTTAATCAAACATTTAAAAAAACTGAAAAGTGTTGTTTTTACATGCCACATATTTATCCCCACGAATAATCACGACATTTTCAATAATTTTTTCAGTGCGTTTTTAATTCCAATGACAAAAATACTCTCATTATGGTTTTGGGTCTATCTCCTCCATTTTTAATTAATTTTTTAAACTTTTTTATTTTGCCTTTAGCCCGGCCTTGCACGGGTGGAGATGGAGATTTTTTTCCTTAAAATTTTAAATTCTTTTCCTACCTTCTAGGCGCGAATACAAGGGGTAGCACTCTGGGCAGTACCCCCCCCCTTCGGAACCCAAAAAAGGTTGTCAAAATACCACCAGGGGATCTTCAGATATAATTTTTAGGAAATCCCCAATATTTTGACATTTTGGGTGAAAAAGTAAAGGTAATAGTGTTGAAAAGTGCCCCCCTTAGACTCAAAACGTTTCTAAAAATATGTTTAAAATCTGCTTTAACACGTCAAATTAAAAAAATTTTCTAGGGGAGGACCCCCATACCCAATGGTACCAACGGGGATTTTGTGTGGAAAAGTTCCCCCCCCCCTCTTGGAGCCGTGCTTGATCCGCGCCTATATTTTAATGAGTGAAAGGTGTCGAATCAAGCATTTTAAATTCTGAACGATTTCTGCATTTACCACATGATTCCCATAAAAAACAACAAAATATTAGAAAAGTATTCTTCCAAAAATCACTTAAAATTCTCAATTAGAGTCCTTAATTAATCGTATTTTCATGATTTTATTATATCTTTGGTATAAAATTTAATAAAACATTCCTGTAATTTAATAAAAAATACAATATTTCCACTTGAAAGGTTTTGAATATTAGGGAAGAACGGGGATGAATGGGACAAATTTCACATTTTTGCTAAAATTGAAAAAAATAAAAAAAATTCCATCCTGTAACAAGTTTAAAACCAATAATTGAACTCTTGGTTACATTATAAATGCGTGTATTCAATCAATTACCCATTATTTAAACTCCAAGAAAAGTTTTTATGAGCGCATGTATTTTGTCCCATTCATCCCCGTGGTGGGGATGGATGGGACACCGAATGGGGATGAATGGGACAGTTAAAAAAGTTAAAAAATTCATAAAAGAACGAAGTTATTTTAAATATTGCACAACGTTTAGCTTTTTAAAGGAACAACACACTTCTATTTTCCAAAGAAAAAAATTAAAAAAGCATTTGAAGGGCAAAAAACAGTCTACATTAATTCGACTTTATGACGAGTAAAATTAACACATAAACTGAAGCAAATTCTTTTGTTCTTTCAGCTCAGTGGTTGAAGCTGGTGTTATTTCTATTAATGCTACTCGCTTTTTATGGGTTTGTACTTTTAGGAGTGCAAATAGATAATTTTTGATGCCTGGACCTAACTCTCAAAGCTATTCCTCTCCTGCAGTAACATTCTCCCTGCCATTTTGAAGGAAATTTTCATAAAAATAGAGCATAAAAGCCTAACTTGTTTGAATAATTGTTTAACCATAGCATGTTTGAGATGATAGTTGCAACTATTTGCTAATTAGGACTTTGAATATTTACACATTAGTTTGGAACATAAAACACAAGTTTAAACATAAATTTTTGCACACTATTTTAGTGAACTTTATCAGAAATAACTTAAATGAGTTGAATATAGCAAGCTATTGATGGAAAGTTTTGGAAACTGGAAATGAAGTGATGATGGAACTGTCCCATTCATCCCCGCAACTCTTGTCCCATTCATCCCCGTACCCACTTATTTTTGAAAAACTAAAATTAGACTAGGAAAAAATCCATGGATTTTCTTCATTTAAATTGGAAACTATACTAAAATAAGTACTCTTTCAAAACACAGTAAAATATAAAGCTTTAGTTAAATTATTTTTTAATAAATAATTATAGAAGTAAAACGATAAAAGTTACTTTTGTTATGGGAAAACACATTAAGTTGTCCTATTTATACAAAAATAGAAGCTGATGTCAATGAACACAATTTTTTGAATAGGCTAGGTACTACTATCTTATGACTGAAATAACAAAAATTTAAAGTGAAGTTAAGGTATAAAAAATTGAGCTGTCCCGTTCATCCCCTGTCCCATTCATCCCCGTTCTCCCCTACTCTAGTTTTTTGTATGTTAACCAACTTTATTAAAAGCAACAATATGATCTTCATTTGATTTTTCATCCTCGTTTCCATGGAGACTATTTTAACAACAATGCTATTCCATTAAACTTTTTATTTAAAAATTAAACTATCAAATAAAAATATTCTGCACTATACTTACCAGTTTTAAAATTTAAAATTTTGTTGAAATATATATTTTTATGAAATATATATTTTTTGATTACTAGGGAGCTACCGCCCCCTGCTCGCTATCGGTGGCCAACCCCCGTTAACTGCTGACGCTGATACTTAAGGATCTCTTTGCCATCCTCACAAAACACAGCTCACAGCACTTACTCATTTTATAAAACATTCTTAAAACAGGGGAACTACTTCTCTGGGGTATTCTTTCAAAAAAGGGGAATATTCATTCAGCGGCGAAATTTTAACAGTTCCTTTATGGCAATATGAATTGGCGGATCGCCATTTAATTCCAAGAAAATTAGTAACAAAGCAGTGTAAACTTTATTTTACCATTTCCCCAAGGTAATGTTTTTCTCACACAGATCCATTCAGAAGCACTGAAACATCTCCGGAATAAATTTTACTTTCTTAAAATTTGTAATGATTTTCATTGATTGTCTGTGAAAAATGTAGTAATTATCGTAAACATCACGAAAATTTAGAATTTTGCTTCATGAGAACAAATAAACATCGAAATTGTGTCAGTTTCATAGCAATGACACGAATGTTCTGACTTTCGATTTTTATCTTTACTTCTAAAACATTCCCCCGCCATATCTAGTTTTGCGTTTTGGCATTATAAAAAAAAGTTACCTTTTACTACCTTAAATAATATAACTTGCAAAAGGATATAAAAATATTTATTACTGTAATAAATAAATGCAAAAATTCAAAATTTCTGAAAGCGAGTTTATATTTTATTGTAAATATAGTAATGATTAGGCTGCCACAACGACAAAGATAAATATATAAATATGAATTAATTATTTAAAAATAAAAGATAAATTAATTATACATTAGTTTTAAATATAATTAAAATCTTTTGGACAGCAAAATTATAAATATTGTTAAAAAGAATCCAATATATATTTTTTAAATTAGTGTGATAAATAGAAAGATGATTATTTAATGTATTTGAATGTTAAAAAGGCACTGTATATTTGGACGGCTTTTTTTCAACTAAACTCTACTCTAATTTTCACGGCTTGGCTTTCCATTGGTTCCATCACTAAGCGCCGAGACTGCTACGTAATCACGAGACCCACAGCGCATGCGCCACTGGCCGCCACCGCCGTCCAAATATACACTTTGTGCTAAAAAACCAGTGAAATATATTTTCAATTGTTTTAAAAATCATAGTTTCTTGCTTTGTAACTGCGACTTTATCCGAAATCTAAAAAAATGGAAATATTTTAAAATTAAGAATTTTTTTGAAAAATCGAAGGGCTTACTCGGAAATCCGGAAAGAATTCGAACATTTTGATACCATATATGTGTCATTTGCTTCAGTAATTAAAAAGCCTTTCTCTGGAAACCGTTCACCAAGAACTTTTTTTAGAATAGAGAGATTAATATAATTTTTAAACAGCTTTTTATATAGCTTTTCTTTGGAAAACTTGTTATTTTGCATTATGTTTTTTTTGTAACAATGGGGTGAACAGATCTCTTCTTGAGGAGAAATAAAGCTATTTCAGAAAAATGACCATAAAAAGAACAAAAAAGGGGTCGAGGGGTCAATTAAAGTTTTCGAAACATAGCCTATGTTTTTTCTGGGATTGTTTTACGTATGTAACCAATTTTGGTGCCGATCGGAAGAAAACTGTGGATTTGTATAGAAGACACAAACACAAACAAACCCACAAACAAACACACATTGACTTTATTATATTAGACTAGCTGATATGCCCGGCCTTGCACGGGTGAAGAGTATAAATTTATTATTTGAGGCGTTTGCTATCAAAACCAGCTCATTCCATATTTTTCTGAAATCCACTATTTTGCATATTTTGAAAGTTTAGAGGGTCCTTCATAACCTGGCGAAGGGATATAGCTCAAATCCAGCTCATTCCAACCGAAAATTAGATTTAAAGGGTAAAAACTGTGATCTCAATTGTGAAATTTCAGATCATTTGAAAAAGTTAAGTGAACGTCACTTATTTAAAACTCGTGGTAGACCGGGGCTAGTTGGCCATAGGGGCACGTTGGCCCAGTAGCGATATTTCTTGCGTTTCTCAATAGATGGGGTTGTAAGTCCAGTCAGGTGTGTATTGTGTGTCTATCTGCCTTCCCTGAAAGTTTCATTCAAATCGGAGCACCCATTGAAGAGTTATCGAGAAAAATCGAAATTCTGCTAAGGTGAGTAAATTTCATTGCTTACATATTGTTGTTTTTTATTTATATTTAAAGTGTACTTTGGATTTTGATTAACAGTATTCAGAAATGTAATTGTTTGAAGAAACTATTGGTCATGATTGCTTTTTGAAATTCTTTCAGAATAATTTTGCACACACGTGTAAAGTGAAAATGGCCATGTGGGGCAAGTTGGCCCTTTTTGCATGGGGCAAGTTGGTCCGGTATGGGAACGTGCCCCAGATGAGTTTAACGTTTAATTCTGAATAATGAATTTAAGTTGTCATGCCATATACCTCTCTAGCCTACTTAAACAATATATTTTTTCTGTGATTTAGAAAATTACTCGATTTCTTATTTAAAATCGTAAATTATTCACATAATAGACCTACCAAATAAGGTTTTTATTAGGTAATTTAAAAAAAAATTTTGATATCATAAATGCTTGGTTACTAAAAATTTTGTTTTTATTGTAGATCTTAAAATGGTTCTCAACTGTGTAAGAAAATCAGACAGAGCAAATTTTCTGAAGAGACAGTGAAAGCTGCTGTGTTAGAAGTGGTCTTCATTACAAAATCATTTTTAAAACTTATTTTTTATTAAGTTTCTTCTCCTTTTAAATCTTTCAAATAAATATTTTTATGGAAAATAATGTTTTAGAAACAGCTTTCTCACTCATCTACTGTATTAAAAATAAAATATTTTTTTACATAAAAATATTAACCAAAAGAGTGGCTTCAATCTGGTATGTTTTATTAAAAATTTTAAATAATCATTGAGTTTTTGTTCAAATGAAATGAAAGTTAAACATTTAGGTAAGTTTGTTGCATTTCTGTAACTTAAATTCCATAAGAATATTGAATAAGCAAAGTGGGCAAACTTGCCCCACAGTTGGGGCAAGTTGGCCCATTGGACTAGGTGTGAGTTTCAGCCTTAAACAAATAATAAAAAATATATATTTCAGGTTTTTTCTTGGGGGGCTACATTCTGAAAGTTCATGGATAGTGTTGAGTCAAAAAATTTTAAAAAAGGATGAATTTTTAATCTTTTAGGGCTCTTTTTAGAAAAAGTGGGCCTACTAGCCCCGGTCTACGTAAACTGGAAAAAACCTATTCACAACTTAATTGAACAAAAAAACTGAAAAAAGCATGAAAAATCGTGTTTTTGCATCAAAATCAGTTCATTCCAACCTAATTAGTGTAATTACGCCTAAGGTAATGCAACTGAAATGAAAATGAAAAACTAATCGAATTCTAGATGGTTATACCTACAATTAAAAATTTAGCTTTAGAACTGTGGACGTGAGAAGTTTTTTGTCTCTCCTGTAAAATTTCCAAAAATGGAATAAGCTGGTTTTGATAGCAAACGCCTCATTTTTAAGTTCTCCCAAATACATTTCTAATTTTGTATAATCAGCATTTACCAATCACGGTATCCCAGGCGTCTTTTTTCATATTCCGGTGTTCCCGGTAACTTTTCCTATCCCGGTGTTCCTATAGTAATTTTTCTTATCCCGGTGTTCCCGGGTTGTTTAAAATTCCTTCAGTTCTCAAGCAATATAATTTTTGAATTATTTCCAAATTTACATGGAAAAGTATTATAAAAATTATTTAAAATACTTAGATCCCTTGATTAATCATATCTTTAGGAATTAACGTTTTCAGTGATATTATTCAATAATTAAAGCTTATTCCATTTTGCAATTTAAGAAAAAAAATCAATCTTTTCTAGTTGAAAGGGAGTTTTAATAGTTTTTTGTTTGTTAACCAACTTTCTTAAAAGCTAAAATATTATCACCTTTTGATTTTACATTATCGTTTCCATGGAGACTTTTTTAACAACAATGGTAGTCCATGAAGCTTTTAAAATATAAAATTAGATAAACTATCAAATTAAAATATGTTAAACTATACTTAAAACTTTTAAATTTCACTGAAATAGATTTATAAATTATTAATATAATTTTTAAATAGACTTGTACCTAGTGTTTCTACTAAAAACTTGTTGTTTAGCATTAAATTTTCTTTGTAACAATGGAGTAAGCAGATCTCTTCATGTGGAGAAATAAAGCTATTTCAGCAAAATGACCATAAAAAGGGTCGAAAGAGGGTCAAGGGGTCATTAAAAGTTTTTGAAACATAGCCTTTGTTTTTTTCTGAGTTTTTTTTACGTAGGTATACCAAGTTTGGTGCAGATCGGAAGAAAACTGTGGATTTGTATAAAAGACAAACATACATACATACCCATATACCAACACTTGATTTTATTATATTAGATTGTGATTTTTAAACAGCTTTAGATATAGCTTTTCTTTTAAAAACTTGTTATTTTGCATTATGCTTTTTTTTGTAACAATGGGGTCAGCATATCTCTTTATATCTTTTTGAGCAGAAATAAAGCTATATCAGCAAAATGACCATAAAACCGGTCAAAAGAGGGTCAAGGGGTCGTTCTAGAGCTTTGGAACAACATGTTCGCTTTCGAATAATTTCTCTGTAAAAGACATACGACGGCATCTAATGGGAATTAAACATATTAATCTTAAGTTTTAATCGTGTATCATAATATGCGCCACCCGTCCTCTGGGCTTCTTTAAGTAGTGGCGCACCGGTGCAACACCCGGCCCATAGGAGCATGTGCTGTCGTAGCTCCTCATTTCAGTTTTTAAATTTTATTCCATTTAGTCTGTATATAGTATTTTAATTTTCTTGATTTCCAACCTTAAATTTTAACTTTAATCTTAACTGTTTTTATTCTGTATATAAAGGCTGCTCTGTTTGTTGTTTTTTTTTGTTGGATGAGATTTAATAAATGAGATTTGACTGTTCATGGTCTGGTTACTTCGACGTCTTTACAGACTATAATTATTGGTGGCAGCTAGCGGATACGAACCTACGGCCAATGAGGCGTTGATGGGATATTTCATGATCTGTGGTACTGGAGTTCCAGATTACGGGCAGATTGCGGTTTATTGAGCTTTTGGTGTTTTGATGGAAGTCACGATAGTTGAGATTTTCCGATGTGTGTTTTTGTGAAGAGTTGCTTAGTAGCCAAGGAGGTAGGCCGAATGTGTAGTAAATATAGTATCTGAGTTGGACTTTTGATGCAGGTGATCTTTTTGGGAGTTGTCGGTTTTATTGATTGCGTTGTGTTGCTTGAAATTTTAAATTTGGGTTTGGGGTGGTGTTCGTGATTTGCAGACTGAGTTTTAGGTCTTTAGGTTTCGAGTTTCCAGTTGTTGATTTCTTTGGAGTTGTGCGGTTGATTTAGTGGTCATGGCTTTTCTTGGTAAGGGAAGGAAACAGGACTTAATCAATCTTGCCAGAGAAATGGGCGAGATTGTGGAGAACTCAAAGACAGTGCCAGAAATTAAGAAAATAGTAAAGGAGAGTAAATTTTATCAAGAGGAGGAGGTCAAGATGATGTTGGAGAGAATAATTGAGGAGAATCGCAGACGGGAGGAGGAGAATCGGAGACGAGAAGAGGAAAATCAGAGACGAGAAGAGGAAAATCAGAGACGAGAAGAGGAAAATCAGAGACGAGAACAGGAGAGTCAGAGACAGGAACAGGAGAGTCAGAGACAAGAGCGGGAACGGGAAAGAATAAGGCTACATGAGTTGGAATTGAAGCGGATGGAAATGAAAGCTGGGAATGTAGTGAAGAAAGAGGCTGATCGGGAGGGCAGAATTCCACTTGCCCAGATAACCCCCAAGTTCGATGAGAAACGAGATGATATGAACTTATATTTGATTAACTTTGAGAGGAGAGCGAAGATGGCTCGTGTTCCAAAGGAAGACTGGGTGGCTTACTTATTAAACGTTTTGCCTGGAGACATCTGCAATATGCTGGCTAGAGAATCGCCCGAGGAGGCTGAAAATTACGATACAGTTAAGAGCCTTATTCTGAAGAGGTACAAGCTGAATTCTGAAGAGTTGAGGCAATGCTTTTATAAGCATCGAAAATCCCCTGAAAAATCTTGGAGGCATTACGCTCATGAACTTAGTGCTTACTTTACGGAGTGGATGGGAGACCTGCAGATCCAGACTCTTCAAGAACTAAAAGATTTGATGATCACTGAACAATTGAAATATCATGTCCCGGCTGATGTCAGGGATAATTTTCTTGGAGAATGGATTGGAAGGAGGACCCCTTTTGATCTGGCTGAGAGACTAGGTGAATACGAGAGTATTCGGCACAGTTTCAGGGAATACCCCAGTAATTCTAACTTTATAAGGCAAGAAATCGACCGTACTGAAAACTTAAGGGATTTCGGAACTGGACTTTCGAATGGTAAAAAGCCCGGTAGTGATGGGTCACCTGAGAAGGGATACGAGAGGAGAAGACAACTGCGCTGCTATGAGTGTGGATCCTATTCGCATCTGCGACCACAGTGCGATAAGTTGAAAAATAATTATGAGGATGTTGCCTCTAATACAACTGAGAAGAGCGGATTCGAGGAGGCTCTTGCGCCTTTTACTAGTGTAGGTAAAGTAAATGGATTTGAAATGCCTATATTGAGGGACACGGGTGCAAGTCTGGATTTGGTCTGTAAAAAGTATGTCCAACCATCAATGTATACTAATGAGACAGTTTGGGTCCGGACACCACTGGTGGAGCATGCTGTGGGTTTGCCCTTGGCTGAAGTTGAAATAGATTGTGTTTTTGGCCAAGTTAAAACCAAGGCTGCGGTTTTGAGGGAATCATTGGATCAGGGAAGGTACATATTGGGAAACAGGACAGCTACCTTACTCAACAAATTGGGAAGTGATGACGTCATCAGAGTTGAACATCATGTTCAAAGATCTCAATCTGAGAAGACCGACCCAAATTCCTTTCTTGCTGAATCAGATTTAGAGGTTGAAAGAGAGAAGGGGACTTCATTCAGGGATGACGTTTTGTCTTCATTGGAGCCCGGAGCTGCTGAGGTCAATCATATGGGAAAGTCACGTGGAGAATCTGAAGAATATTCAACCAAATCTATGGAAGTGACTGAAGTGGCTAAGGAGGAGACTTCGACGGAACGTGAAAGTGCCAATGTGGATCAGGTATCGCTTTATCAAGGGGAAGAAATGACCGGGGAGAACCTGACAGCCAAGCAGATTTTACCGATTGAGTCAACCCGATCGACTAGTGGATCGAGGGAACAATTGCACTGTCGAGTTTGTAGCAGAAAGAAGGATATTGCCCTATCTATCATTGCATCGACTGTCCAGTCATTTCTTAAGCGAGCTGTTTTGATTCCAAGAAGACGTATGAAACTAAGACGTCCTAGATGCTGGTACGCCCATGAATTCGTGAATTCAAGCGTGCGAGGGAAAAGGAAATTTCGGATGGAACCAGATCATCTGGGAACTTGATGGTTTACGGCCTAGAACTCTTCTTTAGGGTGATCCGGTGAGAGTCAGCAGACTTTGGACTTTCTTCGGGAACTGTTAGATCACCTTACATACCGGAACTGTTAAGTTGAAAAGGTTTTTATTTGTAAAATAATCTGTGAATTTTGGTTATACATTTCTTGGTAATATAATTTTTTAAGTGTTTTAGGTGAGACAGAAACTTTCCCTTTCATGAAAAGTTCCTCTCGGGGATGGGAGGAGGCTGTGCTGTCGTAGCTCCTCATTTCAGTTTTTAAATTTTATTCCATTTAGTCTGTATATAGTATTTTAATTTTCTTGATTTCCAACCTTAAATTTTAACTTTAATCTTAACTGTTTTTATTCTGTATATAAAGGCTGCTCTGTTTGTTGTTTTTTTTGTTGGATGAGATTTAATAAATGAGATTTGACTGTTCATGGTCTGGTTACTTCGACGTCTTTACAAGCATCTCGCTGCCGGCACACATATCCGCCACCCGTCCCGAAAGGGTTTTACGTTTAAGATAGAAATATACAGTAAGTTTGTATACAGGAAACACTTTTCTGAAACACCCTGTATCGAAATATTTTGTAGTATAATTTCCTACCTGATCCTGGATGGGGGTTCCCAGCTCCTCAACCCTCCAATCCACTCTGTCGGGTATTGTGACGTTAAAAGGCGGAATCCAAAGACTTCCATTGGTTCTTGAAGCATCGCTTCTTAGACCAGTCATCTTGGATAAAACCTCGCTATAATCCTAGTAAAAATATTTAACCCATTTAGCACATGAATTCTTTAAAATACTGGGATCTTAATGCATCGTCTAACTAAATGCAACAATGCACGACATAGTTAGTAAGCATATTTACTTAGTAAAGGTCCGAATTAAAAAACCCCTTTATTGTAAGCACTGCATTGTAATTATGGATTTACATAACGTTGTGAAACAGGTTTAAAACAAATAAAGATCAGGGTTGGCAAAAACCCGGGTTTTTTTGAAAAAACCCAAGTGGGTTGGGTTTTTTCGGGTTTTTTCAATAAAACCCTGAAAAAACCCATGTAAAACTGGGTTTTTTCGGAAAAAGTGTGGGTTTTTTCAAAATTAAGTGGTTTTTTCCTAGAAAGTAAGTGGGTTTTTTCAAATTTTAGTAAGTTCTTTCTATGTTAAATGTGTTCGGTCAAAAAAATGTCAGTTTTTCCACACATAAGTGTGTTTTTTTCAAAGTTTTTATACTTTGAAAAACCCACTGAAATTGTAAAATCACCCCTTATTTTCTGAAACCTGGTTTAAATTCTGAAAAAACCCACTAAAATTTAAAAAATATCCTTTACTTTGAAAAAACCCATTCAATATTGAAAGAAATCTATTCAACTTTGAAAAAACCCACTGAAATTTAAAAAAATCATCTTTATTTTTATATCTAGTTTGAACTTTAAACGTCCTAAATTTTGAATAAAAAAAACCTTCAATAATTAAAAAAACCAACTGCACTGAATAATGAAAGAACCTATTTAACTTTAAAAAAAACTCCCTGAAATTGAAAAAACACCATTTAATTTTTAAAACCTAGTTTAAATTTTGAAAAAACCCATTTAAATTTTAAAAATATCTTTAATTTTGAAAATAATCGTATTCAACTTTGAAGGAACTGCCAAAATCTTGATTTTTTTAAAAAAAAACCCAAAAATGGGTCCAAAATGTGGGTTTTTTCACATGGGTTTTCTTGAAAAAACCCATTGGGTCCAACCCAGTTGGGTCCAATCCAGCCAACCCTGATAAAGATGCTTAATTTTGTTTATCTAAATCGCAAGATGGGATAAATTCTCCCTGCTGTCTATTTTAAAAAAATATAAGTGAAATAAAAAAAATGTGTTATAAATAAAGAATATGTATGGAATTTATTCATTTTCCATAAATTGCACGGATGAATTGTAGTTTTTACGATCTCAATGCATTTTTTATTTATTCTACGATTTCAGTGCCCCACAAAGGGTTTAAGCTAATATGCTCGAAATTTGTTTGGAATATTTTTTTAAAATTATTATCACTGGAATTTCATTAAATTTTGAGTCTTTTAAAATGGCAGAAGTGAGTACTATAATTATGTTCAAGTATACAGAAATATTTTAGAAAAATGAATGGTTCTATAATTCAATGTGGTTTCTGAAAATTCTTACCATATCTGAATACTTGTTGAGGCCTTGACGATACGTGTGTTTCCCCATGTCAGCTTCGAGATTATGTTGGATAATCCTATCAACATTATTCTCCCAGATCTCCCGCCGATCGTGTTCTTCATTTTTGTTGTAGGATTTTTCGTAAACCCTCTGTAAAAAAATTTAATAGCCTTTATTTTATGATCTTCACAAATTTCGTTTGCTCAAAATTTTTTTATCGATGTATAATAAGGATTATCAGAACATAATATATAGCTAATAATAATATATTTTAAATATCACAATATTATTATTTTTAGGTTTAAAACTGAAACACATACTTAAACTTATCATTATAAGGAAAATCTAACGTTTTAAGTATAAAAATAACATTAATCAGAAGGTAGTAAAATATTTTATGTACAGAATGCAATTTAAAGGCTTTAAAAATGAACTTACTTTGAATTCTTTCCAGTATTCATCCAAACCATTGTTGCTTAAAACACTTTTACCACTTACTGCTCCAAGCAGTAAAAATAGTGCTACGAGCTTCATATCCATTTCCTGATTATGAATGTAATGAAAATTCACAATTAAAACACTGAATAAACAAATAAAGTAATAATAGAAAACTTGCATGAATTTAACCCAGTAATCTCAAATTTTAATTTTTCATAAATATTTGGCGCAATTATAGTAACTAACAAATGCCAAACAAACAAATGCATTTTTAAAAAAATCTTTGTAAATTATATTTCTTATTTTAATCAGAATATTAAAATAATGACAGGAAAAACATGTAATGCGTTATACTTTCCGATGCGATCGTATTTGTTTTTACATTTGATTTTATTAGTATAATATTTTACTATTTTCATTATTTTCTTTTACCACTTTTAAAAGTAATTATATTTTATTATTTTCATTAGTACTACCTACTATATTTTCTAAATATAGAAAAAATCATTGAATACAGTTTTAAATTTATGATAAAAATTTGAATTGTATTTAAATTAAATTTATATTGCCCTTAAATATTTATCAACAAAAATTTTAAGTATTTTTAAATTTTTATTACAACTGTTTATTTGTAAGTATGAAAAAGTAAAATCATTGCAATTACTTTTTAACATAGTTGGCTTAAAGAACATTATAAACATAAAATTAAATTTTTAAAAAAATTAAAGATACATACTATTTCTTATTGAAATTATAAATTAATAAAAGTATTATGCATAAGTATGGAAAATCTGATAATATTTGGACAAAATCTAGTTGACGAAAAATGCAATTAATTTCAGCATATTTAAGTATATAACACTGCTGAATTCCTTACTAACTTACTTCTTAATCTACTAACTTATCTGAATGAGGGAGTTGCATATTTTTTTTAAATTTTCGGTTTTGGGGTAAATTAATACAGTATAAGTTGTGGCAAATTGAAATCTGCAATCAAAATTTTCTTCAAAAATTTGTTTAGAGATATAGAAGAAATAAAAGTTGAAAAAAGTCGTATAAACAAATGATACAATCGCAAACGCTTAAAAATCAAATTTGACGTCACAAGATCCTTCACGAAATGCATCGAGTATCTGATTGTTGATGTTTATTCATAATTATAATAGAAGATCTAGTAAATGTAAAAGTCTAGTGAACTGTCTCATTGAGCATTTTCAATCACATGACTTGGACCTTAACCCAGGAAAACGGTGCTAAAAAGTGACGTTTCAAAAATTTACATATAGAAGTTTTTTTTTCGACGGTTTTATATGTTTTCGAGGGCGCTGATTACAAATATGAAGTTTGCTCCCACGTGGAGGGGTCGACTTCATATCGAAAATTGCAAAAAATGATAATTTTTTGCCCTTTTTCGATTCTTTGCTTATATTTCAAAAACTATAAATTTCTCGAAGATAATTTCAATTACAAAATTTTGTACATTGGCATTGCTATAAATGGAATGCTTGATTATCATCCGTTTAAATTAATAAACGAAAGAATTTAATGAAGTCAAATAAATTATTTACTGTTGCAACAGTTCAAAAATTCAAAGATTTTTAGGTTTTTAAAAGTAGTGGAAAAATGGGGGTTCTAGGGCAGCCGGAGCAGGGAGCAGGTACCTGCTCCGGTTGCGCCGGCAGATCTGTGACTCCTGCTCCGGCAGTTCTGAGACTCCTGCGCCGGCAGTTCTGAGACTCCTGCTCCGATAGAAAGGGGTACCTGCTCCGGCAGATCTGTGATACCTGCTCCGGCAGCTCGATGACTCCTGCGCCGGTGGAAAATGATCCCTGCTCCGATGGAAAGGGGATCTTGACTAAAACGGGAAGAGGATAATTAGGAGTTACCTGCTCCGGTGATCCCTGCTCCGATAGAAAGGGGCTCCGGTAGAAAGAGGTTCCTAAGCAATCTACTAAATTGGGGTTCTACCAATAATATGCTGCTCTACCACTAAATTGGGGCTCTGCCACTAAATTGCGGCTCCAACAACAGCAAGAAGCTAAAATTAAAGTTATTTAACATCAATATATCTCCCAGGAGAGTTAGCCCAAGATATTCTTGGTTACCGAAGTACGCTTGGCAGAGCTTAACGCAAATCCTTGATCAGTTTGATTTGGTAAGTTACCGGAAGCCTCTCCTTTGTACTTCATCCCCCCAACCCTCTAATTAAATATTTTAAAGTATTTTAAATTGAGGTCCCACCAACCACCCGACTTTCTCAATTAACAGTTACTATTAAATTTATTTACTATTAACAAACTGTAACTGCTGTTTAACTGTAATATGGATGAAATTAGCAAATTGCAGCTCTTCCACTATATTGGGGCTTTACCACTATGACACCGCAGGAAGTTAAAGTTATTTTACTATAAACAGTTACTATTTAAGTTATTTACTAATAACAAACTGTAACCGCTATTTAACTATAATATGGATAAAATTAGCAAATTGCAACTTATTGGGACTTTACCACTAAGACACAACAGGAAGTTATTTTACAATTAACAGTTACTACTAAAGGTATTTAATATTAACAAACTGTTTAACTGTAATATGGACAAATTGCAGCTCTTCCACTATATTGTGGATCTAGAACACATGCAACAAAAAGAAGCTAAATTGTGACTTTCTAAATTATTTTAAAATAACATTAATTGATAGTTAAAGTTATTAACAAAGGTTAATTAACAGTTTAAGTTATTTTACATAAAATTATAAGGTTAATGAACAAACTAACCGCTGTAATACATTACCTATTGAATGCCCATACTGGAATAAAAGACCAAGACAATCACAAACTCAAAAAATGTAGACTGCACTACTCACCTGTCATTGAGACTCCCTTTAACAATGCACCGGCGAACCGCCCCTCTTACCTTTCACAGAGCAATATGTGTGGCGATAACGGGGTAACCTCCATTGGGATTGACAGCGATTGCATCTTTTCCCGCAATACCAAGGGGAGAGGGTTTTCAAAGATATATATTTTTTCATTACAATCATTTCTATTTCGTTAAATTTACAGTTCAATATTCACTTTAGTTACAGTTTGACACAAAATGCTTATCCTATCACAATCCTTAACTTTGAAAATACAGTATTTTCACCAGAAAGGATGCTTTGAAAAATTGAGAATGATTGAACATTTTCAGACAACCAGACATCTAATACGTTATCCTATTGGTGGAATTATTTTTATTTTACTTTGATCAGGAAAGGATACTTTGAAAAATTGAGAATGCATTTTCAGTGCAAGCATTTTCAGACCACTTGACATATAATACGTTATCCTATTGGAGGAATTATTTTACAACTTCGATTAAAAATTACTAATTATGTTCATATTGGATAAGATCTTCAATATTTTAAGCATTTTTTTTTTAAATAAAATATACTTTTATTACGAATTCTGTTCGAGGAGTTGATTTTTTTTTCATAGAATGTTAGAATCATTCAAGTTAAAAATGATAAATCCATTAATTTTACTATAGTTCAATTGAAGATATTACTTATTTTATTCGCATAGTACCTTTTTCTAGATTTAAACGTGAGAATATATGATTAATCACCTAAACAAAAACTATTCCATTACTCTTTTTTCTGAAATCATTGTATAAATGAGAGAATTTTTAAATTTTTATACAAAAATTGAAAAATATATACGATTTTCCCAACAGTTGAAAAAATTTCAATCATTAACCTTTTATTTAAAGTGCGTTATTAGGCTACCACTACAGAACATACACTATATATATTCATTTTATTCATAACTTTTACTATATTTATTGAACATGTAATATTTTTTTTATACTAAAGAGAACTGCTTTGGTTATTTTTCAATTCATGGAATGGTTACGTTGATCATTTTCAACCTTTTTTTGAAAATAATAACTTTTTTAACCCATCGGCTATACTTGCTCTACAAGAATTTTACCCTCTGCTGTACATTTTTACTATCAATTTATATTATTCACAAAAGCAAACAATATAATACATATAAACTAACTTATGAAAGAAATCCTTTATGGATATAATGTTTTCTCTTACCTAAAGCCTTCTTTCATCTATAATCCATATAGAAAATTAAACTATTCTAATAAAAATTAAAGGGGAAACAAGACTTAAAAGGAAACATACATTATAAAAACCAAGAAAATTATTACAGAATCTAAAAGAAAAACTAAAAACTCTGCTAAAAATAAAAACTTAACTGAAAATTTCGTTAAAAATTAAGACACATGCAGAAAAATAACTTAATACTTTGTGAAAAATAAAAACGAACACAGAAAAACTTTCACTGAAAAACTAAAATCTTTGTTAAATATAAAAACTTATTCACTTCGAAACTAAAAACTTAACTAAAAATTTTGTTAAAAATAAAAACTTAACTAAAAATTTTGTTAAAAAATAAAAACTTAACTGAAAATTTTGTTAAAAATTAAGATACATGCAGAAAAATAACTTAATACTTTGCTAAAAATAAAAACGAACACAGAAAAACTTTCACTGAAAAACTAAAATCTTTGTTAAATATAAAAATTTATTCACTTCGAAACTAAAAACTTAACTCAAAATTTTGTTGAAAATAAAAACTTAACTAAAAATTTTGTTAAAAATAAAAACTTAACTGAAAATTTTGTTAAAAATTAAGATACATGCAGAAAAATAACTTAATACTTTGCTAAAAATAAAACGAACACAGAAAAACTTTCACTGAAAAACTAAAATCTTTGTTAAATATAAAAACTTATTCACTTCGAAACTAAAAACTTAACTAAAAATTTTGTTAAAAATAAAAGTTTAACTAAAAATTTTGTTAAAAAATAAAAACTTAACTGAAAATTTTGTTAAAAATTAAGATACATGCAGAAAAATAACTTAATACTTTGCTAAAAATAAAAACGAACACAGAAAAACTTTCACTGAAAAACTAAAATCTTTGTTAAATATAAAAACTTATTCACTTCGAAACTAAAAACTTAACTACAAATTTTGTTAAAAATAAAAACTTAACTGAAAATTTTGTTAAAAATTAAGACATGTAGAAAAATAACTTAATACTTTGTTAAAAATAAAAACGAACACAGAAAAACTTTCACTGAAAAACTAAAATCTTTGTTAAATATAAAAATTTATTCACTTCGAAACTAAAAACTTAACTCAAAATTTTGTTGAAAATAAAAACTTAACTAAAAATTTTGTTAAAAATAAAAACTTAACTGAAAATTTTGTTAAAAATTAAGATACATGCAGAAAAATAACTTAATACTTTGCTAAAAATAAAACGAACACAGAAAAACTTTCACTGAAAAACTAAAATCTTTGTTAAATATAAAAACTTATTCACTTCGAAACTAAAAACTTAACTAAAAATTTTGTTAAAAATAAAAACTTAACTAAAAATTTTGTTAAAAAAGAAAAACTTAACTGAAAATTTTGTTAAAAATTAAGATACATGCAGAAAAATAACTCATTACTTTGCTAACAGTAAAAATGACACAGAAAAAACTTTACAAGAAATGAAAACTTATACACTGAAAAATTAAAATCTTTGTTAAATATAAAAACTTAACTGAAAATTCTGTTAAAAAATAAAAACTTAACTGAAAATTTTGTTAAAAATAAAAACTTAACTGAAAATTTTGTTAAAAATTAAGACAAATGCTGAAAAATAACTCATTACTTTGCTAAAAGTAAAAATGAACACAGAAAAAACTTTACAAGAAATGAAAACTTATACACTGAAAAACTAAAGTCTTTGTTAAATATAAAAACTTATTCACTACGAAACTGAAAACTTTGTTTGAAATGAACTAGAAAACGAAAAACTTTACACAAGAAATGAAAACTTATACACTAAAAAACTAAAATCTTTGTTAAAAATAAAAGCCTAACTATAAATTTTGTTAAAAATTAAGATACATGCAGAAAAATAACTTAATACTTTGTTAAATGTAAAAACTTTTAAGCTACAAAACTAAAATATCTGTTTAAAATAAATAAAAACTTTGAAAACATTTTACAAAAAATAAAAAATTACACTAAAAACTTAACCAAAAAGAAATTATTACGAAAAACTTTAACAGAAAGAAAAACTTAAAAACCATAAAAATAAAACCTTTGTTAAAAAATATAGGCCAATGCAGAAAATAACTTAATACTTTGTTAAATATTAAAACTTAGAAACTATGAAACGAAAAACTTAACCATAAAAAAAAACTTATACACTACAAAAATAAAATATTTGTTAAAAATAAAATAAAAACTTTGAAAAAATTTTACAAGAAATAAAAAGTTACACTAAAAACTTAATCAAAAAGAAATACTTGGTGTTAAAAATAAATAAAAACTTTGAAAAATTTTTACAAGAAATAAAAAGTTACACTAAAAACTTTACCAAAAAGAAATTATTACGAAAAACTTTAACAAAAGAAAAACCTAAAAACTACAAAACTAAAAACTTTGTTAAAAATCAAGACAAACGCAGAAAAGCAACTTAATACTTTGTTCAATATAAAAATTTAGAACTTATAAAACTAAAAACTTTGCTAAAAAATAAAACTTTAGGAAAACTTTGTTAAAAATAAAGAAACCAATACAGAAAATTTCAAAAATAAATAAAAACTTCGAAAAAATATTACAAGAAATAAAAAATTACTAAAAACTTTATCAAAAAGAGATACTTACAAATTATAAAACAAAAAAAAACTTTGTTAAAAATAAAATGAAATTGAAAAGTTACACTAAAAACTTTATCGAAATACTTCTTGTTAAAAATATTATACTTTGAAAAATTTGTACAAGAAATAAACTAAAAACTTTACCAATACCGCCCATACTTTGTTAAAATTAGAAGACAGATAGATTCACATCCTCCTTTCGTTGAGAACCTTTTTTTATTATGAAAACTAGGTGGGCTGAAAACTCCTTCTTAATGAAGGAAATTTAAAAATAGTACTTCTAAATTTTTCAGCCCACGTTTTACATAATAATTAAAAAAAGGGTCCCAATGAAAGGAGGATGTGAATCTATCTGTCTTCTAATTTTAACAAAGTATGGGCGGTATTGGTAAAGTTTTTAGTTTATTTCTTGTACAAATTTTTCAAAGTATAATTTTTTTAACAAGAAGTATTTCGATAAAGTTTTTAGTGTAACTTTTCAATTTCATTTTATTTTTAACAAAGTTTTTTTTTTGTTTTATAATTTGTAAGTATCTCTTCTTGATAAAGTTTTTAGTTATTTTTTATTTCTTGTAATATTTTTTCGAAGTTTTTATTTATTTTTGAAATTTTCTGTATTGGTTTCTTTATTTTTAACAAAGTTTTCCTAAAGTTTTATTTTTTAGCAAAGTTTTTAGTTTTATAAGTTCTAAATTTTTATATTGAACAAAGTATTAAGTTGCTTTTCTGCGTTTGTCTTGATTTTTAACAAAGTTTTTAGTTTTGTAGTTTTTAGGTTTTTCTTTTGTTAAAGTTTTTCGTAATAATTTCTTTTTGGTAAAGTTTTTAGTGTAACTTTTTATTTCTTGTAAAAATTTTTCAAAGTTTTT
Organism: Tetragnatha versicolor; assembly: GCA_024610705.1. NCBI lineage: Eukaryota > Metazoa > Arthropoda > Arachnida > Araneae > Tetragnathidae > Tetragnatha > Tetragnatha versicolor. Next base: position 19,074,364 of record JANDEH010000007.1, on the reverse strand, counting down.
ATTTATTTTTAACACCAAGTATTTCTTTTTGATTAAGTTTTTAGTGTAACTTTTTATTTCTTGTAAAATTTTTTCAAAGTTTTTATTTTATTTTTAACAAATATTTTATTTTTGTAGTGTATAAGTTTTTTTTTATGGTTAAGTTTTTCGTTTCATAGTTTCTAAGTTTTAATATTTAACAAAGTATTAAGTTATTTTCTGCATTGGCCTATATTTTTTAACAAAGGTTTTATTTTTATGGTTTTTAAGTTTTTCTTTCTGTTAAAGTTTTTCGTAATAATTTCTTTTTGGTTAAGTTTTTAGTGTAATTTTTTATTTTTTGTAAAATGTTTTCAAAGTTTTTATTTATTTTAAACAGATATTTTAGTTTTGTAGCTTAAAAGTTTTTACATTTAACAAAGTATTAAGTTATTTTTCTGCATGTATCTTAATTTTTAACAAAATTTATAGTTAGGCTTTTATTTTTAACAAAGATTTTAGTTTTTTAGTGTATAAGTTTTCATTTCTTGTGTAAAGTTTTTCGTTTTCTAGTTCATTTCAAACAAAGTTTTCAGTTTCGTAGTGAATAAGTTTTTATATTTAACAAAGACTTTAGTTTTTCAGTGTATAAGTTTTCATTTCTTGTAAAGTTTTTTCTGTGTTCATTTTTACTTTTAGCAAAGTAATGAGTTATTTTTCAGCATTTGTCTTAATTTTTAACAAAATTTTCAGTTAAGTTTTTATTTTTAACAAAATTTTCAGTTAAGTTTTTATTTTTTAACAGAATTTTCAGTTAAGTTTTTATATTTAACAAAGATTTTAATTTTTCAGTGTATAAGTTTTCATTTCTTGTAAAGTTTTTTCTGTGTCATTTTTACTGTTAGCAAAGTAATGAGTTATTTTTCTGCATGTATCTTAATTTTTAACAAAATTTTCAGTTAAGTTTTTCTTTTTTAACAAAATTTTTAGTTAAGTTTTTATTTTTAACAAAATTTTTAGTTAAGTTTTTAGTTTCGAAGTGAATAAGTTTTTATATTTAACAAAGATTTTAGTTTTTCAGTGAAAGTTTTTCTGTGTTCGTTTTATTTTTAGCAAAGTATTAAGTTATTTTTCTGCATGTATCTTAATTTTTAACAAAATTTTCAGTTAAGTTTTTATTTTTAACAAAATTTTTAGTTAAGTTTTTATTTTCAACAAAATTTTGAGTTAAGTTTTTAGTTTCGAAGTGAATAAATTTTTATATTTAACAAAGATTTTAGTTTTTCAGTGAAAGTTTTTCTGTGTTCGTTTTTATTTTTAACAAAGTATTAAGTTATTTTTCTACATGTCTTAATTTTTAACAAAATTTTCAGTTAAGTTTTTATTTTTAACAAAATTTGTAGTTAAGTTTTTAGTTTCGAAGTGAATAAGTTTTTATATTTAACAAAGATTTTAGTTTTTCAGTGAAAGTTTTTCTGTGTTCGTTTTTATTTTTAGCAAAGTATTAAGTTATTTTTCTGCATGTATCTTAATTTTTAACAAAATTTTCAGTTAAGTTTTTATTTTTTAACAAAATTTTTAGTTAAACTTTTATTTTTAACAAAATTTTTAGTTAAGTTTTTAGTTTCGAAGTGAATAAGTTTTTATATTTAACAAAGATTTTAGTTTTTCAGTGAAAGTTTTTCTGTGTTCGTTTTATTTTTAGCAAAGTATTAAGTTATTTTTCTGCATGTATCTTAATTTTTAACAAAATTTTCAGTTAAGTTTTTATTTTTAACAAAATTTTTAGTTAAGTTTTTATTTTCAACAAAATTTTGAGTTAAGTTTTTAGTTTCGAAGTGAATAAATTTTTATATTTAACAAAGATTTTAGTTTTTCAGTGAAAGTTTTTCTGTGTTCGTTTTTATTTTTAGCAAAGTATTAAGTTATTTTTCTGCATGTATCTTAATTTTTAACAAAATTTTCAGTTAAGTTTTTATTTTTTAACAAAATTTTTAGTTAAGTTTTTATTTTTAACAAAATTTTTAGTTAAGTTTTTAGTTTCGAAGTGAATAAGTTTTTATATTTAACAAAGATTTTAGTTTTTCAGTGAAAGTTTTTCTGTGTTCGTTTTTATTTTTCACAAAGTATTAAGTTATTTTTCTGCATGTGTCTTAATTTTTAACGAAATTTTCAGTTAAGTTTTTATTTTTAGCAGAGTTTTTAGTTTTTCTTTTAGATTCTGTAATAATTTTCTTGGTTTTTATAATGTATGTTTCCTTTTAAGTCTTGTTTCCCCTTTAATTTTTATTAGAATAGTTTAATTTTCTATATGGATTATAGATGAAAGAAGGCTTTAGGTAAGAGAAAACATTATATCCATAAAGGATTTCTTTCATAAGTTAGTTTATATGTATTATATTGTTTGCTTTTGTGAATAATATAAATTGATAGTAAAAATGTACAGCAGAGGGTAAAATTCTTGTAGAGCAAGTATAGCCGATGGGTTAAAAAAGTTATTATTTTCAAAAAAAGGTTGAAAATGATCAACGTAACCATTCCATGAATTGAAAAATAACCAAAGCAGTTCTCTTTAGTATAAAAAAAATATTACATGTTCAATAAATATAGTAAAAGTTATGAATAAAATGAATATATATAGTGTATGTTCTGTAGTGGTAGCCTAATAACGCACTTTAAATAAAAGGTTAATGATTGAAATTTTTTCAACTGTTGGGAAAATCGTATATATTTTTCAATTTTTGTATAAAAATTTAAAAATTCTCTCATTTATACAATGATTTCAGAAAAAAGAGTAATGGAATAGTTTTTGTTTAGGTGATTAATCATATATTCTCACGTTTAAATCTAGAAAAAGGTACTATGCGAATAAAATAAGTAATATCTTCAATTGAACTATAGTAAAATTAATGGATTTATCATTTTTAACTTGAATGATTCTAACATTCTATGAAAAAAAAATCAACTCCTCGAACAGAATTCGTAATAAAAGTATATTTTATTTAAAAAAAAAATGCTTAAAATATTGAAGATCTTATCCAATATGAACATAATTAGTAATTTTTAATCGAAGTTGTAAAATAATTCCTCCAATAGGATAACGTATTATATGTCAAGTGGTCTGAAAATGCTTGCACTGAAAATGCATTCTCAATTTTTCAAAGTATCCTTTCCTGATCAAAGTAAAATAAAAATAATTCCACCAATAGGATAACGTATTAGATGTCTGGTTGTCTGAAAATGTTCAATCATTCTCAATTTTTCAAAGCATCCTTTCTGGTGAAAATACTGTATTTTCAAAGTTAAGGATTGTGATAGGATAAGCATTTTGTGTCAAACTGTAACTAAAGTGAATATTGAACTGTAAATTTAACGAAATAGAAATGATTGTAATGAAAAAATATATATCTTTGAAAACCCTCTCCCCTTGGTATTGCGGGAAAAGATGCAATCGCTGTCAATCCCAATGGAGGTTACCCCGTTATCGCCACACATATTGCTCTGTGAAAGGTAAGAGGGGCGGTTCGCCGGTGCATTGTTAAAGGGAGTCTCAATGACAGGTGAGTAGTGCAGTCTACATTTTTTGAGTTTGTGATTGTCTTGGTCTTTTATTCCAGTATGGGCATTCAATAGGTAATGTATTACAGCGGTTAGTTTGTTCATTAACCTTATAATTTTATGTAAAATAACTTAAACTGTTAATTAACCTTTGTTAATAACTTTAACTATCAATTAATGTTATTTTAAAATAATTTAGAAAGTCACAATTTAGCTTCTTTTTGTTGCATGTGTTCTAGATCCACAATATAGTGGAAGAGCTGCAATTTGTCCATATTACAGTTAAACAGTTTGTTAATATTAAATACCTTTAGTAGTAACTGTTAATTGTAAAATAACTTCCTGTTGTGTCTTAGTGGTAAAGTCCCAATAAGTTGCAATTTGCTAATTTTATCCATATTATAGTTAAATAGCGGTTACAGTTTGTTATTAGTAAATAACTTAAATAGTAACTGTTTATAGTAAAATAACTTTAACTTCCTGCGGTGTCATAGTGGTAAAGCCCCAATATAGTGGAAGAGCTGCAATTTGCTAATTTCATCCATATTACAGTTAAACAGCAGTTACAGTTTGTTAATAGTAAATAAATTTAATAGTAACTGTTAATTGAGAAAGTCGGGTGGTTGGTGGGACCTCAATTTAAAATACTTTAAAATATTTAATTAGAGGGTTGGGGGGATGAAGTACAAAGGAGAGGCTTCCGGTAACTTACCAAATCAAACTGATCAAGGATTTGCGTTAAGCTCTGCCAAGCGTACTTCGGTAACCAAGAATATCTTGGGCTAACTCTCCTGGGAGATATATTGATGTTAAATAACTTTAATTTTAGCTTCTTGCTGTTGTTGGAGCCGCAATTTAGTGGCAGAGCCCCAATTTAGTGGTAGAGCAGCATATTATTGGTAGAACCCCAATTTAGTAGATTGCTTAGGAACCTCTTTCTACCGGAGCCCCTTTCTATCGGAGCAGGGATCACCGGAGCAGGTAACTCCTAATTATCCTCTTCCCGTTTTAGTCAAGATCCCCTTTCCATCGGAGCAGGGATCATTTTCCACCGGCGCAGGAGTCATCGAGCTGCCGGAGCAGGTATCACAGATCTGCCGGAGCAGGTACCCCTTTCTATCGGAGCAGGAGTCTCAGAACTGCCGGCGCAGGAGTCTCAGAACTGCCGGAGCAGGAGTCACAGATCTGCCGGCGCAACCGGAGCAGGTACCTGCTCCCTGCTCCGGCTGCCCTAGAACCCCCATTTTTCCACTACTTTTAAATGTTTTTTACATTTTTATTTTACATAAACTAGGGAGCTACCGCCCCCTGCTCGCTATCGCTCGCCAACCCCCGTTAACTGCTGACGCAGGACCTTTTGGAATTGCTTCGCAATTCCCACAAATTCTAACTCGCCGAACTGAATACACTTTACAAAACAATTAAACAATTTACAAAAAAAACGTCAACCAACTTTCCGAATATACTTCCCCAAATCCCCTCCATGAATAAAGCTCCCTTAAAAGTTTCAATATATATTAACTCGAACTTATCAAAAATTTAAACGAAATGTTATTAAAAATATTCATCTCAATTATTTTTAATCTATGATTATATAAAAATAACTATTTCTAATTGTTTATCAATATTCGAACCAAACAAAAACCCGTTATTTTAAAATAACTCGTTAGTATAATATGCCTAGTGTTTATCATTCATATTTTTTTAAACCCAGACTTGTTAACCCAGACAATACCGTTTAAGCAATCGAAAATAAAAAGAGACAAAACATCACTCTATGTTTACAATTAATTTCGATAAAATCAGACTAAAAATTATAAATATTGGACAAAAACTGTGAAATTTTAGTATGAAATGGCGTTCATGTAAGTTTTAGAATATGTTTTTATCAGTCTTTGAGTGATATTTCATCAAAAAAGTACTTTTTTTAAAAGGTGAAAAACATGTTTCATCTTAAAATATAGCGTCAATCGGTCGTTGTGATTGGATGCATAATAATTTGAATGACAGTACTTGCTTTGTAACTGCGACCTTATCCGTTATCTTAAAAAATGGAAACATTTTAAAATTGAGAATTTTTTTGAAAAATCGAAGGGCTTACTCGGAAATCCGGAAGGAATCCGGACATTTTGATACCATATATGTGTCATTCGGTTCAGTAATTAAAAAGCCTTTCTCTGGAAACCGTTCACTAAAAACTTTTTTTTAGAATAGAGAGATATTTTATACTGACTATAAGTAAACTTAATATTTTGAGAAAAAACCTACAATACATTCATTATTTATTTACAAAATTTCCAAAGTTAGTCCTAATGCTAAGAAACTGAATGAAAATACAAGAAATCTGTACAAAAGGAATAACATTTTAATTCTAAAAAAACATTTTTGAGTTACAAAAACAGTGTTATCCAGTCTCAAAGAGATGCATAACGGGAGAGGTCAAAAAAGTAAGTTTTTATGCTCCATGTGCACAAAACAGTATTGACTGAAACAAATCTACTGAAGTATGACGTCACACATTACGCCCCGCTTTGAGTCAGGTGACTTAAGGGCTTTTTTAAACACTTTTTGCGCTTAAATTAAAACGGTACTACTCCAGAATCCCGGCGCAAGCGATAAAGTCGCCAATAATGATGCAACCAGCACCAAACGGAATATCGCCGCTTGTAACCATTTGTTTGTAAAAAATAACAACAATGCCATTCCATGAGACTTTTTATTTAAAAATTAAACACTCAAATAAAAATATTTTAACCTATACCTACCAGTTTCAAAATTTTAAATTTCGCTGAAATTTATAAGATTATTAATTAAGATTATTTAAGATTGTTAAATAATCTTAATTAAGTAACAGTTATATAGAGTTTTTCGTTTAATAACTTGTTATTTACATTATGTTTTTTTACAATTGGGTAAGCAGATCTCTTTTTAAGCAGAAATAAAGCTATTTTAGAAAAATAGCTTTATTTCAGCTATTCAGCTTTTTGTTTCGGAAGGCCATGTGTGAGCTGTCGCCAAAAAATCTGCTTGGCGAGATTTGCGCCGGCTTTCTAGAGAAGTACCATTAAAACTTTTTGTGATTTTTAAAGTTTATTTTCGAGTTTTTCATGATCGAATTAGTAAATTGGGTAAGTTTTAGGATGTTTCGTGACATAGTGCATATTTTCTATTCGCCTCTATGTTTTTGTTTAAAAGACAAGGGAGGTACCGCCCCCTGTTCGCTATCGCTCACCAATCCCCGTTAACTGCTTACGCAGGACCTTTTAGAATTGCTTCGCAATTCCCATAAAATCCAACTCACTAAACTTGACACACTTTATAAAACAAACAATTTGCAAAAAAACGTCAACCAACTTTCCAAAAATACGTCACTAAATCCCCTCCATGAATAAATCTCCCTTAAAAGTTTAAATATATATTAAAACTCTTTAACTTATAAAAAATTTAATCGAAATGTTTTTAAAAATATTCAGCGTAACTATTTTTAATCTATTGTTTTAAAAATAACTAATTATAAGTGTTAATCAATATTCAGTTCAGACCATACAAAAACCATTCGCTTATGAATATTTAAATTTAATATTTTTCAGTAACTCGTTGCGTTAAAGTAGGTATTACCTAGTGTTTATCATTCATATTTTTTATTTAAACCCAGACTTGTTAAACAATACCGTTTAAACAATTGAAATAATAAGAGACAAAACCTACACATCACTCAATGTTTACAATTTTAATTTTGATTAAATCAGACTAAAAATTATAAACAATTGACAAAAGGTGTGAAATTTTAGTAAAAAATGGCGTATATGTAAGTTTTTATCAGTCTGAATAATATTTTATTTAGAAATATTTTTTAAAGTTGAAAAAAACATGTTTCATCTTAAAATATGGCGTCAATCGGTCGTTGTGATTGGTTGCATAATAATTTGTTTGACAATACTTGCTTTGTAACTGCGACCTTATCCGTTTTCTAAAAAAATTGAAATATTTTAAAACTGAGAATTTTTTGGAAAAATCGAAAGGCCTACTCAGAAATCCAGAAAGAATCCGGACATTTTGATACCATATATGTGTCATTCGGTTCAGTAATTAAAAAGCCTTTCTCTGGAAACCATTCACCAAAAACTTTTTTTAGAATAGAGAGATGTTTGGAAACTTGACTAAACAAAATTAAACACGTGCGATAACGCACACTAATTACATTAAAAATTATAAAATAAGACTTTTTTCCTTTATAATTACATTTTAAAAAAAGAAACAGAGGGCTATAAGGAATTATTTTAACTTATTATAAAAACACAAAAAGTAAAAATTTTGATAAAACATGTATCCTAAGTTTCAGAATTCTTAAATTTCTTTTTTAGTCGAAAATTATAATCAGAATTCAAAATACTCCTTTTCCAGCTAAATTAATTTTATTTTCTTTAAAATGTAGTAGGAAAGAAATTCTGAAAGTTTGTCGGTGAAATTAATATTTTCAAAATATTAATGAATATGAATGATAACGTTCAAAACCTCTATTAAAACCCCTAAATTATTTTTGTTTAAAATTGTTTCATAACGTAAATTATTCTCAATCAAATTTTTAATGAAGAATAAGAAATCTTTCAATAAATAAAAATCACGTGGGGAAAGCATGTTTTTATTTATAGAGCTCTGTTTCATCATCTGAAAACAATGCTATGATTGGTTTAAATGTAAGTACCACCCCCGATTGCGATTTGCTGTACACTTCTGAATTCCGCCTTTTGTCTTTAAAAACCAAAATTAAAAAACGTCTCTTAAAGGTACGCTAGGCACGAATGCTTGAAAATAAAACCAATGAAAATGAATAAAAAACATGATTTTTTTATCCAATTAACTGTAAAATTAATAAATGTAATTTGAGAAATGTGTATATGCTCTGAAACATGTTTTTACTTCCCAAATTTAAATTCTTTGCAATTTAACTAAGTTTTTAAAAAGAAAAAGGCAATTATCACTTATATCACACCAACTATTATTTAAGTAATGGTTAACCTTTATACACTTCAAATCCATCAGAATATCTTAATTTTTGTAATTTAATTCGGTCAAATGGTCATACTTTTTTCCATGAAATACGCACACACACAAATTTCTCCCCGAAAAACAAGCATTAGTAGGGTATGCATTAGCAAGCCGTATTGCTAAACGTAAGATTGATAATGTAGAATAGAACACAATGATTAGCGACTTTCAATTACAAAAAAAAGAGGGAAACCATGCTTTTTAGGCAATTTTAATAACAAAAAGGCATGTTGTGTGACAAAGTGGCTCCTTTATTTAACTATTTCCACATTTGGACTGGCGAAGCCCATCTGTAACAAACCAGAAGAATTTTTTAAAAAATGGACTGGCGAAGCCCCTGTAACACACCAGAATAATCTTCTTTAAAAATGGACTGGCAAAGCCCATCTGTAACGCACCAGATGATATTTATAAAAAACTGAAACCCGGGCGAAGCCCGGGTCTAGCGCGTCAGCGCTAGTTATTCTTATAATTATGAAAAAAAGTTCAAAATCTTACACGTTCTTTAATTTTTAAAAGTCGCATTTTGTAAAACACCATCTACATCGTAAAATTTGAACAGTTTTACATACCTGTAACAAACTTCTGATACAAAAAAGTAATTGAGACTTCAACTTTTTGACCCAACAATAAAAAGAGTTTTGTTCCCTCACACAGTGCAGTTTGATATTTAAAGGATGCGGGATCCATTTAGAACTGAAAGATTATTTACCCCATGTGTTGATAAAAAAAGTATAATTATGTTTTCGCTATCTATGAAAGTATTGCACCCATTTCTGTAGATTGTTCCTTTCAGATAGTTCTAGTCCCTTTTTCCTAAACATACCCTTTATCTTGACACTCCTAACTTTTTTATATAAGAATGTTTCCTTATATTGTTAATTCATTTCATGGTCTCTATATTTGGTTTCTAACTCTTACAACGCATAAGCTAATTGGTAGAAATTTATGAAACATGAAACGTTTGTAGATGAATGATTGGGACACATTTTAGAAACTTAGTTTTTGTTTCAGTTTTTTTATAAATATCATCTGGTGTGTTTCAGAGGTGTTACGGCAGTCCAAATGTGTAGCACTGTGTCCTAGGCCAGGCGTTATCCGGACAATATGCCCGGCAGAGTGAGAAATAATTAAAAAATGGACGGATTTTTATGTTTATGCTACCACAATTCACAATAGATTTTAAACTACAACAATCGATTTCAATCTGCAAAAATCTATGTCATGTCTACAATAATTAATGTTACATCTTCTCTTATGTATTTACAACAATGTGGTTTTGCCACGAAGTTAGGTATGAAATATGGGTTCTACTATCCCATATTCCTGGCGAAGCCCATCTGTAACGCACCAGATGATATTTATAAAAAAACTGAAACCCTAGAAATTTAAACCTTAAAATTTAAACTGTCTAGTGCGTCAGCGCTTGAATTAAATAAAAATTAATTATTGTTAAATTAAGGTTTTCATTTCGAATTTTTTGACGTTGTCTCATAGAATACACAATATTAAACAAATTTTAAACAATATTTTGGGACAAAAACGAGCTCAATCGGACTCTTTGGTTCAGACGCTATGCTATGCTTGAAAACGCAATCCAAGATGGCGTTAACTTTTCCGAAATGGCGGATTTTTCCCAACGCAGAATTTTTGGAAATTTCAGGATATCAATAAGTATACACTATCCTCTATATTTCTACTAATTTTCAGCCTGTTATATTGAATGCCCTGGTTCAGCCCATATTTTGTCTAATTTACCTGGACTAACAGACATGTAGTGTTTACTAATAAATTGTAGAAGTCCAAATTTCGTTATTATCGATTTTAACTTAAACATTGTAAGAATAAAGAAAAATTCAGTTCCAAAAATTTTCCAACCAAGTATTTATTTCCTGGAAAAAGTCACATTCTTTGAAAATTTACGAGTTTCTTATAAAATAAAATCACATAACGAATATCAGTGCTATACAAGAGGATAGCTGGCTTTGGTAGCAATTCCACACTCATTATCCTTATTTCTGGACATCATGATGTATCCTTTCATTCCCCAAGTCTCTCCCCAGCTTAAAGAAATCTAATGTAATAAAATTGAATGTGTGTGTGTGGGTGTGTGTGTTTGTCTTCTATACAAATCCACAGTTTTCTTCCGATCGGCACCAAACTTGGTATACCTACGTAAAAGAATCCCCAAAAAAACATAGGCTATGTTTTAAAGTTCTAGAACGACCCCTTGACCCTCTTTTGACCCTTTTTATGGTCATTTTGCTGAAATAGCTTTATTTCTGCTCAAAAAGAGATCTGCTTTCCCCATTGTTACAAAAAAACTATAATGCAAAATAACACGTTTTTAAAAGAAAAACTAGATATAAATCTAATTAAAAATTATAACTATAATCTAAAAATATATTTCAACAAAATTTTAAATTTTAAAACTGGTAAGTATAGTACAAAATATTTTTATTTGAGAGCAATTTTTAAATAAAAAGTTTCATGGAATAGCATTGTTGTTGAAATAATCTCCATGGAAACAAGGATGAAAAATCAAATGATGATCATATTATAGCTTTTAAGAAAGTTGGTTAACAGACCAAAAACTAGAGTTAATATTCAAAACCATTTTAAGTGGAAATATTGTATTTTTCCTTAAAATGCAGGAATATGTTTTATTTTTTTGAATTTTATACCAAAGATATAATAAAATCATGAAAATATGATTAATTAAGGTCGCTAATTGAGCATTTTAAGTGATTTTGGGAAGAATATTTTTCTAATTTTTTTTATGGGAATCGTGTGGTAAATGTGCAGAAATCGTTCAGAATTCAAAATGCTTGATTCGACACCTTTCACTCATGAAAATATCGGCACGGATCCAGCACGCCTCCAAGAGGGGGGCACTTTTCCAGAAAGATCCCCATTGGGGGTATAGGGGTCCTCCCCCAGAAAAAAATTGAAATTTGACGTGTAAAAGTAGGGTCTAAACTCGCGTTTTTTGAAACGTTTTGAGTCTAAGGGGGCACTTTTCAACGCTATCACCTTTACTTCTTCACCCAAAATGTCAAAATATTGGGAATTTCCTAAAAATTATCACTGAAGATTCCCTGGTGGTACTAATGGAAGATATGGGGGGTCCTCCCCCAGAAAAAAATTGGAAATTAGACCGGTAAAAGTAGGGTTTTACACATTACATTTGACAACCTTTTTGGGTTCCCAAGGGTGGGGCGCTGTCCAGAGTGTGGAAGGTAGAAAATGAATTAAAAATTTTTAAGAAAAAATCTCCATCTCCCCCCCCACCCGTGCAAGGCCGGGCATATCAGCTAGTTAATAAAATAAATTTATAACTCAATCATTACTCAACACTATTAGACAGTTTTGGTTTAACAGATACATAATATAAATTCAGTAAATAAACTTTATATATAAAACTAATTGAACTTATTTGTTAATAAACATTGATATGCTATGCTAATGCTATACACAAACCCCGAACTATATTGAGCTTGTCACACATTAGTGGTACCTATCATTTTTTAATATAATATATAGTACTGAATGAATATACTTAAAATTTGATTAATATTATAGCAAAGCATTTATACTTAAAAATTATTGTACTAAATGCTAATAGAAACGTCAGTTCGAAGAAGGGATTAAGTCCAAAAATGATAAATTTACTTTTTGCGCTTAAAAACATCTCTAAGCTTTGGTCTACACATAAGTGAAAATAGGGTGAAAATATCTACCCCCTATCAGTAGATATTGCTCTTTGAATTTGCAAAATTGACGTCCTTTCATTGTGTTTTTTAATTTAATTTGGAATTAAAGTTGATTTGTCTTTCTTTTCCTATTATTTATACTGTAAACTAAGCTAAAATAAAATTTGCTCTCAGTTTAAAAGTATTTTCAAACTTCTTTTAATGTTTGACACCATTCATATTCACTTACTCTATTGATATTGTTTAAATGACTCAGTTTCATTATAATTTTAAAAATTTTATTTGTCTTATTCTTGGTTCTCTTAATTTGGTGTGGTTGAAAATGCGAAATACAATGAAAATTCCCTTACTTACAGTTTTTTTTTCGATTTTCTCAAAACTTGGTTTTTGGACTTATTCCCTTCTTCTAAATGACGATTCAATTTAAGTTGCTCCATTTGTTATTTATAAACTTTAATTAACTTTTTACCTGTTTTTAACGATGATACTAAAATTTCCGCTAAAATTTTCGCTTGCATTCGATTGCATTCGATCACTTTACTGTACCGTTACCTTAACTGCATAGCTTTAGCTTGCTCCGGTAGCAATTTATTACAGGGTAAAGGGACTTTCCTTTACACCCTGTATATATTCTGAAAATTCTTATACATCAATAAAAAATGTTGAGCAAACGAAATTAGTGAATATTATAAAATAAAGGTATTAAAATTTTTTACAGAGGGTTTACGAAAAATCCTACAGCGCAAGCGAAGAACACGATCGACGGAAGATCTGGGAGAAGAACGTTGATGGGATTATCCAACATAATCTCGAAGCTGACATGGGGAAACACACGTACCGCCAAGGCCTCTACGAGTATTCAGATATGGTAGGGATTTTCAGAAAGCCTCATTGATTTATAATACACTTACTGTTCATAAATTAAGGACGGAACTGTTTTTTCAACATAACACCTAGTGAAATTATTTTTCATCAATGAAAATTATACCAAGAGATGTTCAATGGGTGGGAATACAGGGCCCGAAAGCAAATTTTCTCTACCAATATTTTAAGGGGGTAAATGGACCCTCCATTGATAATGGAGTCCCATTACAATTTGGAGCTGTGGCAGAAACATCTGTGGTAGAGGTATTTTACCGAAAACTTTATGGTTATTGTAATGAATATGATTACTCCTGAACTCAGTACATATTTTTAAAAGCCTGTGTTACCTTTAAATGGTATTTTTTATGTTTTATTGATAGAAATCGGTCTAATCATCATTTTTGGCAAGTTTTAGCTTCTGGGTCATTTTTGGTAATTGGTATCTTACCGTCAACCATGTTTTTAGTAGTTCTTACATGTGCTAGATTATGTTTAGGTCTGGAGACCCTGATACTAAATTATTTCTTTCAATATCGTGACTTTCAAGAAACTTTGAGATAGCCAAATTGTGATTTTGTGCACATTTTTCTCTCATAAAGAGAAATTCTTGATCTGAAATTTCTTCTAAAAGAAGCGAATGGGACATGAGAACCCAGGCACGAGATCGCAGACATCAGGAAACATTTTTTTCGTGTATAGGGAGTGTTGAAATGTCTATAACAGTAATAGAGTATCAATGGAGAAATTATATGTCTTAAAAACTCATTTCAAAGGTAATGAAGATATTTTTACAACTATATGTGTCTTTTTAGGTATGTCTACGTCCATAAACACTAAAAAATACTTTTTTTTCAAACATTAATAACAGATGTCCTTTCTGTGAAACTATACAATTATGTTGTGCCGTTTGAGCACCTCGTATACACCGCAGATATTTTCACTGATGTTTGCTATTGGGTACCTGTGTTCTCATGTCCCATTTGATTCTCTTAGAAGAAATTTCAGGTCAGGAATTTCTCTTTATGAGAAAAAAAGTTGCACAAAATCACAATTTGGCTATCTCAAAGTTTCTTGAAAGTCACGATATTGAAAGAAATAATTTACTTTCAGGGTCTCCAGACCTAAACATAATCTAGCACATGTAAGAACTACTAAAAACATGGTTGACGGTAAGATACCAATTACCAAAAATGACCCAGAAGCTAAAACTTGCCAAAAATGATGATTAGACCGATTTCTATCAATAAAACATAAAAAATACCATTTAAAGGTAACACAGGCTTTTAAAAATATGCACTGAGTTCAGGAGTAATCATATTCATTACAATAACCATAAAGTTTTCGGTAAAATACCTCTTACACAGACGTTTCTGCCACAGCTCCAAATTGTAATGGGACTCCATTATCAATGGAGGATCCATTTACCCCCTTAAAATATTGGTAGAGAAAATTTGCTTTCGGGCCCTGTATTCCCACCCATTGAACATCTCTTGGTATAATTTTCATTGATGAAAAATAATTTCACTATAATTTCATGTTGAAATAACATGAAAATAATTTTAACATGAAAATAATTTCATGTTGAAAAAACAGTTCCGTCCTTAATTTATGAACAGTAGTGTAGAACCACTCATTTTTCTTAAGTATTTATGTATACTTGAGCATACCAGGGTGTCACACAAAGCTCCCTGGTTTTAAAATTAAATATCTTAAGAACAGAAATTTATAAAAATATAAATGGGGCTCTGCCCCCTGCTCGCTATCGCTCACCAACCCCCGGAACTGCTTCGCAGTTCTTTGAAAATCGCTTCGCGATCTTAGCGATCAGAGCTCGCTTGTTTCATCTCAACTATCCAGTAAAACCTGAAACTTGTCTGCTTAGTTAATGATCATTTAAACCGTTAAAACCGTTAAATATAAATTCGTTCTAGTTTAGACTTGGAATTTTTGTGTCAAAATTTGAAAAATATAGTTTAAATTTTTGTTAACAGATGGCAGTACGATAAAAATGTCTCAAAGTGATTTCAGAATCGTTTCTACTCTAGATCGATGTATTTATTTAAGATTAAATTTTTGTAACGATTATTCCATGATACTGGATTAATGATCTTGAGTTGAATCGATTTGCTGCTTTCAGTTCTAAAATAACTTCGAGAAATTTATTGTGCTGCCATCTGTTAACAAAAATTGGAACTAGTTTTTTTACACAAAAAATTCCAAGTCTCAGCTAGTACGATATCGTTGGTTTTATATTTTTATCTTTTTTTTTGTTCTAAGATATTTAATTTTAAAACCAGTTTAATTTTGTGGGACACCCTGTATACTATACTCCCTTCTGCCATTTTCAAAGGCAAAAAATGAAATTACAGTGACAGTGTTATCGCTCACCAACCCCCGCAACTGCTTCGCAGTTCTTTGAAGATCGCTTCGAGATCTTAGCGAGCAGAGCTCGCTTGTTTCATCTCAACTATCCAGTAAAACCTGAAACTTGTCTGCTTAGTTAATGATCATTTAAAATCGAAACCTTTTATCTCTCTAACTTATCAATAACTTAACGCGAACCATTGCAACAAAAATATCAAAATAAAACTGTTACTAAAATATGCCTTTTTAGTTTATCAATAATTTTACAGAAATGTTTTCAAAAATATCCAGCAAGTCTACTAAATATCATCAACCATCTTAGAGAAAAAACACATGCCATTAAAAAAACTTTTAAATTTATAAAATACACGTGTGTATTAGGGTTATGATTTTTTTCAGATTTAAAAGCCTGTGGTGGCAAATGATGAGTATTGGTCCATAAATCTCGAAAATAACTTTATTTTGAAAACTGTGAAAAAAGCTTGCGCGCCTAATAAGATTTTTATATGGCTGAAGCACTAAAAGGCAGTTAATAAATTATTTTTTGAAGCTGATTGTTACATAAATCATAGATTTGTAAAAGAGCTTTTCCTATTCCTTTTGATCCCAAAAGATAGTGTGTGAAGTTTCAGCCCCCTAAGTTGACTCTAGGGTTTGCCTATAGAGCCCCAAATTAAGAAAAAATTGGAAAAATTACCAATTTTCAGAATTTTTAAAAAAGTATATTTTGATATTGAAATTGATATAAAACTGGTTCAAATGTGTTATTTAGGACATTTTAGATGGTTTATATTTATTTAAGGTTATTAACTGTACCTATAGTGTCTATAATTTAAGAGTAAAAGGTACTACTAAGGGACGTTGCGCTCATCAAAGCTTATAATACACTACAGTGGTCGAAAGTAATTAAATTCCAATTTTCAAAAGAACTCCCTCAAATGATGCCATTTGGTGTTACATTGATGTTTTAAAATATAAAAGCCAGTAAAGTAACAGTAATTAAGGCCTTCTACTGAAGTTTTAATGTAAAAAATGCTTTTCTCCGAAAATGCTTGTTTCTAGCTGATCAAATCCAACTTTATTAAAGTAAAGAAAATTGTTTAATATTTGTAAATTTTTGTTCGTATTTTGATGAAAGAAGATTTCAATTAAACTTTCCCCCTAAAACGTTAAAAAGAGGTAATTTTCATAATTTCATACGATAAAATTTATTTTTATTTCTGGTATAGGAGAAATTCATGTCGTTTCCAATCTGTATGGTTTAAAATTAAAATCTACTTATAAAAATGAAATCTATAAGGTTTAAAAAGGTATTTTAAGGTTTTTGATCTTAAAAAGTACTATAACCATCTTTTTGAGAAAATTTTGGATTTGATCAGCTAGAAACAAGCATTTTTGCAGAAAAGCACTTTTTGCATTAAAAGTTCAGTGGAAGGCCTAATTACTGTTATTTCACTGGTCTTATAATTTAAAACATCATTTAACAACAAATGTCATCATTTGAGGGAGTTCCTTCGAAGAAATTCGGATTTAATTCATTTCGTCTACCGGTAGTGCATTATAAGCTTTGGGGAGTGCAACGTCCCTAGCACTTATTAATCTTAAATTATAGGGGCTATAGGGTACAGTCAATGCACATAATTATATATAATTAATTTAAATATGTACTAAAGAACACATTTAAACCAGTTTTATAACAATAAAAGTATCAAAATATTTTTTAATTCTGAAAATTTCTAGTTTTTTTTCGCTTTTTTTCAAATTTGGGGCTCCATAGGCACACCCTAGAGTTAACTTATGGGGCTGAAACTTCACACACTATCTTTTGGGACCAAAAGGAATGGGAAAATCCCTGGGTAGCGAAGTTTTTTGGAAAAAGTTTTTTCCCCGAGATACACTAGTGATTGCTGTATTAGAAAGTGAAATGAGGTTGGGCGCGCAAGGTTTTTTCTCAATATAAAGAAAATAATGCTATAAAATTAACATATGGGCAAAAGTTCATCGAATGCAACATCAGGCTTTTAAATATTTTTAAAAAAGTCTCAGAATCATAACCCTAGTGTGTATCTAGTGAATCATTGGGAATAAGAAATCAGACTCTTAAAAACAATCGCATGTCAATCGCAATAAAGTCCTCTAGCGGAAATTTTAGGAGTTATAAATTTTATTTTAAAAACTATAAGGAATTTTCTAAAATAATCAGTTACAAAATTGTAGAGCAGCATCGATTTAGTAGGAAAAGACACATTAAGCAAAAAATATCCTGAATAGAACCCCTAAAACGCACACTCAATTAGGTTGAATTTACGTAGATTTTACGTCTTAAAACGCTTCTCACGAGGCGAAAATGAGAAATTTTTCAATTTAATGAGTTATTAAAACTTTTATTCATTTATTTAAGTCATTAAATTGAAAATTTCTCATATTCGCCTCGTGAGAAGCGTTTTAAGACGTAAAATCTACTTAAATTCAACCTAATTGAGTGTGCGTTTTAGGGGTAAAGCCCTAGGATCCAGGGCTTTATATAGGGGTTCTATTCAGGATATTTTTTGGCTTAAGGTGTCTTTTCCTACTAAATCGATGCTGCTCTACAACTTTGTGTTGACTATTTTAGAAAATTTCTTATAGTTTTTAAAATAAAATTTATAACTCCTAAAATTTTCGCTAGAGGGCGCTGCGGTTGCTTGCATTCGATCGTGCATAGTCACTTTACTATACCGTTACCTTAACTGCATAGCTTTAGCTTGCTTCGTAAGCAATTTATTACAGGGTAAAGGGACTTTCCTTTACACCCTGTATAATAGCTAATAAAAATCTGTTTAAAATATTACAAGAATATAATTTTTGGGTTTAAAACTGAAACACAGTACTTAAACTTATCATTATAAGGAAAATCTAACGAATAAACTTAATCAGAAGTAACTAAATATTTTATGTATAGAGTACAATTTAAAGGCTTTAAAAATTAACTTACTTTGAATTCTTTCCAGTATTCATCCAAACCATTGTTGCCAGGGCCGCCCATAGGGGGCAGCAACCCCGACAAATGTCGGAGGGCCCGGAGCTTTAAGGGGCCCGGGCCCACGAGTTCCACTTTGTTTTTTTAGTCAAAGTCTGTACTAGATGTTTTTTTTATTTTCCAAATAAAAATTTAACTCGCTGAATTCATATCATTTAGCATATTCAGTTCCCGAAACGGACGGGCTCGTCAAAAGTGGTCGGTCTCTTTTTCAGAAGTTTCATCTCCAATCCAGGCCCGGCATCTTCATTTGCCCCCCCTAGAAAATTTTCACAAATTCAATCCACAAGCACAGCTATGGGGGCAGGGAGGGGCAGCTGGCCCCTTCTTCTTTATTTCCTTCTAGCTAAGTTAAAACCCAGTTTTTTAGGGTCAAATTTTAAAAAATTTTCTGGGGGAGGGCCCCCATACCACCCATGTATTTAAATCTTTATAATTAAAAATTTTTTTAAATAACAAGTTCATCAAAATCAAAATTCTACTTAAAAACATATGTCCGAATTTTGGTCTACAAGTGTCAAAAGAAGTTTAAAACCCTGTTTTTAGGGTTAAGTTTCCAAAAAATTTCTGGGGGTGGACCCCCAGACCCCCCTTTCATACTTGTATCCCTCATTATTACACAAAAAGAACCTGTTCTTATATTAATATAAGAAGAGATCACACGAATTAATGAAGTTCTCTTAGATGAAAATTCAACCCCAAAAATGTATAACAAACTACATTAAATCTATTAAATATGCATCATGCATGGGAGGGGTTGACTAATATTTTTAGGCCCCTACCGAAATAAACTTCTATATACCCTAGCACTGACTGAAAAGGGAGGTTAGGTTGACACCCTTTATAAAATTATGTCAACTTAAAGATTAACAAGGAGTGATCAAACTCAATCTTCGAGTTTTCCTTTTAAATTCTGGAGCTTACATGGAGCAGTTCCTTCTATACTTTAACCCAAAGGATCTAAAAATGGGCTAAACCTACTTTAAGCTTCACATTTTTTTAAGTTAAAAAAAGGAAAACTTAAGAAAACAGAAAAGGTAAAACTAGAAAAATTTAGGACCTAACTCCTCCTGAAACAAAAGTCTTGTAACAGCTCCTTAGGCCTGAGGGTCTTACGGGTTTTTTTTGTCCCCTAGTCAAACAGTTGAACCTACGCCTATGATACCTCCTGAAAACTAAAAACCCCCTTGCCCCCCCTGAAAAAGTGGGCTCCCCACCAAAGGGAAATTCCTGGCTACGGGCCTGCTCCAATCAAATTCTGAAACATGAGATAACACAACCCCTTCCCAACGTGACCACTTCCCGCACACTGGAAAAAGCTACCAATATTTCTTGCTCTGGCATTTTATGCACCAAAATGAGTTAAAACCCTGTTATTTTAAGGTGAAATTTTGAAAAATTTTCTGGGGGAGAACCCCCAGCCCCCTTGGTACTTGTAACTCTATTATTACAACCTTATTTTATATTAAGTTCGTCAAAACGCGGAAATTCTACCATAAAACCTATATCCGAAATTCGGATGAGGCGTATCAAAATGAGTTGAAAAAGATGTTTTTTTTACTTAAATTTCCAAAAATTTTCTGGGGGAGGCCCCCAGTCCCCCCTTTTAGTAGTTGGAGCAGGATAACTCCACTACCCTTTCCATATTAAAATCAAAAAGAAGATTCAATTGGACTTTGGAAATTCTTAGCCCTCCCCCAAAACCAAATCCTGGATCCGCCCCTGCAGGCAGAATTTAATGAAATTCGGTTTACAGGGGTTTTCGAGGGTGCTCTCTCCGAATCTGTAATAATAAATGAAGTTTTCAGTAGAATAAAGTAGTTATAAATGCTACTCCTTCGCCGGCAAACATTGTCCTCTAGCGGACTTGGGTTCCTATGAAAATCTTGTTGGCCATGGCATGACACACAGAGTAAAGATTATTCAGAGAGTCCAAAACGCGATTTTACTAAAATAGTTCTACAGTTATCGCATAGTGGCGTTTCGACCCTCCAGCTGTCAATCATTGGTGTGGGCGGGGACTAAAGGAAACGAGTGATTCTCATTGGACTTAGAACTTTGTATGGAGGCTGTATTTGAATTTCTCAATCTCTGCTATTTTCCCCTGATCAATGAAACTTTTCCCTTATGGTTGCAAACTTTCCCTGACAGTAACTAAACTTTCCCTATTATAAACATTGATATCGTTTGTTCTGTCGTTTAATATCTCGTTATAGTGATTGGGGTCGCAGAAATTATCATTAAATGTGAAGTTATTTGTTTAAATTGTATTAAATGTGGACTTGGAGTTGTGAGTTCGATTCCAGAGTAGCTCCCGATCCATCGCCACTTTAAAGAAGATGCGAGATAGTGACGTCACGGGCAGATCAAGTATATATATAAGCCAGCGAGAGATCTCAGCTGGCCAGAACATTGGGTGAGTCCCTGGAGATCGTGACATCAGAGGGACTTGTAATGTCTAAGAAATTATCCCCAGCGCATGCTCGAAAGAAAGATACACGCAACTGTTTTAATAACCGGGAAATATATATATATTTTTTCCCTCTTTAGCGATTTGAAAGTGGGCGGGGTTAATTGAGAGAGTGTATGCGGCTGCAGCTCGATTGTAGAGAGTCAACAACGTTACGTCATCTTCTCTGGTTAGTTCCACCGTTATCACATAGAAACGCCACCGTCTATGGGAAAACCCATGTTAAAAAAGTTGCCATTAGCGTCTATGGAAATGGACTCTCTGAATAATCTTTACTCTGTGGCATGACAGACATGCATGCTAATTTTCTACTCGACCTTTTGAGATACCCTGTATATTTTACTTAAGGGATACTTTCTGAAATGTAAATTCCTTATTAACTTCAAAAACTTAAAAAGTTAGGGGGCCCGTGAAAGAATTTTGTCGGGGGGCCCGGTAGAGTTATGGGCGGCCCTGATTGTTGCTTAAAACGCCTTTAACGCTTACTGCTCCAAGCAGTAAAAAAAGTGCTACGTGCTTCATATCTATTTCCTGATTATAAATGTTATGAAAATCACCACTTAACATAGCATAAACAAAGAATCTTTTCGTATTAATTATTGTTATCTAAGTCGGTCAAAAATGGTCATACTTTTTACCTTTTTATTTAATGAAACACACACACACGCACAAATTTATCCCCGCGAAAATCAAGCTTTAGTAGGTTGTGCATGTGCAAGCCGTATTGATAAAAGCCAGATGGATATGTAAAATAGAACACAATAATTAGCCAATTACAAAAAAAGAGGAAAACATGCTTTTTGGCAGTTTTAATTACAAAAAAGCATGACACTTACAAATTATTAAACTTTTAAGTAAAATATAACCTGAATATATTTACATAAGTAATAATATAATTAAATAGTCAATTTATATATATTATTATAGTAAATAATAATAAGTAATTGTAATTAATTATAAGTTAATTAAATTCTTACCATCTAAGACTCTTTATGCTAATCTTCTAGATACATAAAAATGAATGTTTGTTTTTTATATTTTTATACTTTTCAAACCCCTACATTAACTCTTAAACTTTACCACGTTGATCTACTCGCTCCAAGCCCGGAAGCAGAATGAATAAAATAATTTACACGAATGAAGCCTTTGAAAATAATAGGAGACAAAAACCTACATGTGACACTCAATGTTTACAATTTATTTTGATTATCAGACTAAAAATTATAAATTTCAGACAAAATGTGTGAAATTTTAGTGTGAAATATCATATCCTGTTAGTTTTTAGAATACTTTTATCAGTTTTTGAATTAAATTGAATTTCATATTCAGGATTTCTTGTAGGTAATTGCTACTATTGTTGCTTTATAACATAATTTGACTTTATAATAAGTACTAGCTGATATGCCCGGCCTTGCACGGGTGGAGATGGAGATTTTTTCTTTAAAATTTTTAATACATTTCCTACCTTATTTTGATGAGCAAAAGTTGTCGAATCAAGCATTTTAAATTCTGACCGATTTTTGAATTTACCACATGATTCCCATAAAAACATCTAAATATATTGGAAAAATATTTTCCCAAAAATTACTTAAAATGCTCAATTAGAGTCCTTAATTAATCTTATTTTCATGATTTTAAACTGGAAAGGGTTTTGAATATTAACTCTAGTTTTTGGTTTGTTAACCAAATTTATTAAAAGCAACAGTATAATCATCATTTGATTTTGCATCCTCGTTTCCATGGAGATTATTTTAACAACAATGCTATTCCATGAACCTTTTTATTTAAAAATTAAACTCAAAATAAAAATATTTCATACTATATACTTACCAGTTTTAAAATTTTAAATTTCATTTAATTAGATTTTTAGATTATAGTTATAGTTTTTAATTAGACATATCTAGTTTTTCTTTTAAAAATTTTTTATTTTGCATTATGTTTTTTGTAACAATTGAGTAAGCAGATCTCTTTTTGAACAGAAATAAAGCTATTTCAGCAAAATGACCATAAAAACGGTCAAAAGAGGGTCAAGGGGTCGTTCTAGAACTTCGAAACATAGCCTATGTTTTTTCTTTTTTCTGGGATTCTTTTACGTAGGTATACCAAGTTTGGTCCCGATCGGAAGAAAACTGTGGATTTGTATAGAAGACAAACAAACAAACAAACACACACACAAACACACATTGACTTTTATTATATTAGATACTAGCTGATTTGCCCGGCCTTGCACGGGTGGAGTGTATTTATTCCTTTTTTAAGTTCTCCCAAGTTATATGTCCGATTTTTCGAATCATCAATAACCCCGGTGTCCCCAGTACTTTTTCATATTCCCGATAGTTCCCGATAGTTTCATTTCCGATTTTCATGTTCCCGATAGTTTTCATAACCCGGTTTTCCAGGAAACTTTTCATATCCGGGTGTTCCCGGTACCTTTTCATATCCGGATGTTCCCGCTACCTTTTCATATCCCGGTTTTCCCGGTACCTTTACATACCCCCGGTTCCCGATAATTTTCATATCCAGGTGTTTCCAATAATTTTCATCCCGGTATTCCCGGTTCCTTTTCCCCATCCCAGTTCCAACTGTGACATCTCATTCCATCAAATATTTATCCTTACCATGTGATAAAAACAATCACATTGAAATCATCTCTTTTTTTAATCTAGTGTTTAAAATGTTCCTTTTAAAGTGTACCTTTTCATATCCGGATGTTCCCGCTACCTTTTCATATCCCGGTTTTCCCGGTACCTTTTCATAACCCGGTGTTCCCGATAATTTTAATGTCCCGGTTTTCCCGATAATTTTCATAACCCGGTGTTTCCGATAATTTTCATCCCAGTTTTCCCGGTGCCTTTTTCTCATCCCAGTTCCAACTGTTATATATCTCATTCCATCCCGATTTTTTGTCTATTAAACATTTATCCTTCCTATGTGATAAAAACAATCTACTTGAAATCATCTCTGTCATTTGAAATCCAGTGTTTAAAATCTTAAACAGAATTTTCTTAAAGTATTCCCGCTATCCTTTTAAAATTCCGCAAAAAATAAATTTCAAAAATAAAATAAATTTCAAAAATCCCTCGATAAAAAGTTATCAAGTAAGCTTGTCTTCTTTTTAATAAAACCAACTTCTTTAAAAGCTTCTCTGAAAGAGTAAAAACAGATTGCTAGTTATAATAAAAATCTAGTGATTATAGTCTAGTAAACCAATTCCACTATGAAGCAATGAAATTTTAGCTCTGTTTCCTTGGAAACTTATAAATTCTTGCTATTTAAATATATTTATTTTTGAGAAATTAAAATCTTAAAGAAAGTAAATTAATTACTTT
Source organism: Tetragnatha versicolor (assembly GCA_024610705.1). Taxonomy (NCBI): domain Eukaryota; kingdom Metazoa; phylum Arthropoda; class Arachnida; order Araneae; family Tetragnathidae; genus Tetragnatha; species Tetragnatha versicolor. The sequence continues at coordinate 19,050,040 of JANDEH010000007.1, read as the reverse complement.
AATTTACTTCGGTTTTCTGATAACTGTTATAATATTTAAATACAGATATTCCTTAAATTTTGTTGTAAATAATAAAATATGTATAAATGTTAATCACTTATATTCATTCAAGTGAGGCAAGACGTCGCCTTAAGATAGAGAAGTAAACACTGCAATTTGTGCATTTCAACAATGCACAATGCTATTTCAATGGGGAAAACGGAGTCGAAAAAGCGCCGAAAAGCAGGGAAGGAGTCGTTCGATTTTAAAATCGTTTCTTAGTGCGCGTCTAATGGCTGAGAGGAAGGTCTCTGTCAAATTTCAAGCCAATCGGTCCGGCAGTTTTGGAGATTTCGTGATGAGTGTTATGAATGAATGAATGATGAATGAATGAATGAATCACCCGTATTTGGATTTTATATATATGTTACAGTTAAAGTCCGGAAATCAGTTAATTTACAGATAACCTAGGTAATTTGCAGATTAACGAGGGTGATCCGTTAAAGAGCGAATTTTTTTTCAATTTCTAAGATTACCTAGGTAATCTTGAAATTACCTAGGTATTCTGCACCCTACCGACTAGACACTCGTTAATCTGCATACTACCTGTAATCAGTTATTTCACATATTAACGAGGGTGATCCGTTGAAGTACAAAATTTTATTTTATTTTATAAAAAGTTTAAGGAGGTTGGAGGGGCTGCCGACCCCCCAAACCCCCCTGCCCTAACTATAACCAAACTCGTTTTGGGGGTAAACAGTAACAATGACGAATCAAAAAGGGGGATCGGTACTTTTTTCATATTACACAAAACACGCAAATCCCACAAAAATAGTAATGAAATAGCAATTCTAAAACTAGAATATAAAAACAATAATAATAGAATATTAAAGTACCAACTGAGATTTGTATCAATTGTGGTTTTCGATCTCGATTTGACAGCGTATTTCAATGAGCACTTAAACTAGCAAATCTTAATGAAAGCGCGGTGTAATCGGCTGGCAGCCTGCACTGAACTATTGCTAGGATTCGCGATCGATTACATATGTTAAACCCTTGCCCAGGTTCCAGCGATTGTTGAATTAACGTTTGTTGAAAAGATATTTCAACAGCTGGGACATTTGCTTTCGTTAAAAGAAATCTCTGTCACTCTGAAGTCGGAGCTTCAACACAATTGTTTCAAAATACCCGTTTTAGTAGTAATATACTGTACTTAATCATGTAAATTTACAGTACTTACTTGCTTGTATTATTTTGTTTTAACATTCAACATGACAACTACCAGTGCTACGCTCTAAATTTGAAATCAAAACACCAAATATGACAACAAACTACGTATTGAAACCCAACTGCGCAGGGGTAAGCGCATGGCGCAGTAAGCACCTCAACATTTTAACAGAAAGTATTGAACGAAACAAACTATTTTGAACTTTAACTATCAAGAGGCCGTTATAGTGTAGATTCCCTAGGTAAAATGCGAAAAACTCAAAAATCCGCACATTAACGACAGAAATCAGTTAATCTTAAGTTTACCTAGGTATTCTTCAGATTAACTAATTATCAACTTTAGCGGTAACATATATACTAGCGCTGACGCGCTAGACCCGGGCTACGCCCGGGTTTCAGTTTTTTTATAAATATCAACTGGTGCGTTAAAGATGAGCTTCGCCAGTCCATTTTTAAAGAAGATTATTCTGGTGTGTTACGGATGGCCTTCGCCAGTCCATTAAAAAAAAACCTTCTGGTGTGTTACAGATGGGCTTCGCCAGTCCAAATGTGGAAATAGTTAAATAAAGGAGCCACTTTTATGGTTATGTTACAGCAATGGATTTTAAACTGCAACAATCGATTTCAATCTACAACAATCGATAATAGGCCTACAACAATTAAAGTTACATCTTCTCTTATTATATTTACAACAATGTGGGTTGGGCATGAAGTTCGGCATGAAATATGGGGTTTTAAGCATAAAATTGACCAAAAAAGCTGTTGGGACGCTTCGATTTTAAAATTATTTTTATTCAGAAACCTTCCCTGGAGCGAGTTCATCAACGTGGTATAGTTTAATTGTTAGTGTAGGTTTGAAAAGTTTAAAACTATAAAGGACATACATACATACAGACAGACAGACATTGATTTTTATATATATAGACTAGCGCTAAAGCGCTAGACCCGGCTTTGCCCGGGTGCAGTAGCGCTGACGCGCTAGACCCGGGCTTCGCCCGGGTTTTATTATTTTTTTTATAAATATCATCTGGTGCGTTACAGATGGGCTTCGCCAGTCCATTTTTAAAGAAGATTATTCTGGTGTGTTACAGATGGGCTTCGCCAGTCCATTTAAAAAAATTCTTCTGGTGTGTTAGAGATGGGCTTCGCCAGTCCAAATGTGGAAATAGTTAAATTAAGGAGCCACTTTTATGTTTATGTTACAACAATCGATTTCAATCCACAACAATCGAGAATATGCCTGCAACAATTAAAGTTACATCTTCTCTTATGATATTTACAACAATGTGGTTTTGCCCTGAAGTTAGGCATGAAATATGGGTTTTTGAGCATAAAATTGACCAAAAAAGTTATTAGGATGCATCGATTTCAAATTATTTTTATTCAGAAACCTTCCTTGGAGCGAGTAGATCAACATGGTATAGTTTAATAGTTAATGTAGGTTCGAAAAGTTTAAAACTATAAAGGACATACATACAAACATACAAACAGACAGACATTGATTTTTATATATATAGACTAGCTGATTTGCCCGGCCTTGCACGGGTGGAGTGTATTAATTCATTTTTTAAAGTTCTCTCAAGTTATATGTCTGATTTTTCGAATCACCAATAACCCCGGTGTCCCCAGTACTTTTTTCCATATCCTGGTGTTCCCGATAGTTTTCATAACCCGGTTTTCCCGGAAACTTTTCATATCCGGATGTTCCCAGTACCTTTTCATATCCCGGTTTCCCGGTACCTTTTTGTATCCTAGTTTTCCCGTTACCTTTTCGTATCTCGGTGTCCCCGGTACCTTTTCATGTCCCGGTTTTCCCGGTACCTTTTCGTATCCTAGTTTTCCCGTTACCTTTTCGTATCTCGGTGTTCCTGGTACCTTTTCATGTCCCGGTTTTCCCGGTACCTTTACATACCCGGTTTCCGATAATTTTCATATCCAGGTATTTCCAATAATTTTAATCCCGGTATTCCCGGTTCCTTTTCCCCATCCCAGTTCCAACTGTGATATCTCATTCCATCAAACATTTATCCTTTCCATGGGATAAAAACAATCCAATTGAAATCATCTCTTTTTGTTTTAAATCTAGTGTTTAAAATCTTTAACTGAATTTTCATGAAGTATTCCCGCTATCCTTTTAAAATTCCGCAAAAAATAAATTTCAAAATAAAATAAATTTCAAAAATCCCTCGATAAAAATATTAATAAAACCAACTTCTTTAAAAGCTACTCTGAAAGAGTAAAAACAGATTGCTACTTATAATAAAAATCTAGTGATTATAGTCTAGTAAACCATGCCCTATGAAACAATGAAATTTTAGTTCTGTTTCCTGGGAAACTTTTCAATTCTTGCTATTTAAATATATTTATTTTTGAGAAATTAAAATCTTAAAGTAAATTATTTTTTTTAATTTACTTCGGTTTTCTGATAACTGTTATAATATTTAAATACAGATATTCACACTGTTTTTCTTCTTAAATTTCGTTGTAAATTATAAAATATGTATAAATGTTAATAAGCCCCTGTGGCTCAGTGGTATAGTGCTTCGCGCTTCCACACCACAGGCCCGGGGTTCAATTCCCGGGCTTGTCAAGGTCCACTCAGCCTTTCATCCCTTCAGTGGGTCGATAAAATGAGGACCAAGCTTGCTTGGGAACTAAACACTGGGGTCTCGCGTTAGAATGACCACCTAACCGGGACACATGGCTTACACCTTGCACCCCAGGGCCCCACGGTCACGAAAACGAAGATGGGCATCGTAGGCCTTGGCCCACTAGGGCTGTTGCGCCAATGAGTATAGTTTTTTATAAATGTTAATCAGTTATATTCATTCAAGTGAGGCAAGACGTCGCCTTAAGATAGAGAAGTAAACACTGCAATTTATACATTTCAACAATGCACAATGCTATTTCAATGGGTAAAACGGAGTCGAAAAAGCGCCGAAAAGCAGGGAAGGAGTCGTTCTATTTTAAAATCGTTTCTTAGTGCGCGTCTAATGGCTGAAAGGAAGGTCTCTGTCAAATTTCAAGCCTATCGGTCCGGCCGTTTTGGAGATTTCGTGATGAGTGTTATGAATGAATGAATGAATGAATCAGTCAGTGGTATTTGGATTTTATATATATAGATTTTTAGTTCAAAAAATTTCTTTCCAAACTGAATGAAACGTTTCTAATGAATATTTTTGAATTATATTAAATCAACAATTAATGATTATTTTCTTTCAGAAAAAATACCATAAATGACAAGTAGATGGCGCTGGTAGCGTTACTCTTATCGTAACATCGCTTTTCGCGTAATGCGCAAGCCTAATACACAGTTAACGCGTAATTCAGTTTAGCCTTGATTAAGCAAAGCAGTAATTAAATAAAAATTAATTATTATGAAATTAAGTTTTTCATTTCAAATTTTTTGACGTTGTCTCATAAAATACACAATATTAAACAGTTTGGGACAAAAACGAACTCAATCGGACTCTTGGTACAGTCGTTATGCTTGAAAACGCAATCCAAGATGGCGTTGGTTTTTCCAAAATGGCGGATTTTTCCATCACAGAATTTTTGGGAATTTCAGGATATCAATAAGTAAACTATCCTTTACATTTCTACCAATTTTCAGCCTGTTATATTGAATGTCCTAGTTCGGACCATATTTTATCTAATTTGCCTGTACAGACATGTACGATTGTACGCACAGCTGTACAGGCACTACTTGTCTAACAGACATGTAGTGTTTACTAATAAATTGTAGAAGTCCAAATTTCGTTATTATCGATTTTTAACTTAAACATTGTAAGAATAAAGAACACAAAGTGGGTGATGGCACTGGTATGGCAATCCTTGACAAACTGGAGCTTCTTTCATCCTTTCGTGATTTGCACTTCCAGTGGATTCCATCCCATGTTGATGTTCACGGGAACGAAACAGCAGATTTTTTGGCTAAAAAAGGGGGCTGGTGAGCCGTTGGACACAGATTATCTGACTTATTTGGAGCTATTTTCAAAAGCTAAAAGAGATGCTAGGGAATCTTGGACTGTCCCCCCTGTTCATCATTTTTACCAGGCGAAGTGCCCGGGAGGTGCATTGGCACTCAAGTGTGGAAGACGAGAACACACGATCATCACCAGGCTTGTCAGTGGACACTTGAAATCTTTGTCCTATTCCAATGGAAAAAAGACTTTTCCTGCCTGTGTGAAGTGTGCCGGGCATCAGGCCACTCCCGACCATTTTCTGGACTGTCTGGGACTTTCCAGACTTGATCTTTCGACGGACCCTATTATGGTTTTGGATTTTTTGAGAGTGATGGGTTTCATAGACTTGGTTTAGCGTTGCTAAACACCGGAGATTGGCAACAACAACAACAAGAATAAAGAAAAATTCAGTTATAAAAATTTTCCAACCAAGTATTTATTCCCTGGAAAAAGTAACATTCTTTGAAAATTTACGTGTTTTTTATAAAATAAAATCACATAATGAATATCAGTTTTATACAAGAGGATAGCTGGCTTTGGTGGCAATTCCACACTCATTATCCTTATTTCTGGACATCATGATGTATCCTTTCATTCCCCAAGTCTCTCCCCAGCTTAAAGAAATTAATAAAATAAATTTATAACTCAATCATTACTTAACACAATTAGACAGTTTTGGTTTAACAGATACATAGTATAAATTCAGTAAATAAACTTTAAATATAAAACTAATTGAACTTATTTGTTAATATACATCGATATGCTATGCTATACACAAACACCAAACTATATTGAGCTTGTCAAACATTTGTGGTACCTATCATTTTTTAATAAAATATACATTGGATCTCAAGCGTTTAATATTGATGGTACTTACGTGAAACTTTGGACTTAAGGGTTTTCAAATATGATCTTTCAGATTATTGAATAAAAAAAGGATTTCTAAATACAAAATAAAGTTTTGGCAGATTTTTCATATTTTTTTGTGGTTTTCTGACTTTTTTTCGTAGTAAAAAAATTTTAAAATGAAAAATTTTAGCATAATTTTAAAGATTATATTAAACCACAAATTTGAGACCATGATTAAGTTTTTACCAATAGTAGTTCTTCTATAAATTGGATTTTTCAATAATTGTTTTGGGGTGTCGCTCCATTTTTAGCTCCCTGGGATTTGGTCTGGGGCCCCCAAACCCTATGTGATTCTGACTCGCCTAGGTGTCTACTATCCCCCCTAGGAGTGTGACCCAACATTTATGGGACACCCTGTATAGTACTGAATGAATATACTTAAAATTTGATTAATATTGTAGCAAAGCATTGATACTTAAAATTATTATGCTAAATGCTAATTGAAACGTCAGTTCGAAGAAGGGATTAAGTCCAAAAATGACAAATTGACTTTTTGTGCCTAAAAACATCTCTTAGCTTTGGTCTACACATAAGTGAAAATAGGGTGAAAATATCTACCCTTATCAGCAGATATTGCTCTTTGAATTAGCAAACTTGACGTCCTTTCATTGTGTTTTTTAATTTAATTTGGAATTAAAGTTGATTTGTCTTTCTTTTCCTATTATTTATACTATAAACTAAGCCAAAATAAAATTTGCTCTCAATTTAAAAGCATTTTCAAACTTTTTTTAATGTTTGACACCATTCATATTCACTTACTCCATTGATATTGCTTAAATGACTCAGTTTCATTACAATTTTAAAAATTTTATTTGTCTTATTCTTGGTTCTCTTAATTTGGTGTGGTTATATATGCAATGAAAATTCCTTTACTTACATTTTTTTCGATTTTCTCAAAACTTGGTTTTTGGACTTATTCCCATTTTCTAACTGACGATTTAATTTAAGTTGCTCCATTTGTTACTTAACATAAACTTAAATAAACTTTTTACCTGTTTTTAACGAGCCAGTAGTCAACCCCATCTAAAGTTCCGTATCCAACGATTAAAATTGAGTGATTTTGGACATCTGTTCTGCATGTTGGCTCATCGTACACACCATTCCTAGAAATAAATTTAGTTTATTTCAATACATAAAGTTAATAAAATTTCTCAAAGACACAATTTCTCCTGTATCAACCTTAACCTAAACCTTTAAGTATACTAGATTAAAAACTTTTTTTACGATGACGTCATGAACACCTGTAATTCTTATTGACTAGCGCGTATTATTCTAAATGGCCTTGCAAAATCGATCTTTTTTAAATTATGAGCTACATATGGAATTAATGCATGGATTTAACAAGCTAATCACATTTCTAAAATTAAGTGCAGGATTTCAATCGAAATTTGGACAATATGACATAATAACAGCAAAACTCGTTTTACGATTTTGAACAATGCAAGTTCCTCCAACGTAGATTTTGAAAAAAAAATTATCTCTCAACACACTGCTTCTTAGAAATAGATAAATCCTGATCAAATATAAATATTTTGCCTTACTTGTAAGAACCGAAACCAGGCACCGTCGAGTCAATAGTAGCTGAAATAGGTCCCACAGTTGCCACGGCTTGTTTCAAGGCTTCTTCGTCTCCAGATGGAATATCTACGAATCCAGTGCAGTTGGCTTCGACGCCCTTTTCAACAAATTGATATTTTTCGGTCTAGAAAGGATTGGTTATTTGAATTAAAATATTCCATTCTCAATGTCACAAATATTGAATTAAACTATTTCAGTAAAACTAAAGATACAGTTGGGAAATAAATTAACATTTAGTTGGTGGTTTCTCTTCAGTTTTCCGTGGGTAAAAAAAATATTTCCTGGGTGACTGATAAAATGGGCTTAGTTTATTTTTTGGTATATAAATGACTTCGTTTTCAGGTATTGTACAGGATGATGAAGTATTCTTATTTATTACAGGTAGGAAAAAGCACTATTTTATAAAGAACTATATTTTTGTAATAATTGAAGAACACGTAACCAACTTTCTTAAAAATAACATATTTATTAACCATTTGTTCTAACTATTTATTTTTTAACTTATTATTAATTTATTAAGTAAACCAACTTTTTGAGGTATTTTAAAGATACTACTATTTTTAATAATTTTACATATTTATTTATTTAATTGCTGATATTCCGGGACTTGCACGGGTGGAGTTATAGCTTTCTTTTATAAAATTTTCAATACATTTTATACCTTATTTTAGAAAAAATCTCCCAAAAAATACTTATAATGTGCCCGTTTAGAACCTTTGATTAATCATACAGGATTTTAATTAATGTTTTATGTGAATTTATTTAATATTTGGGTCATTCCATGTCAAATCAACAAGCCACTCAACCTGACACCTCTCAGATTTAAATGAAACTTCAGGAATTGTTCTCTTCTATGATATAAATGAGGAGATATTTTTATTATTCAATTTTATCGGTAATTTTTTTTATTAAAAATTTTTGAATAAAGGAAGAAAATGCAATTTTTGGCTCGCTCCTTAATTTTCATAACTCCAGTTATGTTTGTTCGAGAAAAATCTATCACCCTTCATTTTAAAGATAATTTTACAAGCTTTAACTTGATGTAAAGTTTGATTATGTCCAAGAAAAGTATTTATTTTTATGATTTTTTAATTAAAAATGTTTTACAAAACAATGTTGCCATTCTTCAATTTAATTTTTTTAATAATACATATATTTAGCAACGTTATATAAAGTATGATATCTGAAAATTACAGAATGGGAGATCCACGGGATCAAGAGTTATAGCAAAAAGAGTTGTTTTAAAATACCTTTTTTTAAGTTAAAGTGGCTAAATGCGGAGTACTGCACCATATTTGGTCACTCTAACCTCCGAAGTGGAATTTTAAAACAATTCTTTTTGCTATAACTCCTGATCCCATGGATGTCCTATTCTGTAATTTTCAGATATCATATTTTATAACGTTGCAAAATACATGTATATATTTTTTAAAAAATTGAAGGATACCTGTGGCTTATGCGAGCTACGGGGCGATACCGATCCGAAGGACATACAATTCTAAAGTATACTTTGGAGTTATAATAGCTTCAATCGGTGCAAGTTTTTCAGTGTTATTTCGTAGTTTTGTGTTTTTTTTGTTGTTGAAAGAACACAAAATTTAATGAAAAAATCAAAAAAAAATTGCAATTATGCGAACTTTTTATTTTTTGACCCCTGAAAGAAGTGCTATTTTTACATGGTAATATCTCCGTGAATATTCAATATATTTTGATAAAATTTTTTTTCAGTGAGTTCTTCTTGAGGTTGGCAACAATACTCTGACTGAGGTTTTTGCTCTCTATCCTTTATTTTTTAAATTAATTTTTTTAACTTTTTAATTTCGCTGCTAGGGGCGCTGTAAGTCATCTCAATGGATTTTCCAGGGTCATTTACCTAGGGAAGACTGAAAGGTATGAAATAGCGGTTCCAGAATTGAGCAAATCAGTGGGTTTATGAGAGGTACGACACTCTCGCAGTATTATTGCAGTATCGTACATTAGGGTGGTCCTAAGTATAATGGTAAAAAAAATGTTCAGGATTTTTCAAGTCGCACCCCCTAAATTTTTTCCTTATGGGGTAGTAAACAACTGGTAAAAATTTTATCCGAATCAGTTAATATTAACACGCGCCGCAAAAGGGATGAAAATCAGAAAAAACATCAAAATTATCAAAACTTTGAAAAATCATAAAATTTATTTAAAAATTTTAAATTCAATATATTTCAATACTTTTTTAACATAAAATGCTTAAACATGAAGAATATTGGCCTTTATAGCCCTTGACAATTTTTAAAGGTATTGTATTTTCTCCTCATTATGCGTTAAAATATCGTTATATTCTTCAATAAGCTTGAATTCCCTTTCTGCAACATTATTTAAAACAGATAAGTTACTGACGACTTTAAACCCTTCCTGATAATCTCCAATAATATTCACATGTTTTAAAGGATCCGTAGAAATAAATGTTGAAGAAAACTTAAAAACCTTTGAAAACAGTTTGCGGTTCATTTTGACACAAAATTGGCTTGATTTTTCTTAGGGTCCTGCCAGTTCTACAAAACTAATTTGCAACTACCCTTACACACGGGTAGATTCTTTCCCTCTAAACTCTTTGGAAATTGCTGTGTGGGGACAGACTCATCAATAAAAGGCTAAGGCAACTGTCTCCTCCAAGAAACCATATCCATGACTAATCATTTTCCTTGATGCTGCCTTTTATTATATTTTCATTAATTCCTGTGTAGAAAAACGGATCCCTCATGAATTTCAATTCTTGATATGTGGCTTTGTGATCCATTTGCACATCAAATCAGGCCTTAATTTATAGCTTAAAAATAATACTCATACCTTGTAGTACAGGATTATCCAAATTAACCCTCATTTCTAAATATAAATATCTTAAAGTAATAAATTACTTAAGACATCCACCTAGAATGATGGATAGCACCACGTTGTTTAAATTTAATCATTTTAGCTTCATAATAATCTAAAAGTGCTATTGTCAACCGTAGAAACTTTTGGTAGTCATCTCTCGATTGGTGTTCAAGCTTTGTTTTAGCAAACTTGTGAATTTCTTCTTTGTCTCTTCCATCAATGGTGTTTTTTACAACTTCATTTTTAATACCTGATGGGTACTTTGATTTATAGATAACATCCCAAGATTTTCAAAATGTTTAAATAAAAATACAGGTCCATGGGATGCAGTAACGCAAGCTCCAAAGGCCGCTTTTAACACTAATTTTAGAACATTAAAATGTATTATATGAGCTTAGGCTTATAAAATTGAGAGTAAATTTCTATGTCAAACCTTTAACTATGATGAATTCCATTTAAAATCTAATTTTCATTGTTTTGAACGTTATATTAAAGTTTTGTTTTATGTCCCAACCCTCATTGGAAAATCCTCCACTTTACCTTAAATCCTCCATTGAAATCCACTTATAATAATGAATTTCACCCTAAAATAAGTGCAATAACCATAGTGTAGGAGGTTTTCAAGTTTATCATAAAATACATGAAGATACCTCCTTTGAAAGTGCTGTTTTGAGAACGCCCGCGTAGAGTCCACCGTTACGGCGGAAAGTGCGCATTGAGCCGGCATTCCTCCCTCAGTGTTACGGATACTTGCGAATCTACCGTACTCTAACTTCAATCGGGTTGCGGCACGTGTTAATATTAAAATATTTGAAAAATATTTGGTATACATTCATTTCTTACCTTAAAGAAAAAAGTTGGGGGTGCAACCGAAGAAATTCCGAGTTTGAAAAATTAGGACCACCCTATGCTTACATATTCGCTTCTCCACGAACATTCGTTAGCGAAATGGAGGTGTTGTAAGGATGCTTTTTACAATTAACCAATGAGTACCATTATTTACCCAGTCAGCAATGTAAGGTTTTTTTAAGGTTTTTTCAACCCTGAAGTGCAACCCAAAAAAGATGTTTTTAAGGTTTTACTAGAAAACCTTGCAACCCAAGGATTATCTCAACAAAACCTTTGGCGGAGGTGGGCTAGTTGACGCTTGCAACCTTTTGCGTAACCTTGCGGAAAAACCTCAAATTAAGGTTACAGGCATAGGTTTTCGTGACGTTGGTCACATTGAGGTTGTTTTGAGGTTTCTTATAAACCTTTTTACAATATTAGAGGGAAAGATTTTTGTAACGTTGCTTACATGGAGGTTGATTTTAGGTTGCTAATAAACCGTAAAGCAATGGGTTTTTTTAGGTTTTTGTTGGGTTTACAAAATTTTTTTCCAAGTTCTAGGTTTAGAATCGTTTTATATATTTTTTTCGAAAGTTCTTAGTTGAACTATACGACGTCGAAAAATTATTCCTGAAATTATGCGCTACACTTAGTACATATTTTCAGGAATATTTTTACATCATATAATTCAACAAAGAAACTATGAAAAATAAAAAGTGCTATGCTTAACTACTCTGACAAAAATAAAACTAATTTATTCCAAGTTTTTATAGTTAGGTCATTATACCCAATCTTTTACAAAAATTAACTAGAATTTATTCACAGTTTAATTACAGAACAGTGTCTATATAAAATTAAGATTTATACAGTATTAAAATTTTAATTTAAATAAATTTAAATTGTTTAAAATATTTTTTTTAAAATTTCTACAATAACTTTTATTTAGGCTCTTGAAGCTCTGATAAAAAAAACTTACCTTTTAAATTTTTGATCTAGAAGGCAGAGGAACAGGCAAATTTTCATTCCAAAAAATTATTTCAATACTTTGAATGCAAGAAAAATCCTTTAGTTCATTGAAACATTTTTTTTTCAATTTCTACAATAACTTTGCTTAATTTAGGCTCCTAAAGCACTGATAAAAAAACTTACCTTTTTAATTCTTAAATCTAGAAAGGAGGAACAGGCAAATTTTCATTCCAAAAAATTATTCCAAGACATTGAATGCAAAAAAAATCCTTCAGTTTATTGTACTGATTTATTTACAAACAAGGATAATTTTACAAACAGCCTTCAAGCACTACAGGACTCAAGGTAAAAGTGAGTCATACAAAAAAAATATAGATAAAATATAAATTTAATCAATTCCCTAAATTCATCAAAAATGAAGGGAAATATACTATGAAACTTATTAAAATTACAAATATGATACCTAAACATTATATATATATTTATGGAAAATTAGTCTACAAAAAGTGCTTCAAAGAACAATTTTACAAGGGACATCGTAACCAGACTTGACAGCTCCTGCAAAAAATACAAACAATTTATTTAACTATTTAAAAAAGTAATTATGCAATAACCTGTTAAACGTGCCACTTCATAGTAAAACATCTCAAGAGATAAGAAAATACTTGAAAGTGCCAACAACAAATGTTTAAATTAACAGTAGGGTAGAGTGGGGCACCTTGGGACACACCACTTTTCAGACTCAATTTTATAATTATGAACTTGTGCTAAAATCTATTCATCAACGTGTTTTGGTTTATTTAGTGTGTCTAGATAATTATTTCACGTTATCTGGTTTTGTGCAATACAAAGTAACAATCACATTTAGTTTTTAAAACATTTTTTAAAATATATGAAGTGTATTTATGTTATTACAATTAAAATATGTGTATTCACTAATATTTTAGAAAATAAAGAGAAAGTTTTTGTTCAGGGTGGCTACAGAAACTTAGAAAACAAATTCCCTGACTTTTCCCTGATTTCCAGGATTAAACTTACAGCTTTTCCCTGATTTACAGGAACTAATTCTATTAATTTTCTGGCTTTCTCTGTACTTAGAACCATTACATGCATACAAGATAATTAAAAAATCACTACTTTTTACTTAAAATGAAAAAAATTACACATAAAGTATTAAAACTTAATTTGGAATTTGAGTTATGCTTGAGTCCATGCAAGTATAAGATGCAGAATATTTTTCTCAATGAGCTAATGAAAGCAAAAAATAATCATCACAAGGTATCAAAGCAAGAAAAATCTCATCCGGAAATTTCCCTGATTTTAACTTATTTTTAAGAATTTCCCTGACTTATCCCTGATTTTTCCAGATTAATAAAATTCCCTGACTTTTCCTTGAAATCCCTGATTTCCAAGTTCTGTAGCCACCCTGTTGTTAAATATAAAAGAGTAATTAAGCTTAACATTCAAAGTGGGGCACCAAGGGACAGTCAGGTGTGGGGCACCGTGGGATATAATGTTAAAAGACACCTAACTCATGTGTGAGCAAAAAATGTTTTTATAAAGAATTTAAGAAAGTAGATATTTGTAATTTGATGCAAAAAATCACTTGAAGTAAACAGAAAAACTGATTTATGTCAAGACAAAAATGAGGATATCCTTGAATAATTTTGATTTTAAAATATGTTGGATGTCTAATTTACTTAACATAGCTTTATCATTATTTATGTTACTTTTGTATTTTTCAAAATAAACTAATATTTTTGTAGTATTACTGAAAGAGTCCAAAGGTGGGACACTACTGAGGCACCTTTGGACATTAAGAGATGTTTTTTAAATTTGTTATTATAAATTCCCAAAAAGATATAGGAAGCACCCAATAGCTTAAATAAGCAAATTTACCACATTATTAAGAAAAAAATATAGTAAAATCAAATTATTCAGCTATTGTAATATCCTATGGGACATCCATAAATTACATGAGGTGTTTTTTCCAAAGTCTTCTTCCCTTGGCAAGATTTTGCTGGACCCCCCGTGAGATTTACCTACAACCTTTAAAAATAATTTTCTATCCTAATCGTTTGCATTTTGTGCTTCATAGCACCTAAAACTTTTACATTATTAACGATGTGGGGGAAAAGGACAATGTTATCATCAGGTTTTCTTTATTATAAAAATCACACAAAACTATTTAAAATTTTACAATAACCCACAGACATTCATTTACACCAGAAAAACTGCCAATGAAGTAAAGAAATTATCTACTGAATTTTAAATGGGTTACAACAAGGTATTCTTATCTCCACAATTAATTTAAAATATTGATGATTAAAAGATTATGTTGGACAGAAAAGTTACGACTAGTCAGGCGACAGAGAGGAGGAATCGAATAGTTCAAGAAAGGCTGGGAGCGTTGAAAAGAGGAACAGACAAACGGCCGCGCAAAACAGCATAATTTTGATTGAGAAAATTTATGACATGTAAAAAGAGATGGAAAAAGCCAACAGAGTTCGCTCAAACTGAGAAAGAAAGAATTCCACCTAAAAATCACCACAGTATCTTATCTGTGTGTATTCCTTTCTCATACTTAAAAAATAAGAAAATCATAATTTCTAACACAAAAAGTTGACGCGAGATTTTAATCGACCCCCCCCTCTCCCTTGGGTAGATTTTTCCAAACCCTTCCCCCCATTTTGACCTCATGTAATTTATAGATGTCCCCTAACAAAATAACACAAAACAGTAATCACATTGCATTATATATACTGGCATGCATTGGCGTTGCCGGCTACTGAAAATGGGGGGACCCCAGATTGTGTACCACGGCACCCTGGGGTGCCACGCCAATAATCAAGAAAAATTGTAAAACATAGCGAAATTTTTAAGTATGGAACGAAAAACACTTTTCTACAGAACAGTATTACCATTCACAGTTCTAAATATGATCTGATGACACAATAGGTTTGCACAATAGGCTTTTGAATATGAATCTTCAAAACTTCATTGAGTATTAAATTAAAAATTAAACTACTCACTGGGACTCTGGATTGCTGTTCTTTTTTCTTGAACGCGCCAAAGGTTTCCAAATTATTAAAAATTTCCGCTTCTTTTTCGAAAGGGGCTTTAGCTGGACTTTTGCAGGGGTTTGAGAACCAGCCAAACGGAACCAAGGAATCTTCTTTATGGCGTTATCCTTAGATTCATGCTCATCTACAGTTTTCTTCAATACAGACTTTATTTCCTTATTTGGTGAGAAGACCTAAAATTTATTATTTTCATAAATTATTCTAAATAAAAACTAAGGAGGAAGAAACAATGCAAATTTTGCAAACTCAATTTTATGGTGAAGAATGGATTGCTTTTGCCAAGAATTAAAACTAATTAACATTCACAGTTCTAAATATGATCTGATGACACAAGAGGGTGCACCTAGAATTTTATGATAGCCAGTTTTATGATCCCGCTTACTAGGGGTTTCAATTAGTGAACAAAAGAATTCCCCCCTCTGAAGGGGCTGCTAGGGGAAACTCCCTAACCACACAAAGAGACGGGGGAGATAAAAGTGAGATCTTATCCCCCCAAACCGCCCGAAGGAGGGCTGTCGTGCAGATTCTAAGCGTGCATGTGTAGTTTTATACCAACGATGATGATCCTTCGGCTTTCTGTGGTGATTAGTGACATTGATAGTCTCCCCCATCTCTATGTGTGGTTAGGTAAAATTTTTAAGTATGGAAAGAAAAATATCTTTCACAGAAGAGATAAATATATGCCAAATAAGTGGTGGAAAAAAGGGGGGATGAGCGGCCCTGCCCCCCGAAATTCGGGATTGCAGTACCAAAAGAGGTTAAAATCCTAAAAACAGAAACTTACAACGGAATTGGATGGAAGGGCGAGCAGATTCAGAGGTGGTCTCAGCATTGATGATTACTGACATTTCTGGAACTGCGGCAGCTCTTGCTGCTGAAAAAAAAAAGATGAGTTAAAGCACGATGCTAATCTGTTCCCAGACACCCTTTTTCTTCATAAATCAGCAACAAAAATATTTAATTAGAGCATCTAAATATTGGGTTCAATTCCTTTAACATTCATACTAAATACCGCAAATCTGTTTTGTATGCCATACATTCTAATATCAACAACAATTTTTTTATATTTTTAATGATAAACTGAACATTTATTGATCTAATCTAAATAAACATTTAAATAGTGAGTTTGAAGTATTTTAGAAATATTTCTACTTATTGGTGTCCATAACAGCATGGCGATATTTAATGGGAACATTAACTGAATTGAAATGCACAAATTGCTTTAAAATATTGGTTCAATTCCATTAACGTTCCTACTAAATACTGCCATGATCTCAGGAACACCGAACAGTGGAAATATTTCAAAATAATTTCAAACTCATAAATTAAAAGATCAATAACTGTTCAGTTTATTAATAAAAATCAGAAAAATTTGTCATTTTAATACACATGGTGTTCAAAAGTGCTTGGCATTATTTAGCGGGAACATTAACAGAATTGAACTAAAATATTAAACAAACTTTGTGCTATGTAAGTTGTTGAAAACTCTAATAATTATATCATTTGAGTGACAAACTGGAATAGATTTCGCTGTTAATAGGGAGATGGCCAAAAGATGTACAGCAGTCATCACGTAGACCTGTTTCAAATCCATTCCAACAAACTTTCTTAGTACGATTTACAAAATAAGTAAACAGTAAATGGCAAGTGAAATGACTCGCTATTCTTTTTTTTTTGCTAGGCAGTTAGAAACAGGGAAATCATAGTTCGAGTAGGGATGCGGGAAATCAAGGTAGCGAGCTAGGCTACTGAAGCGCAATCTTTTTTGAAGAGGGAAAGGGGTTAGTGGTGAAAAGTAACCGATTTTACCCTCCATCTCTACCTCTACAACCTTAGGAAGAGAATGGCCTTGACTTGTTTCGGATTACACTAACCCATGGCAAGAAAAGGCTAAATGATATTTGTTGACTGATTAGGTCCAATTCCGTTAATGTTTCCCGCTCAATATTGCCAAGTTTTAAACGCCATACATTCAAATATCGACAAATTTTCTTGATTTTAATTGATAAACTGAGCAGCTATTGTGTGTGATCTGACTAAACATTTTTATCCATGAGTTTGAAATTATTTAGTAATATTTTTACTTTTTGGTGTCCAAAAGAGCATGTCAATATTCAGCGGGAGCATTAACCGAATTGAACCACTGATTAAACTTCAGTCGAAGGGATGCTAATACTTATTCAAGACTGAATTGAGAAACGATTAAACATGTCATTAGAACACTAGTCCATGAAGAGCAAGGCCAACAAAACTCACTCATCGGGGATCTGTGTCCAGGACAAATTTACTACTGTTTTTCGGTAGCTTCAAAAATTCGCTGATCGTTAAAACGGTAGCTTCACAAATTCAAAATTTCTAATTTTCATAATTTATTGCTAAATTTTCACAATTTATAGCTGAATTTTGACAAATTATTACTTAACTAATAATATTTGAAAACTTTAACTCCCCTTAAAATGTAAATGTAAAGTGATTTTTACATTTGTCAATTAGTTTTAATACGCGTATTTTATTTTCACAAATTAAAAATATTTTTCAGAAATTACTGTTATATTTTTACTTAATAGGTAGTTGGCAAAAAAATCCTAGACAGATCCCTGCTAATTTCCGTGACCAAGGTATGTAAGGTACGGCTTAAATCTAGAAGTGGGTTCAAACGCCAAGCCAAGAAGTAGCGACAAAGTATCAAAGTGAAGTTAGCGATTAAAAATGCACCAAGAGGCGCCAACCCAAACCCACTTCAAGATTTTTACCGTAAGGTACGATGTCCAAAATGAATGATCAAATACAAGCCCCAGTATTAATTCCCTCCCAATCCTGCCCTGTGACTCTGAAGAAAATTCTGTCGCTAAACAACCAACCAGGCAACAAAAAATTAAATCAAAGCTTAAAATTATTGAAGGATATAACACAGCATACATGTAACTTCTATAAAAATCAGATAAACATATAGGACAATAACATAACTGTAGAATACACGGTGAACCTAATGTTATTTAAAAGTACGAATAGCATTAAACATACCTTACAATTAACTTACATTTTCACCATAGGGATAACAGCCACTTTCAGAACTGAAGCTGAAAGAGAAAGAAACCTTAGATCAATAAAATAAACGAATTTTGCGAACAAAGTATCGGTTGAAACACTTGCTGAAAAGGAATTTTTACAACCGAGGACATAGCGTAAACAAAGCAATACATCTAACCCTAAACACATAGTAAAACGTAAACATGAATCGGAATAATCGAAATCCAAAGAAAGAACATCTGATCATCATACTAAACTTATCAAATCAGTATCATGTCTTCTAGAGCTGAAAAAAAGAAACTTTAAAATAAAAGAGAAAGATTAGGTGGGATTATACGCCTAAATCGGAACTTATGGTAACAATGAATTAAGCCTACTTACCGAAGCCAGCTAGCTTACCACTACTACGGAAACTCTATGTAATCGATTTTAACGTAAAAATCAGAATAATTCAAGAAATCGCAGTACAAAAATAAAAAACATTAAAAAATTTACTTACCTTTTTAATTAAATGTGTGAGCGATCGGGAGATCGGAGTCAGGTCAGCTAGCTCCAGCTCCAGCATGCAGTTGCAGAGTCCAAAAACAATGACGCCGCGCATGCGCAAGTAACGTGCGCATTCTCTTATTTCCGGAAAAGGGTGAAGATGGGTTGTGTTGATATTGAGTCGAAAGAGGTTTTAAAAAACCGCCGTTTTCTAATGTTAAAAAAAGGCTTTTTGCTAACCTTTTTTCTGGCAACCCAATGACAATAAAAAAAAAAGGTTAACCGTAAGGTTGCTTGCTAGCTGGGTAGAGATTTCAAAAAATTCAGACCATGAAAAGCCGAATAAGCAAAGACAAGGGTCTCCAAACTACAGCCCGAGGCTCATCCGGCCAGCGGATATCGTTGTATCACGAAAAATATTACTAATATATTGTGTACTTAAAATATCCAAGATCCTCCTCCCAGAAATTCGGACTAGGGATAATAAAATGAGTTACAAGCCTGTTTTTCAGGGTCAAATTTCGAAGAATGTTCTGGGGAAGGGGCCCCAGACCTCCCCCCTTTTAGAAATTTTAACTCACAATCATTTCAAAGTTCAGAAAAATGAGAATCCTACCTAAAAATGTATTGAAAAGGTATATTAAACCTATTAATGTATGCATAAGGGGGGCTTAGGGGTAATTATAGGTCTCTTTGGTGAAAAATCTAGCTTGTGGTATGATAATGACTTAATTTTCTTTAGTGATGGGCAAAATCGATAATTTTAGGTATCGAATACTTTGGTATCGAATACTTAAAGGTATCGAATACTTAAAGGTATCGAGTACTTTTAGGTATCGAGTACTTTTTTTCAATGTTGGGAAATGAACCCGAAGGGACCATTTTTTCTTAGGGCCTATCCATACTCAGATTGAAATTCAGAAAACTGAAAGCGATCCATCAAAAAGAGGGCTCCCGATCCTTGGAGAACACAGTAATAAAACACGTTTGAGGATGGGAGTGACAGCTGGCTTAAGAAGTGAATAAAAAACAAGGTCAAACACGTTCTCTTTCAGCTGTGAAATGTTCAGGGCATCAGGGCAATACAGGAAAACTGACTAAACACAGAACGACCTAAACACATTCTTAATAAATCATCTCAGTAATCTCCCTAACAAAGATATTCACATCAATTTATATAACTTCAAAACGCGAAGTGAAACCACCTCGTGATTTACAGTCGATCAACCCATCCCATACATCGAGAGGCGGGCAGAACTTCAAGAGTGCAAGCGAACTGAAACTTTTCGTCTCTCCACGTGGGGGAAAAGGCCTCCAGCTGATGTACTAAGAGAAGTGATTATACACTATAACATGAAATCAATTTGTTGGCAGAAATACCTTATACACTCCCTTTCTCTATCCGTTCTAGCTTGGAGAAAGACAGTTTTATTGTGACGGTTCTTTTTATACGAAGTGAGTGCTTCCTATTCTATATTGTAAAGAATGAAACCTGGAGGTAAATGTTCAACGGTATGGGAGTTTTTTAAAAAAAATGAAGATAAGAAGTCAGTTGCTTGCCTTATCTGCAAGAGAACATTCAAGTTTTCCGGATGCACGTCAAATTTGAAAAAGCATTTAAAATATAAGCATCCTCATCAAGAACATTCTCAAAGCCATCCTTCAACGAGTAGAGAATCCCCAACCAGAGGTATATCGATATCAGATGATTGTACTGAAAATGTGGATGACCCAGTTGCAGTCCAAAGGATTTTGCCTCCCAAAAGAGCACTAGAAACTACTAATGATGAATTACGAGTGAAAAGATCATGTTAGAAGAAGAGTTCTATAGAATATAGATATAAAATTTAGTGATGGGCAAAATCGATACTTTAAGGTACCGAATAATTTTAACTCTATTGAAATTAACTACAAATATGGTTTTAAAAATTCCATAATTAAATAAGTATTTTCAATTCAAAAGGATGCACATGAACCCCCGTTGAGCTAAAAGCAGTCTATAAAAAACTAAAAATTAAAGAACGGGGAATTAAAAACAACAGTTTTCTTCTGATCTTTCACTCAACAAAATTAGGTTTAGAATGTTTTAAAAATTTTAAAGAAGATAGCTATAACTCCACCCGTGCAAGCCCGGGTTTATCAGCTAGTAAATTAATAAACGTTAACCCCGAACCACCGCGCCGTTTGGAGCCCCCGCCACAAGCGCACGCGAATTTCAAATAGCTAAAGGAAGGAGAAAGACCCGAGCCAACAAAATCATACCCCCGAACCATCACAGAATGAGATGAAGACCAAATCGAAAAAAAATTAGCAATTTTAAAATAATTTACTGAAATCTGGATAATTTTCCATTAATTGGCGCAAATAAAAAATATAGTATCCATTTGAAAATATTCAGTAAGTAATCGTATAATCGAATCTTATAAGTCAACAGCAAGTAATTGAGGTATCTTCGAAGCGATTTCGCGGGGTGAAAAACCCAAGGCCGCGCCGCATCAAATTTTGCTCGCGGAAGATTAACGACTCGGGTTTGAGCGTTGCGAAATGAAAACAGAAACTGGCTGCGTTTGATCTACAGTAGTGATGGGCAGGTATCGATACCAAATACTTAAGTACTCGATACCTAAAGGTATCGAGTGTATTCGATACCCCAAAAAAGTATCGATTAGGTATCGATACCAAATACTTAAGTACTCGATACCTAAAGGTATCGAGTGTATTCGATACCCCAAAAAAGTTTCGATACTTTATTGACATATTTTGTTTTGAATTTTTCAATGAAATAATCTTTAAAATACCTACTGTAGATCAAACGCAGCCAGTTTCTGTTTTCATTTCGCAACGCTCAAACCCGAGTCGTTAATCTTCCGCGAGCAAAATTTGATGCGGCGCGGCCTTGGGTTTTTCACCCCGCGAAATCGCTTCGAAGATACCTCAATTACTTGCTGTTGACTTATAAGATTCGATTATACGATTACTTACTGAATATTTTCAAATGGATACTATATTTTTTATTTGCGCCAATTAATGGAAAATTATCCAGATTTCAGTAAATTATTTTAAAATTGCTAATTTTTTTTCGATTTGGTCTTCATCTCATTCTGTGATGGTTCGGGGGTATGATTTTGTTGGCTCGGGTCTTTCTCCTTCCTTTAGCTATTTGAAATTCACGTGCGCTTGTGGCGGGGGCTCCAAACGGCGCGGTGGTTCGGGGTTAACGTTTATTAATTTACTAGCTGATAAACCCGGGCTTGCACGGGTGGAGTTATAGCTATCTTCTTTAAAATTTTTAAAACATTCTAAACCTAATTTTGTTGAGTGAAAGATCAGAAGAAAACTGTTGTTTTTAATTCCCCGTTCTTTAATTTTTAGTTTTTTATAGACTGCTTTTAGCTCAACGGGGGTTCATGTGCATCCTTTTGAATTGAAAATACTTATTTAATTATGGAATTTTTAAAACCATATTTGTAGTTAATTTCAATAGAGTTAAAATTATTCGGTACCTTAAAGTATCGATTTTGCCCATCACTAAATTTTATATCTATATTCTATAGAACTCTTCTTCTAACATGATCTTTTCACTCGTAATTCATCATTAGTAGTTTCTAGTGCTCTTTTGGGAGGCAAAATCCTTTGGACTGCAACTGGGTCATCAATATTTTCAGTACAATCATCTGATATCGATATATCTCTGGTTGGGGATTCTCTACTCGTTGAAGGATGGCTTTGAGAATGTTCTTGATGAGGATGCTTATATTTTAAATGCTTTTTCAAATTTGACGTGCATCCGGAAAACTTGAATGTTCTCTTGCAGATAAGGCAAGCAACTGACTTCTTATCTTCATTTTTTTTAAAAAACTCCCATACCGTTGAACATTTACCTCCAGGTTTCATTCTTTACAATATAGAATAGGAAGCACTCACTTCGTATAAAAAGAACCGTCACAATAAAACTGTCTTTCTCCAAGCTAGAACGGATAGAGAAAGGGAGTGTATAAGGTATTTCTGCCAACAAATTGATTTCATGTTATAGTGTATAATCACTTCTCTTAGTACATCAGCTGGAGGCCTTTTCCCCCACGTGGAGAGACGAAAAGTTTCAGTTCGCTTGCACTCTTGAAGTTCTGCCCGCCTCTCGATGTATGGGATGGGTTGATCGACTGTAAATCACGAGGTGGTTTCACTTCGCGTTTTGAAGTTATATAAATTGATGTGAATATCTTTGTTAGGGAGATTACTGAGATGATTTATTAAGAATGTGTTTAGGTCGTTCTGTGTTTAGTCAGTTTTCCTGTATTGCCCTGATGCCCTGAACATTTCACAGCTGAAAGAGAACGTGTTTGACCTTGTTTTTTATTCACTTCTTAAGCCAGCTGTCACTCCCATCCTCAAACGTGTTTTATTACTGTGTTCTCCAAGGATCGGGAGCCCTCTTTTTGATGGATCGCTTTCAGTTTTCTGAATTTCAATCTGAGTATGGATAGGCCCTAAGAAAAAATGGTCCCTTCGGGTTCATTTCCCAACATTGAAAAAAAGTACTCGATACCTAAAAGTACTCGATACCTTTAAGTATTCGATACCAACGTATTCGATACCTTTAAGTATTCGATACCAAAGTATTCGATACCTAAAATTATCGATTTTGCCCATCACTAATCTACAGTAGGTATTTTAAAGATTATTTCATTGAAAAATTCAAAACAAAATATGTCAATAAAGTATCGAAACTTTTTTGGGGTATCGAATACACTCGATACCTTTAGGTATCGAGTACTTAAGTATTTGGTATCGATACCTAATCGATACTTTTTTGGGGTATCGAATACACTCGATACCTTTAGGTATCGAGTACTTAAGTATTTGGTATCGATACCTGCCCATCACTAATTTTCTTAGAGGATATTTGGGAGACTGCACTAAGAGACAAGATGTTAAAAATACAATTAACTGATTACTTTAAAACTTTTTTTTATTTTTAAAGATTCATAAGATACACGTGTGCTTGCTTATTTAAAGTTAAAAATTTCTTTAATGCATGTTTTTTTTCTCTTTTTTAATTAATAATTGTTGTTGCTGTTGTTGTCGTGTCGAAAAGAAATTGAAGACTATATAGAGCCAAAAGCGTTAAAAATGAGGGTCTGGAGCCCGGAGGCTATAAAGAATGTCTTGTGGTGGCTCGCCAAGCTGGAAAAGAGAAGAAACAATGGCCTGACAGTCAAAAATATGGTCTGGTGTTAAAGGGGTATCCGGACAATTCCTGCAGAATTAGAGAGAGGATACCATCAGATACCATGCAGAATTAAAGAGAGGAGGATAAATAATAATTGTGATTTCTATATAAGGTTGTTACTTAATTGTTCTTTCAAAACATGTGAACAACTCACTAGCCACCACTGGTTTTCATTCTTTTTAATTTAACCTCGAAGTCGGCCCCCGAACTACTGTTTAATAGTTAAGTTGGCCCTCGGGCTGAAAAGTTTGGAGACACCTTAGCAAAGACGATACTGGGCAGGATCTGGTCATCTGACTAGGACTCCGTAAATATTTCCTTTTTAGTTTTTGTTTCCAGACGTATGCTCTGAACCCCCTTGAATAAATATTTTAAATTAATCTTATATATTAAAATAATTGGGTTTTTCTTTCGGCCGGCCGCCAGACCGAACCTCTCAACCGATTTCGACAAACTCGGTATCTATCGAAAGCTTTCCACCCCTAGATGAGCCAATAATATAACACGTTCCTTCAAAATCTTCCATTTTAAAATTATGCGTTCTTTTCGTTTTGCTCTAATGTTAACTCAATGGGAGATCTTTCCGCCGGCCTCCAGGCCGAACCCTTCAACCGATTTCGACAAACTTGGTCTCTATCGAAAGCTTTCCACCCCTAGATTAGCCAATAATATGTCACGTTCCTCCAAAACCTTCCATTTTAAAATTATGCGTTCTTTTCGTTTTGCTCTAATGTTAAGTCTATGGAGAGGTTCCTTTCCGCAGGCCGCCAGGCCGAACCCCTGAACCGATTTGTACAAAATCGGTCTTGATCGAAAGCTTTTCACCCCTAGATGAGCCAATAATATAACAGGATCCCCCCAAACATTCCATTTTAAAATTATGCGTTCTTTTCACTTTTCTCTAATGTTAACTCTATGGAGAGGTTCCGTTCCGCCGGCCGCCAGCCCCAACCCCCGAACCGATTTGGACAAACTATGTCTTGATCGAAAGGTTTCCACCCCTAGATGAGCCAATAATATAACACGTTCCTCCAAAGCATTTCATTTTTTAATTAGAAATTTATTTCAATTTGCCCCATTGTTTTTAGTTAATATTTTTACCAACACAGGCAAAACGTCCTTGAAAAAGCGTGAAGAAAATCTACATTGAAATTAAATTTCAAAGATTTGACGGTTCACTAGATTTATCACAATGGGATACTAGGCACATTTAATTCAAAAATTTTACTGCTACAGATTTGCTTGAAGTATTTCTTATACCTAGTGACCTTGATTTTTTTGAATCGTTTTATATAAATAAATTTTCAGATTTCCTTGTTAATGATTTAAATAGCATTCCTTATTTCTCACCCATCTGGTTACCTTTGTATTGATTTTGTAATTTAACCATGCTTTTGTATTTTTAACTCAAACTGTTTTCCCTCTATTGTATTTTCACTTAAACTGTAACTTTTTGCCTTCATGTTATGTTTAAATTATTGATTTGATGTTTATTTTCGTCTGTTTGTACTGAAGAAGGGGATCCATTGATCCCCGAAACAATTGTCTACAGTTTTAAAAAAATTTATAAATTGTGTAAAAATAAACGTTGTTTTTCAATTGATATTTCTTATAATAATTTAAGAATTGAAGGTTTTGGGAAAATGCCACATAAACTGGGTTCATTTAGGGGTAGTAAGACTTCATAAAAACAAGTTTGTACAGATCCGTTTAGGTGGATTGGGCTGACGACCTGACGACTTGAAAATTATTTCATTGTAATAAATTAGTGATAACTCAACGTGAAATCGGAGATAAAACGCCTTTCGAAGATAATGAATTAAAACTGCATATTTAATGTTAGGGAATGTGTAAATAAATACGAATAGGTATTAACAAACGAATCTCGCATCAGCGCCAAAGAAGGCTAGCTGTAAAAACCGGCTTTGCCGGGTTGTAACAGCTAGTAAGTATTAAATTCATGCTTAAGATGGTATCCTCTCTCTAATGTCATTATCTAGAGCAGGGGTCGGCCACCTGCGGCTCGCGAGCCGCATGCGGCTCTTTTGATGTAAAGTTGCGGCTCTTCAGTTCCATTCGAAAAAATTAATTATTTATCATCAAAACCCTTAAAAAATCAGAAAATATATTCTAAGTACCCAATCAAATCAATGCGACTCACAAGTAGCGGTGTAACCCAATGTTCTCAAGATGAGTCAAAACACTACTCTTTTAAGGGTAAAAACTCCAAACAATTTCTGGGCTAGTACCCCCAACTCCCCTTTAAATTTTTGAACATAATATGTGCTGTTTGCCCTTGAAAATTATGTGATTTATAAGGTGTGTGATCATTATTTGCCTTAATATAGAAGTTCTTAAAAATGAATTAAAACTTTTAGGGGCAAATTTCCAAAATTTTTCTGAAGTAGGAACCCCCACCCCCTTGAAATTTTAGTGTTTATTATAACCACTATTTTTCTTTGAAAATTCTGCCGGGTGCTCATAGGATGCAATTCAAAAAGGCCTGTAAAAACGAGCTAAAACGCTATTTTGAAGGGAATATTTCCAAAATATTTTCTGGGGGAGGACCCCCAAGCCCTCCGATTTTTCTTGGAGTTCCCAGTGTTTACTAAGTTCTGAAATTAAGTTTACTAAAATTAATTTCCAATGTGTATGCAAGTCATCTAAAACTTGATATAAAAAAGCACCCGTAAAGAGGTACTATCTCAGAAAGAATGTTGGGTATACCTCCCCAATAAATCACAAATTTATAAAATCACCCTTACAATCTAAAATCAAATTATAACATTGAAACAAAAATTTTGAGTGGCTCTTTAAAAACTGGGAAATTTTGTAAATTGTAACTTTTGGCTCTTCTGTTTCAAAAGGTTGCCGACCCCTGATCTAGATCTAGAAAGAAACAATTTTTTTTATTTAGAATAGGGTTAATGTATTGTGCACACTAATGATTTAACAATTATAAGAAATAGTACTTTATTTTGAAAGATTAATAAATTTTAGTTTTTTTGTTGTTGTTGATTTGGTGTTTTTTGTTTTGTATTTCGGTGTGTTTTCCTTTCCTTCCATGTAAATGGACTCTGTCTGTATGGTGGAAATAAATAAATAAATAAATAACTTTCAACTCGATCTGATGATTGTTACTCCTGCGCATGCAAAATAATTTTTGAATGAGTATTTATTTGGTATATTGTATCAAACTATGTGCCAATATCAAGTTTCATTCAAATCTGTCCACTAGACCTGGAGAAAATCTAACAAATGTGCAGCAATTTCTCTTAATTTTGAACACCAGTTTAAAAAACCAGTGTATAAAAAAAGACACAACTATCATAGAAAAGAACGACGATTTACTGTAAACGTAATAGGTAACAGATAGTTAATGGTCTAAGAGCTGGATGCAAATTTTGGGAATGATAAGGTGCACGAGATATTTCACCTGGAACAGATTCGATTGATGATGGGAAAACTTATGTCACCAACGCCAGAAGGCGGAGTGGAAGCTTTCAGTGTGAAAGGAGGGGTCGAACATGCAAACAGCGCGCGGTCCCTTGCGACAGAGATTTTGAGGAAATCGGTTGAAAATTTGCACAGTTTAAGGAGAGTGTGAATAAAAGATAATGTAGCATTCTCAAAAGTATAAGTTGTGTTTTAAGGGTCGTAGAGAACTAAACGAAATTTCGAATGTTTATATGAATGATCTGTACGGCCGACGAGGTGCAAGGGTGGACATAGGCTTAATGTATTGAAGAATGTTAGTAAAAGTTAGGGTAACACTCCCAGAAGACTAAGTGGAAGACAAAGGGTGGCCAGAAGTCACCAAAGGTGCAGAAAAATCTTAAAACCCGAATCATTCGGAAACTTCTGGCTGTTTGCATATGTATAGCTGACATATAGAACAAACTATATGCAAACAGCCAGAAGTCTAAGTGGAAGCGTTCGGGAGATATTCAGGCGCGAAGTACAAGACTGAATAAAAGCAATTCTCTTGCAACAATGACTAATAATACGCTAATAAATATAAAGTCATTGTTAGCGTGGTTTTTAGCGTATTATTAGTCATTGTTGCAAGAGAAAAGTTATATGTTATAAGTCATTTGTTATATATAAACATTGGAAAATTCGTTAGTTTCCTACAACCCTTAAAACACAACTTATACTGTTGAGAATGCTACATTACCTTTTATTCACACTCTCCTAAAACTGTGCAAATTTTCAACCAATTTCTGCAAAATTTCTGTCGCAAGAGACCGCGCGCTTTTATTCGGTTTTGTACTTCGTGCCTGAATATCTCCCGAACGCTTCCACTTAGACTTCTGGCTGTTTTCATATAGTTTGTTCTATATATCAGCTATACATATGCAAACAGCCAGAAGTTTCCGAATGATTCGGGTTTTAAGATTTTTCTGCACCTTTGGTGACTTCTGGCCACCCTTTGTCTTCCACTTAGTCTTCTGGGAGTGTTACCCTAACTTTTGCTAACATTCTTCAATACATTAAGCCTATGTCCACCCTTGCACCTCGTCGGCCGTACAGATCATTCATATAAACATTCGAAAATTCGTTTAGTTCTCTACGACCCTTAAAACACAACTTATACTTTTGAGAATGCTACATTATCTTTTATTCACTCTCTCCTTAAACTGTGCAAATTTTCAACCGATTTCCTCAAAATCTCTGTCGCAAGGGACCGCGCGCTGTTTGCATGTTCGACCCCCCCTTTCACACCGAAAGCTTCCACTCCGCCTTCTGGCGTTGGTGACATAAGTTTTCCCATCATCAATCGAATCTGTTCCAGGTGAAATATCTCGTGCACCTTATCATTCCCAAAATTTGCATCCAGTTCTCAGGCTATAAATTGTAAGCGTTTGAAAAGAAAAAAGGTTCAAATTACCCATTCTTGTTTAATTGCTGCCGACGATCGCCTACGGCACGAAGACGATCCCCACGGGCAAGCAGGTAACGACCCGCACGGACACGCAGCCCCCTGTCCGCATGGGCACTCAGACGATCCGCATGGGCACAAAGAAGACGACCCGCACGGACACGAAGACGCCTGTCCACACCGGTACTCAGACGATCTGCACGGGCACTCACGCGTTCCGCACGGACACGAAGACGCCTGACCGCATGGGCACTCACGCGTTCCGCACCGGCACTCACGCGTTCCACACGGGCACTCACGTGTTCCGCAAGAACAAAAAGGCAACCACCCGCACGGGCACGCACCCGCCTTTCCGCATTGGCACTGAGGCGTTCCGCACGGGCAAACTGGCAACAATCCGCACGGGCACCTACCCGCCGTTCCGCACTGGCACATGAACGTTCCGCACGGGCAAACAGCCGACGAACCGCACGGGCAAGAAGATACCAATAGCGACCTCCCAGTAGGTGATCTGCCCGGACACGCAGCCGACGATCCCCACGGGCACTCAGATCTCGATCCACACGGGCACGCTACCGTTCCGCATGGACATGCTTTCGATCCGCACGGACAATCACCCCTCTGTCCACACGGGCACCCTACCGATCCGCACGGGCACGCTCTTGTTCCGCACGGGCAATCACCCCTCTGTCCACACGGGCACATTACCGATGATCCACACGGGCACGCTTCTGTTCCGCATGGGCAATCAGCCCTCTGCCAACACGGGCAATCACCTGCACCGCACGGACACGTACCCGTTGCGCACGGGCACTCAGCCACACGTCCACACGGGATCGCACCCGATCCGCACGTGAAAGCAGCCGACGATCTTCCCTAGAGTGGTCACAAAAAATCAACTTAAGACTTGTCTACTGAAATTATACTAGTTGAACCTAAACAAATTTCAATAAAAGGTTTTTGAACGGTTTTCACTTAGGACAGGGGTCGGCAACCTTTTGAAAGGGAAGAGCCAAAAGTAACAGTTTACGAAATTTCCCAAGAGCCACTAATTTTTTTTGCTTCACTGTAATAGTATATGCTTAATGTATAGATTGGGTTGACGTTGACATCACTATTTTTTCCTTTCGGGTAGGGTACTTTTTTACATCAAGTTTTAGATGACTTACGTACACATTGTAAATTAATTTTAGTGAACTTAATTTCCAAATTTTGAATAAACGATGTGGACTCCTGAAAAAGATAGTCTGGATCCTTCCCCAGAAATTTTTTTTGAAATTGCCCCTTCAAAATCGCGTTTTAGCTCATTTTTGCCTTTTTCGGTTGCACCCTCAGAGCACCTCTCATTATTTAAGTGGCAGAATTTTCAAGGAAAATTGTATATTTAAAATAAACAGCAAACTTTCGAGGGGGTGTGGATCACACTTCCGAAATTTGCCCCTAAAAATAGTGTTTAAATAAGTTTTTAGAACTTCTATAACGACCAAATAAGGATTACTCCTTATAAGTCACAAAATTTTCAAGAAAATCAGCACACATTCCAAAACTTTTAGGAGTGTTAAAGAGTTCTTCCCCAGAAATTGTATGGAATTCTTATCCCTAAAAAGAAGAGTTTTGATATTGACTCATCTTGTGAACTTAAAAATATATTTTCCGATTTTTTAAAAGTTTTGATTAGTAAATTATTAATTTTTTCGTATGGAACTGGAGAGCCGCAACTTTACATCGAAAGAGCCGCATGCGGCTCGCGAGCCACAGGTTGCCGACCCCTGACTTAGGAGCATTACAGGGTGTTTCAGAATCACCTAAGAACGAGGTTTGGAAATGGACACCTATAGTGACCTAGGCACTTTTAAAATCTGGCATGGAAGGTTGTAAATCTACAGTAGAAATTGAAACGCAACCTTTTAAAATTGATTAAAACCAGCAAAATCGTTCGATTCTGGCATTCTTTACGTAAAAATCAATTTAAGAACTTAAATTTTAGCTCATTAATTAGTTTAATGGAATAAATAGCTGAATGGAATAATAGCATTTAATTCGATCATAAAAAGTTACATGTCTATTTCCACAGGGAATTTTACAAGTTCCCATGCTCGCTTATAAAAACCCTAGCTTGTCAGGGGTGCAACCCCACCCCCATTTCCAGGTGATTCTGAGAATTGTAGGTGGGTCCTACCCTTCCTTTCATTATTTCTAGGAGTTTTTCGTCTATGTCAGACAAAGTAGGTCCTACAAGGTGAAACTTTCAGATGTTAATCATTTCAACTTAATTCGCTGCAGCAATAATGCTGATAGATTTCGATTGCAAAAATTACCAATTCGATTCCAAACCAAATTTTATTCCATCATCTTCACGTTTAAGAAATATACAGGTTGTTTGTATACAGGAGAGGGAGAAATATACAGGAAACACTTGTCAGAAACACCCTTTACCGAAATATTTTGTAGTACAATTTCCTACCTGATCCTGGACGGGGGATACCAGCTCCTCAAACCTCCAATCCACTCTGTCGGGTATTGTGACGTTAGAAGGCGGAATCCAAAGACTTCCATTGGTTCTTGAAGCATCGCTTCTTAGACCAGTCATCTTGGATAAGACTTCTTTATAATCCTAGTAAAGATTTAACCCATTTTACACATGAATTCTTTAATATACTGGGAGTTTAATGCATCCTCTAACTAAATTCAACTAAAGCCCTAGATGAAGCTAAGTTACTTTTACTTAAGTTTTGCTATCCAGGGTTTTAAAATCAGCAAAGCTTGACATGGTTTGTAAGCATATTTACTTAGTAAAAATCTGAAATAAAAAAATCTTTAATTTTAAGTACTTCATCGTTAACATGGATTAATTTAACTGGTTGAAATAGGTTTAAAACAAATAAAGATGCTTAATTTTGTTGATTTTTATCACAGGATGAGGATGGGATAAATTCTTCATGCTGTTCATTTCGAAAAAATATAAGTGAAATAAGTATTAAAAAGGTATTATAAATAAGGATTATGTATGGAATGTATTCATTTTCCATAGATTTTACTGATGAACTGTAGTTTTCACGATTAAATGCATGTTTATTTATCCTACGATATCAGTGTTCAACAAAGGGTTCATCAATCAATCAATCAATCAATCAATCAATCAAATCTTTATTAACACAACGCAACACACAAATACAACAAGAACACATAGAGCAAACATACAAAAAAACAGAAAAATAGTTATGTGGTACCAAAAGAGCAAAGCCCGCCCATGGTACCAAAAATAAAAAATTCTTAATATGGCAACAAAGCTGGGCTGACTACTGCATTATTTTAAACATTGCTTCAGTATCAGTTATTCCATTTATAAAGTCATGAATTCGAAATTTAAATTCAAATTTATTGTTAGTAGATTTAAGATTTTGATTTAATTTATTAAAGAGATAAGGGCCTCCTAAAAAACATGAGATTTGTGAAATATTTCTTTTTTTTGACTTGGGTATAAAATAATTTCCTTGAATATTTCTGAGTGCGAAGTTACTGGATTTAATGTGATAGAAAGATTTGCTGTTGAAGATGAAAAGAAGCAAGCGGAAGATAAAAAGTTCTCTAACATTAAATATGGGCTTAGTTAAAGAATTATTATTAATATGAGATAGGACTTTAGTTTGCAAGTGGATAAGAGGTCTAATATTATTATGGTAATCTGAGGCATAACAAGTTATTCCATAGCTAATTACAGATTGAACCCAGGAAAAGTATTAGGTTGTCAAAAACTTATGGTCAACAATACGTTTAAGTTTAAAGAATTTAAAATTAATGAACCGTAATTTATTTAATAAGTAACTTACATGAGACTTCCATTTTAAATTACTGTCGAAATGTAATCCTAAATATTTAATCGAGTCAACCCGCTTTATTTCATCACACGATGATACTTTATCGCACAGCCAATTACAAGTATGTTTATGAATTTTTAAACTATCAATGATGGATTCACTAGCTGTTAAGTTAAAAATAATAAATTTTGTTTTTAAAACATTTAACTTTAAGAAGTTTTGGCTAAACCATATTCGCTTGCTGAAGTGCGATTTCAATTTTATAAATAAATCCAAATAGTTGTCTGCCGAAAATACTAGAACAGTATCATCAGCAAAAGTTATAATTTCGCAATTTAAATTTAACAGGCAAAAAACATTTATAAATATTAAAAATAATATGGGACCCAAAATTGATCCCTGAGGAACACCACCATTGATAGGTAACTCATTACTACAAACATCTTCTACTTTAACTATCTGAGTTCTTCCGCTCAAATAAGATTCAAACCATGAATACATAGTTCCGCTTATGCCAATACAGTATAGTTTGTTTAAAAGTAGTCTATGATTCACTGTATCAAAGGCTTTGCTAATATCCAGAAAAATAGCAGCAGACTTAAGGTTATTGTTCTCATTTGAGTAGATAATTTTAGTAAAATTCATTAAAGCTAATTCGATGCTTCTGCCTTTCCTAAAACCGTATTGGTTATTAGCAATTATTTGATGCTTTTCTAAAAATTTTGTAAGGCGTGTATTAGGGTGTCCCTTATTTGGGCGTTTTTTCAAAAAGTCAGGGAAACTTTTGCTCCACCCCCCAATTTTTTTCCATTTGATACCCTAAGACTGTGCAAAATCTTAAATCGATCAGATAGTATTAACACGTGCCCCAAACGGCCTAAAGTTTGAAAAATTTGACTTTTTTCTAATATTTTTGAAAATTTTTAAAGATAAGTTTAAAAAGTCCGTTTCCAAATAATAGGGCTCTAACACATTTAAACAGTAATATTTTACCGTTTTTCGTTGCTAGTTAGGCCAAAATGCCCAGTTTGTAACCTAGTCATCAATGAGAAAATCATCAAATTTGTCCATTTTATACTGAGAATAGAAGAATCAAAAGGCAGTGGTAAGCGACTTAAAACCGCAAAATTCCATGGCTAAACATCATTTGTAGAGCATATTGATGTGGAGATAAATTTTCTGGAGATCAAATTAATTAAGGGTTGCTTAATTACAGACGCCATATTGGATTGCATTAAAACTAAAAAAAATTCTGGAAAAAAGGTATGGTCATGTTTGATATCGGGTAATGGGTTTTTGAGGTTTCTAAACTCAATTAAGACTAATAAATTTCTCTTAGACAACTTATTAAAGCTCTTTACGCAATTGTAAGGGCCAGCATATCTCCTAATACAAGTGCAAACCATGTTTTCAGAACTATAGATATGGTAATAAATTCTAAACACATAAAACTGGCAAGAGAAATTCTGGATACAAGTTAAAAAAAACAGACTTCAGTGTGTCCACGAGTATTAATTTTATTATTTAATTGAAAAGCGGAAGTTGATATAAAATCACTGAACTAAATATACTGACTGGAATGACGAGTTCCTATACGGAAGCATTGGCACCGCCGGTCCGCGTATGAATACAGGAAAGGGGAGGAGTTTGAGCGAAGATCCCACTCAAAGAGGCAAAACAAACGTGTTTCGGTACTGGGAAGTAGTGTTGGCGCGTGTTTTCATGGTCTTGTCGGTTCTTTATTTAAATAATTTTAGTCTATATCGTTGTTTTATTTCTAGATATAAGATGATTATATCGTGTAGTGTATACAATTGCAGAAATAGATTCGGAAAACTCCGAGAATATGGCCAAAAAACTCCAAATTGTAAAGAGCATATTTAAGAATATTACTTGTAAATCGTGTATTCGTAGTTGCAAAAAGAACCAACAAACCAAACAAAACATATATCTACCTTTAGAGTACCTTAATTATGTGTTCAATGGCTGTTTTTAAAATTATTTCTGCTTCTGAGAGGGCCTTTAAGCATTTCATATTAAAGGAAAAATGGACGAAAGCTTTAATAATATTAATTATAAGTTAAAATTAATAATTTATGAATATTTGTCCAATGAATATATTAGATTTTATCATCCCGTTGAGAATGAAGTTGGGTGTGAAGAAGACCTTCATGAGTCACAAATGACTTAACAAATTATTGACCGATATATACATATCCAAATCAAACATTATGGTAAAAATACAACTTTGAAAGATATACACAATAACTGTGCCACAAAAAGACAAAAAGTAACAAAACTAATATTATTTCAAAATGTATAAACATTTGGATGGAAAACAGTTTTTAATATGTGTAGTTCTTATATTTAACATAGAATATAAATTAATTTACCCCTAAGACTAACCACAAAAGTTGGATGGGAGCCCTGTACCTGTCATGTAAATAAATGTTTTGAAAACTACCTCGTTTGCTTTGTTTATTAAAATTTAGATAATTATTTTTAACGATTTTCTTTTTAAATACAGGTAAGTTCTTAACCCTACAATGCATGATTTTTTAAATTCACTTGAAAATCATTTATGTGACTTCTATTATGGTGTACATTAGTAAAAAAATACTAAAAAAATTTAATTTAATTTTTTTCTACTTTTTATTGGCAAAAAACTTAGTCCTTATGAAATTAATTTGTGTCTCTTGTGAAATTAATTGAGAAGTGAAATAAAACCAAATGCTCTAAAAATATAAAAAAAACAACTTATCTTTTCAAAACATTTTTTGTTCAAGCTGAAAAAATTTTTTATTTTAATTTATATGGTCCTTTTATTTTGGCGTTTTCTGTGTCTTGACTTTCGTTTCACTAGCTACTAACAAATGTCTCAAAATAGTACCCCTGCTGTGATCTACTGGCGATCTAAAGTGCTAATACAATGAAATGTTATATCTATTGTACTTATTGCATGGTGTTGTCATTTGGAAATGAAAGTTCGAGTAGGAAATGGGGAAAAATTTCGTGTTGCCAAATGGCATCAGTATGCACTGTAGGGTTAAAATAATTGTTGAAATATTTTCTAAACTTTCACGCTGAAGTTGTTTGAGTTTCAAAATTGTTCATACAGTGACACAGTTCATACAGTGAGGACTAAATTGTAGTGAAAATAAAAGGCTTAGTTTTGTGATAGTACTTAGATCCTTGTAATTTATGCCTTGGAACTTGGAATTAGTTAACTGGCTTATATGGATTGAAATTTTTTGTATTAAGATTTACAAATGCTCAATTAAAGTTCAATCATGCTTGACACTAGATTTTATCTTAAATTTTGCTATATAAAAGAATGAACTTGTGATATCTAGGAAGTTTTTAGTTGCTTTAAAATGTTGCAATAAAAAAATTATTAAGCAAAATATATTATGTTCATTGAAAATCTTGAGTATTATAAACAGGTTCAATTAAGAAAGTTTACAGAAATGTTTATAATAATTTAATACGGTAATGTATACATATTTGACTTGCTTGTTTAATTTTCTTCAAATTCTTTGAATACAGGTAAATTATATGTATAACAGAAATGTCAAAATAATTCCTGACAAATTATCTGAGCTTCCAGGATACATTATAAGTCCCAGCTGAGAACTAGTATGTTAACAAATGAAAATTTAAAAATGTTTGCTTGGTTTTTCCTGCACTTAAATCCCTGTTAAATGTGCCTAGCTAACTGGATTAAACACTCAAAATTGCTTTTTAATCTAAAGCTGTTTATTGCACAAGTACTAAAAGTATGCAAATACTCCATCTAAATGGAAATGGTACTTCCCATTAGATTTAAACAAGAAAAAACTACTTTATTCCTTAAATATTATTAAAAAAAACAATGTTTCCCTTGTCCGAGCATTGCGAGAAAGGGAAAGTAGTTCCTCTTTTGCCTCTTTGCATTCACACACTCCGGAAAGGGAGTGATGCGGTTTCGGACCGCGCGCTACGCATTCCAGTCTCAGTATATAGTTCAGTGTATAAAATTAACCCCCTCTTCATAATAGAGTTATACTATCAGAAGGTAAGCAATTAACCATGTTGATAGAGACTGTTCTTCCTATTTTATCATTATTTTATACACTAGGGAGCTACCGCCCCCTGCTCGCTATCGATCGCCAACCCTCGTTAACTGCTGACGCAGACACGTTTGAACCGCTTCGCAATTCCTCACAAAACCCTGCTCACTGCACTTACTGACTTTATAAAACATTCTTAAAACAGGGTTAGTACTTCTCCGGGGTATTCTTTCGAAAATGGTGGATATACATTCAGTAGCGGAAATTTAACAGTTCCTTTATGGTAACATTAATTGGCGGGTCGCCTGATAATTCCAAGAAAATTAACAGCAGAGCAATGTAACATTCCTTTACCATTTCCCCAAGGTAATGTTTTTTTCACAGATCCATTAAGAAGCACTGAAACATCTCAGGAATAAATTTAACGTTCTTAAAATTTGTAACTATTTTCATCGATTGGCTGAGAAAAATGTAGTACTTACCGTAAACATCACGAAAATTTAGAATTTTACCTTCATGAGAACAAACAAACGTCGAAGTTGTGTCAGTTTCATAGCAATGACACGAATGTTTAGACTTCAAACATTTTCGATTTTTATCTTAATTTCTAAAACAGTCCCCCGTGTTATCTAGTTGTTTGCGTTTTGGCATTATGAAATAAGGTGTCACATTTTACTACCTTAAAAACATACTTGCAAAAGAATATAAAAATAATAACAATTGTAAAAAATAAATGCAAAAGTTCAAAATTTCCGAAAGCGAGTTTATATTTTGTTGTAAATATGGTAATGATTAGGTTGCCACAACGACAAAGATAAATGTAAAAATATTAATTTGTTATTTAAAAAATAAGAGATAAATTATTTATACATAAGTTTTAAATATAATTAAAACCGTTTAAACAACAGAAATATAAATATTGTTAAAAATAACCCAAAATATATTTTTTAAATTCGTGTTATAAATAGAAAGATGATTATTTAATTTATTTGAATATTAAAAACCAGTGAAATATGTTTTCAATTTTTTTTGAAATTCATAGTTTCTTGCTTTATAACTGCAACCTTATCCGTAATCTAAAAAAATGGAAATATTTTAAAATTGAGATTTTTTTTAGAAATTCTAAAGGCACTTTGCACATCCTCAAAAGAATCCGGACAGTTTGATACCAAATATGTGTTATACGGATCAGTAATTAAAAAGCCTTTCCCTGGAAACCGTTCACCAAAAACTTTTTTTTAGAATAGAGAGATTAACATAAAAATACCAGCAGTTCAACATATTAGTGTGTCATTAAAACAATTAAACACTGTTATTGTGTCCGTGGCTGTAAGAATGTTATATATTAACCACTGTTTTTATAACTCTTCTACTTTACCCTTAGTTTTTCTTCGCACGGTCAACCTTTCATCAGTAAACGTCCTTGAAGAAGTACTAAGGTTTCGAGTAAATTTTTTGTGAAAATTGTTTATGGAATTAAATTATTTTAAAGTGTCAGAGCCTTCTTTGAAAATATAGAGGTAGGAAACTTAGAGTGAAGAATAGCTGACTTACAAAAACACTTTAAAGAAGGAATGATTTTAAGAAACTGTTGATAATAGTTATGATATTTAAATATCCCACATAAGTGTCTTAGGTTTTAATGACTCTAATTTGTTGAATTGCAGGTATTTTTTTATCTTAACGAATAAAATTATGATGAAATAGAAGAACAGTCTCTATAAACATGGGTTAATTGCTTACCTTCTGATAGTATAACTCAATTAATATGAATAGCAGTTTAATCTTGTATTAACTTCAGCTTTTCAATTACGGAATAAAATACTTGTGAACGCATGTAGTCTAATTTTTAACTTGTTTCCAGAATTTCTCTTGACAGTTTTATATATTTATAATTTATTACCATATCTATAGTTCTGAAACCATTGTTTGCACTTGTATTAGATCTGCTGGGCCTTATAATTGCGTTAAGAACTTTAAAAAGTTGTGTAAGATAATTTTATTTGTCTTAATTGAGTATAGAAACCTCAAACACCCATTACCCGATATCAAACATGCCCATACCTTTTTTTTAGAATTTTTTTAGTTTTAATGCAATCTAATATGGCGTCTGTAATTAAGCAAAGCAACCAATAATTAATTTGAGCTCCAGAAAATTTATCTCCACATCAATATGCTCTACAAATGATGTTTAGCCATAGAATTTTGTGGTTTTAAGTCGTTTACCACTGCCTTTTGATTCTTCTATTCTCAGTATAAAATGGACAAATTTGATGATTTTCTCATTGATGACTAGGTTACAAACTGGGCATTTTGGCCTAACTAGCAATGAAAAACGGTAAAATATTATTGTTTAAATGTGTTAGATCCCTATTATTTGGAAACGGATTTTTTAAACTTATCTTTAAAAATTTTCAAAAAAATTAGAAAAAAGTCAAATTTTTCAAACTTTAGGCCGTTTGGGGCACGTGTTAATATTATCTGATCGATTTAAGATTTTGCACACAGTCTTAGGGTATCAAATGGAAAAAAATTGGGGGTTGGAGCAAAAGTTTCCCCGACCTTCGATTTTAAGGGACACCCTAGCGTGTATGCATTTAAAAGCTATTTATCCTATAAATTTGTTTGGAATATTTTTTTCAAATTATTGTCACTGTAATTTCATTTTTTTTGCCTTTGAAAATGGCAAGAGGGAGTATATAGTATACAGGTGTCCCACAAAATTAAACTGGTTTTAAAATTAAATATCTTTAGAACAAAAAAGATAAAAATATAAAACCAACGGTATCGTTCTAGTTGAGACTTGGAATTTTTTGTGTCAAAAAAAATCTAGTTCCAATTTTTGTTAATAGATGGCAGCACAATAAACGTATCGAAGTTCTTTTAGAGCTGAAAGTAGCAAATCGATTCAACTCAAGATTGTTTCATTGATTTGATCCAATATCATGGAATAATCGCTACGAAAATTTAATCTTAAATAAATAAATCGATCAAGAGTAGAAACGATTTGCTATGTTAACTTCTGAAATCACTTTGAGACGACATTTTTATCGTACTGCCATCTGTTAACAAAAATTTAAACTATGTTTTTCAAATTTCGACACAAAAAATTCCAAGTCTTAACTACAGAACGAATTTATATTTAACTATTTTATATTTTTATAAATTTCTGTTCTTAAGATATTTAATTTTAAAACCAGGGAGCTCTTTGTGTGACACCCTGGTATGCTCAAGTATACATAAATACTTTAGAAAAATGAGTGGTTCTATAAATCAATGAGGTTTTCTGAAAATCCCTACCATATCTGAATACTCGTTGAGGCCTTGATGATACGTGTGTTTCCCCATGTCAGCTTCGAGATTGTGATGGATAATCCGATCAACGTTCTTTTCCCAGATCTCCCGTCGATTGTGTTCTTCGCTTTTGCTGTAGGATTTTTCGTAAATCCTCTGTAAAAAAATTTAATACCTTTATTTTATGATATTCACTAATTTTGTTTGCTCAATATTTTTTATTGATGTATAAGGATTTTCAGAATATAATGTTACAGTTAATGTCCGAAATTCTGTAATGTTCAGAAAAACTAAGGTAAAATGAGAATTACCTAAGGTAAAGTACAAAATATTTCATACTTTACCTAGGTATTCCGGACATTACCAGATTATGAACATTAACTGTAACATATACAATAGCTAATAAAAATCTATTTAAAATATTACAAGAATATAATTTTTGGGTTTAAAACTGAAACACATATTTAAACTTATCATTATGAGGAAAATCTAACGAATAACCTTAATCAGAAGTTAGTAAATATTTTATGTATAGAGTACAATTTAAAGGCTTTAAAAATTAACTTACTTTGAATTCTTTCCAGTATTCATCCAAACCATTGTTGCTTAAAACGCCTTTAACGCTTACTGCTCCAAGCAGTAAAAAAAGTGCTACGGGCATCCTATCTATTTCCTGATTATAAATGTAATGAAAATCACCACTTAACATTGCATAAACAAAGAATCTTTTTACATTAATTATTGTTATTTAAGTCGGTCAAATGGTCATATTTTTTTCCTTTTTATTTAATGAAACACACACGCACAAATTTATCCCCGCGAAAATCAAGCATTAGTAGGTTGTGCGTGTGCAAGACGTATTGATAAAAGCCAGTGGATATGTAAAATAGAACACAATAATTAGCCACTTCCAATTACAAAAAAAGAGGAAAACATCTTTTTGGCAGTTTTAATTACAAAAAGGCATGAAAATCATGGGCGTAGCCAAGGGGGGGGCAGGGAGGGGCAGCTGCCCCCCCCCTAAGTCTCGTATAATTAACTTTTACTTTACTTTAAGTTAGTTAAAACCCAGTATTTTAGGGTCAAATTTTAAAACATTTTCTGGGGGAGGACCCCCAGACCCCCTGTAAGTATTTAAACCTTTATTATTCACACTTTTTTTCATAAAAAACTTCATTAAAATCAAAATTCTACCAAAAAATGCAAGTAAAAATTTGGGTTCACGCGTACCAAAAAGCGGTTTACTACCCTGTTCTTAGGGGCAAATTTTCGAAATTTTCTTTGGGAGGACCCCCAGACCCCTCGTTGAAACTTTACGGCCCTCTCTCACAGGGCTTTGAAATCGTTTTCCACAAACATAAAAAAAGTCGACCCTCCTTGCCCCCCCTAAGTTGAACCCTGGCTACGCCTATGATGACAATTACAAATTATTAAATTTTTAAGTAAAATATAACCTGAATATATTTACATAAGTAATAATATAATTAAATAGTCAATTTATTATTGTAAATAATACAAGTTAATTAAATTCTTACCATCTAATACTTTTTATGCTAATCTTCTAGATACATAAAAATTAATGTTTGTATGTCCGTGTGTATGTTTTTTATATTTTTATACTTTTCAAACCCCTACATTAACTCTTAAACTTTACCACGTTGATCTACTCGCTCCAAGCCCGGAAGCAGAATGAATAAAATAATTTACACGAATGAAGCCTTTGAAAATAATAGGAGACAAAAACCTACATATGACACTCAATGTTTACAATTTATTTTGATTATCAGAATAAAAATTATAAATTTCAGACAAAATGTGTGAAATATCATATCCTGTTAGTTTTTAGAATACTTTTATCAGTTTTTGAATTGAATTGAATTTCATATTCAGGATTTCTTGTAGGTAATTGCTACTATTGTTGCTTTATAACATAATTTGACTTTATAATTAAGTATAATATTTTTAGTTCAAAAAAATTTCTTTCCA
This sequence comes from Tetragnatha versicolor, assembly GCA_024610705.1. Classification (NCBI taxonomy): domain Eukaryota; kingdom Metazoa; phylum Arthropoda; class Arachnida; order Araneae; family Tetragnathidae; genus Tetragnatha; species Tetragnatha versicolor. The sequence goes on along the minus strand of JANDEH010000007.1, from coordinate 19,007,877 downwards.
AACTGAATGAAACGTTTCTAATGAATATTTTTTGAATTATATTAAATCAACAATTGATGATTATTTCCCTTCATAAAAAATACCATAAATGACAAGTAGATGGCGCTGGTAGCGTTACCCTTAACGTTACATTGCTTTTCGCGTAAAGCACAAGCCTGATACACAGTTAACGCGTAATCCAGTTTAGCCTTGACAAAGCAATGCAGTAATTATATAAAAACTAAATATTATTAAATTAAGTTTTTCATTTCGAATTTTTTGACGTTGTCTCAAATAATATACAATATTAAACAATTTGGGACAAAAACGAATTCAATCGGACTGTTGGTTCAGTCGCTATGCTTGAAAACGCAATCCAAGATGGCGGATTTTTCCCAACAGAGAATTTTTAGGAATTTCAGGATATCAATGAGTACACTATCCTCTACATTTCTTCCAATTTTCAGCCTGTTATATTGAATGTCCTGGTTCGGCCCATATTTTGTCAAATTTGCCCGGACTAACAGACAAGTAGTGTTTACTAATAAATTGTAGCAGTCCAAGTTTCGTTATTACCGATATAATTAACTTAAACATTGTAAGAATAAAGAAAAATTCAGGTCCAAAAATTTTCCAACTAAGTATTTATTCCCTGGAACTAGTCACATTCTTTGAAAATTTATACGCGTGTTTATTATAAAATAAAATCACACAATGAATATCAGTTCTATACAAGAGGATAGCTGGCTTTGGTGGCAATTCCACACTGATTATCCTTATTTCTGGACATCATGATGTATCCTTTCATTCCCCAAGTCTCTCCCCAGCTTAAAGAAATTAATAAAATAAATTTGTAACTCAATCATTACTTAACACTATAAGACAGTTTTGGTTTAACAGATACATAGTATAAATTCAGTAAATAAACTTTAAATATAAAACTAATTGATCTCATTTGTTAATATACATTGATATGCTTTGATATGCTATGCCAATACACATACAATACACATACACATACACCAAACTATACTGAGCTTGTCACACATTTATGGTATCTACAGGGTGATTCTGAAATGGACCGCCAAACTTTGAGGGGTGATAGTACTCATCAAGACGAACAAGAATTGGTATAGAAAGGAGGGTCGCAGTTACACCGTTAAAGAGCTAGGTCCTAATGTAGTGCGAGAGCGTTACAAAAGGACGTTTTGCCAAGGCCCGTTTAACGAAAAAAAAACATAATGAAATGAAAAAATTTATTGCATGAGGTACAGCAGTATCCGTATTACTTACATCATAAATTTGATAGAAATTGGACCACTTTCTAAACCGTGGCGTGGGGTGAGTTTTAAAACGTGCTCTTAGTCAAACAATGGAGTTCCATTAATGGTATTTAGAAAAATGATGATCGGGGAAGGAATTTTCAATGATCAAACAGTTTCAATGATCCATGTTACGATCATTGAAAATTCCTTCCCCGATCATCATTTTTCTAAATACCATTAAGGAATGTGATTCTTTGACTAAAAGATTAATATTGCACTTTTGAAACTAACTCCGCGGTTTAGAAAGTGGTTCAATTTCTATCAAATTTATGATGTAAGTAGTACGGATACTGCTGTACCTCATGCAATAAATTTTTTCATTTCATTATGTTTTTTTTTTCGTTAAACGGGCCTTGGCAAAACGTCCTTTTGTAACGCTCTCGCACTACATTAGGACCTAGCTCTATAACGGTGTAACTGCGACCCCTCTTTCCGCATCAATTCTTGTTCGTCTTGATGAGTACTATCACCCCTCAAAGTTTGGCGGTCCATTTCAGAATCACCCTGTATAATTTTTTAATAAAATATATACAGGGTGTTTCAAAATTGCGTTGCACGGCTTTTATTCGGAACCAACACCTCCTAGGGTCATGGAAGTAAGGTCTACCCCAAGTTAAGTGACCCTGGAGAATCCATTGAGAGGACTTACAGCGCCCCTAGCGGCGAAATTAAAAAGTTAAAAAATTTAATTTAAAAACTAAAGGAGATAGAGCAAAAATCTCAGTAAGAGTATTGTTGTTAACGTCAAGAAGAACTCATTGAAAAAAATTTGATCAAAATATCTTGAATATTCGCGGAGATATTAGCATGTGAAAATAGCACTTTTTCAGGGGTCAAAAAGTAAAAAGTTCGCATATTTGCAAATTTTTTTGATTTTTTGATTAAATTTTGTGTTCTTTCAACTAAAAAAACACAAAACTACACAATTTCACTGAAAAATTTGCAAATATGCGAACTTTTTACTTTTTGACCCCTGAAAAAGTGCTATTTTCACATGCTAATATCTCCGCGAATATTCAAGATATTTTGATCGAATTTTTTTCAATGATACCTTCTTGACGTTGGCAACAATACTATCATTGAGGTTTTTGCTCTATCTCCTTTAGTTTTTAAATTAAATTTTTTAACTTTTTAATTTCGCCGCTAGGGGCACTGTAAGTCCTCTCAATGGATTTTCCAGGGTCACTTACTTACCTAGGGGTAGACCTTACTTCCATGACCCTAAGAGGCGCTGGTTCCGAATAAAAGCCGTGCAACGCAATTTTGAAACACCCTGTATAGTACTGAATGAATATACTTAAAATTTGATTAATATTATAGTCAAGCATTCATACTTAAAAATTAGTATACTAAATGCTAATTGAATCGTCACTTAGAAGAAGGGAATAAGTCTCAAAATGAAAAATTGACTTTTTGTGCTTAAAAACATCTCCTCAAGCTTTGCTCTCTACACATGAGTGAAAATATTTACCCCCTATCAGCAGATTTGATACCCTTTGAATTTGCGAAATCGATGTCCTTTCATTGTGTTTTTTAACTTAATTTGGAATTAAAGTTGATTTGTCTTACTTTTTTCCTATTATTTATACTGTAAACTAAGCCAAAATAAAATTTGCTCTCAATTTAAAAGTATTTTCAAGCTTTTTTTTGTGTAGGGAATGTTTGACTCCATTCATATTCACTTATTCCATTGATACTGCTTAAATGACTCAGTTCCATTATAATTTTGAATTTTATTTGTCTTATTCTTCTTATTTCTCCCTTTTGTGGTGTGAACTAAGAAGAAATAGAATTTAAAAGTCAATTTAAAGGGTTTTTTTTAAGATTTTTCTTCAGAAAAAATTTCATAAGGTGTAAGAAGGGAATAAGTCCATCAATTTTTTTAACCGTAAAATATTTTTCAGTGTACTTATATTTGTTTTAGTGACTGCTATGTTTTCCAAATAGCAAAATTTGGTGGTTATATATATACAATGAAAATTCCCTTACTTATACAGTTTATTTTTCGATTTTCTCAAAACTTGGTTTTTGGACTTATTCCCTTCTTCTAACTGACGATTCAGTTTAAGTTGCTCCATTTGTTACTTATAAACTTTAATTAACGTTTTACCTGTTTTTAACGAGCCAGTAGTCAACCCCATCTAAAGTTCCATATCCAACTATTAAAACAGCGTGATTTTGGACATCTGTTCTGCATGTTGGCTCATCGTACACACCATTCCTAGAAATAAATTTAGTTAACTTCAATACAAAACGTAAATAAAATTTCTCAAAGACAGTTTCTCTTTTATCAACCTTAACCTAAACCTTTGAGTATACTAGATTTCAAACTTTTTTTACGATGACGTCATGAACACCTGTAGTTCTTATATTGACTAGCGCATATTATTCTAAATGGCCTTGCAAACTCTAATAATGCATCGCAAAATCGATTTTTCTAAAATTATGACCTAAATATGCAATTAATGTATGGATTAAACAAGCTAATCACATTTCTAAAATTAAGTGCATGATTTCATTCGAAATTCGGACAATATAACATAATGACAGCAAAACTCGTTTTACGATGTTGAACAATGCAAGTTCCTCCAATGTAGATTTTGCAAAAAAATTTTGTTACTAAAATTATCTCTCAACACACTGTTTCTCAGAAATTGTAAAATCCTGATAAAAATATAAATATTTTGCCTTACTTGTAAGAACCGAAACCAGGCACCGTCGAGTCAATAGTAGCTGAAATTGGTCCCACAGTTGCCACGGCTTGTTTCAAGGCTTCTTCGTCTCCAGATGGAATATCTACGAATCCAGTGCAGTTGGCTTCGACGCCCTTTTCAACAAATTGATATTTTTCGGTCTAGAAAGGATTGGTTATTTGAATTAAAATATTCCATTCTCAATGTCACAAATATTGAATTAAACTATTTCAGTAAAACTAAAGATACAGTTGGGAAATAAATTAACATTAAGTAGGTAGTTTCTCTTCAGTTTTCTACTACTATTGGTAAAAACTTAATTATGGTCTCAAAAATTGTGGTTTAATATGATCTTTAAAATTACTTCAAAAGTCTTCACGTTAAAATTTGTTTTATTATGAAAAAAGTTAAAAAACACAAAAAAATGTGAAAACTCTGCCAAAACCTTATTTTGTATTTCGAAATCCTTTCTTTTGATTTGATAATCTGAAAGATCATAGTTGAAAACCCTTAAGTCCAAAGTTTGACGTAAATAAAATCAATATTGAACGCTTGAGATCCTGTTAAAGTTTGTTTTTTGCGTGCGCAAACAGCTGTTCTGGGAAAAAGCTCTAGAAAACTGCTGAATTGCATACTGAATACATACTGAAATTGGATACCAATCGCATTATTTCAAAATTTAAATTTTATTTATTTATTATTATTTTTAGTTACCTTCTCAAAATTTCAAAATTTAAACTTTATTTATTTGCTAGCTGATATGCCCGGCCTTGCACGGGTGAAGAAGAGTATAAATTTATTATTTTTAAGTTTTCCCAAATACATTTCTAATTTTGTATAATCAGTATTTACCGATCATCCCGGTATCCCAGGCATCTTTTTGATATTCTAGTGTTCCTGGTAACTTTTCCTATCCCGGTGTTTCTAGAAATATTTCTTATCCCAGTGTTCCCAGATGGATTAAAATTTCTTCAGTTCTAAAGCATTATAATTTTTTAATGTGATTTCCACATTTACAACATGGGAAAAATATTCTAAAAATTATTTAAAATTGCTTAGATCCCTTGATTAATCATATCTTCAGGAATTAACGTTTTTGGTGAAATTAGTCAATAATTAAAGCTTATTCCATTTTGCAAATTAAGAAAAAATCAATCTTTTTTAGTTGAAAAGGGAGTTTTAATAGTTTTTTAACCAACTTTCTTAAAAGCTAAAATATTATCACCTTTTAATTTTACATCCTCGTTTCCATGGAGACTATTTTAACAATAATGGTATTCCATAAAGCCTTTAAAATATAAAAATTAGATAAAATCTCAAATTAAAATATGGTAAACTATACTTAAAACTTTTAAATTCCATTGAAATAGATATTTAAGTTATTAATATAATTTTTAAATAGACTTGCACCTAGTGTTACTATTAAAAACTTGTTGTTTAGCATTAAATTTTCTTTGTAACAATGGAGTAAGCATGATCTCTTCTTGATGAGAAATAAAGCTATTTCAGCAAAATGACCATAAAAAGGGTCGAAAGAGGGTCAAGGGGTCATTAAAAGTTTTCAAAACATAGCCTTTGTTTTTTCCTGCGTTTTTTCCGTAGGTATACTAAGTTTTGGGCAGATCGGAAGAAAACTGTGGATTTGTATAAAAGACAAACACATATACACACATTGACTTTTATTATATTAGATTACTAGCTGATATGCCCGACCTTGCACGGGTGGAGATGGAGATTTTTTTCTTTAAAATTTGTAATTCATTTTCTACCTTCCAGGCTCGGATCCAGGGGGTAGCACTCTGGACAGCGTCCCCCCTTGGAAACCCAAAACGGTTGTCAAAATGAGTAAAACCCTACTTTTACCGGTCTAATTTCCAATTTAGTTCTGGGGGAGGACCCTCATACCTCCCATTAGTACCACCCGAGGATCTTCAGTGATAATATTTAGGAAATCCCCAATATATTGACATTTAGGGTGAAAAAGTAAAGGTAATAGTGTTGAAAAGTGCCCCCCTTAGACTCAAAACGTTTCTAAAAAAGAGTTTAAACCCTACTTTTACACGTCAAATTTCAAATTTTTTCTGGGGGAGGACCCCCATACCCCCAATTGTACCAATGGGGATCTTGTCTGGAAAATTGCCCCCCCCCTCTCGGAGCCGTGCTGGATCCGCGCCAATATTTTGATGATGAGAGAAAGGTTTCGAATCAAGCATTTTAAATTCTGAACGTTTTCTGCATTTACCACATGATTCAAATAAAAAACAACAAAATATTAGAAAAATATTCTTCCAAAAACACTTAAAATGCTCAATTAGAGCCCTTAATTAATCGTATTTTCATGATTTTATTATATCTTTGGTATAAAATCTCTATATTAAAAAAAAGTAACAGTGACCGCCGCCACCGCTGTCGCCGCCGCCGCTGATTTTGAAAATTTTATTTTTGAACATTTTGAACTCTCACTACGCAAAAACTATTTAAAGGAATATTATAAAATTTTGACCATTGGTAGACAAATGCATGATAATCATTTTCGTTCCAAAACCTAATTAATTAGATAATTAGTTCTGGAGGTATTTAATGTCAAATTCGAAAATAATTTTTTTCTGCTGCGAGTTCGCCTCCAGCAAAATCTATTTACAGCAGAAACATGATTTTTTTGCAGACACGCACTCTGAGGCATGAAGTTTTGCACCTCATCGCCCTTTTTTCGAATTTCGAATAAGTTTTCGAGTAATTCAATTTTAAAGTTTCGAAATTTTTGGCAATTTTTCGATTTTTTTGTTATAAAAGAAAAACTAATCATGATAGAGGTACAATATTTTAGACACATATAAAATTATTTTTTATAAAAATATTGGCGTTTCGTTTTTTTAAAAATTCGAATTAGTTTTAGAATTATTGAGATTCAAAGTTTCAATTTTTTCTTCTCTTTCTGGTCGCACTAGGGAAACAGCATGTTTTTACGAGAGAGTCTAATTTCTTTTATTTTCGACGATTCACTAGATCTACTCGTGCTACATATTATAAATTTAAAAGTTTCTTAAAGGCTTGTTTTCTCTCTAAGGTGGTTGATGACAATTAGTAGACTTGCTAGATATTTTTTTAAAAACTTTCCTATTCAATAATTGAAGAAAGAAGAATTGAAGTTAAGAAATGAACATTTTAGAAACAGTTTTATTTTGATATCTTCGGGGTAATGATAAAGTAGATAAGATGATAATTACGAATGATTAACTAGAGAGATTAGTTTCGGTATCAAAGAAGCATTAACAAAGCCGAAGAGCCTGGACTGTTGAGATGAAACAAGCGAGCTCTGCTCGCTAAGATCGCGAAGCGATCTTCAAAGAACTGCGAAGCAGTTCCGGGGGTTGGTGAGCGATAGCGAGCAGGGGGCAGAGCCCCCTAGTTTAAGAAAAAATACTATATTTCCATTTAAAAAGGCTTTGAATATTAACTTTAGTTTTTGGTCTGTTAACCAACTTTTTTAAAAGCTACAATATGATCATCATTTGATTTTTCATCCTCGTTTCCATGGAGACTATTTTAACAACAATGCTATTCCATGAAACTTTTTATTTAAAAATTAAACTCTCAAATAAAAATATTTTGTACTATATATAAGTACTTACCAGTTTTAAAATTTTAAATTTTGTTGAAATATATTTTTAGATTAATAATATGATTTTTTAAACAGCTTTAGATATAGCTTTTCTTTGGAAAACTTGTTATTTTGCATTATGTTTTTTTGTAACAATGGGGTCAGCATATCTCTTTTTGAGCAGAAATAGAGCTATTTCAGCAAAATGAGTCAAAAGAGGGTCAAGGGGTGGTTCTAAAACTTTGAAACATAGTCTTGTTTTTCTGGGATTCTTTTACGTAGGTATACCAATTTTGGTGCCGATCGGAAGAAAACTGTGGATTTGTATAAAAGACAAACAAACACACACACAATCACACATTGAATTTTATTATATTAGATTATTTTTAGTTACCTTCTCAAAATTTCTAAATTTAAACTTTATTTATTTATTTATTATTATTTTTAGTTACCTTCTCAAAATTTCAAAATTTAATAAATTAAATGCGTTGTAAAATGTCACGACGAAAACATTTTAATACTAGTCTAGTTGGTTGTTTGGTTGTTCTTAGTTGTATGGCACAAGGAACAAGAGTCTGACCAAGGAACACATTTAACTTTAATCTACCAATAACGATTGTCTGTTGCATTTAATGATCTGTTTTTTTAATGAAATTAACATTTTCATAATACTTTTATACAAAGTTTGGAATTGGTTGTATGTAATAAATGCCGGAATCGAACAATTGTATCTGTTTCTGCACAAATATGCAAGTTTTTTGCTGATTTTCACCCTGGGGTTTCACCCCTTAGAACTCATTTGCGACCCCCCTTTCTGTTCCAATTCTTGTTCGTCATGATGAGTACTATCATCCCTGAAAGTTTGTTGCACCATTTCAGATACACCCTGTATAAATACAAAATAAAGTTTTGGCAGATTTTTCACATTTTTTTGTGGTTTTTTGACTTTTTTCATAATAAAAAAATGTAAAGTGAAGACCTTTAGCATAATTTTAAAGATCATATTAAACCAGAAAATTTGAGACCATGATTAAATTTTTTCGAATAGTAGTTTTTCTACAAATTGAATTTTTCAATAATTTTTTTGGGGTGTCGCTCCATTTTTAGCTCCCTGGGATTTGGTCTGGGACCCCAAATCCTATGTGATTCTGACTTGTCTAGGTTTCTACTATCCCTTCTAGAAGTGTCACCCAACATTTATGGGACACCCTGTATTGTATCAACCTATGTGCCAATACCAATTTCTTTCAAATCTGTCCAGTAGACCTGGAGAAAATCTAACAAATACTATGCAATTTCTCTTAATTTTGAACACCGGTGTATAAAAAAAGACACAACTATCATAGAAAAGAACGACGATTTACTGTAAAAATAACAGATAGTCAAATTGTTAGAGTTTGAAAAGAAAAAAGGTTTAAAATACCCTTTGCTGTTTCCTTGCTGCCGACGATCGCCTAGGGCACGAAGACGTTCCCCTCGGGCAAGCAGGTAACGACCCGCACGGACACGCAACCGCCTGTCCGCATGGGCACCCAGACGATCCGCACGGGCAAGCAGGCAACGACCCGCACGGACACGAAGACGCCTGTCCACAGCGGCACTCAGACGATCCGCACGGGCAAGCAGGCAACGACCCGCAAGGGCACGAAGACGCCTGTCCACAGCGGCACTCAGACCTACCGCACGGGCAATCAGGCAACGACCCGCACGGGCAGGAGGATGCCAATAGCGACCTCCCAGCAGGTGATCTGCCCGGACACCCAGCCGACGATCCCCACGGGCACTCAGCTCTCGATCCACACACGCACGCTACCGTTCCGCACGGACATGCTGCTGTTCCGCACGGGCAATCACCCCTCTGTCCACACGGGCACGCTACCGATCCGCACGGGCACGCTCCTGTTCCGCACGGACAATCACCCCTCTGTCCACATGGGCAATCACCTGTACCGCACGGGCACGTACCCGTTGCGCATGGGCACTCAGCCACACGTCCACACGGGCTCGCACCCGATCCGCACGTCAAAGCAGCCGACAATCCTCCCTAGAGTGGTCACAAAAAATCAACTTTAGAATTTCTTAGGTCTTAACCCTTGTCTACTGAAATTATACTAGTTGAACCTTAAACAAATTTCAATAAAAGGTTTTTGAACGGTTTTCAGTTAGGAGCATACAGGGTGTTTCAGATATGTGTCTCATAACTTCAATAAGAGGGGTAGGATACACCTAGACTTCCTAGTAGACGACTCAGAATCACCTAAGAACGGGGTTTGGAAATGGACCCCTATAGTGACCTATGCACTTTTAAAATCTGGCATGGAAGGTGGTAAATCTACAGTGGAAATTGAAACGCAACCATTTAAAATGGATCAAAACCAGCAAAATCGTTCGATTCCGGCATTCTTTACGTAAAAATCAGTTTAAGAGCTTAAATTTCAGCTCATTAATTAGTTTAATGGAATTAATAGCTGAATCGATGCATTTAATTCGATCATAAAAGGTTACATGTCTATTTCCACAGGGAATTTTACAAGTTCCCATGCTCGCTTATAAAAACCCTAGCTCGTCAGGGGTACATTTCCTACCCCCCATTCTCCAGTGATTCTGAGAACTGTAGGTGTGTCCTACTCTTTCTTCCATATTTTCTAGGATATTTTCGTCTATGTCAGCCAAAGTAGGTCCTACAAGGTGAAACTTTCAGATGTTAATCATTTCAACTTCATTCGCTGCAGCAATGCTGATAGATTTCGAATGCAAAAATTACCAATTCGATTCCAAACCAAATTTTATTCCATTATCTCCACGTTTAAGATAGAAATATACAGTAAGTTTGTATACAGGAAAGGAAGAAGTATACAGGAAACACTTGTCTGAAACACCCTGAATCGAAATATTTTGTAGTATAATTTCCTACCTGATTCTCGAGGGGAATCACCAGCTCCTCAACCCTCCAATCCACTCTGTCGGGTATTGTGACGTTAGAAGGCGGAATCCAAAGACTTCCATTGATTGTTGAAACATCGTTTCTTAGACTAGTCATCTTGGATAAGAACTCGCTATAATCCTAGTAAAAAGATTTAACCCATTTTGCACACGGATTCTTTAAAATACTGGGAGTTTAATGCATCCTCTAACTAAATTCAACTAAAGCCCTGGATGAAACTACGTTACTTTTACTTAAGTTTTGCTATCCAGGGCTTTAAAATCAGCAAAACTGGACATGGTTTGTAAGCATATTTACTTAATAAAAATCTGAAATAAAAAACATCTTTAATTTTAAGTACTTCATCGTTAATATGGACTAATTTAACGTTGTGAAATAGGTTTAAAACAAATAAAGATGCTTAATTTTGTTGATATTTATCGCTAGATGAGGATGGGATACATTCTCGATGCTGTTCATTTTGAAAAAATGTAAGTGAAATAAGAATAAAAAAGGTATTATATTTTTCAAATTTTGACACAAAAAATTCCAAGTCTTAACTAGTGATGAGCAAAATCGATAATTTTAGGTATCGAATACTTATAGGTATCGAGTACTTTTTTTCAATGTTTGGAAGTGAACCTGAAGGGACAATTTTTTTATAGGGCCTATCCATATACTCAGACTGAAATTCAAAAAACTGAAAGCGATCCATAAAAAAGCGGGCTCCCGATCCCCGAAAACAAGATCTTGAAAACACCGAGCAGCTGCGCCGCTCGGAGCCCTCGCGACGCGAATTTCAAATAGCTTAAAGAAGGAGAAAGACCCGAGCAGCACCCGAACCCCCCCCCCGCCAAGGCCGCACATATTCCAATAACCAAATCCAATCCAACCGTAACCTACGATCTAACACACCTTCCCCGCGCGCCGAAACCGAAATTAAAATGGCGAGAGAAAAGTCACACATGAACATCAGCAGAGAGCACGTAAACCTTCTCCTGCAAAACCGATCCAACCATGGGCAAACTTTCCCATCCCATCCCTGTCAAAAACTAGTAGATTAACCAACAAAATCATCCCCTCCGATCCATCACAGAATGAGATGAAGACCAAATCGAAAAAAATTTAGCTATTTTAAAATAATTTACTGAAATCTGGATAATCTTCCATTAATTGGTGCAAATAAAAAATATGGCATTCATTTGAAAATATTCAGTAAGTAATCGTATAATCGAATCTTATAAGGGAACGTACCCATACTACGTGACCCATTTTTTACTATTTTTGACCCCCTCCCCCCTTGGTGACCATCCGTAGTATATGCTAAGACCCCCCTCCCCCTCTAGTTTTCACATAGTAACTCATAAATACGGTTTTCAAACATTTTTTGCAAACACAAATTTAAAAAAAATTAATTTGGCTTAATTCTGTCGTATTAGCTAGAGGAAATTGACTACGTGACGAAACCTTAAGCCCCCCTCCCCCCTGTGACCAAGCGTGGTATTTTGAAGAATCCCCTCCCCCCTAAACGGGTCACGTAGTATGGGTACGTTCCCTAAGTCTTCAGCAAGTAATTGATGATTATAAGATTCGATTACTTAAGTACTGATATCGGAAAAAGTACCCGCAGGAAATATTTTATTTCAAAAGTATTTGGTAATCAATACCAAAAATATTTATATCGAAAAAAGTATGAGTAGAAACTTGGATAACAAAATTACTGATCTCGAAAAAGTATGAGTATCAGTAGTACTCATAACGAAAAAGTATTCGATTGAAAGTTCGAACCCAAAGTCCAAAGTACTCGATATCAAAGGTTCGAACCAAAAGTAATTGGGACAAAGAGGGAGTCAATGTGGGAATAGTCGAGTCGAGTCGAGAGGTGGATAGAGGTGAAGGATTTGACGGGGGGAAAACCCGGCCGTGTCAAATTTCTCTCGCGGATTATTAACGACTCGGGTTTGAGAATTGAGCGTTGCAAAATGAAAACAGGCTGCGTTTAATCTACTGTAGGTATTTTAAAGATTATTTCATTGAACAATTTTAAACGAAATATGTCAATAAAGTATCGATACTTTTATGGGTATCGAATACACCCGATACTTTTAGGTATCTAATACTTAAGTATTTAGTATCGATACCTGCCCATCACTAGTCTTAACTAGAACGATACCGTTGGTTTCATATTTTTAAATATTTTTGTTCTAAAGATATTTAATTTTAAAACCAGGGAGCTATTTGGGTGACACCCTGGTATGCTCAAGTATACAGAAATACCTTAGAAAAATGAGTGGTTCAATAATTCAATGATGTTTTTTCTGAAAATCCCTACCATATCTGAATACTCGTTGAGACCTTGATAATACGTGTGTTTCCCCATGTCAGCTTCGAGATTATGTTGGATAATCCCATCAACATTCTTTTCCCAGATCTCCCGTCGATCGGGTTCTTCACTTGTGCTGTAGGATTTTTCGTAAATCCTCTGTAAAAAATTTAATACCTTTATTTTATGATATTCGCTAATTTCGTTTGCTCAAAATTTTTTTATTGATCTATAAGTATTTTCAGAATTTGTACTATAGCCAGGGTTGGCAAAAACCCGGTTTTTTTTTAAAAACCCAAGTGGGTTGGGTTTTTTCAATAAAACCCTGAAAAAAAACATATAAAACTCTGTTTTTTCGAAAAAAGTGTGGGTTTTTTCAAAAATCAGTGGTTTCTTATACATAGTAAATGGGTTTTTTCAAACATCAGTGGTGTCTCATACATAGTAAGTGGGTTTTTTCAAAAATCAGTGGTTTCTCCTACATAATAAGTGGTTTTTTTTAAATTTTAAAGAGTTCTTTCTGTGTTAAATGTGTTTTTTTCAAAATAATGTCAGTTTTTCCATAGATAAGTGGGTTTTTTCAAAGTTGAAACTTTTTATACATTGAAAAAACCCACTGAAATTGTAAAAACATCCCTTATTCATTGAAACCTGGTTTAAATTTTGAAAAAACCCACTTAAATTTTAAAAATGTCCTAAACTTTGAAAAAACCCATTCAATATTGAAAGAAATCTATTTGACTTTGAAAAAACCCACTGAAATTTAAAAAATCCTCCTTAGTTTTTTTACATCTTAGATAGAACTTTAAAAGTCCTAAATTTTGAAAAAACCCCATTCAATAATAAAAAACCCACTAGATAATGAAAGAACCTATTTAACTTTATAAAACTCCCTGAAACTGAAAAAACCCATTTAATTTTTGAAACCTAGTTTAAATTTTGAAAAACCCATTAAAATTTTAAAAATATCCTAAACTTTGAAAAAACCCATTAAATTTTGAAAGAAATCTATTTAACTTTGAAAAAAAATACTGAAATCAGAAAGATCTTCCTTAATTTTTATAACTGGTTTGAACTCTAAGCGTCTTAAATTTTGAAAAAAAACCCCTTTCAATAATGAAAAAAAATTAAAAAAAAATCTTAAATTTTAAAAATATCATAAGCTTTGAAAAAACCCATTCAAAATATTTAAAGAAATCTATTTAACTTAGAAAAAAACACTGTAATTTAAAAAAATCCTCCTTAATTTTTTATAAAGTTTAAACTTTGAACTTTAAACATTCTAAGTTTTGAAAAAACCCATTCAATAATGAAAAAGACCTTAATAATTGAAACCTGGTTAAAGTTTTGAAAAAAAACACTCAATTGCAGTTCTTGGTATGTTATTTCGTTAAATGTTTTTCTTCAATATTAAAACTGCCAAAATCTTGATTTTTCTTGAAAAAACCCAAAAATGGGTCCAAAATGTGGGTTTTTTCCACATGTTTTTTTTTGAAAAAACCCATTGGGTCCAAATCAATTGGGTCCAATCCAGCCAACCCTGACTATAGCTTATAAAACTATATTTAAAATATTACAAGAATATTATTTTTGGGTTTAAAACTGAAACCCATACTTAAACTTATCATTATGAGGAAAATATAACGAATAACTTTAATAAGAAATATTTTCTGCACAGATTACAATTTAAAGGCTTTAAAAATGAACTTACTTTGAATTCTTTCCAGTATTCATCCAAACCAGTGTTGCTTAAAACGCTTACTGCTCCAAGCAGTAAAAAAAGTGCTACAAGCTTCATATCTATTTCCTGATTATAAATGTAATGAAAATCACCCTTTAACATTGCATAAACAAAGAATCTAATTACATTAATTATTGTTATTTAAGTTGGTCAAATGGTCATGCATTTTTCCTTTTTCTCCTAATGAAATACACACGAACAAATTTATCCCCGCGAAAATCAAGCATTAGTAGTTTGTGCAGGTGCAAGCCGTATTGATAAAAGCCAGATTGATATGTAAAATAGAACACAATGATTAGCTACTTCCAATTACAAAAAAAGAGGAAAACATGCTTTTTTGGCAGTTTTAATGACAAAAAGGCATGACAATTACAAGTTATTAAACTTTTAAATAAAATATAACCTGAATATATTTACATAAGTAATAATATAATTAAATAATCAATTTATTATTGTAATTATTTCATATTAATTAAATTCTTACCATCTAATACTTTTTGTGCTAATCTTCTAGATATATAAAAATGAATGTTTGCATATCCGTATGTATGTTTTTTATATTTTTATACTTTTCAAACCTACATTAACTCTTAAACTTTACCACGTTAATCTACTCGCTCCAGGCCCGGGAAGGTTTCTGAAGAAAAATAATTTAAAATCGAAGGATCCATATAACTTTTTTCGTCAATTTTATGCTTACAAACCCATATTTCATACCTAACCTCATGACAAAACCACATTGTTGTAAATGTAATAAGAGAAGATGTAACATTAATTATTGTAGGCATAAAATCGATTGTTGCAGGTTGAAATCGATTGTTGCAATTTTAAATCAATTGTTGTAGCATAAACATAAAAATCGATCAATTTTTTTAAATATTATTTCTCTCTCTGCCGGGCATATTGTCCCGGAGCCCTTCTGTAACACACCAGATGATATAGTTTTTTTTTTTTTTATTATTAATAAAATTCTTCAACTCCTCATGCTCCACATGGTATAACATGAGGCTTACAGATGTAAGTAGCTAAGTACAAATTACAATTTAAAAGAACAGAGCAAATTTAAAAGCCTAAACTATAAACAAAATTCCGCAGAGCGTTTACATTTTCTGAACACTTTACAAACAATGACAAAGCAGGTGGCCAAGAATACCCCAAATACATCAACTCTTTCTTCAACTTTTCTCTTTGTTCAGAATATAAACTACAATAAAATATAATATGTTCCACTGTTTCAATATCCTGACCACAGGAACAAAGATTACTACTTACTAAATTAAACCTGAATAAATAGCTATTGAAATTGCCATGACCTGTGAAAATTTGAGATAACTTAAAATCGGTGAAAAAACTTTTACACTTTAACCTTTGAAAAACAGATGGAAAAAATTTTTTAGTCAAAATTGCTTTTGGCGAAGCCAAAAATTCATTATTCCACAACAAAACAGTTTTCTCCCATGCAGCATATTTCCAGTGAGACAAAGGGACCGACATCGCCCGATCAACCACTTCAAGGCAAGTTGCATCCTTGGCCAACTGGTCTGCTCTTTCATTTCCGAGATCCCCACTATGACCCCGAACATAAGAAAAATGGATTTCAGCAACTCCATCAAGGTCGTGCATCATGGACTGAATCTCCACCACAAGCTTTTCCACAGAGATTATATTACGCAATAGGTGAAGTGAAGAAAGTGAGTCTGTGCAGATAAGATACCTGATATTTCCATTTTGTTGTAGAGATTCCTTAATCCATTTCACGGCAAGATTTATACACAGCAGTTCGGCTTGAAAAACAGAGCATTCATCTCTTAAGCGATGCTGGAAAGTAACTTTTTCAACTCCGTCTTCGTAAATGACACAAGCCAGTCCAACTCTCCCATCCAATTTACTTCCATCCGTGAAACAAATAGTTTTATATTCAAGAAAGACTTCGCTGTCGTAAGTTATGAGCGTGATAGGTTTCCTCTTTGAAGGGTGAGGCAAGTATGAAACCGGAAGTTTCCCATCAAGGGTGCCAAGACAGTTTTCCAGATAGTTCTCCTTAACCTCAAGATTGTTCAGAATAACTAAGTCAAGAGGTGGTAAACCAGATATAACAAAAACGGCATCATAGCTAACAGTCCTGTACCCTTTAATTACTCGAAGCAAAAATCTCCGCTGTGTTCTTCTAAGAAGTTTGCAATTTATTTTCTTTCTTAAGGAATGTCCCCAAGATCTCGATGCGTAAGATATGAGTGGTACGATTCCCTGTTTATAAATCAACCGAAGAACATCAGATTTCACACCAAATGTGTTGTTCGAAATTCTTAACAATCCAAGAAGAACTTTTTCACATCTACTGGAAACATGAGAAATATGCTCCTTCCACTGCAGTTTGTGATCAACGATTATGCCCAAATACTTAATATGCTGTACTTCTTCGATTGGTATACCTCCAAAATTTAAGTTAATTCTTTGATCAGCTAGCGATTTTTTATAAATCATCATTACTTTCGTTTTAAGTGGATTAAACTCCAACTTAAATAGTTTTGCCCAATCAAAAATATAGTCAAGAATACTTTGTGACAAGACACAGGCTTCCTGAAAATTTCTACTCTGGACAATAAGAAGTAAATCATCTGCAAAGGCAATCTTATAACAATTCTGGAACTTTGAGATATTACAAAGAAGGTCATTCATAATAAGATTCCACACAAAAGGTCCCATCACTGAGCCCTGAGGGCAACCCTTTTCCAAAACAATATTTTTTGTAGCATTACCCAAAGCAAGTTCGGCAGAGCGGCATTGCAAAAAGCTCTTAATCAGGTAGAAGATGTTCTCAGGTACTTTGAAACTTCTCAGCAAATGTAAAACGCTCGGCCACCACGCATTATCAAAAGCTCCCCTAATGTCCAAAGAAACAAGAAAAGTCACCTGATTTTTGCGTTTACCCTTCCCAACAATATCACAAAGGCGAATCAAAGCGTCTTCCGCTGATCTCTGAGGCGTAAAACCAAACTGATCATCACTCAAGAGGCACGACTTTCTCAAAAAGTAGTTAAGTCTGTTAATGCAGAGTTTTTCCAGACATTTTCCCAAACAAGGTAATAAACTTATACAACGAATATTTTCAATATGCGTCCTTAACAATTCAGTACTTTTAGGAAGAAGTACAATTTTCGCTCTCTTCCAAATCTCTGGAAAAACACCAAGTTTCAAACAGTTGTTGAAGACAGCCAAGAGAACCGAAGGACAATACTCATGGAACTTTTGAATCAATTCATTTGTAATTCTGTCGTAGCCAGGTGACCTATTTAAGCTTAAATTACCAATTACAGAATCAATTTCTGTTCTAGAAAAAGGGTCATCATCATCGTTTTTGTAAATTAGTTCAACCTCTGAACGCAAAACCCCATGATTAAAATCATCTTGATCTTTGTGGTCACGAGGGAAAGATTTCTTTAAGATAGCATCGATAGTATCTCCGAAAGACGTAGTAAAGCGTCCTGGAGAAGTCTCAATTCCCGAAATTTCAAGCCTTTTAGCAAAATTGGTTTTCACACCATGAGTATAAATTTTCTTCCAAACATTCTGCACAGTGATATCAGCAAGAAAATTCTTCCAAGAGTTAAATTTACTTTCCTCAAGTTTTAAATTGTATTTCACTCTAATTTGTAGATATTTTTCTTTATAGACCTCCCTAAGAATAGAATTCTTAGTTCTCTGGTAGCGTCTTCTAGCGGCATTCAGCTGCTTCCGCATACAAAAAATTTCAACCGACCACCAGGGAACTTTGTGCGGACCACTCTTTTTTAAAGGAATTGATTTCCCTGCAGCAGAGATAATTAACTCTTGGACATCTTGAACACATGATTCAAGAGCATCAGGTTGGGTACAGTTTTCCAAAGCGTCTAAAACACTATTCTCGCCATTTGTACAGTGAGATCGAAAAATATTCCATGATAGATGATATAGTTTAACCTTTTAAACGCTACAATTCAAATTTCGAATTAAAGTTTCTGATTTTTGGCTTAAATGGCTTGTTTCATCATTATTAAAAAACTGAAACCCAGGCGAAGAACGGGTCTAGCGCGTCAGCATTAGTAACTTACAAAAAATAACAGTATCTCTCAATTCTAAAAAAAAGTTTTTGGTAAATGGTTTCCAGATAAATGCTTTTTAATTACTGATGATCCGTATAAAATGTTTTTGGTATCAAACTGTTCCGATTATTTTGAGGATGTGTAATAAGCCTTCAGAATTTCTATAAAAATTCTCAATTCTAAAATATTTCCTTTTTTCTGGATTACGGATAAGGTTGCAGTTAACAGCAAGAAACTGTCGTACAATTTATTATCCCTCCAATCACAATGACCAAACGACGCCATACATTTTATGATGAAAATAATTCCTTTCACGCTTTAAAAATGAACTTAAAAATAATTCCTAAATAAAATATCTTTAAAAGACTGATAAGAGTTTTCCAGAAACTTACAGATATACTATTTAAATATAGGTTTTCACACACCAAAATCAATTGTTTTAAACATTGATTATAATGTAGGTTTTGTCTATTATTATTTCCAATAGCTGAAAAGGTATTGTTTAAAGAGTAATGTGTTTAAACAATAATATGAATGATAAAACAATATTGATTATTAATAGTTATGAGCAGACTTAGTGGCAATTTTCAAGAAAAACATACTGATTAAATTATGTATAAGTTGGAACCAATAAATTTTAAGAGAATGTTATTCATGATGATGACCTGTGTGATTTGGGAAAGTTGTTTGACGTTTATTCTACTAATTATATTAACGTATAATTTATATAATAAATAATTTCAGTGATCAAGGTTTTTTGTTGATTGCGAAGCGATCCGGAAATCCCTGCGTAAGCAGGTAACGGGGGTTGGTGAGCGATAGCGAGAAGGGGGCGGTGGCTCCCTAGTTTTCACAAAAAAAAATTTTTTTTATTTCTAATGGGCGGGTACTAGGACATTATCCTTTTACCACTGAAATGCCCTAAGAAGTACCTACTTAGCGTTACCCAGCGAGCACCTGTGGACCGAAGCCACGGAGGTGAGGTACTGTTGCCCGCGCCACACACACATTCACTAGCACAACCCCTTTTTACAGGGGGGCCACATTCATTCATCACACAAGCTTCACACACATTCACAAAAAAATGTACAAAAATAATGAGTTTATAACGCAAAATAAAAGTAATTTTATAAATATTAGTCATTTAATGCATGTCATAAGAATAAAACACATTTTTATGAAAGGAATGGCATAATAAAGTAATTTGAAGGCCCAAAAAAAAGTAAAGTTTATTGTTCTACTTTTTAATAATTTTTAGTTGACCGATTTCGTTAACTTTTTGACCCTAGTATAGAATAAACCAAGAATGTTTGATGATGCAGTTAAAAATAACATCGATTTATTATGATTTAACTTTTAAAATATTAATCCTCAATTATTCTTATTATTCTTACTTATTCTAAAATAGTTCAAAATCTTAAGTTCAAGGTTCTAAATTTTTTTAAATCGCATTTTTTATAACATCATCCACATAGTATAATGTGAACTGTTTTACATACCTGTAACAAACTTCTGATGCAAAAAAGTAACTGAGACTTGAACTTTATGATGGCCCTACAATAAAAAGAGTTTTAAATGTTCTTCTCCACAAAGCAGTTTGATACTTAAAGGAAACAAAATTTATTTAGAACTGAAAGAAAGTGTTGATAAAAAAGAATAATTATGTTTTTGCTATCTATTAGGAAAGAATCGGACACGTTTCCGTAGATTGTTCCTTTTGTAGATAGTTCTAGTTTTTATTTCCTCAACGCGTACCTTTACCTTGACACTGACTCGTTACATTTTTTTGTATAAGAAGGTTTACTTATATTGTTCATTTATTTCATGGTGTCTATATTTGAACAAAATTTCTGATATATGTACCTAAAAAGTTTCGTCTTTGAAGAGAATATATTAGAATTTTTCCTCTATTAAATTTTAAAGTTTATAAGGAAATTTGTCCCGATTGATTTACTACTAAATTTAAACCAAAATAATAGTCTAATCAAGACTTAAAACCATATCAGCGACTATAAGTAAAAATTTAACTTATTTATGCTTTTCATAGGACGTAATAAATTAGTATTTTAAATAAAAACATTGAAAATGTTTAGTTAATCATAATTTTTCGGGTTTACAACTTTTCTTTTTAAATAAATTTTTATTTAACTGGACAAAATATAAACCATCGTATAATATGAGGAAAAGAAATGACATAAAGCAAGTTTGTTAGCAATTTTAAATATATTTTGAGATATATGAACGGCATTCACATTTCGCTGCGTTTATGTTTTTGCTATTTCCCCCTTTGAAAATGCGTTTAATCCTCGTCTTATTATAAGAAAAGTTTAAGAAGTTAAGTACTATATACTGATGATACTTTGCAGGAACACTCTCTTTCAGTTATAGGGTGGGTTGGGGTAAAATGGGTCAGTTTTAATTAACTCGTTATAAATCAAATTTAAATTGAATTATTTTCGCTCATTTTTTTGTATTATAATCTTTTATCTGTTCATAACATTTTCCGACTGTCAAAAATTTAGATTAATGAATTTAAGAACTGAAAAAATATTTTATTTGAACGGTAAATGGTGTCGAAAAAACAGGGTTTACCAACTTCCAAATAATCTATACAGGGTGTATCTGAAATGGTGCAACAAACTTTCAGGGATGATAGTACTCATCAAGACGAACAAGAATCGGTATAAAAAGGGGGGTCCCAGACCAAATCCCAGGGAGTTAAAAATGGAGCGACACCCCAAAAAAATCATTGAAAAATTCAATTTGTAGAAGAACTACTATTGGTAAAAACTTAATTATGGTCTCAAAAATTGTGGTTTAATATGATCTTTAAAATTACCTCAAAAGTCTTCACTTTAAAATTTGTTTTATTATGAAAAAAGTTAAAAAACACAAAAAATGTGAAAACTCTGCCAAAACCTTATTTTGTATTTCGAAATCCTTTCTTTTGATTTGATAATCTGAAAGATCATAGTTGAAAACCCTTAAGTCCAAAGTTTCACGTAAATACAATCAATATCAAACACTTGAGATCCTGTTAAAGTTTGTTTTTTGCGTGCGCTAACAGCTGTTCTGGAAACAGCTCTAAAAAACTGCTTGCGCACCCAAAAAACAAACTTTAAAAGTATCTCAAGCGTTTAATATTGATTGTATTTACGTGAAACTTTGGACTTAAGGGTTTTCAACTATGATCTTTCAGATTATCAAATCAAAAGAAAGGATTTCGAAATACAAAATAAGGTTTTGGCAGAGTTTTCACATTTTTTTGTTTTTTAACTTTTTTCATAATAAAACAAATTTTAAAGTGAAGCCTTTTGAGATAATTTTAAAGATCATATTAAACCACAATTTTTGAGACCATAATTAAGTTTTTACCAATAGTAGTTCTTCTACAAATTGAATTTTTCAATGATTTTTTGGGGTGTCGCTCCATTTTTAACTCCTTGGGATTTGGTCTGGGACCCCCTTTCTATACCGATTCTTGTTCGTCTTGATGAGTACTATCATCCCTGAAAGTTTGTTGCACCATTTCACATACACCCTGTATATTGTAAAATATTACAGCAGACTTTTGTAATATCTTTCCATAAAAGAAAGTCTGAGATACATTTCAAGCCAATCAGCTTAGAAAATATAAAATATTTTATCTTTTATAACAATATTTTGTACTTGGGGTAAAATGGGTCATAGTTAGGAGGCCTTCTGTATTAAGTAAAAACAATGTTTTTAACTTATTTCCTTTAAATATACATTTAACTGCAAACAAGTGTATTTTTTTTCTCCAAAAGCAGGATTTTAATTGCTATATTTGAACAATGTTCATTAACTTTGGCGTTTTACAATTTCATAAAAGTACAACTTAAAACAAATTTCTTTAGATAAAAACAGCTTAACCGATTGCCTTTTTTGTTATTTTCATGTATATTTAGTAATAAATATGTTTTTGACATAGTTTTGCAATGAGACCCATTTTACCCCAAGTTGGGGCAAAATAGGTCATTACTTTGATTAAGTTTAATCAACTTATAACTAAAAAATATTTGATAAAATTAGATGAAAATGTTCTGAAGGATTGTAATGTCAAGATCCAATTGAAAGAAATCATTAAATAGGAAAAGTTTTGATGAAATAAAACTCAGAATGTGAAAGTACCTAAAAATTGACACATTTTACCCCAACCCACCCTACTCTTTCCAGGATAAAATACGGCAGGGGTTCTATGGATAAGTATTTTAGCAGGAAATGCGAATAAATTGAATTGAAGTTATGCTTTCAACTGCCAGTTTGATCGTATTCCCATGATTGTCATTTTTGTTTGCTGAAAAGTAGTTAGTCAAAAGGATAGTATATCATTTTTTTAAAACTTAGAACTACGATAAAAAAATTAATGTTTTTTTTGTATTGTGGGAATATTTTAGCACTCCGTGTACTGAAAGTACTCAAAAGTATCAATTTAATTAATTAGCTGTAGCAGATTGTATTTTATTTATGTACATCTTTTAATTTTCAATTTATTGACTCAAAAAAAATATTGCAGAAAACCCTAACAAGTATAGATAAAGGGTTAAGAGTAATTCTATTAGATGCCATTTTTATACTTTAAAAACGTAACAGGAACCTTTTCCCCCATTTCTTTTATTCAGTAATAAAGGTTTATAAAGTAAGACAAGGTTGGCTTTTCACATAGGAAGGAAAATTCGAGTAACGTATGTGTCTTCCATCCGACTACGTAATCCTGCGTCATTCCTATACCTGAAAATTTATAGGTAATAATTTTTCGGTATTTGAAATAACATGAGGGGGACACCTGAGAAATTCCCAAAAAATTTCCCTTGGTGCTAATACATGTGTTCAACCATAGGAAGGAAATGTGAAGATATATTAGATTTTTATACAGGGTGTCCCATAAATGTTGGGTCACACTTCTAGGGGGATAGTAGACACCTAGATGAGTCAGAATCACATAGGATTTTGGGGTCCCAGACCAAATCCAAGGGAGTTAAAAATGGAGCGACACACCAAAAAATTATTGAAAAATTCAATTTGTAGAAGAACTACTATTGGTAAAAATTTAACTATGGTCTCAAAAATTGTGTTTTAATATGATCTTTAAAATTAATATAAAAGTTTTTAGTTTAAATTTTTTTTATTACAAAAAAGTTTAAAAACCACAAAAAATTGTGAAAACTCTGCCAAAACTTTATTTTGTATTTCGAAATCCTTTCCTTTGCTTTAATAATCTGAAAGATCATAGTCGAAAACCCTTAAGTCCAAAGTGTCACGTAAAAACCAGCAATATTAAATGCTTGAGAGCCTGTTAAAGCATGGTTTAAAATCGTTTTTTGCGTCCGCAAGTGCCGTTTTCTAAACGGCTATAGGAAACCAGTTTGCGCACGCAAAAAACGAACTTTAACAGGATCTCAAGCGTTTAATATTAATGGTTTTTACGTGAAACTTTGGACTTGAGGGTTTACAACTATGATCTTTCAGATTATAAAATCAAAAGAAAGGATTTCGAAATACAAAATGAGGTTTTGGCAGAATTCTCACATTTTTTGTGGGTTTTTTAACTTTTTCATTATAAAACAAATTTTAAAGTAAATACTTTTGAAATAATTTTAAAGATCATATTAAACCACAATTTTTGAGACCATAATTAAATTTTTACCAATAGTAGTTCTTCAACAAATTGAATTTTTCAATAATTTTTTTGGGGTGTCGCTCCATTTTTAACTCCCTAGGATTTGGTCTGGGACCCCCAAATCCTATGTGATTCTGACTCGTCTAGGTGTCTACTATCCCCCCTAGAAGTGTGACCCATGATTTATGGGACACCCTGTATATATTTTTATTCAGATCCAAAATCAAATATAGGGTCAATTCTCCCTAGCTTAGTTTCCCCTATAGTAATAAAGAAATAATTGGTCTCAAAGACAGATTAGTTCGTATGACATATTGACAATCCATTTTAGTAAGAAAAAGGCAGTTATTATAATACCAACATGCTTTAGAGCAGTGTTTCCCAACCTTTTTTGGTCCATGCCCCACCAAAGCCTTTCTAAATTTTCCATGCCCCCCGGTCTCAGTGGCATATCGCTACCTCAGAGCAACAGTGAGATATCTCTTATGTTGGGATCATGTAACCCTCGAAAGAACGGGATCAAGTATCCCTAATATGCGATTCATACAAAACATACATTTTTAATAGTAAATAATCAAAGGATGCTCACTAATGGAATTAATTAATTGTTAAAGACAGCCAATACTTTGAAATTACACTTAGTTTAAGTTTTTAAGTTGCATATTACAGACAATACACAAAATAACATATTTACAAAGAAAAAAGTTTTCCATGCAAGATTCAAACATTCTTTTCTTGCGCTGAAATAAAATTACTGAAAAAGATGTAGTGTTGCCAGTTTTTGTGTACAATTATAACTTAAAAATTGCTGCCAGATTTCAAAGATCTAACATTTTATTTTAGTGCATTTTTTGGCTAGGGATCATGTATCCCTAGGGATCAAGTATCCCTAGTCCACCCTATACCCAAACATCTGTACTAATCTGGACTTACCCCATAATTACGGTTATTTAGTGTAAAGAATTAAAAAAAATTCTATTTCCAAATAAACTAGATAAGAAAGAATATTAATGCTGACTTATAAAATTAGAGGAAGTTTCAAGAAATAAGAAGTTTTAGAAAACGTTTACAAGAACATAAGAATGAGGTATTTGCATGAGTGAGGGATTTGCTTGATTGTATACTTTTCTGATACATTATGGTTTAAAACTCCTAAATTTCTGATTTTTAAGTTCAAAAATTTGTTTTAAATAATTTAAAAATCAATTTTATCTTTGCCAAAACGTCAGAAAAGTCACGTTATCAGAAAACGGGCTTCCATTGGATGTGACATCACAGCGCATGAAAACCATTGTGTTTACTGCTTTCACATGATCAGAAAACGGGCTTCTATTGGACGTGACCTCACAGCGCATGATTTGTGATTCGAGAGTGTTTTCGCGCCCAAACAAAAACGAAATTTCAAAAATTTATACCTCAGAAACTAGGCTACGAAAATACTTGATGTAAACGTCATTCTTCATGGTTTTTTATCTAATATTTTAATAAAATTTAATCTCAAAACGTGAGAATACCTCATTCCCAATAGTACCACAACTTAAGGCTAGAGAAAATCTAAAAAAATTTATCAATTACAATTACAAATGGATAATATATAACTTTAAAAAATTTAAAATGGCTTGACTTGGAAAAACTTCAAAAACTGTTCAAACATTCATACATTCAAACATTCATAGAACATATTCAAACTGTTTTTCGTGAACATACCCGTTTCAATAACTGAAGTTGGTGATAGTCCATTCAACCACATACATAGTCAATCTTTACTGCCAAGAACTATATTCGTAGCTCTTAAATAAAACTCTGCATAAAATCCGCTATGACACACTGTTTACGAACAGAGAAGAAAGGAAAAACCCGCTCGTGGTTATGGGCTCGTGCGAAGGTCAAAGCGATATGACTAGAGGAGAAAGCGAAGAAACAATCGCTGCTATCTGTCTCTCCAAAACGGCTTGTGGCGACTGTACTCACCTATACAGGGTGTCCCATAAATGTTGGGTCCATAAAAGAGGGTATAATAGACACCGAGTCAGAATCACATAGGATTTGGGGGTCCCTGACCAAATCCCAGGGAGTTAAAAATGGAGCGACATCCCCAAAAAATTATTGAAAAATTCAATTTGTAGAAGAACTGTTATTGGTAAAAATTTAATTATGGTCTCAAATATTGTGGTTTAATATGATCTTTAAAATTATTAGTGATGGGCAGGTATCGATACCAAATACTTAAGTACTCGATACCTCTAGGTATCGAGTGTATTCGATACCCACAAAAGTATCGATACTTTATTGACATATTTCGTTTTAAATTTTTCAATGAAGTAATCTTTATAATACCTACTGTAGATCAAACGCAGCCTGTTTCCGTTTTCATTTGGCAACGCTCAAACCCAAGTCGTTATCATCCGCGAGAGAAATTTGACGCGGCTAGGTTTTTCCCCCGCCAAATCCTTCGCCTCTATCCACCTCCAGGCCCGTAGCTACGGGACTTTTTGATGGATCGCTTTCAGTTTTTTGAATATTAGTCTGATTATGGATAGGCCCTAAAAAAATTGTCCCTTCAGGTTCATTTCCCGACATTGAAAAAAAGTACTCCATACCTAAAAGTACTCGATACCTATAAGTATTCGATACCAAAGTATTCGATACCTAAAATTATCGATTTTGCCCATCACTAAAAATTATCTTAAAAGTTTTCACTTTAAAACTTGTTTTATAATGAAAAAAAGTTAAAAAACCACACAAAAAATTTGAAAACTATGCCAAAACCTTATATTGTATTTCGAAATCCATTCTTTTGATTTGATAATCTGAAAGATCAAAGTTGAAAACCCTTAAGTCCAAAGTTTCAAGTAAATACAATCAATATTAAACGCTTGAGATCCTGTTAAAGTTTGTTTTTTTCGTGCGCAAACAGCGGTTCAGGACACATCTCTAGAAAACTACTTGCGCACGCAAAAAACGAACTTTAACAGGATCTCAAGCGTTTTATATATTCATTGTAATTACGTGAAATTTAGGGCTTAAGGTATGCGCCTACTTGCAAGACCACTTTTTTGAAATATTTAATTTTAAAGGATTTTTTTAACTTTTCAGTTTAAATGTGCATCAAAACATTGATAAATGCTAAAAATACAAAATTAATTATGTTATTTTCTAAAATATGGGGTAATTATAGTAAAATTTAAGTGAATTTTTATAAAACCCCTCTCACTCTTGGCCAAAAACTATTACCCCTATATAAGTTTCCTTTGGACACAAGTACCTATCGTATAACACTTATCTATTTTCAGAATGGACTATTTTCTAAGACATATTTTGAAATGTAATTGTTTTACAGCATAAAATGTTAAGGTAAGTGAAAATTTTCAAAATATCTACAACCATTTAAAAAAAACATCAATAAAAATAAAAAATATGAACTTATACATAAAAATCTGTAGTCCATCTGGTTGATAACAGAGTATGATTCAGTGGCGGATCTACAGGGGGAGCTTTCGGGCTGAAGACCCCCCCAAAACGTGTAATATTTTACTAAGTTTGTCAACACGCAAAATATCTATATCCGAAATTCGGATGAGGCGTACCAAAACGAGTTGAAAAAGTGGGGTTTTTGACTTAAATTTCCTAAAATTTTCTGGTGGAGGACCCCCAGACCCCTCTTTTCGTGCTTTGAGTAGGATAATTCACTACCTTTTCCGTATTACACTGTTCAACAATGAAAAAATTTCCTTGATGAAAATAGTCATTTCTTATAGATTTTGGGTCGCAGAATACGAAAATCACCATTAAAATTCTCAATTGACTCAGGATTTTCGGGGATCAGCCCCTCCCCCTTTTTACGTTTTTCGACGACTTTATAACTTTAAACTCGATTTTTAGGGTCAAAAAGCATTGCTTTAATCTTCAAATTGCCCCCAGGGGACAAGAAAGGTTCAAATTAATAAAATATGATAAATTTATAACAAATGGATAGGTTTAAGGGGTAATTACACCCCTAAAAATGCACAAAATTAGCTTAAAATTATAGAGGTTTTAATACGCTATTTTTTCCTCTTATTTTTTACGCAATTCAAGTTTGAAGGGTCCTAATCCTTCCCCGAGGACACAAATTTGATGGCAATATTCAGCTATGGTTTTTAAAAGCGGTTGAGGCGAGAGCGCCCCCAAAGCACCCACAGAAGGGTTCAATGTCGCTCTTAGAGTTAAACTGTGCTATACGAAAAAAATTTGAAGCCACTATCTGAACTTCAGCTGATTCTTGTGTAAAATGATCTGCTGAATTCAAATATGACACCCAATTTCCTCCATCACCCTCAGTTTTTAAGGGGATGCCCCCTAATTGTTATCCACAGCCGTGCATCTATTTACATCTTGAAACATGGAATCCTCACTCCCTAAAACCGGTCAGTTTTTAAAGAACTGAAGAGTTTCTACTTAGGATAGACCCAAAATATAAGAAAAGCGTCATTTTTTATCTTTTCAAATCATCAATATTAATTCCTGAGTTCGCGAGTGCCTTCGCGATTCTGGAAGTCTTCCGAACTCTTCCGCGGGTGCTTCTGGGAGGCTAACACCTCAGCCGCTTTTTATAAAAATTATTGCTGCATATTGACATCAAATTTGGGTCCTTGGGGAAGGGTTAGAACCCTTCAAACGGGAATTGCGTAAAAAATAAAAGGAAAAAATAGCGTATAGAAACCTCTATAATTTTAGCTATTTTTTGTATTTTTAGGGGGGTAATTACCCCTTAAACTTATCCATCTGCTATAAATTTATCATATTTTATTAATTTGAACATTTCTTGTTACCTGGGGACAATTTGAAGACTAAAACAATGCTTTTTGACCTTGAAAATCGAGTTTAAAGTTATAAAGTCGTCGAAAACGTAAAAAGGGGGAGGGGTTGTTCCCCGAAAATCCTGAGTCAATTTAAAATTTTAATGGTGATTTTCGTATTCAGTGACCCAAAATCTATAAGAATTGACTATTTTCATCAAGGAAAAAATTTTGAAGGTCAAATTTGTTGAACAGTGTTAACCATTAACAAGCAGTCATTGTAAAAAAGTCAGCCAATTTTTCAAAGTTTAAGTAAGTGCGATGCGGGAGCAGAAGATATTATCCAATCGAAAAAATTTTTGACGCTATTTTTATTGGACTCAAGTGGCACCCTTTCCGCATTATTAGAACATAAATAAAAATAAGAGTGCTTTTTCGGCCAACCCTACTGCATAACTGTGATTGGATTGGTGATACATATCGTACCCCCCCCGAAGAAAACTGCTCCAATATCAAAATTTAAAAGTTTCAGTACGAGTTCTCCTTGGCGATCGTCTGCGGTTTTCGCTACTTTGGCCGATATAGTTTGCCCAGATGCACCATATTTAACCACGGTTTAAACAAATTTTTATAAGTGATTCCTTAGAACGTCAGAAGGAAGCTATACTTGTTTTTCCTGCATTTTAAAACAGCTAATTTCTCTAGAACTATACAATTTAAAAACCTGAAATTAGTGCCATTTTGTTTGTAATTTTATTATCTTTGTTTTGATGTGCAACATAACTGCCTTTCTTAAAAAAAATTTCAAAATTAAAAAATGGGAAAAAAGTTAAATAAAAAAAATTCTGAAAAAAAAATTCTATAAGTAATTTAAAGTTTTTCAACTCCCAAAATAAACATTTCTGCCAAATTTCAAGTTAAAAATAAAATTTTATCATGTAGGAAAAAAAATTTCGAAATTTTGGCAAGTCCCACATTCCATGTAATTTTCCACGTAATTTATTATTTTATTTTATTCTTTAGACACTATAAATTTCCTTTGATTTGACATGTTGGAAGTGAAAAAATTACGTAAAAACTTAATTCAAAGGAAAATTCAGGTGAAAGTTGTCACAGTGAATTAAGTTGGAAACTAGCTCTGTAAGATTTTGTACCGAATCGGCTAATAGTTGTATTTTCTGAAATTTAAGTGAATTTTTTTGCATAGTACAAATCGTATGAACACCCTCAAGGGAGATTTTGAATTCCCCATGTGTGAATCACTTTTTTTGTCAAGTTACATGGAATGTTTAGGGACTTTTTATTTTTTTCTACATGATAAAATTTTATTTTTAACTTGAAATTTGGCAGAAGGGTTTATTTTGGGGGTTGAAAAACTTTAAATTTACTTAATAAATTTTTTTTCAGAATTTTTTTTATTTAATTTTTTTTACATTTTTTTTTAATTTTGAAAAAAAAATTAAGAAAGGCACATCAAAACAAAGATAATAAAATAATTTCAAACAAAATGGCACTAATTTCAGGTTTTTAAGTTGTAGTTCTAGAGTTATTAGCTATTTAAAATGCAGGAAAAACAACTTTACAAGAGTTATTTTTACTTTAAAAACTTTTTACTACCGAAAGAGGGGTGATAGAACAGTGGTTCCCAACTCAAATATGTCTGCGGACCACTTCACTTAAATTTGAACCTCCGCGGACCATCTCTATCCCTAACTGTATCTTCAAAATTTTACCTTTTTTCAGTACATTCATTCCTCATAGAGGGTCTAAATTTTTGACTTTTTTCAATAAACATTACATTAATTTTTATCTAATTATTTAAAAATATACCTTTTAAGACCATTTAACCATTTTTATCTATTAACCCTAGAAGGGTTCACACCTACAAAAAAAAGTTACAGGTTTAAAAAAACAACAGTATAAAATAGTTATTTTTCTTCTTTTTCATAACCAACAAATAAGGTAATATATTATTAGTAGATTTAAATTTGAAAGAAAGTACGAGGGTTGTTTTTTAATTAACTTCCGTTTTTCTCCTGAAATAAAAGGAGTAGGAATTTTGAAATAATATTGGTACTGGTAGTTAGTTACATCCTTCAGGTTCAATTTGCCACTTTACTGAAAAAAATCGGAATTTTTTTCTATTTTTTATCGATTTTACAAGCGCGCTCCTCAAACTGTTTTTAGGGTTCTAAAAAATCGTTCGATTCGATTCCGGAATCGATTCCTGGGGTTCGATTCTTTCGATTCCTGAGGTTCGATTCCAACCTGGAATCGATTCCTTGACGCCAGAATCAAAAAAGAAGAATCGAAAAAAAAAATCCCAAATTGAAACAGTAACCTGCTTGCATGTGTCCTTCAAGGTCGATCCCCGAATCACCCACCCCAAATCAATGAGTTTTTTAACCTCGCGGAGAGGAAGGAGAGGGATCAAGGCATGGGTCATCCGGGGGCAGGGCCCGTGCCTCTCCTCTGCGTGTTTTTTTGTCGCTTGTTTGTTGTTTTGCTTTTTGGAAAGTGAGGGAGAAGAGAATTGGAGAACATGTTTTCGTTCAATCAGGCTCGGGCCCGCCCGGCCGCGTAATTGGAAACACTACAGGTTTCGACGAAAGTTGGCGGGACACGGCGAAACCGCTGGAATGAGCACATGTTTGGCGGTGAGTGTTTCGATGCATGCGCCGTGGTCCTCTCACTGGATCACGCTAGAGAGCCTTGAGTAGTAAGAGAGGCGTCAACGCACTGATCGTTTCTGATTGGCCGAGAGGAATGTGTTTATCGCCGCGGGCTATTTTGGAAAACCCGCCATTGAGTTAACGTGGAGCGGTGATCTTATGGTGATAGAAATTCATAATCTGGAAAATTAAAGGTATGTACAGTCGTAGAAAAAAAAGTGAGACAGTTCGCATAGTGGGCGAACTACTGGGGTTAGGATGATAATTTTTGTGTCTTTTTCATGATTTAACTTCTTCTTGAAAATAAAATATAGTTTATGTCCTTAGGGGGCCGTCTACATATTAAACGAAGCACAAACTTTTGTTTTTCCTATGGGCGACAGCAAAGATTATTCCCGATTCTGAAAGAGCACCCTCTAAAACCCCCAAAAACCAAATTTTGTGTCGATTGGCCCACAAACAAAGCCAGGAGGGGGGTTTGAAAATTTTGGGAAGTTTACTTCTAATAGGAAAGATTGGCAAAAATTTTGCTAAATTCCCACGAAACTTAAAGCAGATTTGGCTTCTTATCTGTGTTTTTCCAAAATTCCTACCAAAGTTAAAGCAGATTTGGCTATTTATCTATGTTTTGGCGCAATTTCGTCTTCCAATTAGAATGCCCTAAAGTAGTAGCGGGTCATTCCATGCCAAATCATCCAGTGGAAACCCAATTTGATACCCTAAGTTCTCAGACTTAAATGAAATTTTGTATGCTTAATGTATCAATAAAGATTAGAAAAAATATAAATTTTTATCCAATTCTGTCAAGTAGCTTCCGAGTTTCGGCCGTTTAAAGTTAAGCCCATCTTTATTTTGAGCGGGCGATTCGGGCTCGTGTTATTTTGCGTTTAACTCTACCAAATTTTTATTTATGTAGGTAAAAGCTTCACATTTCATTTATTTACAGCCAATAGTCTACAAAATAAAATGTCAGAGTAAAATTTAAAATTAAAATACTTTATCGTGGTTAAAAAGTCGTCTAAACACGAAAAAAGTGTTTTTCATAGTGTCTTACAAAAACGCATGAAGCACAAATCTCTATGAATATTTTCTTATAAACTATGCATTAATAGAAAAAAGAGGAAATTTGATTTCAAACAGTGAAAAAAAATCAGTGGGGTTTGGGTTTTAAAGGGTCTTTTTGGATCGTTGAAAATTAGAAAGTGGTTCTGATAAAAAACCACCTTAACTTAAGTGCCAATAAAGAAAAAACTACTGGATATAAACCTTCTATTTTATAGGAATAACAAAAGTACCTTATCAAAACTTCTTCTGACAAGTTTGATAATGTTTGGTTGAGTAGTTCTTGTTTTATGGTTATTTCTGTAGACGTCAATCTAGTTTGTTTATCTAATAAGATCCAGCACGCGTGAGTGAGAAATTTGATGTCACATCGTAGTGCCATCTATTGGGGAAAAAGAAAAGCTCGCCGAAACTAAGCTTATCGTTAACAGACTTACGCATGACTAAGTCTCCTTACCTCTTAGATGTTTGTTTTCAAACTATTTTTTTGTAAAAACATAAAATCCCAATCCTTCTTTAAACTATTATCAAGTTTAGTGATATTTGAACCAGTAGTTTTTTCTTTATCGGCATTTAAGTTAAGGTGGTTTTTAATCAGAACCACTTTCTAATTTTCAACGATCCAAAAAGACCCTTTAAACCCAAAACCCACTGATTTTTTTTACTGTTTGAAAGCAAATTTCCTCTTCTTTCTATTAATGCATAGTTTATAAAGAAAATATTCATAGAGATTTGTGCTTCATGCGTTTTTGTAAGACACTATGAAAAACACTTTTTTCGTGTTTAGATGACTTTTTAACCACGATAAAGTATTTTAATTTTAAATTTTACTCCGCCATTTTATTTTGTGGACTATTGGCTGTAAATAAATGAAATTTGAAGCTTTTATCTATAGGGGAGAGTGTTGTACCTCTGGACAAAAATCACGTTTGGATTTTTCTAAGACAGGTAAAATCACATTTTGACCATTTAAAGTGCCCAACCTATAGTCCTAACCTTTGTGAGTACAGAGATATTTTTTACTAGCCAAAATCTTGAAAATTGGATTTTTAATCATTTATATTAGCATGGAAAAATTTGTGTCCAAAGGTACAACAACCTGTTGTACCTATGGACAGACCCAGTTGTACCTGTGGACACCCTTAAAAAGGGAAATTTTAGTTGAAAAAAGCTAAGAATTAATATTTTTATTGATGCATTACCTTTTAATAACCTATTTCAAGCCTTTTAAAATTGAAAATAGATTTTTTAAAGTAATGTAGTTTTAGATCGTAAATGACCATTAAAATGAAGTTGAATGATAAAAGTCTTGATTTTTTACCAAAAACGCAAAAATCACATGGTATTTTCAGATCAGAATTTAAGATAATAGTTTCATCAATCATGCTGATTGATCTGACAACTTCACTGATCCCCCCCCAAAAAAACAATTCGATCAACACTTAGTTGTGCAAGCATTTGGTGGTAATAACAATAATAATTTGGTGGTAAATCTTCTTCAGTGGAAATTTCAAGTTTTGTTAATCATCATACTTAAATGCGATAGGGTTCTTAGGATTTTACACCATATTTTACATTAAATTCCAAGTAGAATCATAAATTTAAAAAAGTAGTTAAGATCACAAAATATTTGATTTTTCATCTAAAATTCACTTGAAAATAATCGCTGACAAATAGATTACCATTTAGAATTAATTTAACATTTATTAAAATGTATTCAGTTAAATGAAACCTGATTATAAAACGCCGATTAGCTACAGACACTCACAAGAACGTGTCCGTAGGTACAACACTTATGGTGTCCGAAGGTACAACATGAGGTGTTTTTGCATTCAAAGTTCTA
This sequence comes from Tetragnatha versicolor, assembly GCA_024610705.1. Lineage (NCBI taxonomy): Eukaryota > Metazoa > Arthropoda > Arachnida > Araneae > Tetragnathidae > Tetragnatha > Tetragnatha versicolor. The sequence goes on along the minus strand of JANDEH010000007.1, from coordinate 18,973,214 downwards.
TAAAAGATAAAAGAATTGAGATCTGACGATTTCTAATATCAAAAATAAAAGTTAAAATCTCGGGGATTCCCCCCATGTATCCCATTTTATCATGTCATAATTAAAGGGGAAGAAAAGAGTTAATGTAGTGATGCACTAAAAAAAACTTTGAGCACCTAAAAAGAGTAAATTTATTATATAAAATTTAAATAATATTTTAAAGAGCTGATTTCACGTTAGCAACTAGATAGCATCTGTTTACATTCAAAATCGACCACAAATTCAAATTTACATTTTTTCCCGAATTTTAAAATGAGGTGGCTGAAGGTACAACCGTCCGTAGGTACAACACTCTCCCCTATAAATAAAAATTTGGTTAGGAAAAACGCAATTGAACACCAAATCGAGTCTTCGGCTCAAAACAAAGATGGATAAAACGTTAAGGAGCCATAACTCCGAAAGTAATTGATGGAATTGGCTAAAATTTTGTATTTCTTCTTATCTTTATGCAAACATTGAACACACAAAATTTTATAAAAATTTGTGGTAGGTGGGTATACCACCCTGGATGATTTGGCGTGGAATGACCCTAGCTTGGTTTGTAGAGGAACACGCTCGTGATCGCTAGGTTGCAGGTTCTGTCCCTCATTTTCCACACGTCTCATTGTTTAACCTTCCTACCCCGCATGGGGTCTTTTTATACCCCAGACACACTTTGAAGCTTGATATCTTCCATGTATTTTTGTTTTGACAATTTCCAATGCCAGTATTCCTTAATTACGCAAAGTTTTACAAAGGGTAAAAATTTTGGAGTTGTTATTAAATTTTTAAGTGTCGTGGGAGAAATAGTCACATATTCCCCCTCTGGGGTCTTCTGAGACCCCAGGCATGAATGGCGGTAAAACAATATAAAATAAAGCTTAATATTTTATTTTTTGTCATATCTATATTATAAAAAAATGAATGTCTGTATGTATGTCTGTCTGTCTGTATGTATGTCCTTTATAGTTTTAAACTTTTCGAACCTACATTAACTATTAAACTATACCACGTTGATCTACTCGCTCCAAGGAAGGTTTCTGAAGAATAATAATTTAAAATCGATGCATCCTATTAACTTTTTGGTCAATTTTATGCTCAAAAACCCATATTTCGTGCCTAACTTCATGGAAAACCCCCATTGTTGTAAATATCATAAGAGAAGATGTTACTTTAATTGTTGTAGGCATATTCTCGATTGTTGCAGTTTAAAATCCATTGTTGTAACCAGGGTTGGCCGGTTTAAACCATTTGGTTTAAACCATGGTTTTTTTACCATGGTTTTTTTACCAAAAAAACCACTTGGTTTTTTTGGTTTTTTTAGAAATTATAAAATATTTTCAGGATTTTTTAAAGAAAGTGTTATCAAGTATAATCTTTTGCACAGAATTAAAAGGTCAGATTTATAAAAAAATTGACATTTTAAGGTGATTAAAAATCAGAAATCTTTTAATTTAATGGTTTTAATTATTGAATTCTCTCTAAACTTAACCTTAAATGCAAAAGTTAAACTTATTATATTTTGCAAGAGATAGTTCATTTATTAATTTCCTTTAAAATGAAGCATTATTTCAAAGAGTAACTAAACATACACAAAAGTTATCTGTTTTTCACTGATAAAATATGGCTTGGATTTTAATTATTAATAAAACCAATTTGTCTTATTTGTCAATCATAAAAACCAGTTGGTTTTTTTAGTAAATTAATAAACACCGTTGATTTCTTTAATGATAAAAACTAAAAACCAGTTGGTTTGTTTATAAACAGATAAAAACCAGTTGGGTTTTTTCACTAAATTAATAAAAACCGTTAATTTCCTTAATCGGATTAATTATCTCAATCATTTATCCAATTTCAATTAACATTAGTTGCTTACATTTCCCTACTATTTATTAAAAAAGTTAAATTTTCTCAATCTAAAGAAATTTCTTAAGTTCATAAATAATCCATATAATTAATTTGATAATTTTACCATTTAATAATTAATCAAATTAATTATCTTTATCAATTATCCAATTTCAATTAACATTAGTTGTTTACATTTCACTTTTACTTCTCATTTAAAAAATAAAATTTTCTCTTTCTAAAGAAATTTCTTAAGTTCATAAATTAATCCATATATAATTAAGATAAATAATTTGATTATTTCAACCATTTATCCAAGATAAATTAACACTGATTTTTATTCACTACAATAATATAAGATATTCAAATTGGAATATTTTAGAAACAAAAATTATTTTTAAAACAAATTAATTTAATTTTAATTAATTAATTGAAATATACAAATCATTTATCAATTATAAACAACCCCTGAAATAAATGTCTCATTTACAACTCAATTTCAAACATCAATGCTAAAATAACTTATTCTGATAAAAAAAATTCTAAAAAAACTTGGTTTAAACCAAAAAAACCTGGTTTAAACCAAAAAAAAACAAACAAACCCGGTTTTTTTGTTTTTTTTTTTAAAAACCCGGTTTTTTGCCAACCCTGGTTGTAACATAAACATAAAAGTGGCTCCTTTATTTAACTATTTCTACATTTGGACTGGCGAAGCCCATCTTTAACCCACCAGAAGAATTTTTTTAAATGGACTGGCGAAGCCCATCTGTAACACAACAGAATAATCTTCTTTAAAAATGGACTGGCGAAGCCCATCTGTAACGCACCAGGGGCCCTACTACGCACTGCGACGAATCATTTCACCAAAAATAATTCGTCACGACGAATCTGGAGATTCGTCCAATTCAATTCCACCAAAAAATTTAGGACAACCAAGCATTGTGCGAAATTATGTGGCGGAATGAAATAGAGGCATTTTGGGTTGGAGGTTAAATGACGCAGTTTTTGTGAAATCTCTTAACCAATCGCAGCGATTTCGGCCTCAACGTGACTGGTTTTCTGTTTCCCGCCGTCTTTCTTGTTTTTAGTTTTGAAAATTAACATTTTTTTAAAAGAGCGCTAAGACTTCGGTTGGCGTCTGAGAGTTATATACAAAGCAAGCAGGATATTGAAATTTTGGAGAGAGGGAATTTGGAGTAATTTCAGAGGTTATCAATGGGTAAAAAATAACATTTCCGATTCTTGGGGAGGATGTAGATATCGAAATAGTCAGTTTTCTAATAACTACAAAAAATGGACTTCGTCTGCTTTTTCGTGAAGATGCTTAATGAAAATAGCCATTTTGTTCCTTAGACTCTGTAGTTTTCGAATCGCGATGTTGGACATTTCGGGTCCGCTATTGGGGATGGTGAGAGGCGCAGAAGAATAAAATCAACGGATTTCAATTTTGTGTTATTTGGAGTAAATTATTTGTTCTTTTTATTTTTTTAATTTGCTCAAATGCTCCATAATACAAGAGAAGTGAGGGAGGACTAATAGAACTTAGAGTGAGGAAAGAATCCATTCACTTGGCGAAGGGGTGGAAGAATGGAGTCGAATGTGAAAATTTGATTATTTTCTTTGAGGTTCGTGTTTAAAGTCGTAAATTAACATAATGAAAGGATCCATTCTTTTCCTTATTCTCAGGCGAAAAGGAATTGCGATAGTAGAAATCTGGCAGGGCTCACTAGTCACTAGTGAGAGAGGCAAGAAAAAGGCACGAAAATCAGCAGTTTTATGCACCAACTGCGGATGAATGTTCTGTTTATTGACAGCAAAGATGGGAAAAGTGCAAAAACCCATTTTCGAACGGTTCTTATACTTCAAATAAGGCCGAAAAAGTGTAGAAAAAATAAAGAAAAATTCTTAACTTTTAAGTTGTAACTTATATTTCCTCCTGTAGGAGCACAGGCTAATTTCCCCTTTATACACTTAGCAATACGAAACTCCATGGTAGGTTTCTGGAGCCTGCGATCAGGGAGAGTGAGAGGGGCAGAAAAAATATTCAAGTTTTAATATACTGTTTGTGGAAGCAGAAATTCTAAACTTTCTGCCTTTAGTAGAGTCAAACGGTGGCAAATATAGGAGATCGATACCATATATTAAGTTTTTTTTATTATAAATTACTTATCTAATTTCAAATTATCACCTTTTACTAATAACATGTTTATAATTTGCAGAATTTAAAATAGATCTCCAAACGTAGTTTTCCAAACGTTCTACCTTAGACAAAACTCTCGTCTTTCTAAGTTTCTGTGATACGTGAATGTCACAGAACAAAATAAACAATGTTTAAAATATGCTAACTTAATTTAAATGATCAATTTGATAGATATATTTTGTCAAATCATTGAATCAAGTTAGCACATATTTAAACATTATTTATAAATAACCAGTACCTAGAACATAAAATATTATTCAATTAAGAATAAATATTTAAAAAAATCTATAATACAATTCTTTTTTGAAAGGTTGTTTTCTATTACTGTGAGCAATTTCTTATACTCTCTAAGGACAAACACCATTAATAAAACAATTCTATTTTCAAAATGATTTTAAGTTTTTCTACATAAATTAAAAAAGTACCATCAATAAATTATCTTTAACATTAAATATTTTTTCAAAAAGATTAAAAATTCAAAAAAGGAAAAAAATAATTTTTCTTAGGTGAAAAGATTGGAAGAAACACAGGAAAATTTTCCTTACCTAATATTTATTTACACACATTAAATCCAAATAGTAAAACAAAAACAGTTTATTGAACAGATATTTACACAAATTAAGACAAATTTTACAAACAGTATTTCTAGTATCCCAAGAATCAGTAGAAGGGATGTATACAAAAATATAAGACAAATTTTAAAAAAAATAACAACTAAGGTTCCCAGTTACAATATTACAAAATTTGAATAAGAAAAACCAGCCACATTAAGCAAGCTTTAGGGATATCTAGGTTTGATTTACAAAAATGAAACATTTTTCCTTTTAAAAAATTATCATCAATTTTCAATGATTTAGACGTTGAAATTAGATGCCTTGAATTCCTTGATTAATTTTGTCAACATTATAATATTTCACAATAGAATTAAACATAGAAGAAAATCTTTAAAAATGTTTACACAGATTATTGTTGAATTTATTACCTGACTCAAATACATTTTGCTTTACAACACACAATAGTCAAAAATAAATAATTTTTAGTATATATAAAAATTAGTTTTAAAACAGTAATACAAAAAGCACTACAATTTTGACAGTGCAAAGGAATACATTAACCATCCACTAATGGTAATAAAGCCATTGTTGATGGCTTTGAATATGCAACCAACACAGATACAAAAGCTCCTGAAAATTGAAGAATTTATTCAAAAACATTAAGTATTTTATAGAGACTACATGCATTTCGAAACCATGCTTAAGAACAGGTTTAGTTAAAATATAGGTATATTTCAATTTAATATTTTCAAATTCATTTATATTTTATTACTTGAGAAAGGTAATTTGAATACTTAAAAACTTCAAAAAAGTTCATCATAGCATCATTTAAAAATTAATCAATAAACTCTAGGAAATACAATAAGGGAAAGGGATACAGACTCGATTTACAAGTCAACAGTAATTACAAGATAGGCATAGTTCTAATTTAATAATTAATATATAACTCAACATTTAATATTTTCACAAATAAAGTTAGTAATAATGAACCATTAAAAGGTAAGAATAACATTGAAACGTACTTGCAAATATTGGAAAGCTCTTTAAAAAATTAATAAAGTTTGTATACTAATAAAAACGCAAGAAATAAATTGAACAAACAGAACACATTTTTAACATTAAATAATATAGTCATATTATTAAAATAGTATTGCAAGACGATATTTTATCAAAAAATAAGCACCCTGTGTATGCATTTTCAATTCTAGATCACTTCCATTCCATTTCAAAGGAATATTTATTTTGTTTACTTTTTTTCATTTGATACTGGGCAAATTTTAATTAATAGCAATATATTTTAATATTTCGCTTTTTCCAGTTAAAGAACAAAGATTCTAAATATTATACCTCCAATTGTTTTTGAAAACAAACATTGATTTTAAAATTATTTAAAAATCAGTTCCCGCTTACAATTTATCCTTTAAACAACAAAAATCTTTATTCTGGAAGCCTCTTATTAGAATTCATCGTAAATGGACGCTAATGTTTATATAATTCAACTATCAACAGTAACTAACGGCCGTATTCACCGGTAACCTGACCGGCGGTCAGGTCAGGAAACCATGGTTACAGCCTCTGATTGGTGGAAGGAAAATATTGAATTATTTTTCCACCAATCAGAGGCTGTAACCATGGTTTCCTGACCTGACCGCCGGTCAGGTTACCGGTGAATACGGCCGTAAAAGAAAAAACATTATTATAAAAAACAACACGAAAAAAGAGACTAAAATTCTGGTAGTTCAAATTAAAGCAAAAATATTTAACGAAAGAGTAATATTCTTAATCAATGAAAGAATCGAACGTCGATCTCAATATTCTGCAACAGAAGCATTTTTATATTAAAACAACATGGATTTTAGCAAATTAATAAAACAATGTTAAATATGCGACTGACTTGAAAAGGATGCATTATCTTCTTTCCAAAACTTATTATCATTAAATATCGATAATGATCCTACATAATATAATTTAAAGACTAGTATTTCCTTTACTAATATCAATAAAATCAAGTTTTATCAGGATTTATTATTCTTATAATAAGTTGCATTCGTATATTTGTTGATGTTTACAAAAGCATGATGTAATCGATATAGGACATTAAATATAGACAGTAATAGTACATAATATAATTTTAAAACTATTTTCTTTACTAATATCAATAAAATTAAGTTTCATCAAAGTAAAAGAACGAGACTTACCTTTGTTTCTATGGATTCTTGTTCTCTCTTGGAATGCAGCAAGGGCCAAATGTTGTGATAAAATTAAAATGGCGGAATTGATTTCACCGCCGAATTAGGTGGTGAAATGATTTCTCCCAAAAAAGTAAAAAAAGACGAATCATTCGTCGCGACGAATGAAAAGTCGAAGTGCGTGGTAGCGTTTTTAAAGATTCCGCCAAAATGATCACGTGACCAGCTTCATTCGTCGCGACGAATGATTCGTCGAAGTGCGTAGTAGGGCCCCAGATGATATTTATAAAAAAAATAAAAACCGGGCTAATGCGCCCGGGTAAAGCCGGGTCTAGCGCTTTAGCACTAGTTATTGATATAAAAAAGGTTTCTATGTTTTTGTAGAACGTTTAGAGCAGGGGTCCCCAACCCTATGCCCGTGGGCACCATGGCGCCCGTCGATCTGTCTAGGTGCGCCCGCTGCTTGTGCCCAACAATAAAATATTTCAGTTTTCCACTATCCCATAAAATGCTGAAGTAAATCAAGTAAAGGACATTATCCTCAAAACTATTATATCAGATGAGAAAATCTGGAATATTTGTTAGCAGAAATAAATTTCCATCCTTAAAAAAGAGTTGCATATAAAATAAAGTCGTTTTTTGGTTCCACATGCTTGTGTGCAGTGTTATTCCTAGGATTTTTTTGGAGGAGTAAAAATACTCCTTGTCTTTTTTAGGAGGAGTGAAATACGGAAATAACTTAAACTACAAATACAGACACAAATTTTCTATAAAAATACTTACTTTTTTAATGGACAAAAAATGAAATAGAAAAAAATGAGTATGCTATTTAGTTTTTATCGATTAAAGAATATGTTAAGTAAGAAAATGCTAAACAAATTAGAAAAAATTAAAACAAATAAAAAAACAAAACAATCCAAACAAACGATTAGTAGAAAATATAAAAGTTGGTGTTTTGAGTAGACAAAAAATATTAGTAGTTGTTTTCGGTAGGGCTCCATGCAACCTTTGTTGAAAATTCAAAGCGTGAAAAACTCCTGACTCCTGGCAAGTTTTTTAAAGCGTATTTCCGATTTTCAATGCGTGAAATACGCTCTTAAAGGCGTTAAAATCATCCCTGCTTGTGTGAATCATTATTTTCGACAATGAATATCAGATAGAAATAAAAGATGAAAAGAATATTAATACTAATTATATTAATATGTTAAATTATTTTTTAAAATTAATTTTTTTTGTGCATTATATGTGTACAAATACAAATACAAATACAAATTAAGTCGACCAACTACAGGCGAAAGCCCAGCAAGGTTGGTCCAGTCTTGTGTATTATTAACAATACTCACCAACTATAAATTTATCTTGAAAAAATAAATGGTGCCCCCCATTCGACCGATATTCTGGTATGTGCTCTTAGGTACAAAAAGGTTGGGGACCCCTGGTTTAGAGAAATATTAGAAAGATATTTTTCGTAGAAATTGTCATTTTTTTTACAAAAAGAAGATTGCGGCTAAATACATTGAAACACTCGCTATTTCTTAAATTTTTCATTCACATTCTAAGAAAAATATGCTATATATAGAAATCATGTGAGTATCTAACAGTTGGAGCAAAAAAAACTCAGACAACTGTCGCCTTGACTTCCTGTTGAACACATTCTTTACAAAAACAATATAAATTCATGGCTGCTAGTAAATAGGTTTTTATATTCAGTTTTCTTGGAAAAATAAGAATGCTTTCAAATATTTACAAGTATTTACTTAAGTTCAGAATGAGATTTTGAAGAATTATCAAGAAAAAGAACCAATTTTGCATTAAAACTTACATAAAACAAGCTATATACTGAATTCACTAACAAATCTGAACCGATAATTTTTTTGCATTATTTCAATTTTAAAAAGGAGAATCCACATTTCACATGTTTTATAATACTAAATAAATTAATTTGGGGTGACAGGTAGCTGATAATGGAGAATAGAAAAGATATGCAACTTCCCATAAATCATTTAAAATAAACTACTAAATTCTCCCGTGCAAGGCCGGGTATATCAACTAGTATACTTTAAGCAGTGTGATTATAAATATTTTAAGTAAAACAACTTTATTGTGGTTCATTTCTGTAATTTAATTATTGTTTGAAGGTCAAGGTGTTATAAAAAACGTGTATGAAAAGAAACCCAATAACGCCGTAATGGGCCACAAAAATGAGAAAAAATACGAAAAATATTGGATAAATTTTTTAAAAAATTCTGAAGCATCTTTTTAGAAGTAAAAAATGGTAATTATTTTCCATTTAAGGTATTTTTACCCTTTATTAGAGCCATAGGCACGTTTTACGTATGGGGTACTATTAGACCCCACGAGGGGGAATATGTGACTATTTTTTCAAGATGGTAGGAAGGTTAAGGTTAACCGATAGGGATACAGGCAAACATAAAGCTGAATAGATGGTTGATCTTTTTTCAAATCTAAATCCTTAAAAAAAATTTATGCAATTTTATAGCCATTTATTTGCAAATAATAATAATTAATTGAGGATTACTGTTTACCAATAACATTTTTAATTCCGGAAAAAAGGTAATACAAATCTTAATAAAGGTAATAAATAATCACGCTAAATTATGAAAGTGGTTTTGTTGATAAGAGCTAGAAATTTAATGAAATAATAAATCAGCCTTTTGCTGCTCAAAAATTCCTATAAAAATACTTAAATACAGATAGTTTGATTGATTTTTTGAGGTATTTTTAGCATTAGTATTTAAAGAATGTGTTTAATAATTTTCAATTTCCACTTAAAAAACGTATCTTGAAAAATTAAAGCAATTAAAAATTTTTAAATTTGCTTATACATATAGGAATAGAAAAATTTTCAGAAAATTTTTCAAATACTGATTTAATGATTCTTCAGACGTGTTTTTAATAATTAATTACGAGTTATGTTTCTTTAGGTTGGGTACAGAGTTTATTAATATTTAAGGATAAACATTGAATTTTCTGAACCTATGCGCTTGATGAATAAGATACCAAAATGTAAATATGAAATATGTTGACTAGTCAATCATTAAATTTCAAAGTTAATAAATTTGATGATTTAAAATTAACTAACTTTCATCATACTGACGATTTGAAGCTTCTCGATATTTTAAGCAATTGGAGGTTTAAGGAGAAAATGCATCATCGTGTTAGTGGGATTTCTAACTTCACGAAAATGGGTTTCGCGTGCTTTTTCGAGATTATGCTTAGTGAAAATAGCCATTTTATTTTGTTCCTTAGAATCTGTAGTTTACGAATCGCGATGGTGGACACTTCGGGTCTGCGCCAGGGGATGGTGAGAGGCGCAGAAGTGGAAAATAGACGAGTTTCAATTTTGTGTTGTTTGGAGTCAAAATGGTTCCTTTTATTTTTTTAATTTGCTCAAGTACTCCATAATACAAGAGAGGCGAGGGAGGACTAACGGGACATAGAGTTTGGAAAGGATCAGTTTACTCCAGTCGAAGGGGTGGAAGGATAAAGTGGAATGTAAAAATTTGAAAGCCTATTTTCTCTTAGGCGCCGGCTTATAGTCGTCCATTAACGTAATGAAAGGTGCCATTCTTTTCCTTATTCTCAGGCGAGAAAGAATTGCGATAGTAGAAATCTGGCAACGCTTACTAGGGGTAGGGAGAGGGACAGGAAAAAATTACGAAAATGAGCAATATCTCATGAAAAATAATTTCTTTTCTGCACCAACTGCGGTTGAATGTTTTGTAAAATGACACCAATAAAGGGTAAAATGCATTAAACCGATTTTCGAACGATTCTTCTACTTAACCTTCCTACCCCTTTGGGGTCTTTTTCGACCCCAGACGCACTTTGACGCTTGATATCTCCCATGCATTTTTGTTTTGACAATTTCCGATGCTACTATTCCTTAATTACGCAAAGTTTTACAAAGGGTAAAAATTTTGGAGTTGTTATTAAATTTTTAAGTGTCGTGGGAGAAATAGTCACATATTCCCCCTCTGGGGTCTTCTGAGACCCCAGGCATGAATGGCGGTAAAACAATATAAAATAAAGCTTAATATTTTATTTTTTGTCATATCTATATTATAAAAAAATGAATGTCTGTATGTATGTCTGTCTGTCTGTATGTATGTCCTTTATAGTTTTAAACTTTTCGAACCTACATTAACTATTAAACTATACCACGTTGATCTACTCGCTCCAAGGAAGGTTTCTGAAGAATAATAATTTAAAATCGATGCATCCTATTAACTTTTTGGTCAATTTTATGCTCAAAAACCCATATTTCGTGCCTAACTTCATGGAAAACCCCCATTGTTGTAAATATCATAAGAGAAGATGTTACTTTAATTGTTGTAGGCATATTCTCGATTGTTGCAGTTTAAAATCCATTGTTGTAACCAGGGTTGGCCGGTTTAAACCATTTGGTTTAAACCATGGTTTTTTTACCATGGTTTTTTTACCAAAAAAACCACTTGGTTTTTTTGGTTTTTTTAGAAATTATAAAATATTTTCAGGATTTTTTAAAGAAAGTGTTATCAAGTATAATCTTTTGCACAGAATTAAAAGGTCAGATTTATAAAAAAATTGACATTTTAAGGTGATTAAAAATCAGAAATCTTTTAATTTAATGGTTTTAATTATTGAATTCTCTCTAAACTTAACCTTAAATGCAAAAGTTAAACTTATTATATTTTGCAAGAGATAGTTCATTTATTAATTTCCTTTAAAATGAAGCATTATTTCAAAGAGTAACTAAACATACACAAAAGTTATCTGTTTTTCACTGATAAAATATGGCTTGGATTTTAATTATTAATAAAACAAATTTGTCTTATTTGTCAGTCATAAAAACCAGTTGGTTTTTTTAGTAAATTAATAAACACCGTTGATTTCTTTAATGATAAAAACTAAAAACCAGTTGGTTTGTTTATAAACAGATAAAAACCAGTTGGGTTTTTTCACTAAATTAATAAAAACCGTTAATTTCCTTAATCGGATTAATTATCTCAATCATTTATCCAATTTCAATTAACATTAGTTGCTTACATTTCCCTACTATTTATTAAAAAAGTTAAATTTTCTCAATCTAAAGAAATTTCTTAAGTTCATAAATAATCCATATAATTAATTTGATAATTTTACCATTTAATAATTAATCAAATTAATTATCTTTATCAATTATCCAATTTCAATTAACATTAGTTGTTTACATTTCACTTTTACTTCTCATTTAAAAAATAAAATTTTCTCTTTCTAAAGAAATTTCTTAAGTTCATAAATTAATCCATATATAATTAAGATAAATAATTTGATTATTTCAACCATTTATCCAAGATAAATTAACACTGATTTTTATTCACTACAATAATATAAGATATTCAAATTGGAATATTTTAGAAACAAAAATTATTTTTAAAACAAATTAATTTAATTTTAATTAATTAATTGAAATATACAAATCATTTATCAATTATAAACAACCCCTGAAATAAATGTCTCATTTACAACTCAATTTCAAACATCAATGCTAAAATAACTTATTCTGATAAAAAAAATTCTAAAAAAACTTGGTTTAAACCAAAAAAACCTGGTTTAAACCAAAAAAAAAACAAACAAACCCGGTTTTTTTGTTTTTTTTTTAAAAAACCCGGTTTTTTGCCAACCCTGGTTGTAACATAAACATAAAAGTGGCTCCTTTATTTAACTATTTCTACATTTGGACTGGCGAAGCCCATCTTTAACCCACCAGAAGAATTTTTTTAAATGGACTGGCGAAGCCCATCTGTAACACAACAGAATAATCTTCTTTAAAAATGGACTGGCGAAGCCCATCTGTAACGCACCAGGGGCCCTACTACGCACTGCGACGAATCATTTCACCAAAAATAATTCGTCACGACGAATCTGGAGATTCGTCCAATTCAATTCCACCAAAAAATTTAGGACAACCAAGCATTGTGCGAAATTATGTGGCGGAATGAAATAGAGGCATTTTGGGTTGGAGGTTAAATGACGCAGTTTTTGTGAAATCTCTTAACCAATCGCAGCGATTTCGGCCTCAACGTGACTGGTTTTCTGTTTCCCGCCGTCTTTCTTGTTTTTAGTTTTGAAAATTAACATTTTTTTAAAAGAGCGCTAAGACTTCGGTTGGCGTCTGAGAGTTATATACAAAGCAAGCAGGATATTGAAATTTTGGAGAGAGGGAATTTGGAGTAATTTCAGAGGTTATCAATGGGTAAAAAATAACATTTCCGATTCTTGGGGAGGATGTAGATATCGAAATAGTCAGTTTTCTAATAACTACAAAAAATGGACTTCGTCTGCTTTTTCGTGAAGATGCTTAATGAAAATAGCCATTTTGTTCCTTAGACTCTGTAGTTTTCGAATCGCGATGTTGGACATTTCGGGTCCGCTATTGGGGATGGTGAGAGGCGCAGAAGAATAAAATCAACGGATTTCAATTTTGTGTTATTTGGAGTAAATTATTTGTTCTTTTTATTTTTTTAATTTGCTCAAATGCTCCATAATACAAGAGAAGTGAGGGAGGACTAATAGAACTTAGAGTGAGGAAAGAATCCATTCACTTGGCGAAGGGGTGGAAGAATGGAGTCGAATGTGAAAATTTGATTATTTTCTTTGAGGTTCGTGTTTAAAGTCGTAAATTAACATAATGAAAGGATCCATTCTTTTCCTTATTCTCAGGCGAAAAGGAATTGCGATAGTAGAAATCTGGCAGGGCTCACTAGTCACTAGTGAGAGAGGCAAGAAAAAGGCACGAAAATCAGCAGTTTTATGCACCAACTGCGGATGAATGTTCTGTTTATTGACAGCAAAGATGGGAAAAGTGCAAAAACCCATTTTCGAACGGTTCTTATACTTCAAATAAGGCCGAAAAAGTGTAGAAAAAATAAAGAAAAATTCTTAACTTTTAAGTTGTAACTTATATTTCCTCCTGTAGGAGCACAGGCTAATTTCCCCTTTATACACTTAGCAATACGAAACTCCATGGTAGGTTTCTGGAGCCTGCGATCAGGGAGAGTGAGAGGGGCAGAAAAAATATTCAAGTTTTAATATACTGTTTGTGGAAGCAGAAATTCTAAACTTTCTGCCTTTAGTAGAGTCAAACGGTGGCAAATATAGGAGATCGATACCATATATTAAGTTTTTTTTATTATAAATTACTTATCTAATTTCAAATTATCACCTTTTACTAATAACATGTTTATAATTTGCAGAATTTAAAATAGATCTCCAAACGTAGTTTTCCAAACGTTCTACCTTAGACAAAACTCTCGTCTTTCTAAGTTTCTGTGATACGTGAATGTCACAGAACAAAATAAACAATGTTTAAAATATGCTAACTTAATTTAAATGATCAATTTGATAGATATATTTTGTCAAATCATTGAATCAAGTTAGCACATATTTAAACATTATTTATAAATAACCAGTACCTAGAACATAAAATATTATTCAATTAAGAATAAATATTTAAAAAAATCTATAATACAATTCTTTTTTGAAAGGTTGTTTTCTATTACTGTGAGCAATTTCTTATACTCTCTAAGGACAAACACCATTAATAAAACAATTCTATTTTCAAAATGATTTTAAGTTTTTCTACATAAATTAAAAAAGTACCATCAATAAATTATCTTTAACATTAAATATTTTTTCAAAAAGATTAAAAATTCAAAAAAGGAAAAAAATAACTTTTCTTAGGTGAAAAGATTGGAAGAAACACAGGAAAATTTTCCTTACCTAATATTTATTTACACACATTAAATCCAAATAGTAAAACAAAAACAGTTTATTGAACAGATATTTACACAAATTAAGACAAATTTTACAAACAGTATTTCTAGTATCCCAAGAATCAGTAGAAGGGATGTATACAAAAATATAAGACAAATTTTAAAAAAAATAACAACTAAGGTTCCCAGTTACAATATTACAAAATTTGAATAAGAAAAACCAGCCACATTAAGCAAGCTTTAGGGATATCTAGGTTTGATTTACAAAAATGAAACATTTTTCCTTTTAAAAAATTATCATCAATTTTCAATGATTTAGACGTTGAAATTAGATGCCTTGAATTCCTTGATTAATTTTGTCAACATTATAATATTTCACAATAGAATTAAACATAGAAGAAAATCTTTAAAAATGTTTACACAGATTATTGTTGAATTTATTACCTGACTCAAATACATTTTGCTTTACAACACACAATAGTCAAAAATAAATAATTTTTAGTATATATAAAAATTAGTTTTAAAACAGTAATACAAAAAGCACTACAATTTTGACAGTGCAAAGGAATACATTAACCATCCACTAATGGTAATAAAGCCATTGTTGATGGCTTTGAATATGCAACCAACACAGATACAAAAGCTCCTGAAAATTGAAGAATTTATTCAAAAACATTAAGTATTTTATAGAGACTACATGCATTTCGAAACCATGCTTAAGAACAGGTTTAGTTAAAATATAGGTATATTTCAATTTAATATTTTCAAATTCATTTATATTTTATTACTTGAGAAAGGTAATTTGAATACTTAAAAACTTCAAAAAAGTTCATCATAGCATCATTTAAAAATTAATCAATAAACTCTAGGAAATACAATAAGGGAAAGGGATACAGACTCGATTTACAAGTCAACAGTAATTACAAGATAGGCATAGTTCTAATTTAATAATTAATATATAACTCAACATTTAATATTTTCACAAATAAAGTTAGTAATAATGAACCATTAAAAGGTAAGAATAACATTGAAACGTACTTGCAAATATTGGAAAGCTCTTTAAAAAATTAATAAAGTTTGTATACTAATAAAAACGCAAGAAATAAATTGAACAAACAGAACACATTTTTAACATTAAATAATATAGTCATATTATTAAAATAGTATTGCAAGACGATATTTTATCAAAAAATAAGCACCCTGTGTATGCATTTTCAATTCTAGATCACTTCCATTCCATTTCAAAGGAATATTTATTTTGTTTACTTTTTTTCATTTGATACTGGGCAAATTTTAATTAATAGCAATATATTTTAATATTTCGCTTTTTCCAGTTAAAGAACAAAGATTCTAAATATTATACCTCCAATTGTTTTTGAAAACAAACATTGATTTTAAAATTATTTAAAAATCAGTTCCCGCTTACAATTTATCCTTTAAACAACAAAAATCTTTATTCTGGAAGCCTCTTATTAGAATTCATCGTAAATGGACGCTAATGTTTATATAATTCAACTATCAACAGTAACTAACGGCCGTATTCACCGGTAACCTGACCGGCGGTCAGGTCAGGAAACCATGGTTACAGCCTCTGATTGGTGGAAGGAAAATATTGAATTATTTTTCCACCAATCAGAGGCTGTAACCATGGTTTCCTGACCTGACCGCCGGTCAGGTTACCGGTGAATACGGCCGTAAAAGAAAAAACATTATTATAAAAAACAACACGAAAAAAGAGACTAAAATTCTGGTAGTTCAAATTAAAGCAAAAATATTTAACGAAAGAGTAATATTCTTAATCAATGAAAGAATCGAACGTCGATCTCAATATTCTGCAACAGAAGCATTTTTATATTAAAACAACATGGATTTTAGCAAATTAATAAAACAATGTTAAATATGCGACTGACTTGAAAAGGATGCATTATCTTCTTTCCAAAACTTATTATCATTAAATATCGATAATGATCCTACATAATATAATTTAAAGACTAGTATTTCCTTTACTAATATCAATAAAATCAAGTTTTATCAGGATTTATTATTCTTATAATAAGTTGCATTCGTATATTTGTTGATGTTTACAAAAGCATGATGTAATCGATATAGGACATTAAATATAGACAGTAATAGTACATAATATAATTTTAAAACTATTTTCTTTACTAATATCAATAAAATTAAGTTTCATCAAAGTAAAAGAACGAGACTTACCTTTGTTTCTATGGATTCTTGTTCTCTCTTGGAATGCAGCAAGGGCCAAATGTTGTGATAAAATTAAAATGGCGGAATTGATTTCACCGCCGAATTAGGTGGTGAAATGATTTCTCCCAAAAAAGTAAAAAAAGACGAATCATTCGTCGCGACGAATGAAAAGTCGAAGTGCGTGGTAGCGTTTTTAAAGATTCCGCCAAAATGATCACGTGACCAGCTTCATTCGTCGCGACGAATGATTCGTCGAAGTGCGTAGTAGGGCCCCAGATGATATTTATAAAAAAAATAAAAACCGGGCTAATGCGCCCGGGTAAAGCCGGGTCTAGCGCTTTAGCACTAGTTATTGATATAAAAAAGGTTTCTATGTTTTTGTAGAACGTTTAGAGCAGGGGTCCCCAACCCTATGCCCGTGGGCACCATGGCGCCCGTCGATCTGTCTAGGTGCGCCCGCTGCTTGTGCCCAACAATAAAATATTTCAGTTTTCCACTATCCCATAAAATGCTGAAGTAAATCAAGTAAAGGACATTATCCTCAAAACTATTATATCAGATGAGAAAATCTGGAATATTTGTTAGCAGAAATAAATTTCCATCCTTAAAAAAGAGTTGCATATAAAATAAAGTCGTTTTTTGGTTCCACATGCTTGTGTGCAGTGTTATTCCTAGGATTTTTTTGGAGGAGTAAAAATACTCCTTGTCTTTTTTAGGAGGAGTGAAATACGGAAATAACTTAAACTACAAATACAGACACAAATTTTCTATAAAAATACTTACTTTTTTAATGGACAAAAAATGAAATAGAAAAAAATGAGTATGCTATTTAGTTTTTATCGATTAAAGAATATGTTAAGTAAGAAAATGCTAAACAAATTAGAAAAAATTAAAACAAATAAAAAAACAAAACAATCCAAACAAACGATTAGTAGAAAATATAAAAGTTGGTGTTTTGAGTAGACAAAAAATATTAGTAGTTGTTTTCGGTAGGGCTCCATGCAACCTTTGTTGAAAATTCAAAGCGTGAAAAACTCCTGACTCCTGGCAAGTTTTTTAAAGCGTATTTCCGATTTTCAATGCGTGAAATACGCTCTTAAAGGCGTTAAAATCATCCCTGCTTGTGTGAATCATTATTTTCGACAATGAATATCAGATAGAAATAAAAGATGAAAAGAATATTAATACTAATTATATTAATATGTTAAATTATTTTTTAAAATTAATTTTTTTTGTGCATTATATGTGTACAAATACAAATACAAATACAAATTAAGTCGACCAACTACAGGCGAAAGCCCAGCAAGGTTGGTCCAGTCTTGTGTATTATTAACAATACTCACCAACTATAAATTTATCTTGAAAAAATAAATGGTGCCCCCCATTCGACCGATATTCTGGTATGTGCTCTTAGGTACAAAAAGGTTGGGGACCCCTGGTTTAGAGAAATATTAGAAAGATATTTTTCGTAGAAATTGTCATTTTTTTTACAAAAAGAAGATTGCGGCTAAATACATTGAAACACTCGCTATTTCTTAAATTTTTCATTCACATTCTAAGAAAAATATGCTATATATAGAAATCATGTGAGTATCTAACAGTTGGAGCAAAAAAAACTCAGACAACTGTCGCCTTGACTTCCTGTTGAACACATTCTTTACAAAAACAATATAAATTCATGGCTGCTAGTAAATAGGTTTTTATATTCAGTTTTCTTGGAAAAATAAGAATGCTTTCAAATATTTACAAGTATTTACTTAAGTTCAGAATGAGATTTTGAAGAATTATCAAGAAAAAGAACCAATTTTGCATTAAAACTTACATAAAACAAGCTATATACTGAATTCACTAACAAATCTGAACCGATAATTTTTTTGCATTATTTCAATTTTAAAAAGGAGAATCCACATTTCACATGTTTTATAATACTAAATAAATTAATTTGGGGTGACAGGTAGCTGATAATGGAGAATAGAAAAGATATGCAACTTCCCATAAATCATTTAAAATAAACTACTAAATTCTCCCGTGCAAGGCCGGGTATATCAACTAGTATACTTTAAGCAGTGTGATTATAAATATTTTAAGTAAAACAACTTTATTGTGGTTCATTTCTGTAATTTAATTATTGTTTGAAGGTCAAGGTGTTATAAAAAACGTGTATGAAAAGAAACCCAATAACGCCGTAATGGGCCACAAAAATGAGAAAAAATACGAAAAATATTGGATAAATTTTTTAAAAAATTCTGAAGCATCTTTTTAGAAGTAAAAAATGGTAATTATTTTCCATTTAAGGTATTTTTACCCTTTATTAGAGCCATAGGCACGTTTTACGTATGGGGTACTATTAGACCCCACGAGGGGGAATATGTGACTATTTTTTCAAGATGGTAGGAAGGTTAAGGTTAACCGATAGGGATACAGGCAAACATAAAGCTGAATAGATGGTTGATCTTTTTTCAAATCTAAATCCTTAAAAAAAATTTATGCAATTTTATAGCCATTTATTTGCAAATAATAATAATTAATTGAGGATTACTGTTTACCAATAACATTTTTAATTCCGGAAAAAAGGTAATACAAATCTTAATAAAGGTAATAAATAATCACGCTAAATTATGAAAGTGGTTTTGTTGATAAGAGCTAGAAATTTAATGAAATAATAAATCAGCCTTTTGCTGCTCAAAAATTCCTATAAAAATACTTAAATACAGATAGTTTGATTGATTTTTTGAGGTATTTTTAGCATTAGTATTTAAAGAATGTGTTTAATAATTTTCAATTTCCACTTAAAAAACGTATCTTGAAAAATTAAAGCAATTAAAAATTTTTAAATTTGCTTATACATATAGGAATAGAAAAATTTTCAGAAAATTTTTCAAATACTGATTTAATGATTCTTCAGACGTGTTTTTAATAATTAATTACGAGTTATGTTTCTTTAGGTTGGGTACAGAGTTTATTAATATTTAAGGATAAACATTGAATTTTCTGAACCTATGCGCTTGATGAATAAGATACCAAAATGTAAATATGAAATATGTTGACTAGTCAATCATTAAATTTCAAAGTTAATAAATTTGATGATTTAAAATTAACTAACTTTCATCATACTGACGATTTGAAGCTTCTCGATATTTTAAGCAATTGGAGGTTTAAGGAGAAAATGCATCATCGTGTTAGTGGGATTTCTAACTTCACGAAAATGGGTTTCGCGTGCTTTTTCGAGATTATGCTTAGTGAAAATAGCCATTTTATTTTGTTCCTTAGAATCTGTAGTTTACGAATCGCGATGGTGGACACTTCGGGTCTGCGCCAGGGGATGGTGAGAGGCGCAGAAGTGGAAAATAGACGAGTTTCAATTTTGTGTTGTTTGGAGTCAAAATGGTTCCTTTTATTTTTTTAATTTGCTCAAGTACTCCATAATACAAGAGAGGCGAGGGAGGACTAACGGGACATAGAGTTTGGAAAGGATCAGTTTACTCCAGTCGAAGGGGTGGAAGGATAAAGTGGAATGTAAAAATTTGAAAGCCTATTTTCTCTTAGGCGCCGGCTTATAGTCGTCCATTAACGTAATGAAAGGTGCCATTCTTTTCCTTATTCTCAGGCGAGAAAGAATTGCGATAGTAGAAATCTGGCAACGCTTACTAGGGGTAGGGAGAGGGACAGGAAAAAATTACGAAAATGAGCAATATCTCATGAAAAATAATTTCTTTTCTGCACCAACTGCGGTTGAATGTTTTGTAAAATGACACCAATAAAGGGTAAAATGCATTAAACCGATTTTCGAACGATTCTTCTACTTAACCTTCCTACCCCTTTGGGGTCTTTTTCGACCCCAGACGCACTTTGACGCTTGATATCTCCCATGCATTTTTGTTTTGACAATTTCCGATGCTACTATTCCTTAATTACGCAAAGTTTTACAAAGGGTAAAAATTTTGGAGTTGTTATTAAATTTTTAAGTGTCGTGGGAGAAATAGTCACATATTCCCCCTCTGGGGTCTTCTGAGACCCCAGGCATGAATGGCGGTAAAACAATATAAAATAAAGCTTAATATTTTATTTTTTGTCATATCTATATTATAAAAAAATGAATGTCTGTATGTATGTCTGTCTGTCTGTATGTATGTCCTTTATAGTTTTAAACTTTTCGAACCTACATTAACTATTAAACTATACCACGTTGATCTACTCGCTCCAAGGAAGGTTTCTGAAGAATAATAATTTAAAATCGATGCATCCTATTAACTTTTTGGTCAATTTTATGCTCAAAAACCCATATTTCGTGCCTAACTTCATGGAAAACCCCCATTGTTGTAAATATCATAAGAGAAGATGTTACTTTAATTGTTGTAGGCATATTCTCGATTGTTGCAGTTTAAAATCCATTGTTGTAACCAGGGTTGGCCGGTTTAAACCATTTGGTTTAAACCATGGTTTTTTTACCATGGTTTTTTTACCAAAAAAACCACTTGGTTTTTTTGGTTTTTTTAGAAATTATAAAATATTTTCAGGATTTTTTAAAGAAAGTGTTATCAAGTATAATCTTTTGCACAGAATTAAAAGGTCAGATTTATAAAAAAATTGACATTTTAAGGTGATTAAAAATCAGAAATCTTTTAATTTAATGGTTTTAATTATTGAATTCTCTCTAAACTTAACCTTAAATGCAAAAGTTAAACTTATTATATTTTGCAAGAGATAGTTCATTTATTAATTTCCTTTAAAATGAAGCATTATTTCAAAGAGTAACTAAACATACACAAAAGTTATCTGTTTTTCACTGATAAAATATGGCTTGGATTTTAATTATTAATAAAACAAATTTGTCTTATTTGTCAGTCATAAAAACCAGTTGGTTTTTTTAGTAAATTAATAAACACCGTTGATTTCTTTAATGATAAAAACTAAAAACCAGTTGGTTTGTTTATAAACAGATAAAAACCAGTTGGGTTTTTTCACTAAATTAATAAAAACCGTTAATTTCCTTAATCGGATTAATTATCTCAATCATTTATCCAATTTCAATTAACATTAGTTGCTTACATTTCCCTACTATTTATTAAAAAAGTTAAATTTTCTCAATCTAAAGAAATTTCTTAAGTTCATAAATAATCCATATAATTAATTTGATAATTTTACCATTTAATAATTAATCAAATTAATTATCTTTATCAATTATCCAATTTCAATTAACATTAGTTGTTTACATTTCACTTTTACTTCTCATTTAAAAAATAAAATTTTCTCTTTCTAAAGAAATTTCTTAAGTTCATAAATTAATCCATATATAATTAAGATAAATAATTTGATTATTTCAACCATTTATCCAAGATAAATTAACACTGATTTTTATTCACTACAATAATATAAGATATTCAAATTGGAATATTTTAGAAACAAAAATTATTTTTAAAACAAATTAATTTAATTTTAATTAATTAATTGAAATATACAAATCATTTATCAATTATAAACAACCCCTGAAATAAATGTCTCATTTACAACTCAATTTCAAACATCAATGCTAAAATAACTTATTCTGATAAAAAAAATTCTAAAAAAACTTGGTTTAAACCAAAAAAACCTGGTTTAAACCAAAAAAAAACAAACAAACCCGGTTTTTTTGTTTTTTTTTTAAAAAACCCGGTTTTTTGCCAACCCTGGTTGTAACATAAACATAAAAGTGGCTCCTTTATTTAACTATTTCTACATTTGGACTGGCGAAGCCCATCTTTAACCCACCAGAAGAATTTTTTTAAATGGACTGGCGAAGCCCATCTGTAACACAACAGAATAATCTTCTTTAAAAATGGACTGGCGAAGCCCATCTGTAACGCACCAGGGGCCCTACTACGCACTGCGACGAATCATTTCACCAAAAATAATTCGTCACGACGAATCTGGAGATTCGTCCAATTCAATTCCACCAAAAAATTTAGGACAACCAAGCATTGTGCGAAATTATGTGGCGGAATGAAATAGAGGCATTTTGGGTTGGAGGTTAAATGACGCAGTTTTTGTGAAATCTCTTAACCAATCGCAGCGATTTCGGCCTCAACGTGACTGGTTTTCTGTTTCCCGCCGTCTTTCTTGTTTTTAGTTTTGAAAATTAACATTTTTTTAAAAGAGCGCTAAGACTTCGGTTGGCGTCTGAGAGTTATATACAAAGCAAGCAGGATATTGAAATTTTGGAGAGAGGGAATTTGGAGTAATTTCAGAGGTTATCAATGGGTAAAAAATAACATTTCCGATTCTTGGGGAGGATGTAGATATCGAAATAGTCAGTTTTCTAATAACTACAAAAAATGGACTTCGTCTGCTTTTTCGTGAAGATGCTTAATGAAAATAGCCATTTTGTTCCTTAGACTCTGTAGTTTTCGAATCGCGATGTTGGACATTTCGGGTCCGCTATTGGGGATGGTGAGAGGCGCAGAAGAATAAAATCAACGGATTTCAATTTTGTGTTATTTGGAGTAAATTATTTGTTCTTTTTATTTTTTTAATTTGCTCAAATGCTCCATAATACAAGAGAAGTGAGGGAGGACTAATAGAACTTAGAGTGAGGAAAGAATCCATTCACTTGGCGAAGGGGTGGAAGAATGGAGTCGAATGTGAAAATTTGATTATTTTCTTTGAGGTTCGTGTTTAAAGTCGTAAATTAACATAATGAAAGGATCCATTCTTTTCCTTATTCTCAGGCGAAAAGGAATTGCGATAGTAGAAATCTGGCAGGGCTCACTAGTCACTAGTGAGAGAGGCAAGAAAAAGGCACGAAAATCAGCAGTTTTATGCACCAACTGCGGATGAATGTTCTGTTTATTGACAGCAAAGATGGGAAAAGTGCAAAAACCCATTTTCGAACGGTTCTTATACTTCAAATAAGGCCGAAAAAGTGTAGAAAAAATAAAGAAAAATTCTTAACTTTTAAGTTGTAACTTATATTTCCTCCTGTAGGAGCACAGGCTAATTTCCCCTTTATACACTTAGCAATACGAAACTCCATGGTAGGTTTCTGGAGCCTGCGATCAGGGAGAGTGAGAGGGGCAGAAAAAATATTCAAGTTTTAATATACTGTTTGTGGAAGCAGAAATTCTAAACTTTCTGCCTTTAGTAGAGTCAAACGGTGGCAAATATAGGAGATCGATACCATATATTAAGTTTTTTTTATTATAAATTACTTATCTAATTTCAAATTATCACCTTTTACTAATAACATGTTTATAATTTGCAGAATTTAAAATAGATCTCCAAACGTAGTTTTCCAAACGTTCTACCTTAGACAAAACTCTCGTCTTTCTAAGTTTCTGTGATACGTGAATGTCACAGAACAAAATAAACAATGTTTAAAATATGCTAACTTAATTTAAATGATCAATTTGATAGATATATTTTGTCAAATCATTGAATCAAGTTAGCACATATTTAAACATTATTTATAAATAACCAGTACCTAGAACATAAAATATTATTCAATTAAGAATAAATATTTAAAAAAATCTATAATACAATTCTTTTTTGAAAGGTTGTTTTCTATTACTGTGAGCAATTTCTTATACTCTCTAAGGACAAACACCATTAATAAAACAATTCTATTTTCAAAATGATTTTAAGTTTTTCTACATAAATTAAAAAAGTACCATCAATAAATTATCTTTAACATTAAATATTTTTTCAAAAAGATTAAAAATTCAAAAAAGGAAAAAAATAACTTTTCTTAGGTGAAAAGATTGGAAGAAACACAGGAAAATTTTCCTTACCTAATATTTATTTACACACATTAAATCCAAATAGTAAAACAAAAACAGTTTATTGAACAGATATTTACACAAATTAAGACAAATTTTACAAACAGTATTTCTAGTATCCCAAGAATCAGTAGAAGGGATGTATACAAAAATATAAGACAAATTTTAAAAAAAATAACAACTAAGGTTCCCAGTTACAATATTACAAAATTTGAATAAGAAAAACCAGCCACATTAAGCAAGCTTTAGGGATATCTAGGTTTGATTTACAAAAATGAAACATTTTTCCTTTTAAAAAATTATCATCAATTTTCAATGATTTAGACGTTGAAATTAGATGCCTTGAATTCCTTGATTAATTTTGTCAACATTATAATATTTCACAATAGAATTAAACATAGAAGAAAATCTTTAAAAATGTTTACACAGATTATTGTTGAATTTATTACCTGACTCAAATACATTTTGCTTTACAACACACAATAGTCAAAAATAAATAATTTTTAGTATATATAAAAATTAGTTTTAAAACAGTAATACAAAAAGCACTACAATTTTGACAGTGCAAAGGAATACATTAACCATCCACTAATGGTAATAAAGCCATTGTTGATGGCTTTGAATATGCAACCAACACAGATACAAAAGCTCCTGAAAATTGAAGAATTTATTCAAAAACATTAAGTATTTTATAGAGACTACATGCATTTCGAAACCATGCTTAAGAACAGGTTTAGTTAAAATATAGGTATATTTCAATTTAATATTTTCAAATTCATTTATATTTTATTACTTGAGAAAGGTAATTTGAATACTTAAAAACTTCAAAAAAGTTCATCATAGCATCATTTAAAAATTAATCAATAAACTCTAGGAAATACAATAAGGGAAAGGGATACAGACTCGATTTACAAGTCAACAGTAATTACAAGATAGGCATAGTTCTAATTTAATAATTAATATATAACTCAACATTTAATATTTTCACAAATAAAGTTAGTAATAATGAACCATTAAAAGGTAAGAATAACATTGAAACGTACTTGCAAATATTGGAAAGCTCTTTAAAAAATTAATAAAGTTTGTATACTAATAAAAACGCAAGAAATAAATTGAACAAACAGAACACATTTTTAACATTAAATAATATAGTCATATTATTAAAATAGTATTGCAAGACGATATTTTATCAAAAAATAAGCACCCTGTGTATGCATTTTCAATTCTAGATCACTTCCATTCCATTTCAAAGGAATATTTATTTTGTTTACTTTTTTTCATTTGATACTGGGCAAATTTTAATTAATAGCAATATATTTTAATATTTCGCTTTTTCCAGTTAAAGAACAAAGATTCTAAATATTATACCTCCAATTGTTTTTGAAAACAAACATTGATTTTAAAATTATTTAAAAATCAGTTCCCGCTTACAATTTATCCTTTAAACAACAAAAATCTTTATTCTGGAAGCCTCTTATTAGAATTCATCGTAAATGGACGCTAATGTTTATATAATTCAACTATCAACAGTAACTAACGGCCGTATTCACCGGTAACCTGACCGGCGGTCAGGTCAGGAAACCATGGTTACAGCCTCTGATTGGTGGAAGGAAAATATTGAATTATTTTTCCACCAATCAGAGGCTGTAACCATGGTTTCCTGACCTGACCGCCGGTCAGGTTACCGGTGAATACGGCCGTAAAAGAAAAAACATTATTATAAAAAACAACACGAAAAAAGAGACTAAAATTCTGGTAGTTCAAATTAAAGCAAAAATATTTAACGAAAGAGTAATATTCTTAATCAATGAAAGAATCGAACGTCGATCTCAATATTCTGCAACAGAAGCATTTTTATATTAAAACAACATGGATTTTAGCAAATTAATAAAACAATGTTAAATATGCGACTGACTTGAAAAGGATGCATTATCTTCTTTCCAAAACTTATTATCATTAAATATCGATAATGATCCTACATAATATAATTTAAAGACTAGTATTTCCTTTACTAATATCAATAAAATCAAGTTTTATCAGGATTTATTATTCTTATAATAAGTTGCATTCGTATATTTGTTGATGTTTACAAAAGCATGATGTAATCGATATAGGACATTAAATATAGACAGTAATAGTACATAATATAATTTTAAAACTATTTTCTTTACTAATATCAATAAAATTAAGTTTCATCAAAGTAAAAGAACGAGACTTACCTTTGTTTCTATGGATTCTTGTTCTCTCTTGGAATGCAGCAAGGGCCAAATGTTGTGATAAAATTAAAATGGCGGAATTGATTTCACCGCCGAATTAGGTGGTGAAATGATTTCTCCCAAAAAAGTAAAAAAAGACGAATCATTCGTCGCGACGAATGAAAAGTCGAAGTGCGTGGTAGCGTTTTTAAAGATTCCGCCAAAATGATCACGTGACCAGCTTCATTCGTCGCGACGAATGATTCGTCGAAGTGCGTAGTAGGGCCCCAGATGATATTTATAAAAAAAATAAAAACCGGGCTAATGCGCCCGGGTAAAGCCGGGTCTAGCGCTTTAGCACTAGTTATTGATATAAAAAAGGTTTCTATGTTTTTGTAGAACGTTTAGAGCAGGGGTCCCCAACCCTATGCCCGTGGGCACCATGGCGCCCGTCGATCTGTCTAGGTGCGCCCGCTGCTTGTGCCCAACAATAAAATATTTCAGTTTTCCACTATCCCATAAAATGCTGAAGTAAATCAAGTAAAGGACATTATCCTCAAAACTATTATATCAGATGAGAAAATCTGGAATATTTGTTAGCAGAAATAAATTTCCATCCTTAAAAAAGAGTTGCATATAAAATAAAGTCGTTTTTTGGTTCCACATGCTTGTGTGCAGTGTTATTCCTAGGATTTTTTTGGAGGAGTAAAAATACTCCTTGTCTTTTTTAGGAGGAGTGAAATACGGAAATAACTTAAACTACAAATACAGACACAAATTTTCTATAAAAATACTTACTTTTTTAATGGACAAAAAATGAAATAGAAAAAAATGAGTATGCTATTTAGTTTTTATCGATTAAAGAATATGTTAAGTAAGAAAATGCTAAACAAATTAGAAAAAATTAAAACAAATAAAAAAACAAAACAATCCAAACAAACGATTAGTAGAAAATATAAAAGTTGGTGTTTTGAGTAGACAAAAAATATTAGTAGTTGTTTTCGGTAGGGCTCCATGCAACCTTTGTTGAAAATTCAAAGCGTGAAAAACTCCTGACTCCTGGCAAGTTTTTTAAAGCGTATTTCCGATTTTCAATGCGTGAAATACGCTCTTAAAGGCGTTAAAATCATCCCTGCTTGTGTGAATCATTATTTTCGACAATGAATATCAGATAGAAATAAAAGATGAAAAGAATATTAATACTAATTATATTAATATGTTAAATTATTTTTTAAAATTAATTTTTTTTGTGCATTATATGTGTACAAATACAAATACAAATACAAATTAAGTCGACCAACTACAGGCGAAAGCCCAGCAAGGTTGGTCCAGTCTTGTGTATTATTAACAATACTCACCAACTATAAATTTATCTTGAAAAAATAAATGGTGCCCCCCATTCGACCGATATTCTGGTATGTGCTCTTAGGTACAAAAAGGTTGGGGACCCCTGGTTTAGAGAAATATTAGAAAGATATTTTTCGTAGAAATTGTCATTTTTTTTACAAAAAGAAGATTGCGGCTAAATACATTGAAACACTCGCTATTTCTTAAATTTTTCATTCACATTCTAAGAAAAATATGCTATATATAGAAATCATGTGAGTATCTAACAGTTGGAGCAAAAAAAACTCAGACAACTGTCGCCTTGACTTCCTGTTGAACACATTCTTTACAAAAACAATATAAATTCATGGCTGCTAGTAAATAGGTTTTTATATTCAGTTTTCTTGGAAAAATAAGAATGCTTTCAAATATTTACAAGTATTTACTTAAGTCCAGAATGAGATTTCGAAGAATTATCAAGAAAAAGAACCAATTTTGCATTAAAACTTACATAAAACAAGCTATATACTGAATTCACTAACAAATCTGAACCGATAATTTTTTTGCATTATTTCAATTTTAAAAAGGAGAATCCACATTTCACATGTTTTATAATACTAAATAAATTAATTTGGGGTGACAGGTAGCTGATAATGGAGAATAGAAAAGATATGCAACTTCCCATAAATCATTTAAAATAAACTACTAAATTCTCCCGTGCAAGGCCGGGTATATCAACTAGTATACTTTAAGCAGTGTGATTATAAATATTTTAAGTAAAACAACTTTATTGTGGTTCATTTCTGTAATTTAATTATTGTTTGAAGGTCAAGGTGTTATAAAAAACGTGTATGAAAAGAAACCCAATAACGCCGTAATGGGCCACAAAAATGAGAAAAAATACGAAAAATATTGGATAAATTTTTTAAAAAATTCTGAAGCATCTTTTTAGAAGTAAAAAATGGTAATTATTTTCCATTTAAGGTATTTTTACCCTTTATTAGAGCCATAGGCACGTTTTACGTATGGGGTACTATTAGACCCCACGAGGGGGAATATGTGACTATTTTTTCAAGATGGTAGGAAGGTTAAGGTTAACCGATAGGGATACAGGCAAACATAAAGCTGAATAGATGGTTGATCTTTTTTCAAATCTAAATCCTTAAAAAAAATTTATGCAATTTTATAGCCATTTATTTGCAAATAATAATAATTAATTGAGGATTACTGTTTACCAATAACATTTTTAATTCCGGAAAAAAGGTAATACAAATCTTAATAAAGGTAATAAATAATCACGCTAAATTATGAAAGTGGTTTTGTTGATAAGAGCTAGAAATTTAATGAAATAATAAATCAGCCTTTTGCTGCTCAAAAATTCCTATAAAAATACTTAAATACAGATAGTTTGATTGATTTTTTGAGGTATTTTTAGCATTAGTATTTAAAGAATGTGTTTAATAATTTTCAATTTCCACTTAAAAAACGTATCTTGAAAAATTAAAGCAATTAAAAATTTTTAAATTTGCTTATACATATAGGAATAGAAAAATTTTCAGAAAATTTTTCAAATACTGATTTAATGATTCTTCAGACGTGTTTTTAATAATTAATTACGAGTTATGTTTCTTTAGGTTGGGTACAGAGTTTATTAATATTTAAGGATAAACATTGAATTTTCTGAACCTATGCGCTTGATGAATAAGATACCAAAATGTAAATATGAAATATGTTGACTAGTCAATCATTAAATTTCAAAGTTAATAAATTTGATGATTTAAAATTAACTAACTTTCATCATACTGACGATTTGAAGCTTCTCGATATTTTAAGCAATTGGAGGTTTAAGGAGAAAATGCACCATCGTGTTAGTGGGATTTCTAACTTCACGAAAATGGGTTTCGCGTGCTTTTTCGAGATTATGCTTAGTGAAAATAGCCATTTTATTTTGTTCCTTAGAATCTGTAGTTTACGAATCGCGATGGTGGACACTTCGGGTCTGCGCCAGGGGATGGTGAGAGGCGCAGAAGTGGAAAATAGACGAGTTTCAATTTTGTGTTGTTTGGAGTCAAAATGGTTCCTTTTATTTTTTTAATTTGCTCAAGTACTCCATAATACAAGAGAGGCGAGGGAGGACTAACGGGACATAGAGTTTGGAAAGGATCAGTTTACTCCAGTCGAAGGGGTGGAAGGATAAAGTGGAATGTAAAAATTTGAAAGCCTATTTTCTCTTAGGCGCCGGCTTATAGTCGTCCATTAACGTAATGAAAGGTGCCATTCTTTTCCTTATTCTCAGGCGAGAAAGAATTGCGATAGTAGAAATCTGGCAACGCTTACTAGGGGTAGGGAGAGGGACAGGAAAAAATTACGAAAATGAGCAATATCTCATGAAAAATAATTTCTTTTCTGCACCAACTGCGGTTGAATGTTTTGTAAAATGACACCAATAAAGGGTAAAATGCATTAAACCGATTTTCGAACGATTCTTCTACTTAACCTTCCTACCCCTTTGGGGTCTTTTTCGACCCCAGACGCACTTTGACGCTTGATATCTCCCATGCATTTTTGTTTTGACAATTTCCGATGCTACTATTAATTAATTACGCAAAGTTTTACAATGGGTAAAAATTTTGGAGTTATTATTCCATTTTTAAGTGTCTTGGGAGAAATAGTCACATATTCCCCCTCTGGGGTCTTCTGAGACCCCAGCCATGAATGGCGGTAAAACAGTATCAAATAAAGTTTAGTATTTTATTTTTTGTTGTATTATAGATAAAAAAAGGTTTGCATGTTTGTTTAGAACGTTTGGAGAAATATTAGAAAGATATTTTCGTAGAAATTGTCATTTTTTTACAAAAAGAAGATTGCGGCTAAATACATTGAATCACTCGCTATTTCTTAAATTTTTTATTCACATTCTAAGAAAAATATGCTATTTATAGAAATCTTTTGAGTATCTAACAGTTGCAGCAAAAAAAACTCAGACAACTGTCGCCATTACTTCCTGTTGAACACATTCTTTACAAAAACAATATAAATTCATGGTTGATTGTAAATAGGTTTTTATATTCAGTCTTCTTTGAAAAATAAGAATGCTTTCAAATATTTATGAGTGTTTACGGAAGTCCAGAATGTGATTTCGAAGAATTATCAAGAAAAAAAACAATTTTATGTTAAAACTTACATAAGCAAGCGAGATACTGATTTCACTAAGAAATCTGAACCGATCATTTTTTTTGTATTATTTCAATTTTAAAAAGAAGAATCCAAACTTTACATGTTTCATAATACTAAATAAATTAATCTGGGGTGACAGGTAGCTGATAATGCAGAATAGAGAATATATGCAGCTTCATAAATCGTTTAAAATAAACTACTAAATTCTACCCGTGCAAGACCGGGTATATCAACTAACATGCTTTAAACAGTGTGATTATAAATATTTTAAGTAAAACAACTTCAATGTAGTTCATTTCTGTAATTTAATTCTTGTTTGAAGGTCCAGATGTTATAAAAAACGTGTATCAAAAGAAACCCAATTAAGCCGTAATAAGACGAAAAAAATGAGAAAAATACCAAAAAAATTGGATAAATTATTCTGAAGCATCTTTCTAGAAATAAAAAATGACAATTCTTCTCCATTTAAGGAATTTTTAACCTTTATTAGAGTCATAGGCATGTTTTACGCATGGGGTCCTCAGAGACCCCACGAGGGGAATATGTGACTATTTTTTCAAGAGGGTAGGAAGGTTAAAATAGGGTCTGAAAGGTGTAGAAAAAAATAAGGGGAAATTCTCAACTTTTAAGTCTTTTAAAAACTTATTTTTCCTCGTGAAGAAGCACTAATTTCAGGCTAATTTTTCTCTTTATACACTTAAGAATACGAAATACCATTGTAGATATCTGGGACCTGCGATTAAGGAGGGGGACTGGGACAGAAAAAAAATATTCCTGTTTTTTTACTCTTCGTGGGAGTAAAATTCAAAATTTTCTACTTTTAGTAGAGCCATAAGTGGTGCAAATAAAGAAGATAGATACCTGACATGTCTAACAGCCCGTTAGAAAAGAGTTTCTCCCATTGGAAGGTGAAATGGAAGGGTTAAGCGGAACATAAGGAATTATTTGGGATGTTTTGAAAAAAATTGTGTCTATTTTAGTGAAATAATGTAGAAATCTATTTCAGCAGGTTCTCTGTAATCTGTAGAACTGGAAATGAGACAATAAGTAACTTTCATTATCGACCGAGGATAATAATTGGGGCAGAAAAAAAGTTAAAATTATACCTTACTGAGAAAAAGAGTAATTACCCTGTTTAAAAGGTTTTCAGGACTGAAATTTTTGATTGGGGTCGCTCAAGGTGGTCTATCCTGAGAAGCATAAACTCATCTTTGGGGGTTGAATGGATGAAATGGAATACAAATTCGATTTTTTGACAAATGGCGTGAAATTTCTTGAAAGAGAGTGATAATAAACAAATCAATTTCTCTCTCCAACTCTCTCGAATAGGTTACCCGACAATGAAATTTGGGAATCAAGACAAGGGTCCGTGGTCGGCGCAGAAAAATTTTATACATTAAATTTTAGTTTGTATAATTGTGTCTAAATAAGATAAAATATCCCTAAAATAAGAAAATTCATAGCAGACATGAAAGAGACCCATGTTAAAACACTATCTTGGAGGGTAAGAAGATAAAATAGAATATTAGGGGGTATTACATTTTACTATTTTACTAAAAAGTGAGAATTTCTCGCAAAAAGTGCATTAAAAGGATTCGATTTTCCAATTTTACTCAATGGAATATGATACGTATGAAATAAATCTGTAGTGTTAGGCAGGGGAAGGATAGTTGGGCAAAAAAACTTTATAATATTCTAATTTTTTGAGAAATAATTAAATGTCCTAAATTTGTAATAATTACAGGTGTTTTTGCCCAAATAACCTTCCCCTGCCTAATACTACAGATTTATCTTATACGTATCATATTCCATTGAGTAAAATTGGAAAATTGAGTCCTTTTAATGCATTTTTTGCGAGAAATTCTCACTTTTTAGCAGGGTTGGCCGGTTTAAACCATTTGGTTTAAACCATGGGTTTTTTTACCATGGTTTTTTTACCAAAAAAACACTTGTTTTTTTTTGTTTTTTTTTTAGAAATTATAAAATATTTTCAGGATTTTTTAAAGAAAGTGTTATTAAGTATAATATATTCTCGATTGTTGCAGTTTAAAATCCATTGTTGTAACCAGGGTTGGCCGGTTTAAACCATTTGGTTTAAAC
The DNA here is from genome assembly GCA_024610705.1 of Tetragnatha versicolor. Classification (NCBI taxonomy): domain Eukaryota; kingdom Metazoa; phylum Arthropoda; class Arachnida; order Araneae; family Tetragnathidae; genus Tetragnatha; species Tetragnatha versicolor. The sequence goes on along the minus strand of JANDEH010000007.1, from coordinate 18,939,897 downwards.
CATTGGTTTAAACCATGGTTTTTTTACCATGGTTTTTTTACCAAAAAAACCACTTGGTTTTTTTGGTTTTTTTAGAAATTATAAAATATTTTCAGGATTTTTTAAAGAAAGTGTTATCAAGTATAATCTTTTGCACAGAATTAAAAGGTCAGATTTATAAAAAAATTTACATTTTAAGGTGATTAAAAATCAGAAATCTTTTAATTTAATGGTTTTAATTATTGAATTCTCTCTAAACTTAACCTTAAATGCAAAAGTTAAACTTATTATATTTTGCAAGAGATAGTTCATTTATTAATTTCCTTTAAAATGAAGCATTATTTCAAAGAGTAACTAAACATACACAAAAGTTATCTGTTTTTTACTGATAAAATATAGCTTTTATTTTAATTAATCTGTATTTAATGTAATCTGTAGAACTGGAAATGAGACAATAAGTAACTTTCATTCTCGACCGAGTATAATAATTGGGGCAGAAAAAAAGTTAAAGTTATACCTTACTGAGAAAAAGAGTAATTACCCTGTTTAAAAGGTATTCAGGACTGAAATTTTTGATTGGGTCACTCAAGGTGGTCTATCCTGAGAAGCATAAACTCATCTTTGGGGGTTGAATGGATGAAATGGAATACAAATTCGATTTTTTGACAAATGGAGTGAAATTTCTTGAAAGAGAGTGATAATAAACAAATTAATTTCTCTCTCCAACTCTCTCGAATGGGTTACCCGACAATGAAATTTGGGAATCAAGACAAGGGTCCGTGGTCGGAGCAGAAAAATTTTATACATTAAATTTTAGTTTGTATAATTGTGTCTAAATAAGATAAAATATCCCTAAAATAAGAAAATTCATAGCAGACATGAAGGAGACCCATGTTAAAACACTATCTTGGAGGGTAAGAGGATAAAATAGAATATTAGGGGGTATTAGATTTTACTATTTTACTAAAAACCAGGGTTGGCAAAAAACCGGGTTTTTTTAAAAAAACAAAAAAACCGGGTTTATTTGCGTTTTTTTGGTTTAAACCAGGTTGTTTTGGTTTAAACCAAGTTTTTTTTACAATTTTTTTTATCAGAATAAGTTATTTTAGCATTGATGTTTGAAATTGAGTTGTAAATGAGACATTTATTTCAGGGGTTGTTTATAACACTGGTCTACAAAAAAAAACTTTTTTTCTGATGGCGGGAATATTAAAGCTGTTTTTGTATATATTTGACCTCCTGATTCAGAATATGGCATCCGTTTTTGCTCATCAGCTCTAGTTTTTAAGATATTCGAAAATTAAGTTTTTTACACTTTTGACCTACCTTTTATACAATATGGTGCTATAAAAATGACTTAAAAATCAAAAACCTAACCACCCAAGGCTTTTCCTATTCCTTAGGGTCCCAATAGATAGTGTATAAAGTTTCAGCCCCCCAAGTTAATTTTAAGGGGTACCTATAGGGCCCTAAAGTTGAAAAAAAGTCGAAAAATTGGTCTTTTTTTCAGAATTTTTAAAAAAATATTTTTGAGTTTTCTAATTTGATAAAACTGGCTAATATATGTTTTTTAGAACTTATTTAGACCGCTAAAAATATTTTTACTTTAAAACTGCACCTCTTTAGAGCGATTTTTTAGTTTTAAGGCGAGAATTAGGGTCATTTCGCTCAAAAACGCTTGGAACCAATAATGGTGGTTGAAACGAATAAATTTCGAATTTTTCAGAAGTAAGTCATCAAAAAAGATGTCCTTTGATGTAAAACTGAATTTCACATGATAAAGATCAGTAAAACAGCAGAAGCTCCTCTCGAGCTTTCAAGCCCTAAAATTTGAAAAAATGCTTTTTTTCACTGATCTGTATCATATGAAATTACATTTTTTATATCAAAGGACATCTTTTTTGATGACTTACTTCTGAAAAATTCGAAATTTATTCGTTTCAACCACCATTATTGGTACCAAGCGTTTTTGAGCAAAATGACCCTTATTCTCGCCTTAAAACTAAAAAATCGCTCTAAAGAGGTGCAGTTTTCAAGTAAAAATATTTTTCGCGGTCTAAATAAGTTCTAAAAAACATATATTAGCCAGTTTTATCAAATTAGAAAACTCAAAAATATTTTTTTAAAAATTCTGAAAGAAAGACCAATTTTTCGACTTTTTTTCAACTTTAGGGCCCTATAGGTACCCCTTAAAATTAACTTGGGGGGCTGAAACTTTATACACTATCTATTGGGACCCTAAGGAATAGGAAAATCCTTGGGTGGTTAGGTTTTTGATTTTTAAGTCATTTTTATAGCACCATATTGTATAAAAGGTAGGTCAAAAGTGAAAAAACTTAATTTTCGAATATCTTAAAAACTAGAGCTGATGAGCAAAAACGGATGTCATATTCGGAATCAGGAGGTCAAATATATACAAAAACAGCTTTAATATTCCCGCCATCAAAATGAGTGTTGACCAGTGTAATTGATAAATGATTTGTATATTTCAATTAATTAATTAAAATTAAATTAATTTGTTTTAAAAATAATTTTTGTTTCTAAAATATTCCAATTTGAATATCTAATATTATTGTAGTGAATAAAAATCAGTGTTAATTTATCTTGGATAAATGGTTGAAATAATCAAATTATTTATCTTAATTATATATGGATTAATTTATGAACTTAAGAAATTTCTTTAGAAAGAGAAAATTTTATTTTTTAAATGAGAAGTAAAAGTGAAATATAAACAACTAATGTTAATTGAAATTGGATAATTGATAAAGATAATTAATTTGATTAATTATTAAATGGTAAAATAATCAAATTAATTATATGGATTATTTATGAACTTAAGAAATTTCTTTAGAAAGAGAAAATTTAACTTTTTTAATAAATAAAAGGGAAATGTAAGCAACTAATGTTAATTGAAATTGGATAAATGATTGAGATAATTAATCCGATTAAGGAAATTAACGGTTTTTATTAATTTAGTAAAAAAAAACCAACTGGTTTTTATCTGTTTATAAACAAACCAACTGGTTTTTAGTTTTTATCATTAAAGAACTCAACGGTTTTTATTAATTTGCTAAAAAAACCAACTGGTTTTTATGACTGACAAATAAGACAAATTGGTTTTATAAATTAATTAAAATCCAAGCCATATTTTATCAGTAAAAAACAGATAACTTTTGTATATGTTTAGTTACTCTTTGAAATAATGCTTCATTTTAAAGGAAATTAATAAATGAACTATCTCTTTGGAAAATATAATAAGTTTAACTTAAGCATTTAAGGTTAAGTTTAGAGAGAATTCAATAATTAAAACCATTAAATTAAAAGATTTCTGATTTTTAAGCACCTTAAAATGTCAATTTTTTTATAAATCTGACCTTTTAATTTTGTGCAAAAGATTATACTTAATAACACTTTAAACCAATGGTTTAAACCAAATGGTTTAAACCGGCCAACCCTGCTAAAAAGTGAGAATTTCTAGCAAAAAATGCATTAAAAGGATTCGATTTTCCAATTTTACTCAATGGAATATGATACGTATAAGATAAATCTGTAGTATTAGGCAGGGGAAGGTTAGTTGGGCAAAAAAACCTGTAATTATTACAAATTTAGGACATTTAATTATTTCTCAAAAAATTATAATATTATAAAGTTTTTTTGCCCAACTATCCTTCCCCTGCCTAACACTACAGATTTATTTCATACGTATCATATTCCATTGAGTAAAATTGGAAAATCGAATCCTTTTAATGCACTTTTTGCTAGAAATTCTCACTTTTTAGTAAAATAGTAAAATGTAATACCCCCTAATATTCTATTTTATCCTCTTACCCTCCAAGATAGTGTTTTAACATGGGTCTCCTTCATGTCTGCTATGAATTTTCTTATTTTAGGGATATTTTATCTTATTTAGACACAATTATACAAACTAAAATTTAATGTATAAAATTTTTCTGCGCCGACCACGGCCCCTTGTCTTGATTCCCAAATTCCATTGTCGGGTAACCCATTCGAGAGAGTTGGAGAGAGAAATTGATTTGTTTATTATCACTCTCTTTCAAGCAATTTCACGCCATTTGTCAAAAAATCGAATTTGTATTCCATTTCATCCATTCAACCCCCAAAGATGAGTTTATGCTTCTCAGGATAGACCACCTTGAGTGACCCCAATCAAAAATTTCAGTCCTGAAAACCTTTTAAACAGGGTAATTACTCTTTTTCTCAGTAAGGTATAATTTTAACTTTTTTTCTGCCCCAATTATTATCCTCGGTAGAGAATGAAAGTTACTTATTGTCTCATTTCCAGTTCTACAGATTACAGAGAACCTGCTGAAATAGATTTCTATATTATTTCACTAAAATAGACACAATTTTTTTCAAAACATCCCAAATAATTCCTTATGTTCCGCTTAACCCTTCCATTTCACCTTCCAATGGGAGGAACTCTTTTCTAATGGGCTGTTAGACATGTCAGGTTCCTGTCGAATGCAAAAGTGTTACGAAAAACTCGCTTAGTTGAAGAAGTCAAGAAGTTATAATATTTGAAGTTTGTTTACAAAATAACTACCGGAATCGAACCATTGTGTCTCTTCCTGCACAAATAAAGTTTTTTTGTTGATTTTCACCCATTAAAACTCATTGGCGACACCCTTTTCTATCCAATTCGTGTTAGTCTTGATGAGTACTATCACCTCTGAAAGTTTGTTGCACCATTTCAGATACACCCTGTTTAGGCGACTATGGAAGAATGAATAATTCCTAGTGAATACCTGTCGTACTTTTGATGATTGGACCTTCCTTTAGGATCTATCTTTTAAGATTATATCAAATTCAGAAAAAACGTTCGATTCCGGCATTTATTTCATAAAACTAATTTAATGGCTGTAACTTTACTCAGTTCTTTAGGCTTAAAATAAGTCCTAACTTCCCACGATATTGGTTTGGTTAAACATTTACTGAAATTTCAGATTTTAAATTGGTTTTTATTTTAAAAATATGCCTAATTTGAACGAATGTGCTGGTTTTAATCCAATCTTTACGGGTGTCCACTGGGGATTATACAACCCACAGACAATAAGAGACAGACCGGTCAATAGGCGGGGCTTATCCAGAGAGCTCAAGTGCAGCCTCCGACAAGGAACCGGTCCCGAATTAATCGATTATTTAATATTTTTGTAATCGAAATCTTTAAAAAAAAATTTGACGAAACTTGCAATATTCGATTTCGAAAGTAAACATGGGTTTTGTGTAAATATTTTAATCGTCCTTTTTTCAATTGGTTTCAAGATTTATGAATCACTTTAACTGTGTCACATTTTATCTCGTTTCTTCTATATTTTGCAATGTATTGGAAAATTTGAGTTGCATTCTTGGACTTGATTTCTAAGCGTGATAGAATTCGGTATAATTCGCATTAATTATAAGCGTATATATTTAATTCAGATAAAAATAAGCAGGGCTCGATTTCAGCCGGAATGGTCCGTAACGGCGTTCCAGAACCCCTTTTTCGATTAAAAATTTAATATTTTATTTCAGGGGCATCCTATAACTACAGCCCGCGAAACCCTTCAAGCCCGTGAAAACCTTTCTATATGTATTAAAAAAGTCTTAAAATGAATTAAAACCCTTTTTAATTCCAAAATTTTTTGGGGGGAGGACCCCCAAACCCCCCTTTTGGTATTTAGAACTCAACTAATCACATTTACAGGGTTCTCACGGTCCTTAAAAGTTCTTGAATTTTTTAAGGCTAAATTTAGGTACTTGAAAGTCCTTGAAAAACGTTCTAGGTCCTGGAAAAATGACTTAGGTCCTAGAATTTTCACTCAGCCACTAATCGAACTTAATTTTTTCAGGTCTTTCTTTGTTTTTTCTAGAAATTTTCTTTAAAACTACTCTTATGAACATAACTTGCGGCCAGTTTTACAAACTGACAGTGAAGAGTGACTCCTCCTCTCGTTCCGATTGTATGCGGGAAAAATTACTTGTCTTGAAATACGACTAATTTTTAAATATCTGCGAAAAAGGTCCTTGAAAAATTTTGTCGAGGTCCTTGAAAAGTCCTTGAAAGTCCTTGATTTTCAATGTTTTCAAAGAGTGGGAACCATGCATTTATCTTCAGATCAAGTTCATAAATGGAGAATCTTACTAACAAATAACATTAAACCTGTAAATATGCGTATAAGGGGTTTAGAGGGAATTTCGAGTTTCTTCCCCCCGTGCAAAAATTTAACTTGGGGCCTGATAGTGATTTAATTTTCTTAAAGGATATTTGGGCCCCTCCCAAAATAAATTTTCTATATACGCCGCTATGATCCTAGATATGTTAAAAAACAATTTTCTGTTGTTACTATTTTAAACTTATTTTCAGCGATTCACTTGTGCATATTTTAATTTTTAAAAAACTTTAAATGCATTTTACCTTTTTTTGCAAATAACAATAATTTTGTGATTTAATATTAAGGTTATTACTTAGTTGTGTTCTTTTAAAACATAATTGTGAACCCCTATTTGAACTACCCACACAATTCGCTCCTGGTGTTGATTCTTTTTTTATTTGAACCGGATTTGCCAGATTGCTGGTCATATTTGCCAAGAAAATTTGGGATACCTTAAAATCTACAGTTTAAGGACTTTAACTATGCATTATATTCCTTAAACTGGCAAAATATACGACACTATTGGTTCATTGATGATAAACCGTCCCGCCTTCTACAAGAGGCGCCCTGTTGGAAAAAAAAGTACAACACACTGTATAAAAGGTGTTTTAACAAAAAAATGCCAAAATAGTTCATCGTCTTATACAATAATTAAGTTAGAAAATTCTTCCTAATCTAGTTCAACACAATTGAATTAATTTTTTAAATTTAAAAAAGATGCCTAAGTTTTTGTATTAAAAAGTATTTGCTTTTTTTCAGTTTTTGAGACTAATAATTTTACCGTTCCGGTACCTCTTTTTTTAGAAATCGAGCCCTGAAAATAAGTACTAGTATTATATATTTTCATTGTCAAAAAATCATTTCGAATGTACAGTTGGGAAAAAAACGACTCAGTTGAGATTTCTGGCGAACCACTTGGGTTAGGAAGACAAATGAGGTGTCATTTTTCATTGTTTAAAGTATTCTTTAATAATAAAAATTTCGAGTCCGGGGTCGTCTCTAACAACTCTTAAACTCTGTTAAACAAAACAACAACTCTCTGTTAAACAAAACAACTCTTTTTTTCAATAAGGACCCCCAATTATTTTGAGGTTTTCTGAAAGGCCATCCCTCCAAACCCTTAAATACCAGTTTCAACCAGATTTATTCACAAATAAAAAAAAATTTAAAAAAATAAAAAAAAATTTAATTTTTAAAATCGTGAAATATTTTTATGGTAAACGATTCCGGTAGTAATTTTATGTAGAATGCCAATATTTCAATCGATTTCAACGAATAGTTTTTGATAAAAACGAACTTTAATCTTAAGGGGCGGTATACAGTTGCCGAATAGATACCGCGAATGTTCCTTCTCGTTCGTTTTTTTAAAAAACTATTCGGTGAAATCGATTGAAATTTTGGCTTTCTACATAAAATTATTACCGGAATCGATTACCATAAAAATATTTCACGATTTTAAAAATTAAAAACTTTTAAATTTTTTAAAAATTTTTATTTGTGAATCAATCTGGTTGAAACTGGGTATTTAAGGGTTTGGAGGGATGTCCTTTCAGAAAACCTCATAATAATTGGGGGTCCCCATTGAAAAAAAAAGTTAGTGTTTTGTTTAATATGAAGACGACCCCCTAAGGACTCGAAAATTTTATTGATTAAAGAATACTTTAAACAATGAAAAATGCCACCTCATTTGTCTTCCTAACCCAAGTGGTTCGCAAGAAATCGCAACTGAGTCGTTTTTTCCCCAACTGTACCTGGGATCTGGGATTAGTATTTGCAAAAGATGTGTTCGTTTAGATTCGCGAGGATTGCAATAATAAAATAATTTATAGTCCAAGAAAGATAAGGTTTGAAGTGGAACAATTTGTAAAAGAAAGTTTGATGGGTGATTCTTATAGGAAAATTTTTCGTAGAAAACGATGGTGAAACGTATACCAAAATTAACCGTGTCCTTTAGCCAATATGGCGGATTTTCCAAAATGGCGGTCAATCGTTTTTAACTTATTACTTCCTAAAAATTGTTAATAAAATTATAAATTTTGCAGTAAATGGTTAGAATTTAGTAGTAAAATTAATGGAGAACTGTTTTTTTCTTTTACGATAAGTCATTTATCCAATATGGCGGATTTTCCAAAATAGCGTCCACTTATGTTTATAATAAGTAAAATTCTGCTGATAAATTCGTAATTTTTACAGAATATGGTTAGAATTAAGTCATAATAATATTCATATCAGTTTCCTCTCCTCAATGTATCAAATATGGCGGATTTTTCAAAATGGCGGACAATCGTGTTTTACTTATTTGCTAAAAATCGTTAATAAAATAAAACTTTTGCAGTAAATTATTAGAATTTAGCTGCAAACATAGTATGGAACTGTTTTTTTTCTCTTACGATAAGGCATATATCCAATATGGCGGATTTTCAAAATGGCGTCCACTAATGTTTAAAATACATAAATTCTAATGATAAATTCGTAATTTCTACAGGATGGGGTTAGAATTAAGTCATAATAATATTGATAAAAGTTTCCTCCCCTCAATGTATCAAATATGGCGGATTTTCCAAAATGGTGGCCACTTATTTAGATCCTTTTTATTTTTAACGTTTTTACATATAAATAAATTTTATTTTGGCATAACATGATAAATTATATATTAAATTACCTATATAAAATGGTACATTAACCAAGATTTTGAGCTACATAGAAATAATTTCCAAAAAGGCGGCCGCATATTTCAAACTTAGTGGTAAATCGTAATTTTCTACCTTTAGCATTATTTACTCGTAAATATTAGTAAATTATAAGTATTCTGCTTATATTTTACCTAATAACATTTAATATTTCTTATTATTCAGAAAATAAAAATTAAAAATAAAAAGGATCAAAATAAGTTGCTGCCATTTCGGAAAATCCGCCATATTTGATACATTGAGGGGAGGAAACTTTTATCAATATTATTATGACCTAATTCTAACCCCATCCTGTACAAATTACGAATTTATCATTAGAATTTATGTATTTTAAACATTAGTGGACTCCATTTTGAAAATCCGCCATATTGGATATATGACTTATCGTAAGAGAAAAAAAACAGTTCCACACTATTTTTGCAACTAAATTTTAATAATTTACTGCAAAAGTTTTATTTTATTAACGATTTTTAGCAAATAAGTAAAACACGATTGTCCGCCATTTTGAAAAATCCGCCATATTTGATACATTAAGGAGAGGAAACTGATATGAATATTATTATGACTTAATTCTAACCATATTCTGTAAAAATTACGAATTTATCAGCAGAATTTTACTTAATATAAACATTAGTGGACGCGGAAAATCCGCCATATTGGATAAATGACTTATCGTAAGAGAAAAAAACAGTTCCCCATTAATTTTTCTACTAAATTCTAATCGTTTACTGCAAAATTTATAATTTTATTAACAATTTTTAGGAAGTAATAAGTTAAAACGATTGACCGCCATTTTGGAAAATCCGCCATATTGGCTAAAGGACACGGTTAATTTTGGTATACGTTTCACCATCGTTTTCTGCGGAAAATTTCCTATATGAATCACCCATCAAACTTTCTTTTACACTTTGTTCCACTTGAACCCCTTTTTTGAGCTAACTTTCTTGGACTATTAGATTCATTATTACTTGTAGTCCAAATCTACTGAAAAAAAGGGTCAAACCGGGAACAAATTGATACATTTAGTTTTTCAACGGTTTTCACTTGAGAATGACCTAAATGATAACATACTAAAAATCGGACAAAATTGGCTCGCGGGAAGTTTAATTTTTTTTAATTTTTATAAAATGGCCGAAAAAAATTTCAAAATATCAAATTATAGTAATCGAGACATTATACATGTTTATAGGCTATTTTTAAGTTCCTAATACGAATATACCATTTAAATTTAAAAAAATTCAAAATTTCAATTTTTAAAAATTAATTCAAAATTTGGAGAGTCCAAAAAATTAAAACATATCTCAAAAATTACCAAAAATTATTGCAAAAGAAGCAATTTAAACGGTTTTCTATTAGAAATTACTTAAATAATAACATACTAAAAATGGAAGAAAATCGGACACTAAAAAGTTTAATTTTTTTCAAATTTTCAATTTTTTTGGCCTCAAAAATCGACCTTTTTAAAAATTCTTGTTAAAAACGTTTGAGGCATTTTCCAAGGTCATTTTTCCATGGATGTTTTAGGTATACACCTCTATAACCTTAAAAACCACAATTGGTGATTAAATCATTAGTTAATTAATTAATTTATAAACATTAATGTTGAAAATACAGGTAAAATATTTCAATCAAGTAATACAGAAAACATTTAGACACTATTTGATAATAAATTATTTTAAAAATAATTAAATTGAAAAGAGACAAAATATCTTTTTAAAAATTTAAATTTTAAATTAATTTAAAAATTTAAATTTTTAAAAAATTTTAAATTTTGTAGTATATGCATGTGATTACTATTGGACTATTGTGTGATTCTTGATTAGTTTATATTTAAGCTTGCATTTTTACAATCGAGTTTTTCATCATATGCGATCCTGAAATTTTGTTAATGAACAAACCTTAATTATTTAATTTGAATTTTCTATCATAATAGCAAATTTAAAAAAAATTTTTGACAGTAAAGAAATTTTTTAACTTTAAAAAGCATTTAATAGGCTTATGTGAACGCCAAGGATAGCGATCCTGGTGAGGACGTGGTCAATGGATCACGTCCTCACAAATAGCAGTCTCCATGGTTACAAGATCTAAATCTTAACTGTAACCACAGTTTTAGTGCAGGTACCATGGGTCGAGGGCGTTCGTGTCGTGGGCCGCCCATTGACCTGTCTGTCTCTTATTGTCTGTTATACAACCTCCCATGCCCATAATTAATTGTAGAAATCCAATTCCCGTTATTAACAATCATCAATTTAAGCATTGTAAGAAGGAAATGTTAAGGAAATTTTGCCACTTGTTTAAGAAACAATTCAGTTCCGAAAATTTTCCATAAAAGTATTTATTCTCTTGCAAAAGTCACATTCATGGAAAATTGACGAGTTTTTTCTCAAAAATAAGTTCACATAGCGGACATCAGTTCTTTACAAGAGGATAGCTGGCTTTGGAGGCAATTCCACACTGATTATTCTTATTTCTGGACATCATGATGTATCCTTTCATTCCCCAAGTCTCTCCCCAGCTTGAAGAAATTAATTAAAGAAATTTTAAATGAATTTTTAGATAACACTATTAGGACAGTAATCGTTTAACAGCCACATACTATAAATTCAGTAAATAAACATTAAATATAAAACTAGTTGATAACATTTGTTAATTTACATTGATATATACAGGCTGTCCCATAAATGTTGGGTCACACTTCTATGGGGGATAGTAGACACCTAGACGAGTCAGAATCACATAGGATTTGGGGGTCCCAGACCAAATCCCAGGGAGTTAAAAATGGAGCGAAACCCCAAAAAAATTATCGAACAATTCAATTTGCAGAAGAACTACTATTGGTAAAAATTTAATTATGGTCTCAAAAATTGATTGTGGTTTAATATGATCTTTAAAATTATCTTAAAAGTTTTCATTTTAAAAATTTTTTTATTACAAAAAAAGTTTAAAAACCACAAAAAAATTTGAAAACTCTGCCAAAACTTTATTTTGTATTTCGAAATCCTTTCTTTTGATTTAATACTCTGAAAGATCATAGTTGAAAACCCTTATGTCCAAAGTGTCACATAAAAACCATCAATATTAAATGCTTGAGATCCTGTTAAAGCATGGTTTAAGTCCGTTTTTTGCGTCCGCTAACTGCCGTTTTGGAAACGGCTATAGGAAACCAGTTTGCGCACGTAAAAAACGAACTTTAACAGGATCTCAAGCGTTTGATATTGATGTTTTTACGTGAAACTTTGGACTTAAGGGTTTACAACTATGATATTTCAGATTATAAAATAAAAAGAAAGGATGTCGGAAAACAAAATGAGGTTTTGGCAGAATTTTCAAATTTTTTTGTGGTTTTTTAACTTTTTTCATATTGAAACAAATTTTAAAGTGAAGCCTTTTGATATAATTTTAAAGATCATATTAAATTTTTGAGACCATGTTTAAATTTTTACGGGGTGTCGCTCCATTTTTAACTCCCTGGGATTTGATCTGGGACCCCCAAATCCTATGTGATTTTGACTCGTCTAGGTGTCTACTATCCACCCCAGAAGTGTGACCCATTATTTATGGGACACCCTGTATAAATATACGGGCAAATTGATTAATTGGGCATTATTAAAAATGCCCAGAGTGGTGGAGGGCAAGTGATAAATTTCATTGAGATAAAGGCCATTGAATTTATCCCATTGCCCTCCTCCACCCTTCGGGGATTATAAATAATTCCCGATTTATCACATTGCCTGTAACATATACAGCAAACCATATTGAGCTTGTCGCAAATTTACTGTACTTATCATTTTTTAATAAAATATATAGTACTGAATATACTTGGAATTTGGTATACTTAATATTGTAGTCAAGCATTCATACTTAAAAATTATTATGCTAAATGCAATTTTAAATTGCTCCAATTGTTACTGATAAATTTTAATTAACTTTTTACCTGTTTTTAACGAGCCAGTAGTCAACCCCATCTAAAGTTCCGTATCCAACGATTAAAACTGAGTGGTTTTGGACATCTATTCTGCATGTTGGCTCATCGTACACACCATTCCTAGAAATAAATTTAGTTTACTTCAATTCAATACGTAAATAAAAGTCTTCATAGAAAATGTCTCCTTTTATTGAGTTGAACAGCATCAAGGGGTTTACACTAACACCAGGTTAACATCAGGTTATCCACCTTAACCTAAATAAACATTTTGAATATATACTAAATTACAAGCTTTTTTTTAAAATGACGTCACGGAAAGATCATCTGTAGTAACATCTGTAGCATGGTAAAATCTGACTCGCAGAATTAAGTGCATAATTTTACTCGAAATTCAGACATTATAATCAAACATAGTAAAGCGAAACTCGTTTTACGATGCTGAATCATCCAATGTAGATATTGCATAAGATTTTTTAAATTAAAATTATCTCTACACATTGTTTCCCAGAAATAGTAAAATTCTGATAAATAATCTAATTTGCCTCACTTGTAAAATCCAAAACCTGGTCCGGTCGAGTCAATAAAAGCTGAAATTGGTCCCACAGTTGCCACGGCTTGCTTCAAGGCTTCTTCATCTCCAGATGGAATATCTACGAATCCAGTGCAGTTGGCTTCATCGCCTTTTCCAACAAATTGACATTTATCGGTCTAGAAAGGATTGGTTATTTTAATCCTAATATATATTATTCAATATGTCATAAATATTAAAATTAACTATTTCAATAAAACAAAAGATACAGGTGGAAAATAAATTAACATTTAGTAAGTCATTTCTCTTCAGTTTCCAGTTCATAAAATCAGATTTCATGGTTGACTAATAAAATGGACTTTATTTTTCATTATAAAAGAATTCAGTTTCCTGTATGCATAGAATTAAGAACTTTTAACCAACTTTCCAAAAATGATTTTTCAGTATTAAGTAAACCTACTTTTTGAGAGGTATTTTGAAGCTACTATTTTAATTAATTTTAAATATGCTTTTATTTATTTTTCAGATTATTTTAAGTTGGCAATAGTAAAATATCAATGTTCTAGAAGAAAAAAAATTTTATGTTAGTTCAATTGAGACTGAAGCAATCAGCATGGTATAATTTCAAGAAATAATTTGAACTTGTTTAGCTAATTTGGGGGATTTGTAATTAGTGAGAATGTTTTTTACAAGGTGTTAATAAATTGACTTTTTTATTTAGTGGTGTTCGCAATTTAGAGTAGTGACAAAAGGGGTTTTTTCTTCTAAAATTGCTTTCCTCAGTTTCTTCCAGAAAAAAAAACCTTTAAGTTTTCAACACAAGGAGTTTTTTTTAATTCGTGTATAAAACATGAACTTTTTAGTTACGTATGGACAATCGGGCCATCGGGTGGCGCGATCCACCGGTGGCCCACACCACAACGCTTTATCGGGTGGCGCCGCCAGATGAAGCGTTGTGGTGCGGGCCACCGGTGGACCGCGCAACCCGATGAGACAGTCTAGCGTGGGCCACCGGTGGACCGCGCCGCCCGATGAGGCAGTCTAGTGCGGGTCACCGGTGGACCGGGCTGGCATGAACGTGTTAAGGAACCCAGTTAATATTTATGTGTCGCATTTTTATGCAAGAGGGTAAGAAAGTAAGTATTTGAAGTAAAATATGCCTCAGTTACAAGCTTATCTTGTGTTATACAGTGTTGCTTATACAGTGTTGAAATATAATATAAGCTTAATTTGCCTGTTTGAAAATAGTAAAATGCAGTTTTTACTGTCTCTGGCACTCGCCTTCCTATAAAAATTTTGATTGGCATTCCAGTACCTAAGGTTGGACCACACTGCTTTAGGACATTAACCCTCTAATGCCCACTAAAAGAACTAACTAAACAATGGAATTACATTGTTTGTCTTATTCATGAAGTTTGGGGTTCAAATAAAATTAAAATACCAAAATAGTTTAATTTAATATTTAAATTTTAAAAATAATTTTAAAAAAATATAGCACCTGAAGGTGAAATTATTGCTGCTATACAATAACTAATAAATTGAACTATAAATACACTGAAAACTTCTTCTTCATGCCAAAATTTAGAGTTAAACTTATCATATTCGCTACCATGGATATTAGAGAGTTAAACAAGCAATATGATCATTAATGGAAAATACTTTTTAAGTAATCTAAAAAATTCAAAACCTATGAAAGAATAAGTAGTCAAATTAATTAAGGATCGATAATGAAAAAACGTGGTTCAAAATTACCCATTGAAGCTCCTTCACAGCCAACGATCGCCACGGGCATGAAGACGACTGTCCCCATGGGCACGAAGATGATCCACACGGGCATCTAGCCGACGATCCACATGGGCACGAGGACGACGCTCCGCAAGGACACGCAGCCGATCCACACGGGCACCGATCGGACGATCCGCACGGGCAGGAAGACGACGCTCCACACGGGCACGGAGCTGATCCACACGGGCACAAAGCCGACGATCCACACGGGCAAGAAGACGATGCTCCGCAACGGCACTCAGACGTTCCGCACGGGCATGAAGAAGACGACCCACATGGGCAAGAAGACGACGATCCACAACGGCACTCAGACGATCCGCACGGGCACGAAGACGATGACCCGCATGGGCACGAAGACGACGATCCGCACCGGCACGCAGCCGATCCGCATGGGCAGGAAGATGACGACCCGCACGGGCACGAAGACGATGCTCCGCATGGGCAAGCAGCAGAACCGCAGGGGCACAAAGCCGACGACCCACACGGGCACGAAGACGACGCTCCGCATGGGCAAGCAGCTGATCCGCACGGGCACCTAGACGATGACCCACACGGACACGCGGACGACCTTCCACACGGGCACGAATCCCATGATCCAAACGGCCACGCAGCCGACGTTACCCCCGCACCCGGGCACGCAGCCGATGACCCCCACGGGCACGCAGCCGATGATCCACATATGCACGCACCCGATCCGCACGGGCAAGCAGCCGACGAGCCGCATGGACACGCAGCTGACGATCCGCACGGGCAGGCAGCCGATCCGCAAGGGCAATTAGCCGACGAACCGCACGGACACGAAGCCGAGGATCCACACGGGCACGCACCCGATCCGCACGGGCAATTAGCCGACGAACCGCACGGACATGAAGCTGAGGATCCGCAGGGGCACGCACCCGATCCGCACGGGCAATTAGCCGACGATGCACAAGGACACGCAGCCGAGGATCCGCACGGGCACGCTCCCGATCCACATGGGCAATTAGCCGACGATCCACATGGACATGCAGCCGACGATCCACATGGACACGCAGCCACAAGGGTGGATCCGCACTAGAGTGGTCACAAAAAATCAACTTTCGAATTTCTCAGGTCCTTCTCTAGTCTACTAGCATACTAGTTGAACCTCAAACAAATAACAATAAAAGGTTTTTTAACGCTTTTGACGCAGGAATAACCTTAATTATACTAAAATCGGACAAAATCGAAACTTGGGAAATTTAATTTTTAAAACAACAAAAAATAAAAATTCAAAAATAATAATAATAATAATAATAATAATAATAATAATAATAATAATAATAATAATAATAATAATAATAATAATAATAATAATAATAATAATAATAATAATAATAATAATAATAATAATGATAATAAAAATAAATTTTAATAATATATGCATGTGATACATGTTTATGGGTTATTTTTGATTTTTGAGTGCTTAAACCGAATATTACCTTTAGTTTGGATGTTTGAAATTTATAAATAGTGAGCTGTATGAAAAAAGACCCCCCCTCAAAACCCAAAAAATATAAAAAGGGATAAATCCCGTCGTAATGTAACTCTTTAAAACTAACTCTTTTGCTCAACAAAATCACGTACTTTCTTAGCGTTAGTTATAATTTTTTTCTTTAGTGTCTGATTCGATAGCTTTAATAAACATTTACTTTTTAGACTGCTGGTGACTAGAACATAGAGCCCCAATTTCAATTGCAGTTTGGTCCGATGGTGATATACGTTACCGTACATGAAAACACACTACGCGTTATCAGTCACATGTTTTTTCTCGACTTTTAAATTAAAATATTTAATTACTTGTAAACTTTTTTTGAAAAATTGACAAAAATATTTCATTTTACCCTACAGAAAACGTTACGGAACACTTGAATGTTCATGAAAATCTGACACATGCAACTTCCTTATTGGGCAGAGTCACTCTTGTGCTATACTTATCAGGTACTTATGAGTGGAACTGGATATGTCCATAATAGTAATAAAGTATATTTGGATCTAGTAAGTAGTAGGGGCCCCACTATGTGCCACGGAAGTGACGTCACATCACGTGACCGGAAGTGGGCGTGGCCTGTGACGTCAGAGGGCGTGGCTTATGACGTCAGAGGGCGTGGCCTGTGACGTCACCTATTGTCTCAATTACTTAATTACCCCTAATTAATTAATTAACCCTAATTAGTTAATTACCCCTAATTGGATGATTTATGACCCTAATTAAGTGATCTATGACGTCATGGTTGAGTTGTTTACCTGCTGCTGGTAGGGGGCGCTGCGATATTTTCTATTTTACATTTTGGACTTTTTTTCGTTTTAAAGTTTGGTTTTTATGGAATGGCAACGGTATTTACCTTTGGATATTTTAATGACTGTGACGTCATTAAAACATGTTCGAACAGGGACCAACACGTTCAAGACAGGATGTTCACAGAAATTTATTAATTCACAGGACATGTATTTTATTTCAGCTTGATTTATTATTTCCTTAATTATTATTAAAATATTAATTTCACAGGATTTTTTTCAGCCTCATTTATATTAATTAATAAATTATTAAATTATTAGAAATAATATTTTTTAAAATGGATTTTTTTTTTTAACTTACCAACACAAGGCAATCACTTTTATTGGCAGATCAAAGTACTTGCAGTTTTTTTTATTTAACTAAACTTTTCATTTTTTATGTTACATTTAGGGAATATACGATTTTTTCATTTGCTACCCAACAAAGTTTCATTCTTTTCGAACATGAATCGTGGAGGACAAGCCAATCGTATTGTAGGATACATTGTTTCAACCAATGAGAACGTTCCCCGGTTATCGTTTAAAATTTCTCCTCAATACTCATATAATAGTAACAAAATCGCTTAATTTGATAATAATAATACTTTTTCATAAATTATTTTTAAAATTGCCTTTTTTAACTCACCAGCACTTGACAATCACTTTCATATTTTGGGGAAAGTATTTGTTCGAACAATGACGAACTCGTTCAAGACAGGACTAGAGCCTAATCACGCATCTTTCGTGTAGGAATACACTTGAGCGGGAAATTAAAACGGTATGACGTCATTGAAACATGTTCGAACAGGTTCAAGACAGGACTAGAGCCTAATTACACATTCAAACCGATTATTGATTTCACTTTAAAAGCAAGTGTGACATACTTCAATCCTATACAAAGGTCTTGTCGATTTTTAATATATTTAATTAACTAAAATTTTTGAAAACTTTTCATATCTATTTTGGATTTAGATCTATTCCCATGGTATCCCCCTATAGTTACACAGCTGCAACGATACTATTCACATACACTACCCCACATGACAATAGGAGAAGTCAATTTTCCAGACAATATACCTTTTCTCAAGACTACTGTAATATGTCTAAATTGAGTGAACGACTTTTTTGAAGTTCACCGCTCCATGCAGGTTTGAATGGTCCAGACGTCACCACTCCGTCTGATAGCCTGTAGTAAAAGGTTACATGAATAGCATCACAAGATACCGAAAAATCTTATAATGGGAGGGGATATGTAAACGCTCCACTTAAAGGGCGATAAAACGACGTATTTGTATAGGGGCGGCAAACTACAACAAATACGTGTGCTTTGGCTTTTGTTAACAAATAGAACCGCACGTGGCAGTCGTGCCTTCCAAAGTGGACCATAAAGAGGTGTGAATAGCCAGCGCAGTCACCATCGAAAGGAGCGAACAATAAAGAGAGGGTTAGAGATAGCGGTGAGGTTTCTTTGATATAGCAAACACGTTCCAACACCCTGAAAGTTAATTATTATTTTACAACTTCGATTAAAATTACTAACTATGTTCATATTGGATAAGATTTTAACATTTTAAGCAATTTTAAAAACAAAATATACTTTTATTACGAGTTCTGTTCGAGGAGTTAATTTTTCATAGAATGTTAGGAACATTCAAGTTAAAAATGATAAATACATTAAATTGCATAGTTAATTTTCACTATAATTCAATTGAAGATATTACTTATTTTATTCGCAAAGAAGCTTTTTCTGGTTTTAAACATGAGAATATATGATTAATCACCTAAACAAAAACTATTCCAATGCACTTTTTCTGGAAGCATTGTATGAATTAGAGAATTTTTATAACAAATTGTAAAACATGTACGATTTTCCCAACAGTTGAAGAAAATTTCCATCGTTAACCTTTTATTTATAGTACGCTATGATGCTATCACTACAAGTACATACACTACATACATTCATTTTATTATTAACTTTTACTATATTTATTAAAATTGTAATACTTTTTCATATACTAAAGAGAACTGCATTGATTATTTTTTTCAATTCATTAAATGGTTACGTTGAACATTTTCAACCTTATTTTTGAAAATAATAATAACAAATGTATACATACATTTTGCTATGAATAAAAAAATATTACTCAATATATTCTTCTCATGTTAATATTATAGTTTGAGTGTAAATGCAACAGAAGTTGTAAACTCGGGCCATGAAAAAACTTCACAGTAAAATATGAGAAAATACTTAAACTTTTTTAACCCATCTGCTATACTTTCTCTACAAGAATTTCCCCATCCACTATACATTTTACAAACAATTTATATTATTCACTAAAGCAAAGCAAACAAAATAAAACATATAAACTATAACATATGAAAGATATACTTTTCCATAAATTTTGGATATATAGACTTCTCTTACCTAAAACCTTCTTGCACCTATAATCCATATCGAAAGTTAAACTATTCTAATAAAAAAATTAAAGGCAGGGCCTGATCATTGCCTAGGCCTACAAGGCCCGGGGCCTTGGGCCCATGATTTTAAAGGGCCCCAAATTGTCTGAAAAGCATAAATTTTGTTTCATAACAGCTACGTCAATATTTTTGTAGTAATTGTATAATTTGTTTATACACAAGAAACCCTTTGGAATTTATCATAGGGCAGTAGTTTGATTGTAGTAGTCACCAGAGACCCAGTAGTTCACCCAAAGTGATTTTATTTAAGTAAACCAAATAATTTATCATTATCAAACCGCAATCAATTATACGCGCAGTCCATTTCAAAATGAGTGATGTCCTTCCAAAGTTGAAATAACTCTTTTTTACAATTTACAACTATTTTTTTCTTAATATTTTGCCATGAAAGGGCCCCCTAAAGTATCTGGGCCTTGGGCCCCAACTTGCCATGATCGGGCCCTGATTAAAGGGGGATACATAACTCAAAAGGAAGTACACATTATAAAACCAAGAAATTCATTATAAAATCTAAAAACTCTGGTAAAAATGAAGACTACCTACTACAGAAAAAAAATAACTAAGATCTTTGTTAAACTAAAGGTAAAAACTTTGTTAGAAATGAAAATGAAAAAACACAAAAGCATTATACAATAAAAGGAATCTTATAACATTCTAAACTAAAATTTTGCTAAAAATTCAGATAAAGACACTACAAAACTAAAATCTTTTGTTAAAAACAAAAACCCAACATGATTAAAGCCCGTATTTTTTTCAGATATTTATTAATTGAGGACACATGCCGCCATCTAGATAATAGACGTTGTATTAAATTAGAGTCACCTCACATGAATAAATATTTAACCGATTGTTAATAAGCGTCGTTTCAACAGGTTCGAACAAGTACAAACTTGTTCAAGACAGAGCCCAACGAGTTTAAAGCCCAATTACACAATTGTAGCGTAAGAATACAGTTTATCGTCCAATGAAAATCGTAGGATAGTCACGTCATCTGGTTTCAACCAGTAAGAGCATTTCCACAGGTTGTCGTCATCAACCCCTAACACTAGTGGACGAGATGAATGGAAAAAAAAACTCAAACCTGTTAAACCTGTTCAAACCTGCATTCGCTGTCTGTTTTTCTTTCAGCTAAGTTGATTGTGAATTTCTTCCTGTAACGAAAAATAAGTCTTGAGTGAAGGGAACTTACCTCGAATGCTACTAATTTCAATCACTAGCCTTCTTCGCTGACTAATCTACTAATATTCTCTGTAAACGATAGGAATCATACCTATTCACCGGAACACCAACAGCCTGCTCCTTCAAGCATCTTGTGTCTACCTCAATCACCCTTAGTTACTTTCACCAAAGAGAAAATACTACTATTCACCTGAAGATCAGCAACTTGCTTGATCCTACATCTTAATCATCCTCGGCTACAGTGTCTTCAAATTTTTCAGCTCTCCATCTCTTAAAGACCACACAAACCGTTTCATCTGCCCTTCTTGTGACTCTTGACGTATTCATTCTATTCTATATCATGCCTTCCGTTGTGATTGACTTTGAAGGGTTTCAACTGGCACCCAATAACTATATTGTGAAAGAACTAGCTTTTTGTTCTCTGGAAGTGAACTCATTATCCGGACATTTCTTCTCCAAACCTCCACATGATAATTTAATTAAGGATCAGAAGCGATCTTATGACTGGGTCACTCAGAATATTCATGGAATTGATTGGAGCTATGGTAAGCTACCCTATTCGAAATTGAAATCTGTTATTTGTTTTATTTTTGAAATGTATGATAAAATTCATGTAAAAGGATTGCAAAAGAAAAAGTTTCTTGAATTTCTATGTAATAGAACATGTTACAACTTTGAAGACT
Organism: Tetragnatha versicolor; assembly: GCA_024610705.1. Lineage (NCBI taxonomy): Eukaryota > Metazoa > Arthropoda > Arachnida > Araneae > Tetragnathidae > Tetragnatha > Tetragnatha versicolor. The sequence continues at coordinate 18,918,202 of JANDEH010000007.1, read as the reverse complement.
TTTTCACGGATAACATCCCTAAGGAGTTATTCAAAAAAACTTGCTCATTTCACAATATTTTTTACTCCAAACATTGTGCCGTAGCAAAGGTAAATGTTTACGCTAACATCTTGAGAGGTATGGAAGATGAACTGTTGCAAAAATTCGTGACGAAATTGTAAAGTAATTATAGAAAGTGTATATATATAAAAAATGTGTAAATAAAATATTTCAAGTATTATTTTTTATTCACTGTCTCTACACCTAGAGAAAATATAAAAAAAGATATGTGTAATTATTTTCATTACTATAACCATATCAAATGTTATTTACCATGTAACTAACTTGATGGTTTGTTTTACAATGGTTGAAATTACTAGTTTTGTTGACAATGGATAAGATTTTTGAGTGTTTTAAGCAAATTAAAATATACTTTTATATGAGTTGAACTATATTAAATGAAAGAGGAACTCTTGACTCAAGTTCTGTAAGAGGAGTTGATTTTATGCAAACATTCAAGTTAAAATAAAACTAAAATCTTTGTTAAATTAACTTAGATTAACTTAGAAACTATAGAACTGTAAACTTTGCTTAAAATAAAGACAAATGCAGAAAAAATAACTTAACTTTTGTTAAAAATTAAGACAAGCACTGAAAAATAACTGAAAACTTTATAAATAAACACTAAACCCTACAACAAAAAATACAATTACAAAAACTTAAACACACTGCAAAACTAAAATCTTTGTAAAAATAAAAACTAGAAAACGAAAAACTTTACAAGAAATGAAAACATACACTGAAAAACTAAAATCTTTGTTAAATATAAAAAACTAAAAAACTTAAAAAAACTTATGTTAAAATTAAGACAAATACTGAAAAATATCTGAAAACTTTATAAAATGAACACTAAAACCTACAACAAAATTACAATTTAAAAACTTAAACACCTTACAAAAATAAAATCTTAAATATAAACTAGAAAACGAAAAACTTTACAAGAAATAAAACTTATTCATTCTAATACGTAAAATTTACATGAAATAAAAACTTATACACTACAAAACTAAAATGTTTGTTTAAAAACTATAAAAAGAAAAACTTTACAAGAAATGAAAACTTATTCACTGAAAATCTAAAATATTTGTTAAATATAAAAACTTAGGAACTGTAAAACTGAAAACTTTTGATTAAAATAAAAACGAATGCAGAAAAATAACTTAAAACTTTATTAAATGAACACTAAAGTCTACAACAAAATTATAATATTAAACTTAAACACACTTCAAAACTAAAATCTTTGTTAAAAATAAAAACTAGGAAACAAAAAATTGAAAACTTTTTAAAATTAAGACAATTGCAGAAAAAATAACTTAATACTTTGTTAAATATAAAACCTTTATAAAAAAAGAAATACTTCTTGTTGAAAATAAATAAAAAACTTTGCAAAAAATTTACAAGAAAAAAATACACTAAAAACTTTACCAAAAGGAAATAATTACTAAAACTTTAACAAAAAGAAATACTTAGAAACTAAAAACTTTGTTAAAATAAAGGCAAATGCAGAAAAATATCAATAGAAATAAAAAGTTACACTATAAAACTTAAAAGTAAGACGAACACAAAAAAATATCTGAAAAATAAAAACTAAAACCTACAACAAAATTACAATATAAAACTTAAACACACTACAAAACTAAAATATTTGTTAAAAATAAAAACTATAAAACGAAAAACTTTACAAGAAATAAAAACTTATACATTAAAAGACTAAAATATTTGTTAAATATAAAAACTTAGAAGCTAAGAAACTAAAAACTTTTGTGAATAAAAAATTGAATACAGAAAAATTTTAAAAATAAATAAAAACTTCGACAAAAATATTATAAGAAAAGAAAAGTTACACTAAAAACTCAAAACTTTTATAAAAAAAAGAAATACTTCGTGTTAACAATAAATAAAACTTTTTGAAAAAATAAAAAACTTTACCAAAAGAAATAATTAATAAAAACTTTAACAAAAAAGAAATACTTAGAAACTATAAAACTAAAATATTTGTTAAAAATAAAAACTTTAAAAATAAATAAAACTTTGAAAAAATTTTACAAGAAATAAAGTTACACTAAAAAACTTTATCAAAAAAAATACTTAATAAAAACTTTAACAAAAAGAAATACTTCGAAACTATAAAACTAAAATATTTGTTAAAAATAAAAACTTAGAAACTATGAAACTGAAAACTTTGTTAAAATTATAAACGAATAAAGAAAAATAAATAAATATCACAAGAAATAAAAAATTACACTAATAACAAACAAAAAGAAACACTTAAAATTATAAAACTTAAAACTTTTTGTTAAAAATAAAATAAAAACTTTGAAAAAAATATTACAACAAATGAAAAGTTACACTAAAAATAAAAACATTATCAAAAAGAAATACTTGTTAAAATAAATAGAACTTTGAAAAAAAATTTACAAGAAATATAAAATTACACTAAAAACTTTACCCAAACAAAATACTTAAAATTATAAAAATAAAAATATTGCTGAAAAACATAGACGAACACTGTAAGAAACTAAAAACAACAGAAAATGAAAAATTACAGAAAATGAAAAGTTAACTCTAAAACGAAAAACTTTCCTAAAAAATAACAAAATACACTTTTAAGCTAAAACCTTGTTAAAAAGTTTAAAAAATGTTAAAATATAAAAACTGAAAAATATTACAAAACATAGAAACTCATGCATTATAAAAGTAATGTAATAAAAGAACTAAAAACTTCATAAAGACAATTCTGAAAACCAAAAAAAACCTCATACTTGTAAAAAAATTAGAAGGCTTCAACAGGTTCACATACCCTTCGTTGAGAACCTTTTTTCTTATTATGAAAACACAGTGGGGTGAAAACTCCTTCATAATAAAGGACATTTAAAATCTAAACTTTAGATTTTTCAGCCCACTTTTTACATAATAATTTAAAAAATTAGTTCTCAACGAAGGGCATGTGAACCTATTGAAGTCTTCTAATTTTTTTACAAGTATGAGGTTTTTTTTGGTTTTCAGAATTGTCTTTATGAAGTTTTTAGTTCTTTTATTACATTACTTTTATAATGCATGAGTTTCTATGTTTTGTAATATTTTTCAGTTTTTATATTTTAACATTTTTTAAACTTTTTAACAAGGTTTTAGCTTAAAAGTGTATTTTGTTATTTTTTAGGAAAGTTTTTCGTTTTAGAGTTAACTTTTCATTTTCTGTAATTTTTCATTTTCTGTTGTTTTTAGTTTCTTACAGTGTTCGTCTATGTTTTTCAGCAATATTTTTATTTTTATAATTTTAAGTATTTTGTTTGGGTAAAGTTTTTAGTGTAATTTTATATTTCTTGTAAAATTTTTTTCAAAGTTCTATTTATTTTAACAAGTATTTCTTTTTGATAATGTTTTTATTTTTAGTGTAACTTTTCATTTGTTGTAATATTTTTTTCAAAGTTTTTATTTTATTTTTAACAAAAAGTTTTAAGTTTTATAATTTTAAGTGTTTCTTTTTGTTTGTTATTAGTGTAATTTTTTATTTCTTGTGATATTTATTTATTTTTCTTTATTCGTTTATAATTTTAACAAAGTTTTCAGTTTCATAGTTTCTAAGTTTTTATTTTTAACAAATATTTTAGTTTTATAGTTTCGAAGTATTTCTTTTTGTTAAAGTTTTTATTAAGTATTTTTTTTATAAAGTTTTTTAGTGTAACTTTATTTCTTGTAAAATTTTTTCAAAGTTTTATTTATTTTTAAAGTTTTTATTTTTAACAAATATTTTAGTTTTATAGTTTCTAAGTATTTCTTTTTTGTTAAAGTTTTTATTAATTATTTCTTTTGGTAAAGTTTTTTATTTTTTCAAAAAGTTTTATTTATTGTTAACACGAAGTATTTCTTTTTTTTATAAAAGTTTTGAGTTTTTAGTGTAACTTTTCTTTCCTTATAATATTTTTGTCGAAGTTTTTATTTATTTTTAAAATTTTTCTGTATTCAATTTTTTATTCACAAAAGTTTTTAGTTTCTTAGCTTCTAAGTTTTTATATTTAACAAATATTTTAGTCTTTTAATGTTTAAGTTTTTATTTCTTGTAAAGTTTTTCGTTTTATAGTTTTTATTTTTAACAAATATTTTAGTTTTGTAGTGTGTTTAAGTTTTATATTGTAATTTTGTTGTAGGTTTTAGTTTTTATTTTTCAGATATTTTTTTGTGTTCGTCTTACTTTTAAGTTTTATAGTGTAACTTTTTATTTCTATTGATATTTTTCTGCATTTGCCTTTATTTTAACAAAGTTTTTAGTTTCTAAGTATTTCTTTTTGTTAAAGTTTTAGTAATTATTTCCTTTTGGTAAAGTTTTTAGTGTATTTTTTTCTTGTAAATTTTTTGCAAAGTTTTTTATTTATTTTCAACAAGAAGTATTTCTTTTTTTATAAAGGTTTTATATTTAACAAAGTATTAAGTTATTTTTTCTGCAATTGTCTTAATTTTAAAAAGTTTTCAATTTTTTGTTTCCTAGTTTTTATTTTTAACAAAGATTTTAGTTTTGAAGTGTGTTTAAGTTTAATATTATAATTTTGTTGTAGACTTTAGTGTTCATTTAATAAAGTTTTAAGTTATTTTTCTGCATTCGTTTTTATTTTAATCAAAAGTTTTCAGTTTTACAGTTCCTAAGTTTTTATATTTAACAAATATTTTAGATTTTCAGTGAATAAGTTTTCATTTCTTGTAAAGTTTTTCTTTTTATAGTTTTTAAACAAACATTTTAGTTTTGTAGTGTATAAGTTTTTATTTCATGTAAATTTTACGTATTAGAATGAATAAGTTTTATTTCTTGTAAAGTTTTTCGTTTTCTAGTTTATATTTAAGATTTTATTTTTGTAAGGTGTTTAAGTTTTTAAATTGTAATTTTGTTGTAGGTTTTAGTGTTCATTTTATAAAGTTTTCAGATATTTTTCAGTATTTGTCTTAATTTTAACATAAGTTTTTTTAAGTTTTTTAGTTTTTTATATTTAACAAAGATTTTAGTTTTTCAGTGTATGTTTTCATTTCTTGTAAAGTTTTTCGTTTTCTAGTTTTTATTTTTACAAAGATTTTAGTTTTGCAGTGTGTTTAAGTTTTTGTAATTGTATTTTTTGTTGTAGGGTTTAGTGTTTATTTATAAAGTTTTCAGTTATTTTTCAGTGCTTGTCTTAATTTTTAACAAAAGTTAAGTTATTTTTTCTGCATTTGTCTTTATTTTAAGCAAAGTTTACAGTTCTATAGTTTCTAAGTTAATCTAAGTTAATTTAACAAAGATTTTAGTTTTATTTTAACTTGAATGTTTGCATAAAATCAACTCCTCTTACAGAACTTGAGTCAAGAGTTCCTCTTTCATTTAATATAGTTCAACTCATATAAAAGTATATTTTAATTTGCTTAAAACACTCAAAAATCTTATCCATTGTCAACAAAACTAGTAATTTCAACCATTGTAAAACAAACCATCAAGTTAGTTACATGGTAAATAACATTTGATATGGTTATAGTAATGAAAATAATTACACATATCTTTTTTTATATTTTCTCTAGGTGTAGAGACAGTGAATAAAAAATAATACTTGAAATATTTTATTTACACATTTTTTATATATATACACTTTCTATAATTACTTTACAATTTCGTCACGAATTTTTGCAACAGTTCATCTTCCATACCTCTCAAGATGTTAGCGTAAACATTTACCTTTGCTACGGCACAATGTTTGGAGTAAAAAATATTGTGAAATGAGCAAGTTTTTTTGAATAACTCCTTAGGGATGTTATCCGTGAAAAAGTCTTCAAAGTTGTAACATGTTCTATTACATAGAAATTCAAGAAACTTTTTCTTTTGCAATCCTTTTACATGAATTTTATCATACATTTCAAAAATAAAACAAATAACAGATTTCAATTTCGAATAGGGTAGCTTACCATAGCTCCAATCAATTCCATGAATATTCTGAGTGACCCAGTCATAAGATCGCTTCTGATCCTTAATTAAATTATCATGTGGAGGTTTGGAGAAGAAATGTCCGGATAATGAGTTCACTTCCAGAGAACAAAAAGCTAGTTCTTTCACAATATAGTTATTGGGTGCCAGTTGAAACCCTTCAAAGTCAATCACAACGGAAGGCATGATATAGAATAGAATGAATACGTCAAGAGTCACAAGAAGGGCAGATGAAACGGTTTGTGTGGTCTTTAAGAGATGGAGAGCTGAAAAATTTGAAGACACTGTAGCCGAGGATGATTAAGATGTAGGATCAAGCAAGTTGCTGATCTTCAGGTGAATAGTAGTATTTTCTCTTTGGTGAAAGTAACTAAGGGTGATTGAGGTAGACACAAGATGCTTGAAGGAGCAGGCTGTTGGTGTTCCGGTGAATAGGTATGATTCCTATCGTTTACAGAGAATATTAGTAGATTAGTCAGCGAAGAAGGCTAGTGATTGAAATTAGTAGCATTCGAGGTAAGTTCCCTTCACTCAAGACTTATTTTTCGTTACAGGAAGAAATTCACAATCAACTTAGCTGAAAGAAAAACAGACAGCGAATGCAGGTTTGAACAGGTTTAACAGGTTTGAGTTTTTTTTTCCATTCATCTCGTCCACTAGTGTTAGGGGTTGATGACGACAACCTGTGGAAATGCTCTTACTGGTTGAAACCAGATGACGTGACTATCCTACGATTTTCATTGGACGATAAACTGTATTCTTACGCTACAATTGTGTAATTGGGCTTTAAACTCGTTGGGCTCTGTCTTGAACAAGTTTGTACTTGTTCGAACCTGTTGAAACGACGCTTATTAACAATCGGTTAAATATTTATTCATGTGAGGTGACTCTAATTTAATACAACGTCTATTATCTAGATGGCGGCATGTGTCCTCAATTAATAAATATCTGAAAAAAATACGGGCTTTAATCATGTTGGGTTTTTGTTTTTAACAAAAGATTTTAGTTTTGTAGTGTCTTTATCTGAATTTTTAGCAAAATTTTAGTTTAGAATGTTATAAGATTCCTTTTATTGTATAATGCTTTTGTGTTTTTTCATTTTCATTTCTAACAAAGTTTTTACCTTTAGTTTAACAAAGATCTTAGTTATTTTTTTTCTGTAGTAGGTAGTCTTCATTTTTACCAGAGTTTTTAGATTTTATAATGAATTTCTTGGTTTTATAATGTGTACTTCCTTTTGAGTTATGTATCCCCCTTTAATCAGGGCCCGATCATGGCAAGTTGGGGCCCAAGGCCCAGATACTTTAGGGGGCCCTTTCATGGCAAAATATTAAGAAAAAAATAGTTGTAAATTGTAAAAAAGAGTTATTTCAACTTTGGAAGGACATCACTCATTTTGAAATGGACTGCGCGTATAATTGATTGCGGTTTGATAATGATAAATTATTTGGTTTACTTAAATAAAATCACTTTGGGTGAACTACTGGGTCTCTGGTGACTACTACAATCAAACTACTGCCCTATGATAAATTCCAAAGGGTTTCTTGTGTATAAACAAATTATACAATTACTACAAAAATATTGACGTAGCTGTTATGAAACAAAATTTATGCTTTTCAGACAATTTGGGGCCCTTTAAAATCATGGGCCCAAGGCCCCGGGCCTTGTAGGCCTAGGCAATGATCAGGCCCTGCCTTTAATTTTTTTATTAGAATAGTTTAACTTTCGATATGGATTATAGGTGCAAGAAGGTTTTAGGTAAGAGAAGTCTATATATCCAAAATTTATGGAAAAGTATATCTTTCATATGTTATAGTTTATATGTTTTATTTTGTTTGCTTTGCTTTAGTGAATAATATAAATTGTTTGTAAAATGTATAGTGGATGGGGAAATTCTTGTAGAGAAAGTATAGCAGATGGGTTAAAAAAGTTTAAGTATTTTCTCATATTTTACTGTGAAGTTTTTTCATGGCCCGAGTTTACAACTTCTGTTGCATTTACACTCAAACTATAATATTAACATGAGAAGAATATATTGAGTAATATTTTTTTATTCATAGCAAAATGTATGTATACATTTGTTATTATTATTTTCAAAAATAAGGTTGAAAATGTTCAACGTAACCATTTAATGAATTGAAAAAAATAATCAATGCAGTTCTCTTTAGTATATGAAAAAGTATTACAATTTTAATAAATATAGTAAAAGTTAATAATAAAATGAATGTATGTAGTGTATGTACTTGTAGTGATAGCATCATAGCGTACTATAAATAAAAGGTTAACGATGGAAATTTTCTTCAACTGTTGGGAAAATCGTACATGTTTTACAATTTGTTATAAAAATTCTCTAATTCATACAATGCTTCCAGAAAAAGTGCATTGGAATAGTTTTTGTTTAGGTGATTAATCATATATTCTCATGTTTAAAACCAGAAAAAGCTTCTTTGCGAATAAAATAAGTAATATCTTCAATTGAATTATAGTGAAAATTAACTATGCAATTTAATGTATTTATCATTTTTAACTTGAATGTTCCTAACATTCTATGAAAAATTAACTCCTCGAACAGAACTCGTAATAAAAGTATATTTTGTTTTTAAAATTGCTTAAAATGTTAAAATCTTATCCAATATGAACATAGTTAGTAATTTTAATCGAAGTTGTAAAATAATAATTAACTTTCAGGGTGTTGGAACGTGTTTGCTATATCAAAGAAACCTCACCGCTATCTCTAACCCTCTCTTTATTGTTCGCTCCTTTCGATGGTGACTGCGCTGGCTATTCACACCTCTTTATGGTCCACTTTGGAAGGCACGACTGCCACGTGCGGTTCTATTTGTTAACAAAAGCCAAAGCACACGTATTTGTTGTAGTTTGCCGCCCCTATACAAATACGTCGTTTTATCGCCCTTTAAGTGGAGCGTTTACATATCCCCTCCCATTATAAGATTTTTCGGTATCTTGTGATGCTATTCATGTAACCTTTTACTACAGGCTATCAGACGGAGTGGTGACGTCTGGACCATTCAAACCTGCATGGAGCGGTGAACTTCAAAAAAGTCGTTCACTCAATTTAGACATATTACAGTAGTCTTGAGAAAAGGTATATTGTCTGGAAAATTGACTTCTCCTATTGTCATGTGGGGTAGTGTATGTGAATAGTATCGTTGCAGCTGTGTAACTATAGGGGGATACCATGGGAATAGATCTAAATCCAAAATAGATATGAAAAGTTTTCAAAAATTTTAGTTAATTAAATATATTAAAAATCGACAAGACCTTTGTATAGGATTGAAGTATGTCACACTTGCTTTTAAAGTGAAATCAATAATCGGTTTGAATGTGTAATTAGGCTCTAGTCCTGTCTTGAACCTGTTCGAACATGTTTCAATGACGTCATACCGTTTTAATTTCCCGCTCAAGTGTATTCCTACACGAAAGATGCGTGATTAGGCTCTAGTCCTGTCTTGAACGAGTTCGTCATTGTTCGAACAAATACTTTCCCCAAAATATGAAAGTGATTGTCAAGTGCTGGTGAGTTAAAAAAGGCAATTTTAAAAATAATTTATGAAAAAGTATTATTATTATCAAATTAAGCGATTTTGTTACTATTATATGAGTATTGAGGAGAAATTTTAAACGATAACCGGGGAACGTTCTCATTGGTTGAAACAATGTATCCTACAATACGATTGGCTTGTCCTCCACGATTCATGTTCGAAAAGAATGAAACTTTGTTGGGTAGCAAATGAAAAAATCGTATATTCCCTAAATGTAACATAAAAAATGAAAAGTTTAGTTAAATAAAAAAAACTGCAAGTACTTTGATCTGCCAATAAAAGTGATTGCCTTGTGTTGGTAAGTTAAAAAAAAAATCCATTTTAAAAAATATTATTTCTAATAATTTAATAATTTATTAATTAATATAAATGAGGCTGAAAAAAATCCTGTGAAATTAATATTTTAATAATAATTAAGGAAATAATAAATCAAGCTGAAATAAAATACATGTCCTGTGAATTAATAAATTTCTGTGAACATCCTGTCTTGAACGTGTTGGTCCCTGTTCGAACATGTTTTAATGACGTCACAGTCATTAAAATATCCAAAGGTAAATACCGTTGCCATTCCATAAAAACCAAACTTTAAAACGAAAAAAAGTCCAAAATGTAAAATAGAAAATATCGCAGCGCCCCCTACCAGCAGCAGGTAAACAACTCAACCATGACGTCATAGATCACTTAATTAGGGTCATAAATCATCCAATTAGGGGTAATTAACTAATTAGGGTTAATTAATTAATTAGGGGTAATTAAGTAATTGAGACAATAGGTGACGTCACAGGCCACGCCCTCTGACGTCATAAGCCACGCCCTCTGACGTCACAGGCCACGCCCACTTCCGGTCACGTGATGTGACGTCACTTCCGTGGCACATAGTGGGGCCCCTACTACTCTAGTACTGTTTATGTGTGTAAAAAAACAGCAAAAGAAGAAATAAGATTTAAGGGGATAGAGAGGACTCTTTGTTTGGTATGCCTCAAAAACTAAAGGGTGCCTCGTAGGGATCCTAAATAAAACTTAAGTTATTGAATTTATAAACGTTTCCTTTTCAAAACAATCTCTGTTCACAGTGGAGCATTGATATTTGATGGCGCCATCCCAGTCTTCGGGAGGTGATCTTCCTGACGTCGGTTATGCGATCAATATTTTGTCGCAATTTCAGAGAAATCCTGCTTAAATGCCTTGGAAAACTCTATTGATACTTTTAGGTTATGTCAGCCAAAGTAGGTCTACAAGGTGAAACTTTTAGATGTTAATCATTTCAACTTGATTTGCTGCAGTGATGCAGATTGCGGTTAAAAAAATTTGCAATTTTTATTATCTATACTATTAAAATCCGAGAGTAAACAAACGTATGTTTTTATATATGTTTGTATGTATGTCCATTTATCTCCTCTGAAACCACTGAACGCAGAAGGGCATCAGAGGAAGGGCTCAGTTCGTCGCCATGGTAACGAAGGAGAAAACGAAAGCGGTTCTGCTTTATTTTTGCGCATCAGTTAAGGCAGGGCGTAAAATTAAATTGAAACTTTGAATCTTAATAATTATAAAACTAATTCGAATTTTTTAAAAAACGAAACGACAATCTTTTTGAAAAAAAAATAATTGTATATTTGTTTAAAACTATGTACTTCTACCATGATTAGTTTTTCTTTTATAACGAAAAAAAGCGTTACGATTATTTCATTGGCTGCTGCGACGAGTTAGATTCAATGACTATCTTGGGCGGTTGTGGACTTGGCGTGATGTGGGAAAAAAATAAGACTGGTAGAAATCATGGCAAAGCACAGGGAAAGGTGGGGGAGACTGGGGAAATCACGTGACTTTTCAACCGCCGATTCTAATTACACAGACTATAGGAGATTTTTAGTGTGTTTTATTTTAACTTTTCTCTACTAGAGTAAATCTGCTTCACTCACTATTGTAAGTAAGATGAAAATTTCAAAATTCAGTAATTTTTATTTGGAAAATCCTTTAAATATCTAATAAAAACTATCTTCAGTTATGAAAACACCAAAATAAATTACAATAATTGTTTTAATGTTATTTTTTTCCCTTTATTTAAGATTTCTTTTCTTTAATATTAAAATACATTTATGGAAAAGTGAAAATTGTCGACAAGGAAATATAGCCAAAAATATTTCATTGTTTCATAAAATACGGCCACTTTACTAGATTTTTCATTATGGTTTTAAATTAATTACTGTATTAAGATGGGAAAAACCCCGGGATAGGAAAAATTACTAGGGACACTGGGATATTAAGAATTACCGGGAACACCGGGATAGGAAAGATTATTAAGAACATCGGGATAGGAAAGATTACATGGAACAACGGCATAGGAAAGATTACCGGGAAGGCTGGGACAGGAAAGATATCGGAAACACCGGGAGAGGTAAAATATCTTAAAAACATGTACAGGAAAATTTACCAGGAACACCGGAATAGGAAAGATATCGGGAACACCGGGATTGGATAAATTACCAAGAGCACCGGAATATGAAAAAGGCACCTGGGATATCAGGAGGATTGTGGTAATTATTGATATTCGAAATGTACATCGGGAAACTTTTTTAAAGAATTTCCGTTATTTTCCTTTATTTTAAGATTTTTTCCTTAAAATTATAATTCTAGATTTTTCATTATGCTTTCAAATTAATTGGAATCAAATTAAGATGGAAAAATAACACCGGGATAGGAAAAATTACCAGGAACACTGGGATAGGAAAAATAATACCGAGAACACTGAGATAAAAAATTAGTTCTGTAATTGTACCTGATCCTGACTGTATTGTTATTAATACCCTGGATGATCTCACCTGTTTTTTAAAATCTGTTAAAAGTAAGTCCAATCATAATATTTTACATGTTAATATTCGAAGTCTGCGTGCAAATTTTGATGATCTTGTGGCTCTCTTATCCAATGTTCTCTGTAATATTTCAGTTATAATTCTATCAGAAATCTGGATATATGAAAACGAAACCTGTTACTATAGTTTGGAGGGCTTTAACTCTTTCTTTTGTTGTAGGGATAATAATCGATCTGGAGGAGTCGCTGTTTTTTCCAAATGTAATTTAAATTTTTCTAATATAAATATTAACTTTACATCAGCTGAGGTGATTTTTTTGCATTCAAAAACCTTAAATTTTTCAATATTTGCAATCTATCGTAATTTGGATTTCAATGTCGATCATTTTAATTCTGAACTAAAATGTGCTTTGCATAATTTGAATTTTTCTAATGTAATCTTGATGGGGGATATTAACATCAATATATTGGGAAATGAACATAATACATTAGAATACTTAAATATTTTGTCTGAATTTGGTTTCCATAGTCATGTTACGAAACCTACTAGAACTGTTTTGTCATCGTATACTTGTATTGACCACATTTTTGTCAAAACAAATATATTTTCTACCAAGACAGGGATTTTTATCTCAGATATTAGTGATCATTATCCTATCCTATGTCAACTGAATTATTTTGAATCTTCAGATACCAATGATCCATTGGAATCTTCATATGCTCTAAATCATTCCATGTTTTATAACTACTTAGAGACATTCAAATTTAAAGTTAATCCTAATTCTAGTCTTGATCACCAATACCAGAAACTTGCCTTTAATTTACAAAGCATTAAAAATAACTGTAAGTTTTTTAAATTTTCAAGAAAGAAACCTAAAAAGCAATGGGTTACCCTTGATATTTTAACTCTTATACGTAGAAAGGAAAAATTATTCAATAAAGCCAGAAAATACCCATGGGATACTGTATATAAAACAGCTTATAAAACTACTGTCTCTGAATTAAAAAACTTAATTAAGTCAACAAAAGTTCAGTTTTATCGAAACAAATTCGAAACCTGCAGTACTGGCAAACAAAAAGGGAATTTTGTTAATAGTATTGTTCTTAATAATGTAAAATATAACTCTAGAACCTTGCCTGAAAACTTTGAGAATTCAATCTTAGCTTCTCAGTTTAATATGTTATATAATAATGCTACCCAAACTGTTACAAATTATGATTTTACAAACTGTCAACAATATATATCACCTTGTTTATCATCTTTTGTTTTTTATGAAGTTACCGATCTTGATATATTTGATGCTTTAAAATCTTTTTCAAAAATTAACTCTTTTGGTTATGATGATATCAGTGTGAAGTATTTAAAATTAATTGCCCCTAATAACATTGAATTTTTTGTAAATTTTATTAATTCCTCTTTCAATACTTGTGATTTCCCCGCCTCTTTAAAACGGGCAACTGTTTCTCCGATTTATAAATCTGGAGATAAAAATATTCTTTCTCATTATCGACCTATATCGATCTTACCCTCTTTCTCTAAAGTTATTGAAAAAATTATTGTAAAAAAGATGTATAATTTCTTGTCGCACACAAATTTCTTTGCCTCTAACCAATATGGGTTTATACAAGGCCGATCTACTGAAATGGTTCTTTTAGAATTTTCTAAGTTTATTGTGAATAGTGTGGATGACAGCAAAGTTACCGTGGCAATTTTTCTAGACATAAAAAAAGCTTTTGACAATGTCAACCATTCGTTATTGATATACAAACTAGAAAGAGCAGGATTTAGAGGATATATCTTAAATTGGTTTATTTCATATCTAACAGGAAGGACACAAAGAGTTAAAGTTGGTAACAATCTAAGCGAGTACTTAGTAACAAATCGAGGTGTTCCTCAGGGTTCAATTTTAGGTCCTTTGTTTTTTTTTAATCTTTATTAATGATTTTTGGAAGTTAAATCTTTCAGGCAGGATATTAACCTATGCTGACGATTCTGTCTTATTATATTCTTGTTCCACTTAAAATGAACTGGTAACTCAAATTGAATCTGATTTAATCGAAATAGACAAGTGGTTCAATGCTAATGATTTGGCTTTAAATTTAAACAAAACTAAATACATTAATTTCAGTTTAAGACCATCAGAGTTACCATTTGACTTAAAATATCACATTTCCTCCTGTAAATCTAAAAACAACTGCCAATGTCATATTCTTGAATGTGTTCAAAGCTACAAATATCTTGGACTTAACGTAGACTCTAACTTGAAATGGAAAACTCTTATATCTGAATTGGGGAAAAAATTACGCTTTATTTTATTTAATTTTTACCACCTAAAAAATAAAATTGATTTGTCGTTTCTAAAAACTTTATATTTTTCTTGGTTCTATTCTTTAATAAATTATGGTGTTACTGTTTGGGGTGGAGAATATAAATCCAATCTCCAACCTTTAATTTCTATTCAAAATAAAATATTCAAAATTTTAAATCAGAAGTCATGTCCTGATAATTTTAGATTACTCAAATTATTACCTCTTCGTCACAACGCTTTTTTCCGTATTATACTTTATCTTTATCGTAATAAATCTCTATTTAATACCATAGCAAGACCATATAATACTAGAGCTGTAGCAACATATCAAATTCCCCAATTTTCTAAATAAATTTTTTGTAAGCATTTCTTTTACCTCGCACCAAAATTATACAATAGTTTACCTTTAAATCTAACCTCCATTAATAAATATTCAGAGTTCAAAAGAAATTTATTTGAGTTAATAATTAATATCGACGGCCTGGATTTATATTTTTCACTTCAATGAAGCATATTTTTGTTAATGGTTTACCAGCTTGCTGCCATCTTTATTTAGCTATTTTTTTACAGTTTTATGTTTGTGTTGTAATTTGTAATATGTCATTTGTCCATATAATTTCTTTTTCGCCTGTACGGGAAGTTTCTTCCCCTTGTCGAATCACAGTCTTACTTTTCTGTGTTTGTATAATGAATGTCTAATAAAGTTATTATTATTATTAAAAAAATACTGGAAACACAAGGGCAGGAAAAATTACCGGGAACACCGGAGTAGGAAAGATATCGGACACACCGCGATAGGAAAAAGGCACCTTGGATACCGGGAGGATTGTAGTAATTGCTGATATAAAAAATTAGAAATGTATTTTGAGAAAATTTTTATAAATGTTTTAATATACTCCACTAGTGCAAGGCTGGAAAAAGGTGACACAAGCAGCTACATAACTGTTATTGAATTTTTCTTTTTCATATTGTTTTATTCTCTAAAAATATAATATTAAAATATACATCGTGAAATCTAGAATGAAGACTTTACTCGGCGCAACGCATCGGGTTGCGGCTTCAGCTAGTATAACCTTAAAGTTTGAGATCCATATATTTAAAAATAATTTTTATATAATAATATTATGATTTCTTACCTGATTCTCAACGGGGATTACCAGCTCCTCATCAGTCCAATCCACTCTGTCGGGTATTGTGACGTTAGAAGGCGGAATCCAAAGACTTCCATTGGTTCTTGAAACATCGCTTCTTAGTCCTGTCATCTTGGATAACACCTCACTATAATCCTAGAGACGATTTAACCCATTAATTCTTTAAGGTGGTTGCCTACCTATGGAGGCTTTTTTAATAATTAAAATGTTGAACTAATTTGTGATTTATACAATTATATGCGTCTAAAAACTATGAATAATATAAAAAATACTTAAATATTTAATTTAAATTTTCATATTATTGAAGAATTTATCCATAAAAATCACAAAAAACAGCCTTTCCGCAAAATATCATAACTCAAATTTATATGAAGATATTTTTGTTTTGTAAACTTTATTATCCTCGTAAAAACATATTTTAGGAGGCCCACTATTTTTATGTCTAAATTATTTTAATATCAAAAGTTATAGCACTAAACTTGAAAAATAAAAAGACCCACCAAATTTCAGTAAAGTTTGAAGTAATACTATTCATAAAATAAAAAATATTACACCCACAGCCAAAAACGTAGTAGGGCTTCTAAACCATACTATGTCAAATATTGTGCCCAAGTTTCATAGAAATTCACTTATAATATTTTGAGTTATGTAGTTTTGCGGCGAAGGAAAATAGCAAAAATGTGATTCTGAGAAAAATGTGATTATTAACTATTTTTTATAGAAGTCATTGGGTAAATGTAGAAATCGTTAAAAAAATTATATCGCTTGAGATCTGGAGGGATTTTAATACCTTTCTTTCAATCTATTAAGGATTAAGGTATAAAATGTACTCGTATTAAAATTTTTAAAGAAGGAAGCTATAAACTTCCCCCGTGCAAGGCCGGGCATATCAGCTAAGAAGTTTATAACAAATGAAGTTTAATTTTGTATTTTTCAATCGCTGGATTGGATAAGTACCCCATGCTGTGAATATCAAAAATATAACCGAAATAACAAATAAATATAAAGAAGGCATTATATAAATAAGGAATATATAAAGAATATAATCAATTTCCAAAAAATTTACAGGAGACTTATAATTTTTATTCATTTTTTTAATTATCCCACGATATCACAGTCCCACAGAGAGTTTAAGCAATTTATCCTCGAAATTTGTTTGGGATATTTTTTAAAAATTATTGTCACTGAAATTTCATCAATAAGGAAGTTGCATGTGTCAGATTTTCAAAAACAAACAAGTGTTCCGTATGGTTTTTTGTATGGTAAAATGAAATATCAAGTCAGTTTTTCAAAAAAATTTACATGTTCTTAAATATTTTAATTTAAAAGTCAAGAAAAAAACACATGACTGAAAACGTTTATTGTTTAAACTATAAGATGACGTCAACAATAATACCATCAACTCCATTGCTTTACAACAATGTTTAGTATAAGATGACATCACATCCAAACTCTTGGCGTTTTCGCACGCTTTTAAAAAGGGGATTTTTGTTAATTTTTTTGGCAATCAAAAAATTTCTCGATCGGCCTCAAATTTTGGGTAGTTGCTTATTTTCGCAAGAGGAATCGATTAAAAAAATGAAAAAAAAATCATGCAACTTCCTCATTATATTTAGGCTTTGGGAATTGCCCTAGGTAGTGGGTATGTTTAATTTTACTGAAATATTTTAGAATAATGAGTGGTTCCTACCATATGTGAAAACTTGTTGAGACCTTGACGATACGTGTGTTTCCCCATGTCTGCTTCGAGATTATGTTGGATAATCCCATTAACGTTCTTTTCCCAGATCTCCCGTCGAAAATGTTCTTCGCCTGCACAGTAGGATTTGTTGAAAACACTCTGTAAAAAATATTAATACCCTTTATGCTATTCTCTAATTTCGTGCGCTCAAAGTTTTTTTATAAATGTATAATTAGAATTATTAGAACACAGTTTATAACTAATGAAAATCTATTTATTTTCACAATAATATTATTTTTAGGTTTAGAACTGCCACACATACTTAAAATTATCATTATGAGGAAAATGTAACGTTTTAAGTATCAAAGTAACCTTAATATTAAATTTGTATAAATATTTTATAAAATTATGCAGTTTAAAGGCTTTAAAAATGAACTTACTTTGAATTCCTTCCAGTATTCATCCAAATCATTGTTGCTTAAAACACTTTTACCACTTACTGCTCCAAGCAGTAAAATAAGTGCCACGAGCTTCATATCTATTTTCTGATTAAATGTAATGGAAAGTCACAATTAAAACCCTACATAAACATATCATGCAATTATTGAAAATTTGCCTGCTAATGCCCAACTTTTTATTTTTCTTAAATATTTGATACATACATAGTAAATATGGTAATAAATAAATCAACTGGGAAAATAGGGACACGAATGCTCCCATGCCTGTTGGCGCAACAATTTGCAATAGAACGATTCCGTTTATTTTTGACCCAAGAGTGTTTGATTATGATGATGATGATGATAATAATAATAATAATAATAATAATAATAATAATAATAATAATAATAATAATAATAATAATAATAATAATAATAATAATAATAATAATAATAATAATAATAATAACAATACTTAATATCATAATATCCTACTACTATTATAATTGTGAATGTTTGTCCGGATGTTTGTTACTCTTTCACGCAAAAACTACTGAATGGATTTTAATGAAATTTTACCATAATGTAGCTTATACATCAGAATAACACATAGGCTATAATTTATAAAGAGAAAATCAGTCCTTCATTCTTTTTTCCCGTTTTTCCTGCTTTTTTTCACTTATTTTTCCGTGTTTGAAAACCTGTTTTACCAGTCATACAACGAGTTAAAACTAAAACATTGTTTCAAATGAGACACAGATCACTAGACTTTTTCGTTTACTAGATCTTTTTTTTTAGTTTTAAACACTGGTTTTAAATTTCTTAATTTGTTCACTAGACTTTTTACAACGTTTTCAAATTTGTTATTTTATAAAGGCACCAAGATATTATTAAACATTATCAGAAACATCGGAATTGTAAAAAGTGACAAGAACACCGGGATTGGAAAATTAGCGAGAACATCGGGAAGGAAAAAATACCGAGAACACTGGGATAGGAAATTTACCATAAAGACACCCAGAATACCGGAATATAAAAATTACCGTAAACACTGAGATAGGAAAATTACCGGGAACGCAGCCGGGATTAGAAAAATTACCATGATCACCGGGCACCGGGATAAGATTACCGGGAACACTGGGATAGGAAAGAGGCGCCTGGGATACCGGGATGATTTGTAATATTGCTAATTTACAAAATTATAAATGTATTTTAAGAAATATTTTAAAAAATAAATTTATACACCCCACCCGTGCAAGGCCGGGTATAACAGCTAGTCATATCATATTGTTATTATTGTTGTTGTTATGTTTATTATTATTATCTTCCACTAAGTGCCCTTGCCCTAAGTTAAACAGGAAATTAATAAATTAATATGAAAGTAAAAAATGAACAGAAATAATCATAAGCAAAATACAAAGAAATATAAAAGTTCACACAAGAAAGAATACAATTAAAGAAAAAAAACGCAGAACAAAAAAACAGTCAAAATCAGGCTCTTATTCAACTTCATTTACGGTGACCATTACAAATCAATGTCTTTTAAATTTAATAAATATTTAGCCACACCATTTTTAAATGAAAATTTATTTGTATTAAATAAAACGTACCCATACTAAGTGACCCCTTTTTTAGTATTTTTGACCCCATTCATTATTACGGTTTTCAATCATATTTTGCAAACAGAAAGTTTAAAAAAATTAATTTATCTTAATTTGTCTTTATTAATACAGTGCTTGCCGTGTGATGCCAAGAGTGCGTGCATACTTATATAATCAAGTGGAAACAAGTGGAAAATGTATAATCAAGACGAAAAAAACTAACAGGAACTAATTACGTAATATGACTAAAGATATTGTAACAGGAACCTAATTTACAAAAATAAGTCTTTTTGTTCTTTTATTCACGTTTATTATTCATTTCAATCATCAACTGCCCACCCCACGTGACGAAACCCTAAGCCCCCAGCCCTCCCCCTTTGATGACCCCCCCCCCTAAATGGATCACGTAGTACGGGTACGTTCCCTTTGAGTTGAGATAAGTTGGTAAAAGAATGTACCCTGATAAAGAGAACTTTTAGTTAAAATAAGTAACAGGGATTTACTTTTTTAAAATATTAATCCTCAATGATTCTTATAGTTATATTAATAAAATATTTCAAAAACTTACACAGTCCTTAATTTTTTTAAATCCAATTTGAATAATATCCACATAAAATGTGATAGTTTTACATACCTGTAACAAACTTATGATACAAAAAAAGTAATTGAGACTTGAACTCTTTGACCCAACAATAAAAAAGAGTTTTGTTCCCTCCACTGAGCAGTTTTATAATAAAGGATACGAAATTTATTTAGATCTGAAAGATTATTTACCTCATGTGGTGATAAAAACAGGAAAATTATGTTTCCATATCTACAAAAAAATTTAACACGTTTCCGTAGATTGTTCCTTCTAGAAACTCCTCGTTCCTTTTTTTCTCACGTACCCTTTATCTTGAAGGATCGCGTAATTTTTTTATCAGAAGATTTACAATTATTTTTCATTCATTTCATGGCAGGGTTGGCAAAAACCCGGGTTTTTTTTTTAAAAACCCAAGTGGGTTTTTTTCGGGTTTTTTCAATAAAACCCTTAAAAAACCATATAAAACTAGTTTTTTTTCGGAAAAAGTGTGGGTTTTTTCAAAATTAAGGTTTTTCTATAGTAAAGTGGGTTTTTTGAAATAACCACCGAAATTTTGAAAAGCCTCCTTAAATTCTTATAACTAGTTTTTCTTCGAACACTTTTTTAAATAAAATACATGCATCATAAGAATGGTGTGACTTCTATACAAAATATGAAATAAATTATAGAATGGAAATAATTTGGGGAATCATATGCTGCCTCGTGACTTTAAGGGATGATAATAAATAATATAAACCAGAAAAAGGATTAAAGGTAGAAAACCTATAATTTTTATCTGATTCACCCCCATCAGTAGTCGGAACGGACTTGTTTTACTAAAAAATTCAGCGAAAATCGGCATTACCATTTATTTGAAATTTGATTGCACAGAAATCTTTGGAAAAGTCAGGAAGGAGCACACGGGAGATACTAAAAATTGAGAAAATAAAGTTTTTTTAAGTGTGTAATTAGCAAAGTTTTGACAGCCAAGTTTTTGAGACCTTTTTTGCATTCAAATTTAAAGCCGTGGTTAACCTAAAAGATACTATCGTAAAATAATTTTGACGACTAAAACAACTTCCAAAAATGTGTAGAATTGGTTTGAATTCATCCCGATTCTATAACTCTAACACAACCGGAGCTATGATGGCTTAAAAAACTTTTTTTCAAAAGTGATCCTATTCCCCCCGTTTTACGGTTTACATCACTAAGTTATGCCGTATGATATTTTAAGAACAATCTCTATGTTTATGTTTTAAGGATTTTTGTACAGCAAACGGGCAGATAATGTAAAAATGATCCGTACTTGTAATGTTGTTGTGGCAGGCATCTATTGTAACAGAATTCGGACCTATCATGGCAACCGCTTGTTTCATAGCTTCCTCTTCTCCTTCTGGTACTTCACAAACCCCTTGCATTTGGCATCAACTTCGGTTTTGTCAAAATGACAAGTTCTGTTCTAGAGAATGAATGGGAGAACCATAAGTTTATGGTCATTAAGATTCGTTGAGTAAGATTAAATATTGAGTCGTCTATCGACTCTTATCGAAAATGCTTTCCAGAAATGCTTTGAAATTCGCCAATTTATTGACTAAAAGGTAACTTGAGTGTTCATGAAAGTAACTCACGGACCTCTTAAGAAGGCTCTGTGGACCGTGGTGAAAGGAAGGCTGATTTAGAGTATTATTTTTGGGCAGATAAGAAAACAGTCGGTGATTTTCTAGCGATGGAAAAACATGACTGTTCAGAGTGTTTCAGATAAGTGTTTCATAACTTCTAGAGGGGTAGGGCATACCTAGACGACTCAGATCATACAGGAATAAGGGGGTCGAAAATGCGCCTCTTACGAGCTAGGTGTTTTTTTAAGTCCGGCAAGGGAGGTTGCATAATGTAACCCACTGAGGAAATAGACACGTAAATAATGAAACACTTATCTGAAACACCCTGTATATTCTCACATCTCCGGAAACCTGTATCAATCTATGAACAATTCCTTTCCAAAAACAAATATGCACGTGTCTCAAAGAAAAACGTGAAAACAGCAACGAGGGAATGTAAACGAAAAATGAGTGACAGCTGGCACTTCAGCGAAAAAGCTGTAAAAAAATGACGGACAGTTGGCTGGCCCAAACAAAACGCTCCGAAGTTAACAGGGTCTTTATCAAAGTATAATATTCCTAGAATAAGATAAGGTTGGCTCTTCACATAGGAATGAAAATTCGACTGACGTACTGTTGTTCTCCATCCGACTACTTAGTTCCGCGTCATTCCCACAGCCACTCCCAAATAACCAATCACTTGGGTCAGTACACAAAGTATAGATATTTCACCCACACAAAGTCCAAAATGCCATTTTACTTTTTCGGAGAAATAATTCTACAGTTGTCACATAGTAGCGTTGCGGTACCTCCAGCTGTCAATCAACAGGGTGGGCGGGGACTAAAGAAAACGAGTGATTCTCATTGGACTTGGAACTTTGTATGGAGGCTATTTCTCAATCACTGCTATTTTCTCCAGATCAAGGAAACTTTTCCGTTATGGTTGCAAACTTTCCCAAGGTTTGTAGAATAAAAGGTTGGTTCTTCCCATTGATTGCTCTGAAAAAAACTCGTGACGTCTCGTTTCCGCTCCCAGTGACGTCATTCTTCACGCCTTCTTACTGTTTGAAGAACCAATTATTTTCACTTTGAAGTAAAGTTAGGAAAAGATGGGGAAGTACAAGTCGGGGGGATTTTATGATAAGGATGTTTTATTGCTTGTTTGGTTTCAAATCGGCAAATAACTTCTTTTGAAAACCTTTTCTGAACCAAGAACTTATATAATAATAACCTCCTTCTCTGCTGCAATTATCAGGTTTTTTGGTAATCGGACTAAGCTTTCATAAAACGAATTTTCTTAAGCATCAGTGGCGGCTCGTAGCTAAAATTATAGGGGGTGCTGCACCAAGTTGACAACGTGTATTTTAAGCGATATAATGCTAAATAAACCTAAAAAAACGTGGATAAAAACTAAAAAACTTTACTAGGATTTTCTCATGATAAAGGAAATTAACAAGGAAAATTTAAGCTGTTGAAGTTCACTTACAGCCACAGAATTCAATTCTTTGGGATGCAATCCTACACTATTTCTATTAAACAAAAATGTTGAAAAAAATCAAATAAAACACATGGGAACAATATTATAAGAACATTCACCCTTGTTAAGTCAATTGTTTTTAAATTTTGAAATAACTCATAATTGTGTAATAATTCAGACTACCTATAAAAATTTTTGAAAGATTACCCCCAAAATTGAAAAAATCTAGGTTTTTCTTTACATTTTTCATATTTCATGAAAAGAGGGAATAAAAAAAGTGGGTCATCTGGTCACCATACACTTAATTAACAATAAAAAACATGTCACTTACCTATTAACTCATTAATCCCATCTTACCAAGATGTTCCTCACGCTGAGAATGATATTAAAAACTACAGAGAGTGAATTCGGTTTGTTTTGTATAAAAAAAACCCTGACTACTAAAAAGTAAAAAAAAATATACTTATTTATTGAATGGCCGAATCAGTTGAACAGAATTGTTTCTTACGTTGAAAAGAAAATATAAATAAAAAATGAAGAGTCAAAAAAAGCTAGAAATTCAATGTGATTTATTATTTGAAATGTTTGAAATCGGATATTTTTTTCTCATCTCTACAATGCTCGCGAAAGAAAAACGACAATTCTTTTTCTCGGCGGCGAGGGCTGCTGAGAAGCAGCCCCTTTTTCCCTAACAGATTCGCGTGCTAAATTCTTAATATTTTGATTTGATTAGATAAAGCTAACTCTCAACAGTTTCCATACCCTCGTTTGGTACATTTCCGGGGGCTGTCGACCCAGAAAGAAATCTATTGGCGAGACGGCGCGGCGGCGGAGTATTTTGACTGTTGTGCGTAAGGGGAAGGAATGATTAATAGCATTACAGCTAATAGCAGAGAATTATAAATTTAAAAAAGGGGATTAGGGAAAAAATAAAGGGAAGATTGAAATATTTTTTTAATATTTTTAAGTTAAAAAAATTGGAATTTTGGGCAATTTTGGTTGGGGGTGCTGCAGCCCCGCAGCCCCTATGGACGAGCCGCCACTGTTAAGCATTGATTATTTATTGATAATTTCTAAGAACCCCCACAGAATTTAGACCTGTAGTGTAGTAAATGCAAGAGATATCCCTAGAAGGATTAAAATCATTATTATCTTGTGTTTCAAATGCTTTTCCGATTGCTGTTTCCAAAGGAATAGGAATTGCTGCTCCAAAATTGATAAAAATTTAAAATGCTATTAATTTCAAGCTATTTCAAACCGTGATTCTTAAGTATTAGATATTAAGAAATGAAAACAAAGTGTCAAAGTGATGGTTGTTTCAACAAAATGCTTAATTCATATATTTTAATCTTTATTTAAGAGCTCTTAACCTTTGTAAATATTATTTGATACCGAAAAGGTAGAGAAGAAGATGCCTATCCAATCTACACATATCCCGTTTTTCATAAATTTCCCCCATAACACCTAATTGGCTAGTGAAAGCTTATACACTAGGGAAGGGTGTATCGAAAAAAAAATTTTTTCGATTTTGATGACGCATTAGTGCGGAAAAGTTGTCTAAGGTGCCAGAGAGTACCTGCGAATTTTTTCAGAATTTTTGGATAATTTCTTAAGGTGCCACATTGGCCCTGAAGTTCCCCACGTTAATCCAATGGGGCGCGCCGCCAAAAAGGCCGAAAATTCGTTTTTTGCCCCTCATTTCTGCCCTAATCACACGAGGAATGTCTTCCCTCGAGTTATGGACTCTATATGATGTATTCTACCCGACAAAACTTGAATAATAACTTAAATCTCTATATTATGTTGATTGTGGGCTCTGATTTGAACGAGGAAATACGCGATTTTCGACGAAATTTGAGCATACAAAAAAACGTAATATAGATATTTAGGCTATTATTCAAGTTTTGTCGGATAGCCTAGATCATATAGGGTCCATAACTCGAGGGAAGACATTCCTCGTGTGATTAGGGCAGAAATGAGGGGCGAAAAACGAATTTTCGGCCTTTTTGGCGGCGCGCCCCTTTGGATTAACATGGGGAACTTCAGGGCCAGTGTGGCACCTTAAGAAATTATCCAAAAATTCTAAAAAAATTCACAGGTACTCTCTGGCACCTTAGACAACTTTTCCGCACTAATGCGTCATCAAAATCGAAAAACAGTTTTTTCGATACACCCTATTATTCACGTCATCGAGACAACCCCTTCCTCTCCCAGTGACGTCATCGGTAACAGTGTCTAATTCCCCCCTGAAACTTTCCCTTACATCAGTAGCTAAAATTTCCCTATCATAAACATTGATGTCGTTCGTCATGTCGTTTAGTGATTGCGGTAAAAGAAATTACACTAGTCAACAAAATTAAACTTTTTTCCCTAACAAAAATGAGAATATGTATTTCCGACTAATTTCAGGGTGTAGAATTCAGAAATAGTTATGAAAAAGCTGCAGCACGTGTATGCAGTTTTTTTGTTACAAATATGGCACCAGTACTGTAAGAAACGAACAAAAGCGTTGAAGCCACTCATTTTTTAACAATTAATCTCATTATTTTTAGCACAAAATACTGTCATAGTTGAGATTATATACATGTTTACAGACAATAAAAACTAAAGAGTATTTACTCTTGTTTATGATTAATTACAGTAAGATTTTCCGGAATTAAACTAAAACGTGGATGTAAAATATTAATTTTGAGTGATGTTTAGCATTCTATGGCTTGGTAAAACTAAAGAGATCCTTCTATTGGGATTAAAACATTTTTATCGATCTTATTTATTAAAAATTTTCTTACCACTCTCCTAAAAACTATTTCCAAGCTTATAATGAGTTTTTATTAAATTTTCCTTCAAAAGCAGGGTTGTGAATTCTTTTTTTTAATCAGAGGTTCATACTGCTTTGAGTTTGCCTTCACTTAATGGTGAAAAAAAGTCCTTTTAAATGCTTTTTGAAAGGTTTTTCTGTATTTGTCATTGATATTAAATAACCAAGATAATTTGAATGTCCTCCCCATACTATAGGGATAGTAATTTGCATAGAACTACTGTTGACTCTTACGCACTTAAAAGATCCACATTATAACTTCTGCAACACATGTGAGGAGCCCAGATTTCATTTGAGATACCTATTTGGAAAATCATTAGGAAAAAATTTTTTCCCACTTTTTCTGTGAAATAATACCGTTGAATTGTAATCTAAACCGTACCACCCTAATTTTGCGAAACGTATTGTGCGTGCATAAATGTGCAAAATCTACACTGAAAACTCGTCGAATGAAATAGTGATGGTTTTTTATATCTCGAACATAAAAGCGTGGTACGAGGTATCAAAAAAGGGTGGAGATTTCCTCAACCAAGAAAAACTCTTCATAAACTTAGAGATAGAGAAAAGAGACAGATGCCACTACCCGCCCTGGAAACAAATGAATTTAGACTGGAACACATTCCCTAGTCAAGGGAGATCAGAAGTAAGCATTTTCACAGATGGCTCACGGATGAGCGGAAAAACTGGGTACGGCATAGTGGTCGGGCAAAGAGAACAACCAGACAAAAAGATCCAAGTGAGGTTGTCTTACCACTGCACCGTATACGAAGCGGAATTCCAGGCAATCTCGGGAGCCCTAAAGGAAATTGAGAGCCGTTCTGAAAGAACTTTCAGCATTATATCAGACTCGCTTGCTGCAATCAAAAGCATCACGGGACCAATAAGAAACAAGAAAATACAAAAAATAAGAAATCAAATAAGAAAATTAGAAGATGGAGGGAAAACCGTTGCCCTTATGTGGGTAAAAGCCCATGTGGGACATGAGGGTAACGAAGCAGCCGACCGAGCTGCTAAACAAGCCACCGTTCTCCATCAAGTGACCCACGAAGTTGCGCTTCCACTCAGCGCAGTGCGCAGGGCACTTATGGCCGATGCCATCGATAAATGGAAGCAAAAATGGCTTCATTCCGAGAAGGGAAGGAGGACATTCGACATCCTAAGCGTCCCCAATCTACACAGAGTCTGCGGTGATTTTCATATCAACCAAGTCCTTACTGGTCATGGATCCTTCGGAACATACCAGCATAAGTTCCACCAGAGGGAAGGTCACTGCAGAACGTGTCTAGTGGAGGATACCGTGGAACACGCCATTTGGGAATGTGCGGACGACGACCACCACCGCATCGGATTCCAAGGAAAGAACTTAAAAGCTCTTCTCTCGGAGCAAAGGACCCGTGATACTCTTCGAGAAATAATGAAAAGAAGGACGGCAAGAATGTTGGAAGAGACTGCCCAATAGCCCAATATTAATTTCAAAATAACAACAATATTAATATGATAAAAACTCGAAGAAGATTTCAACCTTAAGAAAAAGAAAACCTCGCTCGGAATCCTACGAGAACGGGCGAGATCGCTACAAGCGAAGTAGCGTTTGCCCGAGTGCCCCGAACATACGGGGCGGAACGGGATATCCAAACTATTGAAATAGTACGGCTTCTTTTAGTAATTTGAAACAGTAGAAATAAAATACAGGGTGTATCTGAAATGGTGCAACAAACTTTCAGGGATGATAGTGCTCATCAAGACGAACAAGAATCGGTATAGAAAGGGGGTCCCAGACTAAATCCCAGGGAGTTAAAAATGGAGCGACACCCCAAAAAATGATTGAAAAATTCAATTTGTAGAAGAACTACTATTGGTAAAAACCTAATTATGGTCTCAAAAATTGTGGTTTAATATGATCTTTAAAATTACTTCAAAAGTCTTCACTTTAAAATTTGTTTTATTATGAAAAAGTTAAAAAACACAAAAAATGTGAAAAATCTGCCAAAACCTTATTTTGTATTTCGAAATCCTATCTTCTGATTGGATAATCTGAAAGATCATAGTTGAAAACCCTTAAGTCCAAAGTTTCACGTAAATACAATCAATATTAAAGGCTTGAGATGCTGTTAAAGTTTGTTTTTTAGGTGCGCAAGCAGTTTTCTAGAGCTGTTTCCAGAACAGCTGTGTGCGCACCCAAAAAAAAACTTTAACAGGATCTCAAGCGTTTAATATTGATTGTATTTACGTGAAACTTTGGACTTAAGGGTTTTCAACTATGATCTTTCAGATTATCAAATCAAAAGAAAGGATTTCGAAATACAAAATAAGGTTTTGGCAGATTTTTCACATTTTTTGTGTTTTTTAACTTTTTTCATAATAAAACAAATTTTAAAGTGAAGACTTTTGAGGTAATTTTAAGATCATATTAAACCTTAATTTTTGAGACCATAATTAAGTTTTTACCAATAGTAGTTCTTCTATAAATTGAATTTTTCAATCATTTTTTGGGGTGTCGCTCCATTTTTAACTCCTTGGGATTTGGTCTGGGACACCCCTTTCTATACCGATTCTTGTTCGTCTTGATGAGTACTATCATCCCTGAAAGTTTGTTGCACCATTTCAGATACACCCTGTATATCGTTTTGGAAGTACTTTAGCAAGAATTATAGTACTATTTAGCACATTCTGGGCAGGAATTTAAAATTTTTTGAAATCTTCTTTTCTTAGACAGCTAACAACTAAAAGTTTTTAAATTTGTCATAATTTTCGTTTTGGTTAGTTAGCAACAGCATAATAACCGCACTTTGTCATGAATTTAAATTGCTGTTGCAACAAGGGAAGAATACTACGTGCTTACAGGCTAGTGAATACAAGTAATTACTTTAATTTCTGTTATTTTTATTAGAAATTATGGGCTAAGATTCCGTATTCGGGAACCATCGCCAAGAAAGTTGCCAAGATTCTTGGTGACTTTTTCAAAATCGTCACTATCAAAATGGTGCCGAGAATTTTCAAAGGAAAACTCAAAAACCAAAAATCCTAACCTAAAAACGGTAAATAAAACATGCCATAAAAAGCATATTGATACAAAATGACCATCGAAAATCTTAAAACCTGAAAATGGGCATTTAAAACACTAGGGGACTACCGCCCCCTACTCGCTATCGCTCGCCAACCCCCGTTAACTGCTGACGCAGTAACTTTTGGACCGCTTCACAATTCCCCACAAAACCCAGCTCACTGCACTTACTCACTTTATAAAACATTCTTAACACAGGGGTAGTACTTCTCCGTGGTACTCTTTCAAAAATGGCGAATATTTATTCAGCGGTGGAATTTTATCATTTCCTTTATAGTAACATGAATTGACGGATCGCTTTATAATTCCAAGAAAGGTTCATATATAGTTCCCGCTAAATATGAACCATCCCTTAAAGTTTCAGTGCTTCCCTTAATGTATCTGTGAATAACACATTACCTTAGGGAAATGGGTAAAAAAATGTTTACATTGCTCTGTTGTTAATCTTCTTGGGGTTGAATTCCGTTATAGTTCCCGCTAAATATCACTAATCTCTTTTGGACACTATAAAGTATAAATATTGCTAAATTGTTTCAAATTCATAGATTAAAGTGTTTAATTAGATCTATAACTATTCAATTTATCATTAAAAATTAGAAAAATTGGTTTACATTTGAATATTGAGCGTTCGAAAGAGATTGGCGATATTTAGCGGGAACTGTTACGGAATTGAACCCCAAGAAAATTAACAACAAAGCAATGTAAACATTCTTTTACCCATTTCCCTAAGGTAATGTTTTTTCACAGATACATTAAGGGAAGCATTGGAATATCTCAGGAATAAATTTAACTTTCTTAAAATTTGTAATGATTGACTGTTAAAAATGTAGTAATTATCTTAAACATCGCGAAAATTTAGAATTTTATCTTCATGAGAAACAAACTTCGAAGTTGTGACATTTTCATAGCAACGACACCGAATGTCAAGACTTCCAACATTTTCATCCTTATTTCTAAAACATTCACCCGTGTTATTTAGTTGTTTGCGTTTTGTCATTATGAAATAAAGAGTCACATTTTACTACCTTAAAAAACATACTTGCAAAAGGATATAAAAAATAAATGCAAAATTCAAAATTTCCGAAAGCGAGTGTATATTTTATTGTAAATATAGTAATGATTAGGTTGCCACAACTACAAAGATAAATATAAAAATATTAATTTGTTATTTAAAAAATAAAAATAAATTAATTATATATAAGTTTAAAATATAATGAAAACCGTTTGAACAACAATTAAACCCTTTGTGAACAACAAAAATATAAATATTGTTAAAAATAACACAAAATATATTTTTTAAATTCGTGTTATAAATAGAAAGATGATTATTTAATCTATTTGAATATTAAAAAACCAGTGAAATATGTTTTCAATTGTTTTAAAATTCATAGTTTCTTGCTTTGTAACTGCGACCTTATCCAAAATCTAAAAAAATGGAAATATTTTAAAATTGAGATTTTTTTTTGAAATTCTAAAGGCACTTTGCACATCCTCAAAAGAATCCGGACAGTTTGATACCAAATATGTGTTATACGGATCAGTAATTAAAAAGCCTTTCTCTGGAAACCGTTCACCAAAAACTTTTTTTTAGAATAGAGAGATACTCTTAAAAATATAAAACAAGCATTCCTGAAAACCTAAACTTACTTAAAAAGGGCGAATGAGACATACTTTAGTTTATTACTGAAATTAGTTAAATTACTGAAATTAATTAAATCATTTTTAAAAATGCTCCAAGCCGGTTAAGTATATTAGAATTTTACTTTCCGAAATTTTTTAAACATAAAAGGTATTAGTTTACAGTTACAGGGGGTTTCTACCTACGTTTTACAAAATACTAAGATGTTTTAATAATAAATCTAACATTACTTTTAAATTTTAAAAAGAGACACGAGTTTTATAAATATTTCTGATGATGTAACTAAATGAGATTAAAAAGGAAGCTTCATAATAAGTTTTAATAATAAATCGTGAGATAATTTTGAATTTTGTAAAGAGACACTAGACTTAGTCCTATTATTTCTACTCAGCAGTGTTTTGGTACTTAAACGCGTCGATGACGCGAAATAGTAGGCATGACATCACGCAAGATTTCGAGGTTCTACGGCCTTATAAGTTTAGGTGGCCATATGGTAACATCTTCAGTTAGCGCATAGAGTTATAAATTTTGAAAATTTCTAAACATATATATATTTTTAAATTTTGAATATTACACACTGATTTTTTAACTACATTTTCTACCTAATTTTAACCCATTTATTTTGTTAACTAGGGAGCTACCGCCCCCTGCTCGCTATCGCTCGCCAACCCCCGTAAACTGCTGACGCAGGACCTTTTGGAATTGCTTCGCAAGTCCCACTAATTCCAACTCGCTGAATTTAATACACTTTATAAAACAATTAAACAATTTACAGAAAAATGTCAACCAACTTTCCAAAAATACGCCATCAAATCCCCTCCATGAATAAATCTCCCTTAAAAGTTTGAATATATATTAACTCGAACTGATCAAAAATTAAAACGAAATGTTTTTTAAATATTCATTTTATTTATTTTTAATCTATGATTATAAAAATAACTAATTCTAATTGTTTTTCAATATTCGAACCAAACAAAAACCATTATTTTAAAGTAACTTGTTAGTATAATATGCCTAGTGTTTATCATTCTTATTTTTTTATCCCAGACTTGTTAAACAATACCGTTAGCAATTGAAAATAATAAAGACACAAAACATCACTCTATGTCAGGGGTCCCCAACCCTATGCCCGCAGGCACCATGGCGCCCGTCGATCGGTCATGGTGCGCCCGCTGCTTGTGCCCACCGATAAAATATTTCAGTTTTCCATAAATTTGAAAATCGCTTTCAACAGTTTAATATACACATGGTCACCTTTTTTGCAAATCCTTTTACCAACCAATAGCAACATACATTTTAGAATTTCTTCAAGTAAGGCAAGAAGAAGTAGAGATAGAAATTTTGGATCTTCAGAATGACATTATCCTCAAAACTATTACATCATATGAGAAATTCTGGAATATAGTTGACAAAAATAAATTTCCATTCTTAAAAAGAGCAGCATATAAAATAAAGACGTTTTTGGTTCCACACGCTTGTGTGAATCATCATTTTCGACAATGAGTATCATAAAATCAAAATAAAGATCACGACTTACAGATGAACACCTTGGCGATTGCTTGCGGCGAGTAGGAATTTCACCATATTCTCCCAATTATGAAGCGCTGGTCGTGGTCAGTGAAATGCACAATGCAAAAGATCACATTGACTGTATTTTATATATTTTATTAATTTTTATACTTCCTATGTCTTACAAGCAATTTAGTAATAATTTATTTTACAAAATAATATTAATAATTATATTCATATGTTAAATTAATTTTAACTACAAAATTAACTAAATAATAACTTGCATATTAACTTTCTCCACCAACTATAAAATATAAATATATCTTGAAAAAATAAATGGTGCCCGCTATTCGACCGATATTCTGGTATGTGCTCTTAGGTACAAAAAGGTTGGGGACCCCTGCTCTATGTTTACAATTAATTTCGATAAAATCAGACTAAAAATTATAAGTATTGGAAAAAAAGTGTGAAATTTTAGTACAAAATGGCGTACATGTAAGTTTTTAGAATATGTTTTTATCAGTCTTTGAGTGCTATTTCATCAAGAAAGCACTTTTTTAAAAGGTGGAAAAAAACATGTTTCATCTTAAAATATAGCGTCAATCGGTCGTTGTGATTGAATGCATAATAATTTGATTGACAATACTTGCTTTGTAACTGCGACCTTATCGGTTATCTAAAAAAATGGAAATATTTTAAAATTGAGAATTTTTTTGAAAAATCGAAGGGCCTACTCGGAAATCCGGAAAGAATCCGGACATTTTGATACCATATATGTGTCATTCGGTTCAGTAATTAAAAAGCCTTTCTCTGGAAACCGTTCACCAAAAACTTTTTTTTTGAATAGAGAGATTATAAGAGCGATGCATCAATGAAAATTCCCCAATACCTACGTATTGTGCTATGTAATTTTAATTCTTTTGGTATAGTAAAAGTTTCTGCTTCCGAAAATTACAAATTCATAAACTTCTAAAGCATAAAAGAATACTCAAATTTCAACGCAATTTTCGACATTACTCTCAGTCAGTACAGGGAAAAGAAATCCCCAAAATAAATCTATAAAAAATAAACGAAAGGAGATAAAAAAAATACGCAGTCTGTTGCAGCCTACTTGGAATACCTGTAAATTTTTGTGCACAATATTTTGAAAAAGTGTAGTCTTTTACCTTTGGATGGATGACAGCACCACTTATTTTATTATTTTATTAAAAATAATCGTCTTTTTGTCCCTATGCTTAATTCTTCATAGGGAAATTAATTAGTATTAGAAATAGTATCGATTCCACAATGGAATGTGTAATCGAACTTTGGATCCCAGTACTCAGGATCGGCTTCAAACAAATTTAAACGATTAAACTTCTAAATTCGGAATATTTGAAACTTTTACGGTTTTTTTTTCTTAAATTTAAGAGGGGTTGGGAGAAGTCATTTGTATGAATTTTCCCTCGAATAAAAGGAGAAAATTAACTTTGCACCTTCCAAAGCAGGTAATTTTCAAACACTAAGAGTTCGTTTTCATGGGCCTATTGCTTAGAAAATTCACACAAAGGGTGGTACATATAGTCAAGCTCCATAGGATGAAGTTAGTCGAGAAAGAAATAGTTTTTTTATTGGATGTAAGTAATGGAAGTTTGGAACAATCCAAAAAATATGTGTGAGAAATTTTTTTTCTGATGAATTACAGCTTCAGAATCGCTTTAAATGTAGGGTATAACTTTTGGCTCGAAAAATTTTTAGAAAACTTTTTTAGGAATGAGATTGCCCTCATTTTTATATCTTATGAGGTTGAATTATTTAAATAATTTTTTATGAACAGGAGTGTAACAGAATTTAATAAGTGACTTGATAGCTTCTAAAGTATTTTTAAGGGTCATTTATTATTTCAATGTTGAATTTTGTAATCATACCTTTTTAAATGCGTATCATTAAAAATTGTAAGAAGTAATTGAATGTTTAATTTTTCTTCTTTTGTTTAAAAAAACTTATAATGCTAAAATTAATTTTATGAACTCTTAAAAGGCGTTTAGTATTTACTAATTAATTGTAGAAATCCAAGTCCCGTTATTAACAATCATTAATTAAAACGAGGTATGGGCAACCTTTTTGAATCTGCTGGCCGGACTCAAAGATTAAAATGACGTGGAGGGCCATAGAGTAGATAATAGGTAATTAAAAAACAGAGTTACAGTACAAAAATTTAAACACTAATCTGGACTAGAATTAAATTATATTATCTCGATTAAGCATTATTTAAAGTATAATGCTTAAGTTACATTAATCTTAGGGGTGTAAATAAAAATTCACTTCGTGAGGGGCCCTAAATTATTTTTCAGTCCCTCCCATCTATATTTAATAGGTATAATGCTAAATTTTTGGATATTTGATTCTAAAAAACGGGTTTTTAACTAGGTTTGGAACTCCTAGTTGGAATGTTTTAGATTTGCCTTTTGGGTAGGAATTGGATTTGGACGAACTTATTGTAAAATAGTTTGAATTATTAAATTCCAAGGCCTAGGGGATCCCCCTAGAATTTTTTTTTAAAATTATACCTTAAGAAATAGGTTTAAATGTTTTTTATTAGGAGCAACTAGGTCTTTCGACCTTTCATCTCCTTCTTGGTACAAACTTTTTTACATAAAAATCAACATATAACAAACTCATAACAAGATAAAAATAATTAATAAAAATTACTGATTAGAATACTCCATAGGAGTCATTATTAATATATTGATAAAATACTAAATATTGATAAAAAACTAAGATCGCCGAGGGGAAAAAATACGAATTTACACACAAGATAATGAATAATTTAAAAAGTAATTAAAAAACTCCAAAATAGAAATTTCCACAAGACTCCGTATTAATTCCCTTAAGTTAACAGGTCTCTCGGTCTGGCTCTTCTGTGAGTTCTTACCGATCCGTATGAGGCCAAGCTCCTGAGACATATGTTGTCAGAGTTGTCTATTTTATTAAAGAATTTAGTAGCAATTTTTATAAAATGGTTTTTTAGATTTAATATTTTAAGTTCTTTCTTTATTTGATAATTTCTGTAATACCAAGGGCTATTTGTTATCATTCTTAGTAGTTTATTTTGTAATATTTCCAGTTTTTTTATATGTCTCCTAGCCGCATGACCCCACACAGAGCAGGCATAACTGACCACTGGTCTGAGGATAAATTTGTATATGAGCAACTTGTTATCTAGGGTTAATACCGAATTTCTGGCAATTAAGGGGTAATAAATATTTTGATACACCAGAAATTTTCTTCTAATATTATTGATATGAGTGGAAAAGGTTATCTTTTGTCCAATGTGACACCTAGATAAAGGGCTTGAGTTCCCCACTCAATATCCTCCGAATTTAATTTTAATTTGCTGAGACCCCTCGAAGAGCATCCAAACATTATTGATTGAGTTTTGTCAATATTAACTTTTATCTTCCAAATATTTAACCACTGTTCTAAATCATTTAAATAAGTTTGAAGATTGAGAACAATTTTATCTTTCTTTTTATCTTGACTATAAATAATGGTGTCGTCTGCAAATAAACCTATGTCAGTATTTTCTGTTCTTGGAATATCATTAATATAAATGTTAAAAAGGGTTGGACCCAGGATAGATCCCTGGGGGGTTCCTGCTTCAATTTGTCTTTTTGATGAGAGTGTTTTATTTATTTTAATTTGAAATGATCGATCCCGGAGATAAGAATTTATGAGTTGTATTAGGTCCAAGGGAAGTTTAAATGAATTTAATTTAAATATTAAACCATCCAGCCAGACCCTATCAAAGGCTTTGGCGATATCTAGAAGGATCGCACCCGTGGTATGGAGTTTAGCTCTCCCCTCGTGTATGTGTTCCACAAATCTAAGTAATTGCTGATCAGTTGACAAATTTTGCCTGAAGCCAAATTGTTCTGGTATTAAAATATTTTTTTCTGTTAAGAATGTGTTTAATCTAGAGGTTATGACTTTCTCTGCTATTTTTGAAATACACGATAGAAGGCTTATCGGGCGGTAGTTGCCTGGGGTGTTTGCCGGTTGGTTTGGTTTAGGGATCGGGATAACTATTGCTTGTTTCCAGAAGTTAGGAAAATATCTATTAAGGATGATTAAGTTAATTAAGTTGGTAAGCGAGAAAATCTGATTTAAAGGAAGTTGTTTAATCATTGTATTGGTGATTAGATCTTTCCCAGGAGCCTTTTTCTTTTTTAATTTACTTATAATGTCTATAATTTCCTGAGGCTTAACAAGTGTAATAGTTTGAACAGGAATAGTATTTAATATCTCATTAACATTATTTTTAATTTCCTCATTACGATTTGGGCTGAGATTATTATTGTCTTTAAATTGTTTTTCTAGTGAGTCTGCTAGGGCTTCTGCTTTATTTTGAGAACCAAAGATATTTTGGGATCCAACTTTTAAAGGCGGAATATGGTTTTGCTTAAATTTTAACTCTTTGACCCTCACCTCCAACCACAGGGACCCGTCATCCGGATTTAAACTAATTAACTTGTTTTGGTACAATGTACTTTTATACTTCCTCAATTCATTTCTAAATGTATGTTGAAGTGAAGAAATGGGGTTTTAACTTGTTTTGGTAGAAAAATCTAATATGTTCCGCGGGCCGGTACAAATGGCATGGCGGGCCGGAGGTTGCCCATACGTGATTTAAACATTGTAAGAAGGAAATGATAAGGAAATTTCGCCACTCGTTTTAAAAACTCGTTCTGAAAAAATTTCTAAATAAGTATTTATTCTCTTGCAAAAGTCACATTCATGGAAAATAAGTTTACATAGCGGATATTAGTTCTTTACAAGAGGATAGCTGGCTTTGGAGGCAATTCCACACTGATTATTCTTATTTCTGGTCATCATGATGTATCCTTTCATTCCCCAAGTCTCTCCCCAGCTTGAAGAAATTAATAAAAGAAATTTGTAAATGAGTTTTTAGATAACACTATTAGATAGTAATCGCTTAACAACCACGTATTAAAAATAAGTAAATAAGCATTATATATGAAACTAATTGATCACATTTGATAATTTACATTGATATATATATAATACGGGCAAAGTGATTTATTGGGCATTATTAGTAATGCTCAGAGGGGAGGTGGGCAAAGTGATAAATTTCATTGATAAATTCCATTGAATTTTTCACATTGCCCTCCTCCACTGAGGAGATTATTAATAATTCCCGATTTATCATACTGCCCGTGACATATACAGCAAACCATATTGAGCTTGTCACAAATTTACTATCATTTTTTAATAAAATATATATAGTACTGAATATACTTGAAATTTGGTATACTTAATATTGTAGTCAAGCATTCATGCTTAAAAATTATTATGCTAAATGCTATTTTGAATTGCTCCATTTGTTACTCATAAAATTTACTTAACTTTTTACCTGTTTTTAACGAGCCAGTAGTCAACTCCATCTAAAGTTCCGTATCCAACGATTAAAACTGAGTGGTTTTGGACATCCGTTCTGCATGTTGGCTCATCGTAGACACCATTCCTAGAAATAAATTTAGTTTACTTCAATTCCATACGTAAATAAAAGTTCTCGTAGAAAATTTCTCCTTTTATTGAGTTGTACAGCATTGAGGGGTTAGCACTAACATCAGGTATTCTAACATGATATACCTTAACCTAAATAAACATTTTGAATACACTATAGATCAGAGTTTCTCAAACTGTGGGTCGCGACCCACTGGTGGGTCGCCAGTCAGTTTTTGGTGGGTCGCGAGAAGATTTTTAATTTTTCACAAACGGTGTTATTGACTTTTGAATGATCAAAATATTAGTTGAACTTTTGAAATTTATCAAATTACCATACTATAGTAGTAAAAAGAATAAAAATTTGAGGAAAAACTAACTACTTGGAGTGGAACGGAAAAGGCAATAAATGTAAATACGTACTATGTGTGTCACTTTAATGTGACGATAATGCCAATCTAGTCGGTTATTCAAATAAGATTTGAAAAAAATATTTAGTGTTTCTCCCCATCCACACCGGGGGGGATCAATGTAAATTTTAAGAATTTTTTTGGGAAATGATGCAACTGATGTAATTTATCCCATATTGCTAAAAAACAAGTTAAAACCATGTTTTTAAGGGTCAAATTTTAAAATTTTCTCTAGGGACCCCCAGACCCCCCTTTTTACTGTAGGGATCATTGTTAGACCACAATTAAACTATTTCATACCCTTGTAACTAAATAGTTGGTGAACACCCCCAGTCAGAGAAGTTAAAATTCTGTGGGGAGGGGGCATGAGATAATTATCTCAGTTCAGTTAATTATAAATAACTGAAGTCTGTGGGTCGCGTTAGATTTTGTTTCTCAAAAGTGGGTCGCGATGTTAAAAAGTTTGAGAACCCCTGCACTAGATTACACTCTTTTGTGTAGCAAATCATCTGTAGTTCTTATTGACAAGAGAGTATAATTCTAAATGGCATGGTAAAATCTAATACAGACTCACAAAATCGATTTTCTAAAAAGACGCAATTCCTGAATGGAACCAGCGGTTCTCAAACTGTGCTCCGCGGAGCCCTTAGGGCTCCGCCAAGCATTTCCAGGGGCTCCGAGAAGAAATTTGAAATAAATACATTTTTTGATAATTTCTAATTTGCTTTTCTCTGAAATGTTATTAATGACTTTCTGTAAGGTGTTGGTTAGGTCTGCTGGTTTTTGCCTTTTTTAGGTGTTTTTTGGTTTACCATAACAAGTTAAAATCCTGTTTATAGGGTCAAATTTCCAAAACTTTTCTGGGGGAGGAACCCCCAGGATGGGACGGTTTGGCGCTGGCCGTTTGGGGGCCGTTCCTGTTTGGGCACCAAATTTTTCTTCTTCTAATTTTTAGAAGAATTATTAGAGTTCTATTTACTTTCATTTTATTTCTGCCACTGAAATGGCCGCGCCGAATAGTAGCACACCAAGGAACCCCATTACCCCACCTCTCAAATTGATTATACTCAGCACCTTTTTATAAAGTTCACCAAAACCAAGGGAAAACCAGTTTTTAGTAGAATCAAATTTCCAACACCCCCTTTATAGCATTTGGAACTTAATTACACAAAACGCTTCTTATATTAAGTTCTTTAAGATGCAAATTCTGCCAAAAATGTATAAAAAGCTAACATTGATCCTATGGCATGGGAGGGGATAAGGAATGATTTTGGGCCCATGTGTAAATAAATTTCGATATGTACCTCTGACGTATGGTTTAACAGTCCCCCAAAACAGCTCTCGATTTCAAAAGAAATTTACAGATGTATAGATTTCCGTATGAATCCTTTGTTCATGCATCTCCGGCATAATGATTAAAAAGTGATAGCTTTAATATTCAGAAATTTAAAATAAAGATTTACACATTGTATCCAATGATAAAATATAATCGGTAAACAAAATATTCCATATACCCCGGGGTGTATATCGAAGGGGCGAGGGGGCCCTGCCTCTCCCTCGGAAAATCGGACTACGTATAACAAAACAAGTTAAAACCATGTTATTTAGGGTCAAATTTCCGAAATTCTTTTGGTGGAGGACCCCCAAAACCCCCTATTGTACTTGAAACTGTATTATTGTCAATTTTTATAGTAATTTCGTTAAAATTAAAATCCTACCTAAAAATGAATGTCCAAAATTTGGACAATGATGTACCTAAAACGAGTTAAAAAAACTGTTTTTAAGGATCACATTTCACAAAATCTTCTGGGGAGGAAGGACCCCCAGACTCTTCTATTGTACTTGGATCTTAATTCGTCACAATTTTTCTTACAAATAAATTATCTTAGATGCAAATTATACCTAAAAATGTTTTTAAAAGCTACGTTAAACTGTTAAATATGCATAGGAGGGGCTGAGGAATAAATTTGGAACCCTCCCAAAATAAATTTCTATTATGCTTTTATTTCTAGAAGCAATGGGTTTTATGTAATTTGTTTTTATACCTTGAAAAATTTATTTCGGAAAAGGGCTCCGCGAATAATTTGTCTCTTGAAAAGGGCTCCGCGACATAAAAAGTTTGAGAACCCCTGGATTAAACAAACTAATCACATTTTTTAAATAAAGTGCATAATTTTACTCGAAATTCGGACATCATAACATAACATAATAACAGCAAAACTCGCTTTACGATGCTGAATTATCCAATGTAGATATTGCATATATTAGATATTTTAAACAAAATTATCTCTACACATTGTTTCCCAGAAGTAGTAAAACTCTGATAAAATATCTATTTCGCCTCACTTGTAAGAACCAAAACCCGGCACCGTCGAGTCAATAGTAGCTGAGATAGGTCCCACAGTTGCCACGGCTTGTTTCAAGGCTTCTTCGTCTCCAGATGGAATATCTACGAATCCAGTGCAGTTGGGTTCAACGCCCTTTTCAGCAAATTGACATTTGTTGGTCTAGAAAGGATTGGTTATTTTAACCTAATATAATACACTCACTTCCAAAAGTTAAGCACGGAGCTGTTTTTTCAACCTAACTCCAAGTAGAATTATGTTTCATACATGAAAATCATACCACAAGTTGTTCTACTAGTGGAAATACAGGGCCCGCGAACCAATTTTCCCTACCAATAATTTAAGGGGGATGGGCCCTCCATTGATAATGGAGTTCCATTACACATTTGGAGCAGTGACAGAAACGTCGATGTGAGAGGTATTTAACCTTTTACCTGCCGATGTTCCCAAATGGGAACATCATTTTAAGGAATTTTTTTACCACTTAATTTTTCATGCATGAATTTGATACTTGGTAGAAAGCAACTCAAAGATATGAAGTTATTTTACATGCAAAAGTTTTTCACATGAAATTTAATCCTTTTTGTAGAATTTACATCAAAATTAGAGATTTTTGGCTCTTCCAAAAGTTACCTAAGTTTCAATTTGTGAAAATTTTTAATTAATTTAGTTTTAAATAATTTTGCTGTGTTTAGGTAGCTTAAGTACACATTTTCCCATTTGGCTTGACAGAAAAGCTTTATATTCTAATTTTGGAGAGTAATTACCCATGAAGCGTATATGTTCCCAAATGGGAACATCGGCGTTTGGGGTATAGTACTTGAGGGGATTTTCATAACATGCAAAAATTCAAGTTATTTTCTATTTTCTTTAATTGTTTGAACCTTTTTTGTATCAAAGGATTTAAACAGGTTAAAAATGATGTTTTAAATTCAAAAATCTGTAATTTTTTATTTTTTCATCTGATTTATGGAGAAATAAATGCCAAATCCTTTAGCAGATTCTTACACTTGTATATTTTTCTAACTCTCCGATCGATTAATTTTTAGTATTTATCATTAGGAGTTATGCAAAGAGCATATTTGGAGTGCTTCTGAGGATTTGCGTACATATTTTGTTCAAGTACTTTTTTTACATAAAAATTTTAGGAATAAAATTGAAGAATTTTGAAAATAAGGAAAAGTTCGTACATCTAAAAACACTATTCTAACGTAAGTTGGATTTAAGAGATATGTGGTTCAGTTTGGAATCTACCATGAGAAACACAGATTTAATGAATCAATGGAGATAATTATGCTTATCATTTTTGAAAGTTAATTACATTTGAATGCAATTAGTTGATTTTATGCTAGATATTCGTATAGAACCGTAATTATAGCTAATTTTTCTCACAGAAACGTAACTGTTTAGCTTTGAAGCGCATGGGAACACTCTTATGTATTTTGTATACTAAAATATTACCCATAGTTAAAGAAAAATGCACGGAAAAGCTTCGCGTACGTAATAAATTTGCAAATATTTTCTTTTGAAAATCTATAAAATGTTACTCAATTGTCCAAGTATGGATAATAAAAATGAAAAAAACGTCCACTATCATAAAAATGTTCATAATTATTGAGTAGAAACCTATTTCAATTATTTTATTTGAATTAATTGTAAAATATGTGCCTTTTGGAAATCTCCCTAAAAACTTCACCCAAAACGCCGATGTTCCCAAATGGGAACATCCTCAAAATCATACTTAGGATTTTTTTTCTCCCAAAAAAAGACTAGAATGGTTTTAGTAATGATAAAACAAGCCATTTAAGACTAAAATCAGAACCTTTAATTCGAAATTTGAA
Source organism: Tetragnatha versicolor (assembly GCA_024610705.1). NCBI lineage: Eukaryota > Metazoa > Arthropoda > Arachnida > Araneae > Tetragnathidae > Tetragnatha > Tetragnatha versicolor. The sequence continues at coordinate 18,875,903 of JANDEH010000007.1, read as the reverse complement.
TTGCGGCGTTTAAAAGGTTAACGGAAAATTTTATGTTTTTTTCTAAAGAATATTGTTATTCCTAAACTCAACGCATGTTTTCAAACGTATGTGCTAACTTTAAATGGCTTTTTTAAGGTTTTATTGGGAGATATTGGTCTAATCATCATTTTTGGCACGTTTTAGCCCCTGGGTTATTTTTGGCAAGTGGTATCAGACCGTCAACTATTGTTTTTTGTAGCTTTTACATGTGCTTTAGGTCTGGGACCCAGAAAGTACCCTTATTCTTTCAATATCGTTACTTATAAAAATCTTTAAGGTAGCCAAATTGTGATTCTTTGCAGCTTTTTCACTCTTTAAGATAAATCCTTGACCCAAAATGTCTTCTAAAAGGAGTAAATGGGACATGAGAACACATGGTATACAATTGTAGACATTAGTGGAAACCTCTGTAGCATATAGGGGGGTGTTGAAACGGTAATAAGTTTCAGAGAAGAAATTCGATCTCTTAAAAACTCATTTAAAAAAAGAATCGAGATATTTTTAGATATCTCTTTCTTTTCAGACATATACGTCCATAAACACTAAAAAATGTTCCTTTTTTGAACGTTAATAACAGATGCCATCCCTGTAAAACTATAAATTTTTTTGTGCCGTTTCAACACCCCCTATATGCTACAGAGCTTTCCACTAATGTCTACAATTGTATACATGTGTTTTCATGTCCCATTTACTCCTTTTAGAAGACATTTTGGGTCAAGGATTTATCTTAACCCATTAAGGACGGTTGGTAAGAAAAGTTGCCAAGGGACATTTCATTTTTTACTGACTCTAATAGAGGACATGAAAAGTTTAAATGCATGATAACAGCTTCTGAAGAATGTATTTATTCAGATAAAAATAGAAATTTATACCTTCCATGCCGTTTTGGTGGTAAAATCGCTATTAGAATGAGAGCGTTTCACTACATTTTGGAGATAGCTGGGAGATCATTTGGAAAACACCAAAATAGTCTAATGTGTTGGTTATTTTTGTGACTTGTTTCTATTGCAGCATATTCACAAGATCCCATTCTAAATATTATTACCAATTACAGTTGGAATGAGGGTATTTAAATTGCCAATAGCAAGAGTTTTCTTCTACTGGCAACTTTTGTTGCCAATCGTCCGATGTGTGGTCTAAACTTTTAAGAGTTACTCATAAGAAGCTTTTGCAAATGAATTATTTTTAATGCTTTTTTTGAGTTCTTATCATAAAAGTAGATCTTATTGATACTTTAGCATGATGAAGTGCATCCCTTGGATCATAATTTTAATGTTTTTTTTTATAGATTTTAGATTTTTACCGATTCCTAACACATTTATTGGTTCAATCTCATACTAAGTCATTTCTGGATACATTTATTTTCCTTGAAAGGGTTTTCTGGAAACTTACAGTCGTCAAAAAATAAAATAAAATATCACTGGAGTTATTTAGCCTATTTTGAATGGGCCAATACCTAGTTTTTATCGAGTTGATGAGTAATCTTCAACATTTTCTGTGGGGAATATGCGAAATCTGAAGCCATAAAGATGAATATTGTAATTATGATGACTTTTTTTATAGCGAATGATTAACAAGAACGTAGAATTCCAATAAGAGAAAAAGCTTCGGAAGGCAAAAATATTAACCAAAGGTATAAAAAAAACGAAAGTTGAGAATATATAAGACTTTCAGGTTAAAAAAGTCCCTATGTCCCAGACTAGGAGATATAAATAAAACTATTTTTACCTGAAAGTGAGCTAAAATGCTGAAATCAAAAGGTTCCGACTTAAAAAGTACTAGTTTGGCTATTCTTAAAGCCGGAAATTCGGTGAATATCATTACTTCGAACTGAACAGGCCCTATTCCGTATAGTCCCCATTCACTTTTATTTTTGTATTATTTCGTTAAATTATGTGTAAAAACATATTGTTATCAAAATCGTAAACATTCTAATTAGTTTTTTCGACTTTTCATTTGTCAGAGTTTGAACCCCACTAAGGACGGTTGGCAAGAAAAGTTGCCAGTTAAAAAATCATAAAAATTATTTTTTGAAAAATCTGAAAATGGGCATTTATTACTATATTCGGTCCAAATGAACAAAATATGAAAGAAAAAGTTACTTATCTTCATTATTTTAAAGTCGTCCTTAATGGGTTAAAGAGTGAAAAAGCTGCAAAAAATCACAATTTAGCTATCTTAAAGATTTTTATAAGTAACGATATTGAAAGAATAAGGGTACTTTCTGGGTCCCCAGACCTAAACACCTTCAAGCACATGTAAGAGCTACAAAAAAAATTGTTGACGGTCTGATACCACTTGCCAAAAATGACCCAGAGGCTAAAACGTGCCAATAATGATGATTAGACCAATATCTCCCAATAAAACCTTAAAAAATCCATTTAAAGTTAGCACACACGTTTGAAAACATGCGTTGAGTTTAGGAATAACAATATTCTTTAGAAAAAAACATAAAATTTTCCGTTAAATACCTCTTACATAGACGTTTCTGTCACTGCTCCAAATGTGTAATGGAACTCCATTATCAATGGAGGGCCCATTAACCCCCTTAAATTATTGGTAGGGAAAATTTGTGGAAAATTGGTAGGGAAACAACCTGTGGTATGATTTTCATGTATGAAAAATAATTCTACTTGGAGTTAGGTTGAAAAAAAAGCTCCGTGCTTAACTTTTGGAAGTGAGTGTATTATTCGATATGTCATAAATATTAAAATTAACTATTTCAATAAAACAAAAGATACAGTTGGAAAATAAATTAACATTTAGTAGGTAATTTCTCTTCAGTTTCCAGTTCATAAGAACAAATTTCATGGTTGACTAATAAAATGGGCTTAATTTGTTTTTCAATATAAAATAATTCAGTTTCCTGTATGCATAGGATCACAGAGTATAGAGCTTAACAGAGTATTCATCTCCATAGACGCTAATGGCAACTTTTTTAACAGGTTTTTCTTCTAAAATTACTTTCCTCAGTTCCTTAAAGGAAAAAAAACCTTTAGGTTTTACACAAGGAGTTTGTTTTTTTAATTCTTGTATAAAACATGAACTTTTTAGTTACTTATGGACAATAACATAAATCATTCCCTTATCATTATTAATTATCATTATTAATGATAATTCCCTTATCATTATTAACACAATATTTTGCTTAAAACCTGCATAGAACTATTTTTTCTTGTAAAATACATATAATTATAATTGCATAATTTTATTTTCTGTTGTACCAACATTGATATTCTCATAAAAATGTAATTTTAATGTTCTACAAATAACTTTTATGTTTTATTCCTTTATAACAATGTGATCCAACCCATTCACAAAGAAATTATGGAAATGTAAGGGTAGTTAAAAGAGCATTTATAGAATATGTAGTTAGGGAAATAGTAAAAGTTATCAAGTCAGTAAAAGCGTTGTGTGTATGTATCAGAACTCAATTTTGGTAGTAAGAAGTTTCTTATTTCTTCAGAAAAAAAATCCCTCCTTTTCTCTGGATATGAACTAATTTAGGAATGACCTGTAGGGGAGAGTGGGGCTATTTCGCACACATGGGGCACATTCGGACAGACGGCATTTCCCCTAGTGATTTTTAAATTTAAAAATCTGAAAAAATACCAGTAGATGGAAGATGACTACTACCTCCTGCATGAATTTTCAAAGCCCTGGGCCTTTTTGTTGTATACGTACTAGAAATTTGCTAGCGTTAGAAGCAGCAAAGTAAATTTTCTTGTCATTTTGTTGGCGTAAAATATCAATCAAAAATAACTCTCAAGTGGACATTCAGCATTTAATTCAGTAGAGGCACTACTAAAGTAAGTTTCTAGAAAGGTTTTATTTCCCTGCTTTAATTATAAATATCTTGTTGGGGACGTGGTAAGCTTAAACTGGTAGATGGGGCACATTCGTACACCAAAAGATGGGGCAGATTCGGACAGCGCGAATGTTCCTCATCTTTCCCATTTTTTATTATGAAAGTGATTTATATGTTTATAAGTGCAGTATATTTAATAACTTGAAGTTTAATTGTTTTTTATTGTAATTGTTTCAAAATTTGGTGATAATAGAAAAGAACATCTTAAAGAAAGCGTCAGTTTTAAGGAATTTAGACCCAGATTTAAACATTGAAGAAATAAGTTGACATTGAGTTGAGTTTTAATTCTTTAAATATGAACATCAAGTAAAATAGTGTTTAAAATTGTGGCACAAATAAATTCCCTGAAATAAATAAAAAGTATGTTAAGGAACCCAGGTAATATTTTTGTGTCGCATTTTTATGCAAGAGGGTAAGAAAGTAAGTATCTGAAGTAAAATATGCCTGAGTTACAAGCTTATCTTTATAGTTGAAGTAATGTTCCAGTGTTGAAATATAGTATAAGCTGAATTTGCCTGTTTGAAAATAGTAAAATGCAATTTTTACTGTCTCTGATGGCAAATAATTAATTGGCCAAATTAAATTAAAAAATAAATAATGCCAATTATTTTATAATATAAATAATAATTTTAAAATAATTATTTTTGCCAAATTAATAATTAATTGGCCAAAATAATTTATTTTATATTTAAATTTTAAAAATAATAAAAGAAATATATCACCTGAAGGTAAAATTATTGCTGCTATATAATAACTAATAAACTGAACTATAAATACACTGAAAACTTCTTCATGCCAAAATTTAGAGCTTAACTTATGGTAGCATATTCGCTACCATGGGTATTAGAGAGTTAAACAAGCAATATGATCAATAAAATGGAAAATACCTTTTAAGTAATCTAAAAAATTTAAAACCTATGAAAGAATAAGTAGTCACATTAATTTAGGATCGATGATGAAAAAAAACGTGGTTCAAAATTACCCATTGAAGCTCCTTCACAGCCGACGATCGCCACGGGCACGAAGACGACTGTCCCCATGGGCACGAAGACGATCCGCACGGGCACCTATTTGACGATCCACACGGGCATGAAGACGACGCTCCGCAACGACACGCAGATGATCCACACGGGCACCGATCCGACGATCCGCACGGGCATGAAGATGACGCTCCGCACTGGCACTCAGACGATCCACAAGGGCACGAAGCTGACGACCCGCAAGGACATGAAGACGATGCTCCACACCGGCACGCAGCCGATCCGCATGGGCACGACGACGATGACCCGCACGGGCACGAAGACGAGGCTCCACATGGGCAAGCAGCCGATCCACAGGGGCATGAAGCTGACGACCCGCACGGACACGAAGACGATGCTCCGCATGGGCAATCAGCCGATCCGCACGGGCACCTAGACGACGATCCACATGGACACGCAGACGACCTTCCACATGGACAAGAATCCCACGATCCAAACGGCCATGCAGCTGACGATACACCATAAACCGGACACGCAGCCGACGATCCCCACGGGCAATTAGCCGAAGATCCGCACGGGCATGCACCCGATCCACACGGGCAAGCAGCCGAAGATCCGCAAGGGCAATTGGCTGATGATCCACATGGGCACGCACCCGATCCACACGGGCAATTAGCTGACGATCCACAAGGGCAATTGGCTGATGATCCACATGGGCACGCACCCGATCCGCATGGGCAATTAGCCGAGTATCCGCAAGGGCAATTAGCTGACGATCCGCAAGGGCACGAGCCCGTTCCACAAGGACAATTAGCCGACGATGCGCACGGGCACGCAGACGACGATCCGCACGGGCAGGCAGAGAACGATGCGGTCTAGGGTGGTCACAAAAAATCAATTTTCGAAATTACTAGTCTACTGAAAATATAGTTGAACCTCAAAATTTTAATCTTAATGTATTCAGAATGGCTTAAAACCTCAAAAAAAACATTTTAATTTATCTTTCAAAGCTCTAAATTTTAAGTTAATTTTTCAATTTAAAAAAACTTCTTTTCTGTCTGAGCTGAAACAGGTTGTGACGTCAATAAGGAAGTTGCATGTGTCAGATTTTCAAAAACAAACAAGTGTTCCGTATGGTTTTTTGTATGGTAAAATGAAATGTCTAGTCAATTTTTCAAAAAAATGTACACGCAATTGAATATTTTAATTTAAAAGTCGAGAAAAAAAACACGTGACTGAAAACGTTTATTGTTCTTAATTAAACTATAAGATGACGTCAACAATAATACCATCAACTCCATTGCTTTACAACAATGTTTAGTATAAGATGACGTCACATCCAAACTCTTGGCGTTTTCGCGCGCTTTTAAAAAGGGGATTTTTGTTAATTTTTTTGACAATCGAAAAATTTCTCGATCGGCCTCAAATTTTGGGTAGTTGCTTATTTTTGCAAGAGGAATCGATTAAAAAAATAAAAAAAAATCATGCAACTTCCTCATTGTGCCTTGTTTACTATCATTCCGCTTTGAAATACTAAGCTCTAGTATTTTTTATAGCCTAGTGTTTCGATGAAAACGGTGTTTCCCACATTTCAAAGAGACACATGTGACGTCACAAAGTTTAAACTTGTAGGACCTACTTTGGCTGACAAAACCCAAAAGTCTTAATAGAGATTTTCAAGGCATTTCACCAGAATTGCTATGAAATTGCTTTATGGTATTGACCGTATAACTGACGTCACTCGTAGATTCTACCTGAACGTTCGTTTTCTGAAGCTGTTTTCGCTGTCAAAAAACAATCTTTAACAGGATCTCAAGCGTTTAATATTGATGGTATTTACGCTAAACTTTGGATTTAAGGGTCTTCATTTTTGCCTTTTCAGATTATGATATCAAAAGAAAGGATTTCTAAAACCACATTAAAGTTTTGGCACATTTTTTTGTAGTTTTTTTTTACTGTTTTCGTAATAAAACAAACTTTAAAGTGAACACTTTTAACGTAATTTTAAAGATCATACTAAACCACAAAATTTAAGACCATAATTAAATTTTTACCGTAGTTCTTCTAAAAATTGAATTTTTCAATATTTTTTGGGGGTGTCGCTCCATTTTTAGCTCCCTGGGATTTGGTCTGAGATCCCCAAATCCTATGTGATTCTAACTCGTCTAGGAGCCTACTATCCCCCCTAGAAGTGTGACCCAACATTTATGGGACACCCTGTATAATTTTTTCTGCCCGACTCTCGCTTCTTTCGTCAGCATTTTCCTACTAAACTTCTTTAATATTTTATGAAATATGGCTGTAATGCCATGGTAAATGGAACCACATATTAAAACCTTATGATATCAAATTATGAGAAATTTAATTTTTAGTTTTTTTAAACAGGCATTTTGAAACAAAAATAATAATTTTTTCTTCTACAGGAAAATAATACATGTTTATACATAGACTAATTTTTTTGAATCTCAAACGAAAATTAACCTATAAACATGTATTACAATTCAAGCCTATATTGTTATATTAAATTTTAAGTTAAATTTTTAAGTTATAAAAACTTAAAGTTTAAAAAAATAATTATTTTGTTAATCATATGTTTTTAATAGAATTTTCATAATAATTAGATAAATTCTGATGGAAGGATGCTAAAATGTTACCTGTTTTCATTTGTTGGAAATTAGTATGACATTTCAATTTATTATTTAATAATATTTAGGTAATTTCTAAGTGAAAACTGTTGGATTTATCCCTTTTAATGTTTTGTCGGGTTTTGAGGAGGGTTATTTTTTGAATACAGCTAGTTATTTAAAATAATTTTAAATTCAAAACTTTAATTTTTTCCAAATTAAAGGCAATATTTGGTTTCATCACTCAAAAATAACCTATAAACATGTATCATATGCCTATATAATTTTTTTTATTTTTATCGGCGATTTTTAAAAAATAAAAATAATTAAATTTCCCATGTTTTAATTTTGTCCGATTTTTAGTATGTTATTATTGAGGTCATTCCTAAGTCAAAACCGTTGAGAAACCATTTATGGCGATGAAGAATTGCAGCATATCTTAAAATTCTGAATATTCAATTTTAAATTATTAAAAATTCTTTCCCGATTCCAAAAATATGCTTGCCTTTTCCCACAATTTTTTTTCCACTTAATTATGAGATATTTTATTACAGAAAGCGCCTAACAGTGTGACGTTAATCATTTCAACTTGATTTGATGCAGTGGTGCTGATAGATTGCAGTTGAAAAAAAAAGCAATTTTAATTCCATTACCTTAAAAAGTTTGAGATACAAATATATTTAAAAATATTTTGTATATAATAATATGATTTCTTACCTGATTCTCGACGGGGATTACCATCTCATCCTCCCTCCAATCCACTCTGTCGGGTATTGTGACGTTAGAAGGCGGAATCCAAAGACTTCCATTGGTTCTTGAAACATCGCTTCTCAATCCTGTCATCTTGGATAAGACCTCACTATAATCCTAGGAAAAAGGTTTAACCCATTTTGCACATGAATTATTTAAAAAATTCTGGGAGCTTATCATCTTATCATCGTTTAACTAAATTCAACTACGCTCGACATGGTTTGTAAACATGTTTAGTAGTTTACTTAGTAAAAGTTCGAAGTAAATCTTTGACGTTAAGGGGTCTAGTACACTTTCGTTGAGAAAAAACTGTCGAAAATTGCTCTTTTTTGAAGAGACCATTCTCCAAAACTTAAAGATATATTTGAATGAAATTTGCATGTACATTGAACAATCTATAGTCATTAATTTAACACCAAAATTTAAGTTGTGAATAGCATAGTTTTTTTATGTAAATTTTTAAATGCGTACCCTTAATTATGTCGTACGTTTACGGCGCGCAGTTTTTCTTGGAAACCGTTGATCACAAATGCTGCAAATTTTGTACCGATGTTTATATGATGCCAATTCTTGATTTACTGAAGCAAAGTTTTAATTGCTTGAGAACTTTTCTAAAATTTGACTAAAATATACCAAAAATTTTTAAAAATACCACTTTTCCCTTTTTAAGGCTGTTATTTTTTATATGTGGCTCCAAATTGTATATCGCTTCATTAATTTTGAGATTCATTAATAATTTGCTATCAGAAAAAATTTGAAGCTATTTGAGAGCTTTTATATGCTGTGAGCCAGAAACTACGGAATACGTACGACAAAATTAAGCGTCATCGTTAATCAAAGTCATCGTTAACATGGATTAATTTAATGTTGTGAAATAGGTTTATAACAAATAAAGAAGCTTAATTTGTTTTTTAAATTGCAGGATGGGATAAAATCCCTATGCTGTCCATTTCGAAAAAAAAATAACCGAAATAAATATAAAGAAGGTATCATAAATAAAGAATATGTTAGAAATGCATTCATTTTCAATAAATATATAAAGTTTAAGAGATAATTGTGTTTTTCGCAATCTCTTCACATTTTTATTATTTATCCGACGATATCAGCGCCACACAATGGGTTTAAGCTATTTATCCTCGAAATTTGTTTGGAATATATTTTTTAAAATTATTATCTCTGGAATTTCATCAATTATTGAATATTTGAAAGTGGAAGTAGTTAGTGGTAGTGGCAATGTGGTTAGTGTTAGTGGCAATGTGGTTAGTGTTAGTGGCAATGTACTCAGTACATATCTTATGCGTTCAATTAGAAAATTCAATGCGTTCAATTATTTTAGCAAAATGAGTGGTTCTATTATTCAGTGCAGTTTTCTGAAAATCCTTACCATGTCTGAGTACTCATTGATGCCTTGACGATACGTGTGTTTCCCCATGTCAGCTTCGAGATTATGTTGGATAATCCCATTAACGTTCTTCTCCCAGATTTTCCGTCGAGTTTGTTCTTCGCTTGTGCAGTAGGATTTCTTGAAAACACTCTGTAAAAAAATTAAGTCCTTATTTTATGCTATTCTATAATTTGGCTTGCTCAAAGTTTTTTTTATAAATGTATAATTAGAATTATGTCTGTCTGTATGTCTTCCCTTATTCCTACCTAAGTTTTCCTACCTCAATTAACTATTAAACTTTACCATGTTGATCTACTCGCTCCAGGGAAGGTTTCTGAAGAAAAATAATTTAAAATCGAAGCATCCTAATAACCTTTTTGGTCAATTTTATGCTTAAAAACCCATATTTCATGCCCATTTTCATGGCAAAACCACATTGTTGTAACTATAATAAGAGAAGATATAATAATAATTGTTGTAGTTTAAAATCCATTTGTAGCATGAACATAAAAATGGATCCTTTAACTATTTCCCCCAAGCCCATCTGTAACGCACCAGGTGATATTTATTAAACAACTGAAACCCGGGCGAAGCCCGCGTCTAGAGCGTAGGAGCTAGTAACTAATAAAAAAACTATTTAATTTCAAAGTAATATTATTTTCAGGTTTAAAACTGTCGCATACTAAAAATTATCATTATGAGGAAACTGTAACGATTTTAGTATCAAAATAACCTTAATCGTATGTTGGTATGAAATATTTTATGAAATAGCTATGTACTAGAGAAAAAAAATTCAAAGACTTTAAAAATGAACTTACTTTGAATTCTTTCCAGTATTCATCAAAATCATTGTTGCTTAAAACACTTTTACCACTTACTGCTCCAAGCAGTAAAAAAAGTGCTACGAGCTTCATATCCATTTCCTGATTATAAATATAATAAAAAGTCACAATTTAAACATAGAATGCAATTGCATAGAAATTGCATTAAATTTACATAATTTAACCCGCTAATGATCAACCTTTTATTTTTCTTAAATATTTGGGACAAAAATAGTAAATATGATAATAAATAAAACAACTGGAATAGAGTAAAAAAATCCCTGGTTATTTTTTTTTCCACCAAAATTTTAAAACTTCCCTAAAAAAGGACACTAGGCACGAATTCCTCCATGGTTGAATCCGTATAGTAAACGCATTCTAGAAAACTGTTTGAATGCCTCAAAAACATTCTCTACCTTCTTTTACAAAGTAAAAGTGATCAGAAAGTTACTGTAACAACAAATTTGAAAACTCATTATTTATTTATCTAATTAACTGGTAAATGAATTTTAATTACTTAATTATTTACTCTAAAACACGTTTTTACATCCCGAATATGAGTTTATTGCAATTTAATTAAGCTTTTGTTTTAATAAAAGGCATCTCGTACTTATAGCTCACCTACTATTAAATAATAGTTACTTTTATACACCTCAAATTCATCAGAATATTTAATTTTTTGTAAATGAAATCAGTCAAATATCCAAACTTTTTTCATTTTATTTAATTTATTGTATGGAACGCAAACACATACACACTGCTAATTATTAAACTTTTAACTAAAATATAATCTGAATATATTTATACAAGTAATAAATATAATTAAATAGTTAATATATCTGAGTTAATTTTTTTTAAGTAAATAGTTATACTTTTTGTCATTAATTTACCAATAACAGTATTTCTACAAAAAAGTAAACAAAATAATGAATTTTTAATAAAAGAAAAAGTTTTTATGAATGTGAGTTATATTATTCGAAGTGAAACATGAAATTAATAAATATTTCTGACAAGTTTTCGACCAAAGTTGTACAAACCAAGAATGTTTGATTATATAATAATAATAATAATAATAATAATAATAATAATAATAATAATAATAATAATAATAATAATAATAATAATAATAATAATAATAATAATAATAATAATAATAATAATAATAATAATAATAATAATAATAATAATAATAATAATAATAATAATAATAATAATAATAATAATAATAACAATAATAATAATAATAATAATAATAATAATAATAATAATAATAATAATAATAATAATAATTTATTTACAAAACATAAAAATGTTGGCCCTTCCAAGTGAAACATGAAATTAATAAATTAATACCATTAAAGAAAAAGGTAACAGAAAAATTCATAAGCAAAATACAAAGAAACATACACACAAGAGAGAATACAACTAAAAAAGAACCAAAGAATTTGGCAAAAATGCAGAGCACAAGACCAAGTTCTCTATCAATTTCATTTACCGTGACCATTTTAAATCAGTCTTTTAAATGTAATAAATATGTTGGCAGACCCTTTTTTAATGAAAAGTTATTTAAATTATGTAGATATTAGATAAGTTGGTGATTTTTGTTATAAAAGAACAAACCCTGATAAGGAAAACTTTTAGTTAACACAAATAACATAGATTTATTATGATTTATCTTTTTAAAATATCAATTCTCAATGATTCTTACAGTTATAAAATAGTTCCAAAAAGTTTTGCTATTGTTAATTATTCTCTTTTACATACCTGTAACAAACTTCTGATGCAAAATATTAACTGAGACTTGAACTCCTTGACCCAAAACAAAAAGAGTTTTGTTCCCTCCACAGAACAGTTTTATATTAAAAGGATAAGAAATTTATTTAGATCTGAAGGATTACTTATCCCATGGGTTGATAAAGAAAAGCATAATTATATTTTTGCTATCTATGAAAGAAATGAACACGTTTCCGTAGATTATTCCTTTTAGAAAGTTCTAGTTCTTTTCTCAACGTACTCTTTATCTTGATACTCGTAATTGTTTTATCCGAAGGATTATTTATATTTTTCATTCATATCATGGTCTCTATATAGAACAAAACTTTTAATATACTCAAAAAAAAGTTTCGTCTCTAAAAAGAATACATTATAATTTTCCTCCCAAATTGTTATGCTTTAATAGGATATAACACTTAGTTTAAATGTATTATAAAATTTACTTTGTGTTAATTTAAACAACTTTTTCTCTTACTGAAATATGAATGTTAACATTAGGTAGAACGGAACTTTTAACAATTTTACCTTAGTTTTAAATTAATTGTTATCACTTATGTTAAGGGGACTAAAAATATTGATGCTTAAGAAGAAAGAAATAATAGTAAATTAGTCATGAATACTACAATGCAGGGTGATTGGAAACACCGTGTATGAATTATTTATTAAAAATTCTTCCGGGTATAAGGACCGTGGTCTATGAGTAAAAATGGACTTTTCGTCTACAGCTGCGGTAGACATCTTCAGCGAGACTTCCAGTCTCGCTGAAGATGAATTTCAATAAATAAGAAGAATTTTTAATAAATAACTCTGAATCTGACCGTGTAAGCCTACACTATTTCACCGTGTATGAACTTTGAGGGAGGTAGAGGGGACGTAGACAATTTATTTTATGGAAAGTTGGTTTCAAAAATACCATTACACTAAGGGAACAAATATTGAAAGTTTTATAACTCACCCCACGGGTTAACCAGTGGTCCAATTTTGTTCAAATTTATGGTGGAAGTAGGATGGATACTGCTGTACCTCATGCAATAATTTTTTTCGTTCTACTATGTTTTGTTTTGTAAATGGGCCTTAGGAATGGTTTTAGTTTATGGTTCTTTAAACCTACCAAAGATAATGATTACACTTAATTATTCATTAGTAAGTATTCTTCCTTCAGTTTTAGTTGTTTATACTTTAATAGTTCAAGCTAAATTTAAATGATTATTTAATATTGTTTCTAATATTTACTCCCTAAAATAAGTTTAAAATGTTAATTGAGACAACCATTAACTATTGTAAAAATTTCAATTAATAGTTTCTTAATATTTAAAACAAGGTTAAAAGCAGCTCTTTATGAAGCAGTTTGAGTAATATTAAAGCAAGATTAATATTAAGTATAATTATCTTGGACGGATAAGAAAACATGCGGGATATTCAAAAGGAAAAACGCGACTGTGTATTCGCACATCTGCTGAAAACGGAATCAATCTATGATCAATCCCTTTTTCCAAAATAAATATGCACGTGTCTTACAAAAAAACGTGAAAAACCGCAACGAGGAAAGGTAAATCAAAAAAGAAGTGACAGCTGGCGCTCCAACGAAGAAGTAGCAGAAGAAAAAAAGAATGACTGACATCCGGCTGTGTCCCAACCAGAACATTTTAAAGTTAACATGGGCTTTAAAGTAGTATGCTTAAGCCAGTATGCGTGGGGGCACCTTATTGGGACATGTTCAAAAAATACCCCAAACCACTCATATGTAAAAAAATTATTAGAAAATTAAATAGTTTTGAATTTGGAGGATTAAAGGTAAGAAATTGGATAAAAAATTTGGTCGAAATGAAAATTAAAACCAGTGATATATGTCATGATAAAAATGTGGAAATCAGTGAAAAAATAAATCCAATTTAAAATTATATTGTGTTCAATTTATGAGTATAGTCAGAGCGAGAACTCGAAAAGTGTGCAAGTGCATTGGAGTGTGTATGGAATTTAATGACGGATTCTGATAGAGTTGATGGTGTCTGTAGATATCAGAACCGATTGATGCTTCTCTGCAAATTTTGAGCATTTTTTATTAATCAAGGCTTCCAAAATGACCTCCATTGAAAATAACACTTTTGAAAATAAAAATACAGCATTCGATACATCGTATTTGATATTTTTTTGGTGAAAGAAATGAAATATAACGTTATTTTTTACATTAATTAAATTTGGAATATGTTTTAATAAAATAAACATTTTTGATTAAGCAGGATTTTCTAACACTGTATTTTAATGGCTATGTTTTGTTATAAATTCATATTTTACATAAATTTGAAATTAATTGGGTTAAGAATAAAGTTTCAGTAAAGCATTAAAAGGAATAAATGAATAATTTCTGAAGAGTTTTTAATTTAGCTTAAGAAATAACAAAATAATGCTATCAGAAAACAAAAAAGTGAAATTGATTACTTCTATCATCAGAAAAAATTCATTTCTTGTCTTTGTTTTTCTTTTATCTATATAATCCATTCTTGCATCACTCCGAAATAATGCGGTTAGTTGTTACTGTTACTGTATAGGATCTTGTATACCGGACAAAATTGATCTAACTTTCAAGCCATAATGTGGCTATCAGTTAGTCGGTTATCTTTACCAAATGCAGATCCAATATATCATTTGGTTTGCCCAGACTTGGGATACACCACGGCTCCAAGGGCACTTTTTTAGACCATCACCTTTACACCTTTTGACACAAAGTGTTAAAATGTTGTTTTATTTATAAAAAGTATCACGCAAGATCTTCCCTTTTGGTCCCACTGGAGGTATGGGGGTCCTCCTCCAGAAAAAATTTTGAAATTTGACTTAATTAACTCATTTTGAGAACCTATTTGGGCCCAAGTTGAGGCACTGTCCAGAGACCCCCTTGGATCCGCACCTGCCCAGACTGTATATTGGAAATGGCTGGGCTACTGCAGAACTGAATAACCTAATTAAAATATTTGAATTCAATGTGCTTTTTGTTCCAGTAACATTTCCTCCAAACTTATTCGTCACTGTTACAAGGAGAAGAGGGGAAATAATACCGCAATCCACACACAAAAATTTTGAAAGTTTTGAATGAAAACGAGTCCCAAGAAGTTAAAAGTTTTTATGTTACTGCAAATTACTTTTAGATTATTTAAATTTGAATCAAATCTTCGATTTAAATAATAATTGAAATGCTCGATTGAAGGAATTTGTTATCATCAATGTTACTTTGGTATCAAAGGCAAAGCATAGTATTAACCTTTGGATTAGACATGTTTCTCTTTAAAAATTTATGAAAACTGTTTAAAGAACAGTCAAAATGCTAACTGAAAATTATTTATCCTGAAGCATAATTGTTTTGGGATCAACTTCTCCAAAATTAAAAAAATAAAGAAATTTTGTACCCAAATTATGACCTCATCATAATTATTTTCAAAATAAGGGTATTTCAGATAAATTTAACCTTATTTTTTATTAATTAATGTTTTTATTAAGAAAAAACAAACAAAAAGATACCCTACATGACATATTTTATTAAAAGTAAATCGAAGATCCTCTTTTGTGGCTACTCAACATTTGGGTTTTTTCCTCAAAATACTCAACATTTATGAAGTGGCATCAATCGGTTCTTCAATCTAGACATCATAACCTATAAAAATATGCAATACAATTTTATACACGCTCTTATACACGGTTGACCCCTTTTTTGTCATTTGACACCCTGACTATTAAACATTTCTTTTTCATTAATCAGTGTTAATTTTGTATTTTTCAAAATAGCATTCATCAATTTTATGTTACTAGGGAGCTACCGCCCCCTGCTTGCTATTGCTCATCAACCCCAGTTGAACTGCTTACGCAGTACCTTTCGTATTGCCTTCGCAATTCTCACAATTCTCTCTATAAAACTCAAGGGGGCCCAAGAAAAATTTTAGGTTTTCAGTCAGGCATTTTTTTTCGAGGGGATGAGGGTTTGGTTCAAAGTTATAGAAGTTTATGTTTCACTCATGTATTGTGCGTAGTATTTTTTAACACCCTCTAATTATAGTTTTCAATTTTTTTACACTCAATGTAGAAATCTTCTTGTTAACAATATACCTAATCGATAATAAAAGGAGGGGGTCCGGGGGTCATCCCGCAGAAAATTTTTGAAATTTACTTTTAAGAGTAGAGATTTAACTCATTTGGAACACTTTTGGGCAACAACCTAATAGGATTGTTACCTATGATTTTCATGATATGAGTAGAATTCAGGATTCCTAGATTTTGCTACTGGGGTGGTGGATATGGCAATGCTTCAGTGTATGAAATTGTTGGAAACAATTTTCATATTGCTTTTGAATAAGCTTAAAATCATAATAAAGTATTGATATAGTAGAAAATATAAAATAGAATGTTGAATAAAAATTATTTATTATGGCTTAATGATGGTTTTATGTAAATTTTTCCGATTCCAGATAGTGGAGTCCATGATAGTGTTTTGTCATTCATATTTTTGTTTTAACCCAGACTTGTAGACTTGTTAAACAATACCTTTTAAGCCATTGAAAATACTAATAGGAAAAACCTACTTGACACTCAATGTTTACAATTAATTTCGCAATTATCAGACTAAAAATTATAAATTTAAGACAAAATATGTGTAATTTTAGTTTGAAATATCATAACTGTAAGTTTTTAGAATACTTTTATCAGTGATTTAATGCTATTTAATTTGGAAAGTACTCTAAAGAACGTTGTTAAAAAGTGGACAAATTTGTTTCAGGCTTCATTTTAAAATATGGCATCCATTGGTCATTGTGATTGGATGCATAAAAGGATCCTCAAAAATATCTATAAAAACCCTTTACTAAAACTATTTTATTTATTTAGTACTTTAACTTCACCGGTTGATATTAAAGCAAATATTGGTTTTAAAAGTGCATGAATAAATCAAAGCTTTTAAATTTACTGCAATTAAAATTATTTTCTTGGTACTAAAGGTAGGCTAAAAAGTGGATCCATTAAAAATAAGCCCCTTAGTTTCCGTCGTTATGATTTTTTTTGCAGTCTAATATTCTGAAACATGAAAATGTGCACCGTCGCCCTTTTCTCGAATTTTATTTTGAGTAATTAATTTTTAAATTTTTGTCACTTTTCAGGTTTTTTCAATCAATTACCTATTATAAATTAATCATTATGAATCACTTATGAATGCTATACATTATTACATTGTCGGATGGATTTTCTATTCTAATTCAATGGGAATCCATTAAGCAATGCTTTATACTCTACTACACACATATGACTACCTACATGAATATATTTCACAATATGTTTTTTGTTTTTAAGATGAAAATCATCAGATGCGTTCATGTATTTGAAAGCTTATAGTTTTTCAAGGGTGTGTCACTTATTATTTCAGTGTTGAAATTTGTAATATAATGGGGGGGGGCGTATCATTAAAAATTTTAAGAGGTAATTGAATTTCTATTTTTTCTTGTTTTATTCAAATAACTTAAAATTTTTAAATTAGTTTGATGTACACCTAACCGACGGTTAGTATTAACTAGTAAAACTAACTAGTTGTAGAAATCCAAGTCTCATTATTACCAATCAATCATTAAAGTAAACATTGTAAGAATGAAATGTTTGAGAAATTTCTCCACTCGTTTAGAAAAAAATTCAATACCCAACAGTTTTCAAAAATGTATTTATTCTCTTGCAAAAGTCACAGTCACTTTTTTTTTCAAAAATAATATCACATAGTGAATATCAGTTCTATACAAGAGGATAGCTGGCTTTGGTGGCAATTCCACACTGATTATTCTTATTTCTAGACATCATTATGTATCCTTTCATTCCCCAAGTCTCTCCCCAGCTTGAAAAAATAATATAAGAACTTTGTAAATGAATTATTAGATAACACCACAAGGTAATATTCATTTAACGTTCAACCGATACATTTTATTATATTCAGTAAATAAAATTTAAATATAAAACTAGCTGGTCATATTTGTTAATTTAAATTTATATATACAGCAAACCATATTGAACTGGTCAGGTCACACATTTCACTCACTCCTTTCAACAACGTCATATCTCAAAAATCATCGATTATGACTGTTTTTAGAAAGCCCTGAAAAATGGCCATAAAGGAGTAAGCGATTTATTGTATTTATCATTTAATAAAAAAATATAGAGTACTTATACTTAAAATTTGGTTGATATTTTAGTCGATAATTTATGCTTAAAAATTATTACAATAAATGCTAATTTAAGTTGCTCCATTTGTTGCTCCATAAACATTAATTAGGGCCGTATTCAGAAACTTTAACACGAGATGGAAACGAGATGAGAACGAGATGGAAACGAGAACGTTATGGAAACGATGAATTTGAAACGATATTTTCCCGAAACACTAACGGGAGTTTCCGATCCTTTCCCTCATTGGATAAAATCTCCTACGTCACCAAGCAGACCAAGACGAGATTTTTTTTCAGCCAATCAGAGTCAGCTAAATTTCTCGCTTTTGAAGAGACGGGTGCTCTTGAACGACCATTTCCAATTTATCGTTACGTGAGATTTTACAACGTTTCCATCTCGTTCTCATCTCGTTTCCATCTCGTGTTAAAGTTTCTGAATACCGGCCTAACTCTTTACCTGTTTTTAACGAGCCAGTAGTCAACCCCATCTAAAGTTCCGTATCCAACGATTAAAACTGAGTGGTTTTGGACATCTGTTCTGCACGTTGGCTCATCGTAGACACCATTCCTAGAAATAAATTTAGTTTACTTCAATCCAATACGTAAATAAAATTTCTCAAAGACACAATTTCTCCTTTTATTGAGTTGAACAGTATTAAGGGGTAGAGACAAATATTTTGAATACTATACTAGATTTCAACCTGTTTTGCCCATGACGTCACGACAAACGGTAGAAAAACCGAGTTAAAAGATTATCTGGATCCTGGATCTTATTGGATAGTGCGTTCAATTCTAAAGGGATGTATGCATCGCAAAATTGATTTCAATAAAATTATGCCTTAAAAACGCAATATATGCATGGATTTAAAAAACTAATCACATTTCTAAAATTAAGTGCCTAATTTCACTCGAAATTCGGACATCGTAACATGTAACATAAGCATGTAACAACATCATAACTCGTTTAACGATGCAAGTTCATCCAATGTAGATTCTGCAAAAAAAAAATTTTTAACTGAAACTATCTTTCAACACTCTTTCTTGAAAATAATAAAATCCTGATAAAATATCTATTTTTCCTCACTTGTAAGATCCAAAACCGGGCCCCGTTGAGTCAATAGCTACTGAAATGGGTCCCACAGTTGCCACGACTTGCTTCAAGGCTTCTTCATCTCCAGATGGAATGACTACGAATCCAGTGCAGTTGGCTCCAACGCCCTTTTCAACGTTTTGAAATTTTTCGGTCTAGATAGGATTGATAAAATTTGAATCCAAATATTCCGTTCTCAATGTCACAAATATTAAAATTAACTATTCTAATAAGACTAGACACAGTTTGAAAATAAATAAACATTTAGTAGGTAATTATTTCTCTTCAGTTTTCAGTAATTAAAAAAGATTTCAAAGGAGACTAAGAAAATGGGTCTAGTTTATTTTTCAGAGTAAATGAATTTATTTTCATGTATGGAATAGTGAAATATTCTTATTTATTACTGTTGGGAAATATACCAACTTTATGAAGAACTCAACTGTTTTAAAAATTTAAGAAACAGGGTAGCAAGTGGCGGGTCACCAGATGGTTCTTTTTTGTAAAATTGGGACTAAGTGCTCCAAAACGAGTTAAAACCCTGTTTTTAGCGGCTAAATTTAAAAAAAATTCTGGGGGAGGACCCAAAGACCCCCTTAGGTGCTGGGACTTTATTATTTACAACTTTTTTTATAATTAAATTCAGCGAAATTAAAATATTTATCTTCAAATATCCCATCCGAAATGCGGACTTAATGTACCAAAATTAATTCAAACCTGTATTAACCAGTGTAACCGGTTTAAAGTTTCAATTAAGTTTAACTTTAAAGTTTAAATTTTTCTAGGCCTGTGATTGCCCCTTATTTGAAATGTGATCCTGTGAGTGTAGTTTTAAAAGAAAATATTTTTCTTCTTCAGAAAACGTAGGGAAATTAGGGAAGCGTTTTTCACTTGCGGATTTTAAACCGCATCTTATGGGAATTGGGCGAAAGCGTAAAAATAACCATTATAGTCTGTTCATTTAGAATAGGTGCCTGACACAGAATCAAAAACGCTCAATAACGCCTAATAACGCTCATCACACAACTTCAATGACCGATTTTTTTACAGTATTCTAACTACTTCTGTTTCGGCTGCGTTGTCATTGCAGAAGAAAATTTTTGCAATGATTATTACGGTAGTAACTGCATTCAATACATTGCGTTTCAGGCACCTATTCTAAGGGAACAGAGTATAGTAAAATCGTAAGCGCTTGAAAAGTTTAAAAAAGGTGATTCAAAATTACCCATTTTTGCTCCCTCGCAGCCGGCGATCGCCACGGGCACGAAGGCGACGATCCCCACCGGCACACATCCGATCCACACGGGCACCTAGACGACGATCCACACGGGCACGAAGGTGACGATCCGCACCGGCACTCAGACGATCCGCACGGGCATCGATCCGACGATCCGCACGGGCACGAAGGCGACGATCCGCACCGACACGAAGACGATCCGCACGGACACGAAGACGACGACCCGCAAGGGCACGAAGACGACGATCCGCAACGGCATTCAGACGATCCGCACGGGCACGAAGACGACGACCCACATGGGCACGAAGGGGACGATCCGCACCGGCATTCAGACGATCCGCACGGGCACGAAGACGACGACCCACATGGGCAGGAAGGTGACGATCCGCACCGGCACTCAGACGTTCCGCACGGGCACGAAGAAGACGACCCACATGGGCAGGAAGGTGACGATCCGCACCGGCACTCAGACGTTCCGCAAGGGCACGAAGAAGACGACCCACACGGACACGCAGACGACCTTCCACACGGACATGAAGATAACAATCCAAACGGCCACGCAGCCGACGATCCACCAGGGCACGCAGCCGAAGATCCCCACGGGCATTCAGCTGTCGATCCGCATGGACACGCACCTGATCCACACGGGCAAGCAGCCGACGATCCACACGCACATTTAGCTGTTGATCCACACGGGCATGCAGCCGATCCACAGGGGCAAGCAGCTGACGATCCGCACGGGCATGCAGTCGTTGATCCACACGGGCAAGCACCCGATCCGCACGGGCACGCAGCCGACGATCCGCATGGGCAAGCAGCCGACGATCCGCACTGGCACGCAGCTAACGATCCGCACTAGGGCAGTCACGAAAAAATCAACTTTCGAATTTCTTAGGTCTTATAGTCTACTGAAAAGATAATTTAACCTCAAACAAATTACAATAAAAAGGTTTCCCAACGGTTTTTATTTGGAATATGCAGGGTGTCCCATAAATATTGGGTCACACTTCCGTCGTGTTTTTATCAATAAATTGCAAAGTGAAATTAAAACAGAATCAAATATCCGTATCTTCAAAAAGGTCTGCATTTCTTTCATTATTAAAAAAAATTACAGAAATATTTCAATCAGTCAGCTGACTACGCTTCTGTATAACTCTAAATTTAAAAAAAAATATTATTGCCGGTCCAGCCCCCTTCCATTGTTTTCTTAGGTACCTCTTTTTTCGTAATGATATTTTATAACATTGATAATCTTGTAAGATCCCATGTAGGAGGTTTTTGGCTCCTTTGGGAAGTCCCTTGCATTTCCCTTATCTTTTTTTTGTTTCTATTAGATTCTTTTGTGTGATGCCTTCATGTCTGTATTTTTTAATGATTTTCTTTTGTTAATAAATTTTAAATTTAATTTGAGTATAATTTCTTACCTGATTCTCGACGGGGATTACCAGCTCCTGATCCCTCCAATCCACTCTGTCGGGTATTGTGACGTTAGAAGGTGGAATCCAAAGACTTCCATTGGTTCTTGAAACATCGCTTCTCAGACCAGTCATCTTGGATAAGACCTCCTTGTAATCCTAGTAAAGATTTAACCTATTTTACCCATTTCTTTCAGATACCGGGCTCTTAATGCATCGTCTTACTAAATTCAACAACGCTCGCCATAGTTTGTAAGCATATTTACTTAGTAAAGTTCCAAAGTAAAAAAATCCTTAACCTTAAGCAGAAGCACTTCATCATTAACATGGATTAATTTAACGTCGTAATAGGTTCATAACAAATAAAGTAGCTAAAATTGTAGGATGGGATAAATTCACCATCCTGTCCATTTCCAAAGAATTAAACAGAAATAAATGTAAAAAGAACGTATAAATAAGGAATATATTCATTTTCTATAAATGTCACGGGTGAATTGTAGTTTTCGATATCCCTGTGCATATTTATTATTTATCCGACGATAACAATGCCCCACAAATGGTTTAAATTATTTATTCTCGAAATTTGTTTGGAATATTTTTAAAAAATTATTGTCACTTTGATTTCATCAATTATTGGGGCTTTGAAAATTACCAGAAGTGATGAGTATGTTCAGTTCTTTAGAAATATTTAAGAAAAATGAGTAGTTGTATGTGTTTTTAAATTCTTACCATATCTGAATACTCGTTGATACCTTGACGATAAGTATGTTTCCCCATGTCTGCTTCGAGATTATGTTGGAAAATCCCATCAACGTTCTTCTCCCAGATCCCCCTTCGAATAGGTTCTTCGCTTGCACTGTAGGATTTCTTGTAAACTCTCTGTAAAATATTTAATAGCCTTAATTTTATTATATTCTTTAAATTCGTTTGCTCATAGTTTTTTATCGATGTATAATTAGGATTGTCAGGATATATAGCTAATGAAAATCTATTAAAAATCACAATAATATTATTTTTAGGTTTAAAACTGAATTACATATTTAAAGTTATCAGTTATGAAGAAAATATAACGTTTTAATTATCAAAATAACCTTAATCTTTTGTTAGTATAAAATAGTTTATGAAATATTTATCTTAAGAATGCAATTTAAAGACTTTAAAAAATTAACTTACTTTGAATTCCTTCCAGTATTCATCCAAATCATTGTTGCTTAAAACACTTTTAGCGCTTACTGCTCCAAGCAGTAAAAAGAGTGCTACGAGCTTCATATATATTTCCTGATTAAAAATGTTAAAAACTTTTATGCACCTCAAATCCATCAGAATATTTTAATTTTTGTAATTTAGGTCGGTCAAATGGACATACTTTTTTCATTGTATTTAATATATTGTATGGAACACATATACACGAATTTCTCCCCGAAAATCAAGCGTAAGACAAAAAGTCATGACAATTACTAATAATGTATTAAACTTTTAACTAAAATATAACCTGAATATATTCACATAAGCAATAAATATAATTAATTAGTTAATATATCATTTTATTTAATACTAGCGCTGACGCGCTAGACCAGGGCTTCGCCCGGGTTTCAGTTTTTTAATAAATATCATCTGGTGAGTTACAGATGGGCTTCGCCAGTCCACTTTTTAATAAAATTATTCTGGTGTGTTACAGATGGGCTTCGCCTGACCAAATGTGGAAATAGTTAAATAAAAGAGCCATTTTTATGTTTATGCTACGACAATTGATTTCAAACTACAACAATCGATGTTATGTCTGCAACAATCGATAATATGCCTACAACAATTAATATCACATAATCTCGTG
The DNA here is from genome assembly GCA_024610705.1 of Tetragnatha versicolor. Taxonomy (NCBI): domain Eukaryota; kingdom Metazoa; phylum Arthropoda; class Arachnida; order Araneae; family Tetragnathidae; genus Tetragnatha; species Tetragnatha versicolor. The sequence continues at coordinate 18,851,930 of JANDEH010000007.1, read as the reverse complement.
TTATATTTACAACAATGGATGGTTTTTCCATGATGTTAGGAATGAAATGTTGATTTTCAAGCATGAAATGCGCCAAAAAAGTTTTTAAGATGCTTCGATTGTAAATTATTTTTATTCCCAAACCTTCCCGGAGCAAGTAGATTAACGCGGAGAAGTTTAAAAGTTAATGTAGGCGGGAAAACTTTAAAACTATAAAGGACATACATACATCCAGACAAACAAAAATTTTTATATATGTTATTTATATTTATAGGGGAGAGTGTTGTACCTAAGGACGGTTCTACCTTCAGCCACCTCATTTTAAAATTCGGGAAAAAATACAAATTTGAATTTCGGGTCGATTTTGAATGTAAACAGATGCTATCTAGTTGCTAACGTGAAATCATCTCTTTAAAATATTATTTAAATTTATATAATAAATTTGCTGTTTTTAGATGCTCAAAGTTTTTTTTAGTGCATCACTACATTAATTCTTCTCTTCCCCTATAACTATGATATGATAAAATGGGATATATGGGGTGAATCTCCAAGATTTTGACCTTTTAGTTATGATATTATAAATCGTCAGATCTCAATTATTTTATTTTTTATAGAATTTTGAATGCAAAAACACCTGATGTTGTACCTTCGGACACCATAAGTGTTGTACCTACGGACACGTTCTTGTGGGTGTCTGTAGCTAATCGGCGGTTTTGAACCAAGTTTCTTTAGAGTGAATACATTTTAATGCATGTTAAATTAATTCTAAAATGTTATCTATTTGTCGGTGATTATTTTCAAGTGATTTTAAGATGAAAAATCAAATATTTTGTGATCTTAACTACTTTTTTAAATTTTTGATTCTACTTGGCATTTCGTGTAAAATATGGTGTAAAATCTTAATATCAACCTATCGCATTTAAGTATGAATAACAAAAAACTTAAAATTTACACTGAAGAAGATTTGCGGAAGTTACCACCAAATGCTTGCACAACTAAGTGTCAATCTAATTTTTTTTTTGGATCAGTGAAGTGATCAGATCAATCAGCATGATTGATGAAACTATTACCTTAAATTTTGATCTGAAAATCACATGTGATTTATGTGTTTTGGTAAAAAATCAAGACTTTTATCATTCAACTTCGTTTTAATGATCATTTACGATCTAAAACTACATTACTCTAAAAAATATATTTCCAATTTTAAAAAGGCTTGAAATATGTTATAAAAAGGTAATGCATTAGTAAAAATGTTCATTTTTAGCTTTTTTCAACTTAACATTCCCTTTTTAAGGGTGTCCACAGGTACAACTGGGTCTGTCCATTAGGGTGGGTCAAAAATATTTTTTTCACATTTTCCCAGGGGCACAGCGACAAAAGGGTGCCAAATGATCTCAAACTAACATGTGTTTACCTCGATTGCACAAATCCGTCATGAATATAAATGTGCACAATGGTATAAAAATCATCATTGAAGACTATAAAATAATTATAAATGAAACCAAAGTTTAAATACTTGACTTGTAATACAACATATTTTGAAATATCTCAATGGTTAGCACTGGCAATCAAAAATTTCTTGCTGGAATCATAAAAATGTGCGAAACCTTTATTGTCGGTTGAGTAGGATGGTAAAAACATTAAATTTTTAATAAAAATGGATATGTCAGAAGGTGGATAACTTTTTTGGGTTATAGGTTTCAACCCCATGGAAAACATTTGGATAAAAGTTTAAAAGTTGGGATTTCCTTGAAATTTTTTGACATATTAGGAATAGTCCATCCCAAGTGTCCCCATGTGATTCCCTAATGTCCAAAAATAAATTAAAATCACATTTTAAGAGTCAAATTTTGAAATATTTTCTTAAGAAGAGCGGCAGATCCCCGTTTTCAGCATAAAGCTCAGTATTATCCCTTAAGTTTTTAAATAAGCTACATTACTTTTCAAAACTTACTTGTAATTATCCTTAACAGTTAAATTTGCTATATTTTAACTTTTATGAACGCATAAGGGAATGCTAAGAAGCTATTTTGAGTCAATCCTCAAAGAAGTATAATTTCATGGGCCTGGGTTTCAGTCAATTGCTATAGTAAAAAATTAGGTAAATCATGACTGAGCGAATCATAACTGATATTGCCTATGAACGAACTATCCATTCGACAATTGTTTCAACATATTTTTGCGATCATATTTGGATCCCAAGACCAGCCAGTGAAATAGCTGTCCGCTGAATTTCGAAAGCGTGGCATATTTATGAAAAACACAACTGTTTCTATTTTGAAAAAATTAAAAATACCGTTTTATACTGACCAAATTTGGGGGAGAATATATATGAACTACCAATATTTAAAATCTTTACCACTGAAAATCCACTATAAAAAGAGATTCATATTCTACGGCTCTTGTTAATATGATAGCATATTATATTGCCACTTTGGCAGTTATTTTTGTATTAATAATGCATGAAGGTCACTAATGTGATTAAAATTGCTTTTAAATATCCTTATTTGTGAACTTTAATAAGTTTTCGACACAAAAATTTAATTCATAAATTTTTTTAAAAATATGAAAAATTATATATTTTTGTTCTATTTGAGGCCAATCCGGAGGCAAAAAGAGTTATTATAATCGAATAATATTTTACACATGTTAGTTTGAGACCATTTGGCACCCTTTTCTTGCTGTGCCCGATAGAATTTGCAAAATTTTTTTTTCGCCATAGGAAAATGACCCACCCTACTGTCCATAGGGAGAGCACGTTGTTGTACCTATGGACACAAATTTTTTCAAGTTATTAAAATTAATTAAAATACAATTTTCAAGATTTTAGCTAATAAAAAATATCCCCCTACTCACAAAGGTTAGGACTATATGTTGGGCACTTTAAATGGTCAAAATGTGATTTTACCTGTCTTGGAAAAATCCAAACGTGATTTTTGTCCACAGGTACAACACTCTCCCCTATATGTTACCGTTAAAGTATGAAATCCGTTATTTCATAGAATACCTAGTTATTCCATGGAATAACTGATCGTGTCCGTTAAAGTGTAAAACTCTCTTGTATTTCATGGTTTAACTAGTTATTTCATAGAATAACTATCTGCAGCCCGTTAAAGTGTAAAGTAATCTATATCATATATCATATCTCGCATGACAAATACATTTACCTTCCACCCAGGGTTGGCAAAAACCCGGGGTTTTTTGAAAAAACCCAAGTGGGTTGGGTTAATTAGTTAATATAGTATAGTAGTTAATACACGGTGTATCTGAAATGGTGCAACAAACTTTCAGGGATGATAGTACTCATCAAGACGAACAAGAATCGGTATAGAAAGGGGGATCCCAGACCAAATCCTAGGGAGTTAAAAATGGAGCGACACCCAAAAAAAATCATTGAAAAATTCAATTTGTAGAAGAACTACTATTGGTAAAAACTTAATTATGGTCTCGAAAATTGTGGTTTAATATGATCTTTAAAATTACCTCAAAAGTCTTCACTTTAAAATTTTTTTATTATGAAAAAAGTTAAAAAACACAAAAAAATGTGAAAACTCTGCCAAAACCTTATTTTGTATTTCGAAATCTTTTCTTTTGATTTGATAATCTGAAAGATCATAGTTGAAAACCCTTAATTCCAAAGTTTCACGTAAATACAATCAATATTAAACGCTTGAGATCCTTTTAAAGTTTGTTTTTTGGGTGCGCAAGCAGTTTTTTAGAGCTGTTTCCAGAACAGCTGTTAGCGCACGCAAAAAACAACCTTTAACAGGATCTCAAGCGTTTAATATTTATTGTATTTACGTGAAACTTTGGACTTAAGGGTTTTCAACTATGATCTTTCAGATTATCAAATCAAAAGAAAGGATTTCGAAATACAAAATAAGGTTTTGGCAGAGTTTTCACATTTTTTTGTGTTTTTTAACTTTTTTCATAATAAAAAAATTTTAAAGTGAAGACTTTTGAGGTAATTTTAAAGATCATATTAAACCACAATTTTTGAGACCGTAATTAAGTTTTTACCAATAGTAGTTCTTCTACAAATTGAATTTTTCAATGATTTTTTTGGGGTGTCGCTCCATTTTTAACTCCCTGGGATTTGGTCTGGGACCCCCTTTCTATACCGATTCTTGTTCGTCTTGATCAGTACTATCATCCCTGAAAGTTTGTTGCACCATTTCAGATACACCCTGTATAGTTAATATACAGGGTGATTCAGAAATAATCATCAATAATTGGGGGGAGGTAGAGGGGCCCTAGACAAGCATATTTCGAATAGGGATGGTGGGGCGCCGCCTTACCGTTAAAGAGCTAGGACCTAATGTAGTGCGAGTGCGTTTCAAAAGGCCGTTTTTAGAAGGCCCGTGTGACGAAACAAAACATAATAAAACGAAAAATCTATTGCATGAGGTAAGGAAGTATCCCTACTACTTACACCATGAATTCGATAGAATTCAAACCACTTTCTAAACCGTGGAGTAAGTTTCAAAAGTGCAATATTAATATTTTAGTCAAAGAATGGAGTTCCCTTAATGGTATTTAGAAAAATGATGTTCGGGGATGGAATTTTCAATGATCGTAACATTGATCATTGAAACTATTTGATCATTGAAAATTCATTCCCCGATCATCATTTTTCTTAATACCATTAAGGGAACTCCATTGTTTGACTAAGATATTAATATTGCACGTTTTAAAACTCACCCCACGTTTTAGCAAGTGGTCTAATTTCTATCACATTGAGGATTTAAGTAGTACAAATACTCCTGTACCTCATGCAATGATGTTTTTCATTTTATTATGTTTTGTTTTGTCACACGGGCCTTCTAAAAACGGCCTTTTGAAACGCGCTCGCACTACATTAGGTCCTAGCTCTTTAACAGTAAGGCTGCGCCCCACCACCCCTATTCGAAATATGCTTGTTTAGGGCCCCTCTACCTCCCTTCCAATTACTGATGATTATTTCTGAATCACCCTGTAGTATAGTAGTTAATATAGTCAGGCACGAATGCCCCCGTGTTTTTTCCCTATAGTAACGCATGGTAGAAAACTGTTTTAAAGCCTCAAAAACATCTTCTACCTTTTTAAGTCCAGCAAAAGTGATTGGAACTATACTGTAACATGAATATGAACAAAAAATATTAGTTATTTATCCAATTAACTGTAAAATTAACCTTAATTAGGGTAATTTGAATTTGTTTTATGCTCTAAAACACGTTTTTTCCTCCCAAATCTATGTTAATTGCAAATTAATTAATATTTTTAATTGTAAAAGGCATTATTTGTTTATATGTTACCTGATATTAAGTAAAAATTACTTTTACACACTTCAAATCCATCAGAATATCTCAATTTGGGAAGTTTAAGTCTTTCAAAAATGCCCATACTTCTTTATTTTATTTAATTTTATTGTGCGAAACACAAATTTCTCCCCAAAAAACAAGCATTAGTGGGATGGGCATTAGCAAGCCAGATGATATAGATTGATCTGCAGTATAGAACACAATGATTAGCGACATCTAATAAGAAAAAAAGCCGAAAATTTATCACAAAAGTGACTTTTTTGGCAATTTTAATGACAAAAAGTCATTATAACTAATAATTATTAAACTTTTAATTTAAATATAACCGGAATATATTTGCATAAATAATAAATATAGTAAAATAATTAATTTATTCCTTTTAATTGATACAAATTAATTAATTCCTTATAATTTAATACTTTTTATTTCATTAAGCAGAAATAACAGTATTTTCCTAAAAAAATAAAAAATTTACTAGCTGAAATTAAAGTAATTTTATAACTATCAGTTATTTAATTCATTCCATAAGAATCGAACGCGTTTTCATGAAAAAAAAATAAGGAAACACTAGCATTTCACTATGGGGAAAACCACGGGGGCATTCGTGCCTGACGTCCCTTTTTAGGGACGCTTTTCGAGGGTCCAAAATAAGGTCAAGATAAAATATTTTGGAAAAATAAAAAAACACCCCAACTGGTTTAATGTATAAAGAGTAATATATATCGGCATTGAAATTTTTTTTAAATAAAAACTAGGATTTTTAAGCTTTTTCTTTTAAAATAAAAAAAACACTTTTCTGAAAAATTCTATCTTCCAATTTAAAAAAAGTGAAAAAAATTTAAAATTCTGCTTTCTTCTTGTGTTATTAATGTATTAATGTTCTATGAAGATCAGAGATGCATCAGTGCAAATTTTGATTCAAAGGAACATATTTTATAGAAATAGGAGCATTTTTAAAAAACGTCCCTTAAAAGGGACGTCAAGTGAGGTTTTTTTTGAATAATGAAACTTTTTATACTTTGAAAAAACCCATTCAATATTGAAAGAAATCTATTTAACTTTGAAAAAATCCACTGAATAATAAAAAAGAACCTATTTAACTTTTTAAAAAACTCACTGAAATCGAAAAAAAACATTTAATTTTTGAAACCTCGTTTAAATTTTGAAAACAAAACTCACTGAAGTTTAAAAAATTCTCCTTAATTTTTCAAATCTAGTTTGAACTTTATACGTGAAAAAACCAACTGAATAATGAAAAAAAGCTTAGTTATTAAAACCCACTCAACTGCAGTTCTTGAAATGTTATTTCGTTAAATGTTTTTCTTCAATATTAAAACTCCCGAAATCTTGATTTTTCTTGGAAAAACCTAAAAATGGGTCCAAATTGTGGGTTTTTTTTAAAAAAAACCCATTGGGTCCAATCCAGCCAACCCTGCTTCCACCCCTACTGCATTTATGAACTATTCTAGGCCATAGGGAATTAAACTTGTAATTCCAAGCGTCATTTTATTAATCCTTGTTGTTACAAATGATTTTATGGTACGCTTCCATAAATACGCATAAATTAGATAAATTGCTTCTTTTTCATTTTAATGAGGAAGTTGCATGATTTTTTATATTTTTTTAATCGATTCCTCTTGCAAAAATAAGCAACTACCCAAAATTTGAGGCCGATCGAGAAATTTTTTTATTGTCAAAAAAATTAACAAAAATCCCCTTTTTAAAAGCGCGCGAAAACGCCAAGAGTTTGGATGTGACGTCATCTTATACTAAACATTGTTGTAAAGCAATGGAGTTGATGGTATTATTGTTGACGTCATCTTATAGTTTAAACAATAAACGTTTTCAGTCACGTGTTTTTTCTCGACTTTTAAATTAAAATATTTAATTACCTGTGCATTTTTTTGAAAAACTGACTAGATATTTCATTTTACCATACAAAAAACCATACGAAACACTTGTTTGTTTTTGAAAATCTGACACATGCAACTTCCTTATTGTCTACCATTAGTTTAATTTCATTTTAGATAAATTGTTTATTTTACGTTTTTGTTTTAGAAATAATGATCTTTTTAATTCCAAGTGTCATTTTATTAATCCTTGTTGTAACAAATGATTTTATGGTACGCTTCCATAAATACTACCATTTATACGCTGCATAAACTAGATAAATTGCTTCTTTTTCATTTTAATTGCCTATCATTAGTTTAATTTCATTTTAGATAAATTGTTTATTTTACACTTTAACTGTCTCTCATTAGTTAATTTATAGAATACCTAGTTATTTCATAGAATAACTAGTTAATGTGTCAAGTTAATAACATATTACACACTTTAACGGACACGATCAGTTATTCCATGGAATAACTAGGTATTCTATGAAATCAATAAGTGATCAATCATCAAGTGATCAATCAATAAGTGATCAATTCCATTGAATTTATCACATTGCCCTCCTCCACTTCGGGCATTATTAATTAAGTCTGATTTATCACATTACCCGTAACATATCTCTCTATTCTAAAAAAAAGTTTTTGGTAAACGGTTTCCAGAGAAAGGCTTTTTAATTACTGATCCGAATAACACATATATGGTATCAAAATGTCCAGATTCTTTCCGGATTTCCGAGTAGGCTATTGGATTTTTAAAAAAAAATCTCAATTTTAAAATATTTCCATTTTTTTAGATTTCGGATAAGGTCGCAGTTACAAAGCAAGAAACTTTGAATTTTAAAACAATTGAAAACATATTTCACTGGTTTTTTATTATTCAAATAGATTAAATAATCATCTTTCTATTTATAACACGAATTTAAAAAATATATTTTGGGTTATTTTTAACAATATTTATATTTTTGTTGTTGTTCAAACGGTTTTAATTATATTTAAAACTAATGTATAATTAATTTATATCTTATTTTTAAATAATAAATTGATATTTTTATATTTATCTTTGTCGTAGTGGCAACGTGACAACCTAATCATTTCTATATTTACAATAAAATATAAACTCGCTTTCGGAAATTTTGAACTTTCGCATTTATTTTTACAATAATTATTATTTTTTATACATTTTTGCAGGTATGTTTTTCAAGGAATTAAATTTAACTTTTTATTTCATAATGCCAAAACGCAAAAAACTAGATAACACGGGTGAATATTTTAGAAATAAAGATAAAAATCGAAAATGTTAAAAGTCTAGACATTCGTGTCATTGCTATGAAACTGATACAACTTCGACGTTTGCTTGTTCTAATGAAGATAAAATTCTAAATTTTCGCGATGTTTACGATTAATTACTACATTTTTCACAGCCAATCGATAATAATCAATACAAATTTTAAGAAAGTTAAATTTATTCATGAGATGTCTCAGTGCTTCTTAATGAATCTTTTAAAAAACATTACCTTGGGGAAATAGTAAAAGAATATTTACATTGCTCTGCTGTTAATTTTATTGGAATTATAGGGCAATCTGCCAATTCCTGTTACCATAGAATAGAGGAACTGTTAAAATTCCGCCACTGAATAAATATCCGTCATTTTTGAAAGAATACCAAGGAAAAGTATACTACCCCTGCTTTAAGAATGTTTTATAAAGTGAGTAAGTGGCAGTGAGCTGGGTTTTGTGAGGATTGCGAAAATTTCTGCGCAAGCAGTTAACGGGGGTTGGTGAGCGATAGCGAGCAGGGGGCGGTAGCCCCCTAGTCATATAGAAAAGATAATAAATGTATAGATACAAAAGATAATATGTTGGTATGTTCCCCCTTTGAATTTCTTTGATTTTTTTTGTTTTGTGTGGGTATATATGTATGTGTGCATATATTTATGATATATTTATTTTAAATTTAAATGTATTACTTTATATTAAATGTATTTACAATTCGTAAATTTCAATTTGTGATTTTGTATCTTACATGTATGTAGTTTTTGTAGTTTTTTGCAGCGGGTTTCGACCTGAGCCAAAATAAAATTTCTTCTTCTTCTTCTAATAAAGCACTTTGAAGGCCAATAAAGGAAAATTATTGTTCTACTCTCTTTAATAGTTTGTAATAGACCAATTCTGGAAACTTTTTGACCCAAGTATTATAAACCAAGAATGTTCAAGAATGTTAGAACGGTTCCAAGAACAAGGAATCGTTCTTTTCGGATCTAACCCAAAGATCCTAAAAATGAGTTTAAACACTATGTTAAGAGACAAATTTCAAATCCCCTCCCAAAATTTTTTAACTCCCCTCTAAAATTTTGAGGTCTTTTATACTGTGATTTACCTTTGAAAACGAATTTTGAAAATTAGCCTCATAAATGAAGTTTTCCCATTGGAAGTTTGGTGAAAAAAAAATTTTGTATTTCTAATAAATGCCACTTGGGATATCCAAGCTCCTTTCGCAAAGGTGTATAGGATTTAAGGCAAATGGGGCGTCTCCTGAGAAAGTGAGGCCCATAAATGGCCGTAGTCCGACTTAAGCCTCATAATATGATAAATATCAATACATTTAAAAGCTATTTCTTTATTACCCTTCAAAAAATAATATTTATAAACAAAATAACAATAATTTATAATCAATTTATTTAATTTAAAGATACATGAGAGATTGTATACCTTAGGGCAGTGGTCTCCAACCCCCGGTCCGCGGACCGGTGCCGGTCCGTGGATCAAATGGTACCGGGCCGCGAGCCGCCCATTTCATTGAAAATTAATTTAAATTTCCAAGGTTTATACTCCAAATTAAGGAATGAAATGAATTATAAATTACTTTATATTTATTTTTTGGTGTAATTGTATTTTATTTTGAAAGCATGTTTAAATACAATTAAATTAAAATTAATAAATCAAAATAATCTAGAATGTAAACAATCAACGCCCCCCCAGTGGGCCGCGGTAAAATTATCAAACGTAGACCGGTCCGTGGTGATATAAAGGTTGGGGACCACTGCCTTAGGGTGCTTCGAAAAAAGTTTTTTTCGATTTTGATGAAGCGTTAATGCGGAAAAGTTGTCTGAGGTGGCAGAGAGTACCTGTGATTTTTTTTTCAGAATTTTCGGATAATACGTATCTTGAAGTGCCACATTGACCCTGAAGATTCCCCATGTTAATCCTATGGAGCAAAGCCAAAAAGGCCGAAAATTGGTTTTTCGTCCCTCATTTCTACCCTAATCACACGACGAATGTCTTCCCTCGAGTAATCGACCCTATATGAAGTATGCTACCCAACAAAACTTGAATAATTGCCTAAATCTCTATATTATAGTGATTGTGGGCTCTAATTTGAACGAGGAAATACGCGATTTTCGACGAAATTTGAGCATACAAAAAACTTAATATAGAGATGTAGGCTATTATTCAAGTTAAGTCAGCTTTTTTTTTAGCATACATGATATAGAGTCCATAACTCGAGGGAAGGCATTCGTCAGGTGATTAGGGTGGAAATGAGAGGCGAATTTCGGCCTTTTTGGCTTGCGCGCTGCTTAGGATTAACATGGGGAACCTTCAGGGTCAGTGTGGCACTTCAAGATATTATCCAAAAATTCTGAAAAAAATCACAGGTACTCTCTGCTACCTTAAACAACTTTTCCGCACTAACGCTTCATCAAAATCGAAAAAAAAAGTCTTTTCGATACACCCTAGTATAACACTAAAATATTTATCCTCAATAATTCTTTTAGTTCTAAAATAGTTCAAAAACTTACACATTTCTAAATTTTTAAAATCCTTTTTGTATAATATCATCCACATAAAATGTGAACAGTTTTACATACCTGTAACAAACTTCTGATATGAAAAAGTAACTGAGACTTAAACTCTTTGACCAAACAATAAAAATAGTTTTGCTCCCTCCAGAGTGTAGTTTTATATTATAAGGATACGAAATTGATTTAAAACTGAAAGATTACTTACCCCATGTGTTGATAAAAAAGGATAATTATGTTTACACTATCCATGAAAGAATTGAACACGTTTCCGTAGATTGTTCCTTTTAGATAGTTCTAGTTCCTTTTTTTTTATCTCAACGTACCCTTTATCTTAGGCAAGCCTAAACTGGATCAGTTAACTCTGTGTACACTGTTCATACAAGTAGTATGCAAAAATACGCAAATACGCAGCCATACACAAAAATTGAGGGGAAATTTCAGAGATCGGCTAACAGCGCCATCTATAAACAAACGAATGGCAGATTTTTAAGGTTTCCCTTTTAACGGAATGTTTTTTTTAGTCAACAGGAGCTTTTAGATTTTATATAAATTAAATAAAATACATGTGGAGATAATTAAAACCTTATCACTTTCAATATCTTTGTTACCTTTTTATTTAATTACCAAGTCAAATTCAAACAGAATCTAATATTGGATACTTTAAAAACTTTGTATAGCCTTTATGTTGAAACACTATTTTAATTATATTCTCAACTAGCGGATATGCCCGGCCTTGCACGGGTGGAGTGTATAATTTTTTAAAAATTAAATTTTCTCAAAATATATTTATAATTTTTAAATCAGCAATTACCAATCATCCTGGTATCCCAGGTGCCTTTTTCCTATCCCGGTGTTCACGGTAATTTTTTATATCCCGGTGTTCCCGGTAATTTTTCATATCCCGATGTTCCCGATAATTTTCCTATCCCGATGATCGAGGTAATTTTTATGTCCTTGTTATCCCGGTACTTTTTTTTCCTATCCCGATGTTCCCGGTAATTTTCCTTTTCCCGGTGTTCTCGGCAATGTTTCCTAGTAAATTAATGAGTCTAGTGAACAAAAATAACAAATTTGAAACAATAATAAAAGATCTAGTAAATTGAAAAGTCTAGTGAACCGCTTCATTTGAAACAATGTTTTATTTTTAAGTCGTTTTCCATGAAGAAAATTTACACTTTTCCATTAATATTTAAATTTTAAAGGAAAATATCTTAAAATAGGGGAAACTAACGTTTCAAAATTAATTATTTGAATTTATTTTGGTGTTTTTACAACTGATATCGTTTTTAAATGGACAATTATCGAGTTTTTCCTGTTAAAATATTTAATTTTTGAGGTTTTAATCTCGTTTACAATAGTGAGTCGAGCAGACCTACTCTAGTAGAGAAATGGAGAAATAAGCGTTTTCGGCTATAAATTCGCTAATTACTCGTAATTATTCGATTTTCGAGCTTGGAAAACTTGACAGTGATCGTCCTCGCCTCGAGATACGCCTATATACCGAGTTTTGGCCACGCCTGCGGCGTGGCATAGGAGGAGATGCGTTACATACATACATACCCACACACATAGCCACAAACGTTTTTAGTAATATACTAGCGGATATGCCCGGCCTTGCTCGGGTGGAGTGTATAAATATTTTTATTTTGAATTTTCTCAAAATACATTTATAATTTTTAAATCAGCAATTACAAATCATCCCGGTACCCCAGACGCCTTTTTACTATCCCGGTGTTCCAGGTAATTTTCATATCCCGGTGTTCCCGGTAATTTTTCCGATCCCGGTGTTCCCGGTAATTTTTCCTATCCCGGTGTTCCCGGTAATTTTTCCTATCCCGATGTTCCCGATAATTTTCCTATCCCGATGTTCCCGATAATTTTCCTATCCCAATGTTCCCGATAATTTTCTTATTGCGATTTTCCCGATAATTTTCCTATCCCGATGTTCCCGGTAATTTTTCTTTTCCCGGTGTTCTCTTCAATGTTTCCTAGTAAATTAATGAGTCTAGTGAACAAAAATAACAAATTTGAAACAATAATAAAAGATCTTGTAAATTTAAAAGCCTAGTGAACCGCTTCATTTAAAACAATGTTTTATTTTTAAGTCGTTTTCCATGAAAAAAATTTACACTTTTCATAAATATTTAAATTTTAAAGAAAAATATCTTAAAATAGGGGAAAATAACGTTTGAAAATAAATTATTTAAATTTATATTGGTGTTTTTACTACTGATATAGTTTTTAAATGGACAATTATCGAGATTTTCAAGTTAAAATATTTATTTTTCGAGGTTTTCATCTCGCTTACAATAGTGAGTCGAGCAGATCTACTCTAGTAGAGAAATGGAGAAATAAGCGTTTTTGGCTATAAATTCGTTAATTACTCGTAATTATTCGATTTTCGAGCTTGGAAAACTTGACAGTGACAATCGACACCTCGAGATACGTCTATGTACCGAGTTTTGACCACGCCTTCGGCGTGGTTTAGGAGGAGATGTGTCCTCCACCCAGTCACATACACAGCCACAAACGTTTTTAGTAATATATAGATAGATTTGTATATTTCTAACCATTATCTTAATACACAAAATTGCTCGTCAAAGCATTCTTGGGTGTTTTTTTTTCAAACTGAGTCTGATAATAAATAATAATTGTTTTCTTCACTCTATTCCTTTCCAGAGCGTGCCTTAGGGGCAATAGGGTTACTTACCCTATCCGTTAGGATTCTTCTTTGAGGCTATGCTACCTCAAGATATAAAGAAAACTTTAAAAACACCACCTGTTTACAATTAATGTGTAAAATCTTCATTTTTAAGAGTATTAAATTAGAAAAAGTTGGAGGGAGACCCCTCTTAAATCCCTTATACACCTTTTTTTCCCAGAGCAATGGTGGGTATATCAGCTAGTATAGACATACATTAGATATTTTAAGGAAGTAAAATGTTGAGTTAATGAATATCAATCAAAAAGATAATTTTAATCTTTGTTATTTAAATTTGTTTTATTTCAAAGTTTACGATATTTATTTTTACCTAATCAAGTTATTAAAAGATATTTTTAAATACAAACAAAAAAACAGTTTCAATATGAGGAAAGTTTAAAAAGATGATTTAAAGCTTTCAATTTCTGTCAATATCCATATGAAAATGTCTGATTTAAATGATTGGATAGCTGGCTCTTGACGCAATTCCACATTGATTTTCTTTATTTCTTGACATCTTTATGTATCCATCTATTCCCCAAGATGTACCCCAACTGAAACGAAAATACATAACGTAAAAGACACTTAAGTGGATAAGAAGTCAAAGCATGCATGTGTTACGTTTATTTTATCCAAGGTGGGTAAAAGGTTTTCATTAACAAACTTCTGAGATATTTTATATATTTGGCACTTCAAATACGTGAAACACTTTTGCAATATTAAGTAAGAAATAATAATCACTTCTAACCAGAGGTGTTTCGATTGTGTTGTGCTAGTAAAAGATAGTGCCGTAAACGTGTTGCTAAAAAAATTACAGAGGAAAAAATATCTCACACCTGTTTTTAACCAGCCAGTAATCTTTACCATCTTCCCTACCATAACCTATAACAAGAACTGCATGACTAGGAATATCTGTACGACAATCAGGTTCATCGAATACGCCACTCCTGAAAAAAAATTTTTAATGTAAAAGACGCGCGGAAGGGTTTTTTTTTCTAAAACTCGATAACTCAAGTAGTTCTTTAGAATGTACTTGGCAATAGTTAAAAGTTAATTTTAATTATTTTGTATTTATGTATATGCACATCACAAAGTTATACCATATAGTTGGCATCATTATTTAACCTCGTATAAGCCAGTATAAACTGAGTAGGAATTACAATGTAAGTGAGCGAGATTCGTTTCCTTATCGCGGTCGACAGGTGGGGAGTAAATTTTAATGAGCTATTAAATCCAAACAGCTCTCACAAGGAGAGCAAGCTGGCCAAACCATGCATTAAAAACTACAAGCAAGATGACTAAGATAACTGTTTGTTATTTTTAAGATGTGAAGAAAAGTTTTAATTAAATGCAGTGTCAAATCAAAGCAAAAAGCTTCTAACGGTTACAGGATTATTACCATTATTGCTGGTGTTCCCAATGGAATTTATGTAACCCTCGCTTTAGCGTTTATGACTTCACACTCGCGAATAAATTGGATTGTAATTTCTCATTGGCGCCAACACACACTTTCCAATCAAGAATACAGTATCCAAATCCATCCCGACTGGAGATTTTAGTGAGCATGCAGGCAGAGAATGTAAAAATGATCCGTACTTGTAATTAATAAAGCTGTTGTGGCAGGCATCTATTATAACAGAAATTGGACCTATCAGGGCAACCGCTTGTTTCATAGCTTCCTCATCTCCTTCTGGTACTTTCACAAACCCCGTGCATCGGGCACCAACTTTGGTTTCGTCAAAATGACAAGTTCCGTTCTAGAGAATGAAAGGGCAAAAATAATCATAAATTTATGGTCATTAAGATTCATTGAATAAGATTAACAATTGTGTTTGTGGGAAAGTTTGACAATATACAGGGTGTTTCAAAATTGCGTTGCACGGCTTTTATTCGGAACCAGTCCCTCCTAGGGTCATGGAAGTAAGGTCTACCCCTAGGTTAGTGACCCTGTAGAATCCATTGAGAGGACTTACAGCGCCCCTAGCGGCGAAATTAAAAAGTTAAAAAATTAATTTAAAAACTAAAGGAGATAGAGCAAAAACCTCAGTGAGAGTATTGTTGCCACCGTTAAGAAGAACTCATTGAAAAAAATTTGATCAAAATATCTTGCATATTCGCGGAGATATTAGCATCTGAAAATAGCACTTTTTCAGGGGTCAAAAAGTAAAAAGTTCGCATATTTGCAATTTTTTTTTATTTTTTGATTAAATTTTGTGTTCTTTCAACTAAAAAAACACAAAACTACACAATTTCACTGAAAAATTTGCAAATATGCGAACTTTTTACTTTTTGACCCCTGAAAAAGTGCTATTTTCACATGCTAATATCTCCGCGAATATTCAAGATATTTTGATCAAATTTTTTTCAATGAGTTCTTCTTGACGTTGGCAACAATACTCTCACTGAGGTTTTTGCTCTATCTCCTTTAGTTTTTAAATTAATTTTTCTAACTTTTTAATTTCGTCGCTAGGGGCGCTGTAAGTCCTATCAATGGATTCTCCAGGGTCACTTACCTAGGGGTAGACCTTACTTCCATGACCCTAGGACGGGCTGGTTCCGAATAAAAGCCGTGCAACGCAATTTTGAAACACCCTGTATAATTACCCATACCGTAGCTTTGTATGGATAAGATTCTTCTGTGTCTATTCCACCATTGTTTATTATGTACTTGAAAGCAGCATTAACATCTCCTCCATTGCAACCGTCATTTTCTAAAATTAAATAAATGAGTGAAGGTTTTTTAAATATGTTTTATACTACCATTCTTAAAACATGCATTTTAGGGATAATTACCATAGCTATCCTATTTGAATGTTATCTGATGGTAAAAAGTATGATATTTAGAAGCTAATGAAAATTTATGTCGAACGAAATTTTTTAATTCCATCAATTTAAATTTATTATAAATATTTTTTTTATTCCTACAGGGCCCGATCATGACAATTTGGGGTCCAAAATATGAAATGTATTTAAAATATTTTTGCGCAACAAAAAATATCGATATGAAACAATGAAAAGTTACCATCTAAGAAGCTTTGTGTGGTGATTATGAGTTTATGGTTCCAATTATTACGCTTAACCATTCATTATTAAGTTGTCTTCCTACAGTAAACAGTTTTATACTTTAATAGTTCAAGATAAATTTAAATGATTATTTAATATATTGTTGCAAACATTTACTTCCTAAAATAAGTTTAAAAGGTTTATTGAAAAAAATTCATCGTAATAATCGCAATTAATTATTTCTTAATATTAAAAACAAGTTTAAAAGCGGCTCCTTATAAAGCAGTTAGTGTACCAGTAAAAAACATTAAAGTAAAATTAATTTAACATGCATAAATATTCTTATTCGGATAAGAAAACATTCGGTGATATTCTAACAAAGGAAAAACGCGACTGTATATTCGCGCATCTGCCGTAAACCAATCTCTTTCCAAAAAAATATGCACTGATATGCACGTATCTTATTGAAAAAATGTGAAAAACCGAAAAACGAGAGAAGGTAAATCGAAAAAAGAAGTGACAGCTGGCGCTTCAGGGAAGATAATAATATAATTATAATATAGTAAAACGTGTCCTAATGTGCCCCACTTTCCCCTATTGTAAATTTATTAAATACTATTTTTATATTAATGTAGAAACTAACATAAATTTCATTCTTTTTCATTAGCTGTATAAAATCATTCATTTCATATAAATTTATTAAAATACTATGATGTTTTTGAATGGCAGTATTTTATTGAAAAGGAATGAATAAGACTGAATAACTTTTAAAACACTCCATCTTACTAATTACAGCATAATATTAAAATGTAGAGTAAATTCAATAAAACATAAATTTTATGTTTTAAATACTTGTGTTCCATGTTTTTAAAGCTACATTATTTGAAGCAAAAAATAGAATTAATATTACTTATGGAGCTTGGGTATTTCAAGTGGCACACGACAGCAACAACAAGAAGAGATTAATACAACTTAATTTACTAACAAAAATCAATAAAAGGATATTTTAAGGAACCAGACTATAAGAAATGTCCTTTTAACCAAGAACTTAAGTTACCTGTGCTGCAATCGACTAAATTTTGTTCACTGAGGGAAACTAATTTCCCAGTTTTCTTCTTCTGTTGGCCTTCTATAGAACCAGTAGTAGAAAATGCCCAACAAGCGCCACACGGTTTCTGCCACAGCACAAAAATCAACACAGTATAAAAACCGACACAATTTATTTATTATTAGTTGATTTATAATTAAAGACATTATCACTGATAAATTAAAAGACACTTTAAAAATATTGTGTTTTGAAGTTACATCACTCGTAATTCTAATAGAATTTTGAAAAGAAAACATAATGTATTGATCAACAGAATATATTAATTGTGAATAGTACAACATTTTTAGAGAAATAAATGACATTAATATTCGATAAAATCTGCCATTTTTTATTTTAAAACTAACTTCAAACACATTGTCTCGGAAATCACAACTTATCAAATTCTAATGTATTAACTCTTCTTTCGAATCTTTCACTTTATCAAAGAAGCAAAAGGCAATTACAACATTGCTAGTACAATTTTCCAGTGGTAAGAATATATTTACCGATGTATAATATGAAAAGAAATTTATAAATCCACGATACTCTACCTAAATATTACTTAAGAAGAAGAAATTCATGCATTGAATTGGCATTCGGCATTTATTTTGTTTGATTCAACCATTATCCTGAATTTTTTTTCATCTTAAAAATCTTTAATTTCTTGTGTTATAGTGAAATGGGAATGTGAAGAAATAACTTTGAAATTAAAGAAACTTGTATTCTTAAATAAATAACTTAGGCATGTTTGATTACTAAACCCTTTGAGCTAAATCATCACTATATTTTACACCCCAAAAATTTGATTAACCTTTCGTTTAAGTACCGAAAAAGTACTAAATACACAGCTATATACATTAAAAAGCAGTCTCATGAAATTCAACAATGTACGCTTGTCAAAAATACTCCATCCAGAATCAAACCCTGAATGCAATTTCCCCCAACTCTCGAAACGTGAAGTCTGGTTTTCCACGGCTCACCTGGTTCTTGACAGGTGTCACCAAGCCTTCATCCCTCCAATCCAACTGCTGTGGCAGCGGCTCCCCCACTTTGGGATCCCAAGGGTCCCCTTCGTCTTGAGAGAAGCTACTCTGTCTGTAGCCCATCAAACGGTCTGTAACTTCCTCCAGACTCTGTATAAAGGAATAAGACGGGACGGCTGTCAGCAAAACTCACACGGAATACACTATCCTTTGTAAGTCACAAAAACCCTTTATAAGGTACTAGCTTATATATCATGGTTATTTAGGTCGTGTTTTTACGAAAAGTTGTCTTATGAAGCATATAAAACCGTTAAAGCTATGTAATAAGTCGATAAATTTTAGTGAAAGAAACTTAATTTTTTTTCCTTAAAAATTTCCAAATGTAAATTTTTAAGTACAGTAGAACCCCGATTATCCGCGAGGGCCCCGAACCAAATATTTTAACGATGAGAGCAAATTTTAGATGAGATTAGACATTTTAGATGTAGAGCAAAGGTTTCTGCTGTACTGTACATATTTTAAAAGTTTTACATATCATGTTTTTTGTACAATAAAACATAGTTTTTATACTGAAATATTTTTTTTCGTATTTTGACCTCATTTTTAGTCTTTTTTCGGGTTATCCGCGATTTTCGCTATCCGCGGTACCCTTGCCACCCAATTGCGCGGATAATCGGGGCTCTACTGTAAAATGTAAAATCTTCCTGAAGCTATTTTAGTTGGAACACAGGAATTTGTATATTCAAAAAACAAGTTTATCCTAGTTAACCATAGCCCATAGGGGGGTACCTTAAATTTTAAATTTAATTTTAATAATTAAATTTAAATTTTAAATAACCTTTGCAAATTTTTTTAAATAAAGGTTTTTATTCCAAAACAACATATGTAGCAAATTGATACACTTTAAGATGGGGTACTTTGATACACTTAAAAGTTCCCATATTTTGCTTTCAGAGATAAATATCTCTCATCAATTTTAAAAAATCAATTAAGGGTAAGTTAGATCTACAATGAAGGATATTTATGTCAATTTTTGAGCCTTTGGGTTTTATTAAGTGTTGGAGATTGGAAACTACTACTTGCATTCTAGTTACGTGCATTTACAAACTTTCTTAAAGAAAATGCTGTTGAAAAATACATAACAAAACGAGGAAGCAGGGACTCTTGACACATCTGAGAAGTTCTTATCACTTTTGCAAGTAACAAATAACTGTATTTAAAAAACAGTGACAGACTAACTAACCAGTTGACCAGTTAATTAGTAACCAGGTAACCAGTTAATTAGTGTTGTGTTTTATTTTATTTCTGGATGATTTTCGACAAAAATTTCTTGAATACCTTGAACTAATTCAGGAAAACCATACCTATGGAAATTAGCATCTTATTTCCCTAATTAGATATTTGTTAAAAATTGCTATTTGTTAAATTTTAGATTTTTTTACCCTTGAATGTTGAATGGAAAATTCGGGATTTATATTCAAATAACGGTAATGCAAAAGGGCTTAAGATATCCTTTAATTAAATAACATTTATTATTTTCCAAAATTTTTTATTAATTACAATTTTTGAGTAAATTAATCACTGTATCGAAATTCCTCAAGCAATGTATCCAACTGCCCCATCGATGAGGCACTTATACAAAATTGATTTTTTACAAAAGTTGTTATATTTTAATTTTCATTAAACTTATATTTTTTTAATTGATTTCATTGGGTCAATCTCAGATATTTTTTAAAGTATTTTTTCCAAAAAGAAACTATTTTTTCTACTCAAAAAATGTATTTGAATTTTGCTGTATCAAACTTCCCCACTTTCCCCGACATCCCCCATGTTTTTTTAACTTCAGGGTTTTAAATAACATTTTTCACATATTTCTTTTTATCTCTGTTTCCATAGAGACTAATTTCACAACCATGTTATCAAATCAGTTAATTTTTAAAACTTTTAAACTTCTAAATAAAGTTTTTCATAATAAAGTTTCATCCAAAAAGATCATGCGATCAATTTTTAATGAATTAATTTGCTGAAGATAAAAATAAAACGTTTGTCAGTCAGTGGTTAAGTTGAGCACAATCTACATTTCTCTAGTAAATGCTTAAATACTTCTTAATTATGCCATTGATGTCAAATTCTTATTCAAAAATATTTTGAAATAAGATTATAGTATGTATTTTCGTTAAGCTAGTGTAGACTTTCATAAGATCATTCAAATTTTATTGCTTAATGTCATAGCAGAATAATAATGAAATTTTATATTAAAATACCGTAGTAAATTTTCACTTCATTTTGAACTACGTTATTGAATAATTAGGGAATGTTCAGAAACATTGCTCCGAAATACTTATATATAATAAACTAATTTGCATAATCTAAGCTGTATTTAAATTGGAATATGTTCTTTGACGAAGGACGCTATCTTGAAATTCGATTATTTTTTATGTTGCTTTGTAATTTTTGTTTTTCTCTGTCTGGATGTCAAAATTTTGACTTTGGATTATATTGTATGTTCATTCAACACTTTTTGTTTACTCTCATAAGCTGAAGTCCTATTCAAAAAATATATTCTGATGAAACATTCTTCATAAGTAAAATATTTATAAGAGTATCGATAAAAAACATCGAAAATTAAGTGACTTTCTTAATAACTATGAATTTTTTAAATCTCTTTGAAAAAAATATTTAAATTATTTTAAAAAACTTAGTCTCTCTCTGAGTTTCTAAAACATTTGATTTTCGTTGCTTCCCCACTGTTAAATTTTTCAGAAAGACAATGAAATTTACCCTTACAAATAATAAAATTTGAAAAAATTGAATATTTATATGTATTTCGGTAGTAACTTGTTCATAAAATGTAACTTTTGAATAAAAGTAAGCTTTAATGCTTTTTAAATTCTGTTTTTAAATAATTTTTTTAATTCATTGTGGTAATTTTCCAAAAACTTCATAACAATGAATCGTCAGTTAATTTATTTTATTAATTTAAATTATATTCATAAATTTTTTAATTTTTTGTTAAAAAATTAATTTTTAACAAAAAAAACATCTACACTAAAATAAAGTGATTAAGTAAAAAAATGGCAAATTGACTTTTTGAAAATATACGAATTGACAAAAATATCTGCATGCAATATCTTTCCCTCTTCGCGAGAGTGGAAAGTGGGAAAAATAAATTGCTTCCTATAGGAGGTAATTATAGCCCCTTGAACTAGGTTAAATCGATGTCCATTCATTTTATTTTTCATTTAATTTGAAATGTATCTCAATTTGCCTTTCATTTCTTATTCTTTTTGCTGTAAATTAACCCCATAAAAACTTTTTTACATTGTTTTCCAGTAAATGGTCGAATTACTTTGATTTACCATTATATGTATTAATTAAAGTGCTTTAATGACTCAGCTTTATAATACTTTTTAATTTTTTTATTGTCGGTTTTTCTATTTTTCACTCTTTTGCTTTGAACTTAAGCAGATATATTATTTAAGTGGTCTTAAAAATTTGTCAACTTTAAACATCTTTTTTCAGCTCTACAATATTTTTAATGTACTTAATGATTTTCCTAAATAGGATCCTGAATTTTCAATAGAAAATTGGTGGTTATTCAATGAAAATTCAACAACTTATACAGTTTTTTTTTCTATTTTCTCAAAATTTGATTTTTGTTCTTATTCCCTTTCCAAACTGACGATTCAAAAAATACAACACTGTATCTTACCATGTCTGAAAATTCATTCAGCCCCATGTTGTATGAGTAATATCCGAGATCCACTTTCAGATTATGGCGGGCTATGTCATCTACACGCTGTTCCCAAATTTTTCGCCTGAAGTTATCTTCCTCTTCCGTATACGTCTTTTGATGAACATCCTTTAACAGTTTAAAATACTTCGGTATGAAAATTGCATGATATTTATTTAAAGCTTATGTATAATTAGAGTAGTTCAGGGCTTCTCAAACTTTCAATACTGGCGACTCACTTTTCCATCGTAATTTCCATCGTGTCCCCTTTTATACAGTAACAATGTATGTGCAGGGCAATAATAACATTTTTGACGCTAAAGCTACAATACTTGAAGAAAACTGGGGGTCCTCCCTTCTTAAGTTTTTAAAATTTAGCGTGATAAAATCATTTGTAAGCTATTTTTTGGGGATTCCCTGGGATCCATGGCGGTATCGTGAAAATTCCGATCAATACAAAAACCGGTCAGCAAAAACCGGTAAAAATAAAAACTCATAGCTTTACACGTGTAATAAATTTATTTTTTATTGAACGGTTTTTGCTGACCGATTTTCATTGACCGGATTTTTCGTATATCCTGCATGGCACCCCTGACCCCACCGTTAGTCCCTATCTGAATATTGTAGCTTTTTATATACTCATGCCATTGGCGTGTTAAGAAATTTTTTCTGGATGGATCCAGGATTTAGTAATTTATATCGAGGAAGACCCATACCTAGATTTTTGTTCAGGAAAAGATGAAATTCTTCCAAAGCTCCCAAAAATTTAGCTTTCTAGAAATCTTAAAATAGGGTCTGCATACATTATGCGTCACATTTTGATGTATGAAGATTTGACCTTTAAAAACAGGATTTTAACTCGTTTTGTCCACTTGGTCCAAAATTCTGGAGTTATCACTCCGGTGTCCCACAGTTTGAGAACCGCTGGCCTAGTTTACTAACATTACTACACTTCTACCCTATACCCCTAATCTTGAATGGAAAACGTTAGTATAAAAATGCAACAGAATGTAGTCAATAAAAAAATAGAAATATCAGCTGTTGTTTTTCTTTGAATATTCTCACCTTGAAGTTTTTCCATAAATCATCCAATATGTTAGGTTTCATTAACCCATGGCATGTTGTAGTGTAAAGAATGAGGAAGATTGCAAATAGATTCGTCATTTTCTGAGGGAATAAACTTAAGATAATAATTAGTTTAAGGTAATAATAAGCATTATTTTTACACCTTCCTCTTTAAAAGAAAGAAATACTCATATATAAATACGTATTTAAAGAGGAAGGTGTAAAAATAATCTAGTAAAAATAATTTAATAAAATCTATCTCCATAATGAATAACTTATGCCAGTTTTTTTCTTTAATCTCAGTACGTAAAACTCGTGCGTGAAATATATTTTAATCCTTATAAAAATATAATACTACTATAAGTATTATTATAATCAAATTAGTGTAAGCTTATTAATTTACTAAATGTTATTTCAAATGAACAATTCTTTACATTAATACCTTACAAGTACAATTGTACGTTATTACATTTACATAATACATTACACAAAAAACTAACATTTTAAAATATATATTCTATATTGAATTGAAAAAAAATATTCCGAAGTAAGGGGCCATCCATAAATGACGTGATGTGTTTTTTCCAAAATCTGGACCCCCCCTCCCCCCTTGGGAGATTTAGTGAGATTTTTCTTGACCCCCCCTCCCCCCCACGTGAGATTTACCTACAACTTTTAAAAATTATTTTCTAAAAATTATTTGCATTTTGTGCTTCATACCACCTAATTAAGTTAAAAAAAGTTGACGTGAGATTTTAATCGACCCCCCCTCCCCCTTGGTGAGATTTGGTGAGATTTTTCCAAACCCCTCCCCCCCTTTTTGACCTCACGTAATTTATGGATGACCATAAGAAAGAAATGCAGATATTTTATTTTATGTTTAATAAATTTGATACCCATATATATCATTTTACGTGATTTCTGCATAATTGAAATTCGCAAGTGTTGAGTTCTTTTGGTTAAAAGAAAACTTATCCTTTCTTTACTAATAATTTGGTTATACATTCAAACTATGTACATTGTACATCCTTTATGTTAAATACTACTATTTTAAATTTCTAAATCAAATTCTTAACAAGCAGAAATCCAATTCCATACTTACCACCTGCCTCCTATGATAAATGTGATAATAGTTTGAGCCACTATCATTGCTGTTCATCTATTACGTTATTGATAGACAACACTAAGATAAATGATAAAGGGTCTCTTATATTTTACCATTTTTTTTTCGTTTCAGTACTTAATATTAATATAGGTATAAATATCGTATTGTTCTTTAAAAATAACTTACTTTTCAATTTTTGTCTCTTAAAATTATTGTTAAATCATAGTGTTTTTAATGCTCATTCCCATTTGATCCTAAAATAACCATGTTTTCTGAAACAACTAATGCATGAAAATACTAAAAATTTAAGAAAAAAAACTATATGGTGAAAAGTTTTTTGCAATGGGATTGATTTTTTAATGGAATAGATAGAAAAATTACAACCAAATGTATAACAAAAAATGTTTGTAAAATTAAACCTGTTTTAAGTTTTTCTGCTCAAGAGGTCGCCTTCAAAACATCAAAACACAATAATAATAGCTATTTATTATTGTACAGTTTTTAGATTCTTGAAACGACTTTTTAAACAAAAAAAATTTCATCTTTTTTATACTATAAAAGCTAAACAAGATAATGGGCACTGATATTTTATTTCAACCCCATACTGTTCACTCTCATAATCCCGTTTTTAAGTGAAATTCTAATGAAGAACTTTACATGGAGAAGGGGGGTTCAGATAGTTTTTATACAATTACTGAAAAAAATCGCTGAAGAAAGTATTAAATTTGCTTGATTGCTATCGCACATTTGTTATTTTTCACCTCATTTCTCGTGACACCCGTGAGTGGGTGTATATAAGTTGTTTATCAATTTTTACATTTATTTTCATTGTGCAATTTTAATTCTTCTCTATTTTCTTGTCTAACTAAAAATTCTGCTCGACTATCAGATGTATTTGAATTCTTTTGTTTTATTTCCTCTAATACATTTTATGAGCCGATGTCCAGTTCCACCAAACCACTGTAAAAACAGCCAGTCTAATGAAAGAACTATTAATTGTTATTTTCATTTTTTATGGCAAAAAGTACTCTTAGAATCTTTGATATAACGTACCAAAATTTCTAGATGTGAAGTTATACTTAAGTTCACATACTTTTTTTCATGGTAATAAAATCAGTTCATCATATGAAACAGTCCGTCTTCTGGATCCTATAAAATAAACTACTAGAACTACCAAAGCTATCAAAGCAATTGCCAAGAACGTTATGGACACTGCAAGTTTAAGAGTTCTTGTTCCAGGTAGTTCTATGGTAGTAATGGAGTGTGTGGTTTCTGTATCGTTTAGAGTGGTTTCTTGAGACCATTGAGATGTAGTTAATGTAGTGACAGATTCTGTAGAATAAAGTCTAGTTGTTGAAGGAATGTTTGGTTGAACAGAGGAGCTTGAAGAGACCGTGGTACTAGAACTTTCGCCATCATTATCACTTTTTGTTTTTTCTGATGTAGAGTAGTCTGTACTCATAAAAACAGTGTTCTTGGGAGTGGTTGAATGAGACTCATCTGATGTGGTTCGCATCTCTGTTGTTGTCTCGGACGACACTGTGCTTTCTGATATTTCAGAATTTGTGGATTCTGATTCACTGGATGCTTCTAGGGAATCTGTCACATCAGTCGTTTCATCTGATGTACTTTTTGAGATGGTAGTGACTGCAGTAGATGAAGTGCTAGAATCTTTTACAACTGATGTTCCCCCTGTCTGTTTTGATGATGATTCTGTCGGTTCCTTCTTATCTGGAATGGTAGAATTTGCAACGTCAGATGTTACTCCTGACGTCTCGTCAGAAGGATGATTATCCGGAGCTGTTGAATTCCTAGTTTCTTTAATTTCATCTGTTACTTCAGACACTTCTTTTGAGAAAACATCAGAAATTGCTGTATTCGTGATTTCTGTGCTTTTCTCGGTTGCATTCGATAAATATGTTGAACTTGAATCATCTGAAGCTTCAGAAGTCGTTATTTCTGTGGTTCCATCTGTTTCCTTATATATTTCTCTGGAGTCGTCATTAGAAGTTTCAGTATTTGCGATTTCTGTGATGAGTCCCGATTCATTTGATGTTTCAGTTGAACTAAAATCTTCAGAAGTTTTAAGATTTGTGCTATCTGTGTTCCTTTTTAGCGATGAAGAAGTTTCTGTTGAAAAGTCGTCGGGTGCTCCAGGATTTGTGTCTTTTGCAATTTTATCTTCCGAACTAAAACTATTTGAAAATTTTGGATTTCTTATTTCTTCAGTTGAAACTAAAACAGGAGTGTTAGCTGATTCAGTCGTTGAAGGTTTTTCTGTATAGACATGTTTTGAATGTAGAAATTCGGTTCCATTTTCGAGAACGGATAAAATAACTTCAGCCGGATATTCACATAACTCATAAAGATAGTCTCTTATAAATAATGGAAAACTGCTCCATTCTCTATATGAATAATGGTAACAACGTGGATCTTCTCGTGTTCGTCTCCATTTTTCTACATCACTTTCAGAATCAAACACAATACCTGAGGAAAATAAAAATAGTTATTTATTGTAACATAATTTAGTTGGCCGAAATTCGGTTCGTTACTGCCTTCCTGTGTTTACTCTATGGGAACTATTTAAAATTGACATAAATTTAATTATGTAGATCGAATTTCATTAATTTTGTGTTTAATTATGCTGATCATTGTTAGGTGAAAATCTTTATTATTTTTAATATTTAAAGTGGGGTCTTCATTTTACTAAAATAATTTTTTTCTATGAAATTGGCCTGATTTCTAAAAAATTATCACTAAAATTAACCATAAACATGTATTACCAAAGCTTATTAGTACCTATCTATTATTAAATTTTCTCTCAAAATTTAAAGTATTTTTAAAGTTTTGTTGCGTTATTTTAGAATTTGAAAATAATTTAGATGATAGGGGAGAGTGAGGGCACCTTGGAACAATTACAGTATATGTAATATATTTAGTTTTAATAAAATAATTGTTATAACAATTTTTATAAAATAATTTTCATGCAATCATTCAAATACAGCTAATATTGAAGTTTTAGGTAATTATATCATTTTGCATATCCAATAAAAAATTTTCCAATCAATTATCTCTATAAGAGAATTCATGATAACAAATTTCAAAAACCTCTTTTAATGTCTTTTAAATTATTGGAAGTATCCCGAGAAGTGCACGAAGAAGTGAAGAAAGTATAAATTATGAATATATAATACTAAGGTACGTCGAACCGCACTTATTTCAGCGGACCAAATCGTAATAGTGCGGAAAACTTGCCTACCCATAACAGTAATTTGTGTGTAAAATTTTAGCCCTATCAAATAATATCTTCTGTTCCGTTTTTTGGCCTAAAGTTTTGACTTTTTACCGAAAATTTGCTATTTTTTAGTATTTCTTACGGTTCTGTGGCCTTCTGATCCTCAGATTTTTTTCAGGGGGTGTGGTAGGGGTCTAGGGTGATTATTCCGTGAACTCCTTCCACATACCACGCTTTCCCCCGACGGGAGCTGGGGTTTTAGAAGCGAGCGCGCTGTTAGTAATGTTGGCTTTTCCTCCAAACGCCAACCCTAAGCCCTCCTCCGTTGCCCGTTTTGTGCATCAGAATCTCACGTTATCCAATTTTTTTCATCAAAGTGACCCAGAACCTACCACTGAGGGTTATCTTTCCATCAGGTTCCCTGTATTTATTATTTTTTAATATTTCATTTACTTTAATTCAAAACTTACAAACAAGTATTTTTTTTGCAAACTACGCTTTAACAAAACTAGAAAGCAAAGTTGGAAGAGCATTTCCCCCTTTTAATCCGCCCATGCCTGTTTTTTAAAATATTATGAGCAAAATTTAGAATGGTCGTTTCATTATGTGCATACAACTGTGCTAACAGATTGGGAAAATTAAAAGAAGATAGAAATCCTTTCCGCGGTGTGATGCGGTTTCGGCACGCTAACTTAACTAGTCACTCCAGTTTGTTTTATAGCTCAGTGGATGTCTATGGAGATGCAATGCGTCTAAACTAGTGCTGTTTTATAGTCGGATTTCATCTTAGGCAGCTCTTTCATTTATTTAAGAGATGATCTGACGAAGTCGTTCTGAGCAGAATCACCATCCAATGGTATAAAAGCAAAATGAAATTCCGGAGAAGAATATTTATATTTTAAGAAGAATTGGAGTAAATTTCAATATTTTCTGTTTTTAAAAAAGAAAATACATTCTCCTTTCTTCCTATATTACGCCCGTGGCACCACACACCTTGCTGGAAGCTCTTAACTAACTGTAATTTTTCTCCACTGACTGTGTGTGGTGGTAACTTCAAGAACTCTCACTTCACACTGTCCTGTGTGAGCACTATCCCTATGTCACTGTCCTCATGAATCAGCTGCTTAGAACTGGTGGAACTGTAATCTGAGCACTTTCCCAGTCATATCCTCTCAACATAGCGTGTAGCTTTGAAATAGTAAGTAAGAAAGAATTATTAACATTATGCCTTAGTTGTGTGCACTTGCAACCAATCACTTGTTCTCTTATCAACAAAATTTTCAGGTCGTTTTTTCTAAAAGGTGTCCTTTAAATCAGCCATCATGCTAAGCAAGAATTTTTCTGGTAATGCAAAAAATGAATTTCTAATGCATTTGTCAAGAATTTCCCTATACTGAAGTGTTGAATATCTTGTGCGTATGACAGAATCAAAGAAATGCCACAAACCGTCTTCAATGAATTTCTGAAGTATGATATTGAACCATAGTGAAACATACAGTAAGGAGTAAGTATATGGCATAAACGGGGTCAGACCCAGACCCCCCCGTCGGCTGTTGAGGTACGTGTATCTAGCTAGACAAAATAAAGTTGGAATTTATAGAAATAGTAATAAGATGAAAATCAATTTATTGATTTTATATCTTCTCTTTTGCCAATCCACATGTTGCGAATAAGATATCACTCTGAAATTACATCTGATGTATAATCATGAAGTACTCCGCCTACTTCCAAAGTGCGTACTTTTCCCCTCGCATACCCCTATATTTTCGATGCATACAAGGGGACACTGCTACAACTAAACAGACAATAAAATAATTTGTGTCTTAATCTTATCTGATTGGTTTTTCAGGGAATGGGCCATTCACAAATATATTCTTACAATTTTCGAGTGTGGGTTACACTCTTTCCGCCATCTAGCCTCATTTATATGTATTTTTGTTATCATAGGAATATGTCACCCTTAAATAAATGAAAGAGCTGCCAGACGAAATCTGACTGTATAAAAGCACTAGTTTAGACGCACTGCATCTCCATAGACATCCTTATGGCAATTTCCAGTTTTGTTAAAGCGTAGTTTGCAAAAAAAATACGTGTTTGTAAGTTTTGAATTAAAGTAAATGAAAAATTAAAAAATAATAAATACAGGAAACCTGATTGAAAGATACCCCTCAGTGGTAGGTTCTGGGTCACTTTGATGAAAAAAATTGGATTACGTGAGATTCTGATGCACAAAACGGGCAACGGAGGAGGGCTTAGGGTTGGCGTTTGGAGGAAAAGCCAACATTACTAACAGCGCGCTCGCTCACAAAACCCCAGCTCCCGTTGGGGGAAAGGGTGGTATGTGGATGGGGTTCACGGAATAATCACCCTAGACCCCTACCACACCTCCTGAAAAAAATCTAAGGATCAGAAGGCCACATAACCGTAAGAAATACTAAAAAATAGCAAATTTTTGGTAAAAGGTCAAAACTTAAGGCCAAAAAACGGAACAGAAGATATTATTTGATAGGGCTAAAATTTTACACACAAATTACTGTTATGCGTAGGCAAGTTTTCCGCACTATTACGATTTGTTCCGCTGAAATAAGTGCGGTTCGACGTACCTTAATATAATACCTACCACCTTAACATCAACATCCTCCTTTTTCTATTATTATTTTTTCTTTGTTTGGGGGAAAATGGTATACTGTAGCAACAAATATTTTATTGTATTTTGTGTTATAAATATCACAGTGGAAACTGGATGCAGCTACTGCTTCTAGGACCGACAACATACGGTCGTTTTAACAATACAAAGGAAGTTATAATGCATAAAATTATTCTTATTAATATAAATAAACAATATCTGCATTTATCACCAGTCGTTGTTACAAAGGGGTCGGTATAAGGAGGAGTCAATGATGTAAAGATGTTCTACTCTGGTATGCAATATTTTTTTTTGCATGTCATATTGTTCACGTGTGTGATTGGTATTTGTTCCTATATTTAATGAGCTTACAGTGATTATTTTTTGAACTTGGGAAGTTTTATAACAAAAAAAACATTGAAACTGTTTAACTGATATGCCTTAACTTACCTGACACAAATCCAGTGCAAAGGCCAACTAAAATTAACCCCACGAGCTTCATACCGACTGTTATCCTTCTTTCATAACAGGTTGAGGGTAGGTAATGCAACTGCAAGACTAACTTATCTAAAGAAGCTTTCAAGTATTCACATAGTTTTTGTTAATAAAAGGGGTGGCATAAAAATTATGATTCTCTTATATGAAGTCATGTTCCGTTTTGGAATACATAATGGTTATAAATAAAAACAAAATTTTTAATCACTGAATACGATCTTCTCTTCACAAAAATAGTTTTATGAATATATGAAAGTATTGTTCAGGGGTCTCCAAACTTCTTAGCCCGAAGGCCGCATTAACTATTAAACAGCAGTTTGGAGGAAGGCCAACTAGTATATACCATAGAGTTGGTATATACACGACGTCCAAATAAATAAAATAATCAAAAGCAGCGGTGTCTCATGGTAAGTTCAAATGGGGGTTCACGATTATGTTTCGAAAGAAAAAAATAAGTACTAACCTTTTAATAGTGGCTGAACCCACAGTGTGCAAACTTCTTATACTTTAACATTATGAAAATTGGGCCGTTTAACACTAGTGCTAAAACAAGGTAGACCTTAGAAATCGCTAACATTTATTTAATTCTGTTGTTTTTTCATCGTTTTTCAAATGAAATTTTGTTAATATATCGCTCTATAGTTTTTATGCTCCATTTTATCTATCAAATAAACTCTTTAGGTTGGATTCTGCTAAAATCCAAGCATTAATCCTCACCACTTTGGGGTAACTAATTTGTTAATTTTGTTAAGTGTTAATTTTAGTAAGCTGAGTTTGCACTTTAAGTTTATAGCTCAGTGGCTGAATCTTGAATCTGGTAGTGTTTGATAATTTATTTTACTTTAATTCAGAGCAAAATTATAATGTTCCTGGAAACTAACGATATTAAACGATATCGATCTAATATCATATACATAACAATTATTATCTAGATTAAATATCGTCTATCGTCATAAAGTCTATCAGTAACGCTTAATATAATAAGTTTTAATCACTGACTTGGTCAACAACAAATGCTTTTAACCAAGATTATAAAAGTGTCTTCTAAGAAGTTAATCAATTTCAGTAAAATTTACCTACTTTTACTTAAAAATAAAAAACGAAGTACTCAACATACTCGTTCAAGGATGCAATTTATTTTTACCACATTTATTATAAATACTCGATGCATTTTTTAATTAGCTTATGGGGATATAAAGTAAATTTTAAAAAGATATAAGGAAAGGTTTAAGCACCAACAGTTTTTTAAAAGCTTTATGACGGTCCCTATCACTTATCTCTATTCGCTGATCCATTCGATCTTCGATTGAAATTGATATCTAATGTTTACACTTAGTGATATGTCGGAATTTCATTTCATTTCAACAATCAGCAAAAGTGTTCCTTAAGATCTGTTTGAATGACGAATTATTAAAACGTTGGTTTGACAACTACATATTTCCTTAAAGCCTGAATTGTTATTTCTATACAGGGTGTCCCTTAAATAATGGGTCACACTTCTAGGGGGGATAGTAGACACCTAGACGAGTCAGAATCACATAGGATTGGGGGGTCCCAGACCAAATCCCAGGGAGTTAAAAATGGAGCGACACCCCAAAAAAACCATTGAAAAATTCAATTTGTAGAAGAAATACTATTGGTAAAAATTTAATTATGGTCTCAAAAATTGTTGTTTAATATGATCTTTAAAATTATCTCAAAAGTTTTCACTTTAAAATTTGTTTTATTATGAAAAAAGTTTAAAAACCACAAAAAAATTTGAAAATTCTGCCAAAACCTTATTTTGTATTTCAAAATCCTTTCTTTTGATTTTATAATCTGAAAGATCATAGTTGTTAACCCTTAAAGTCCAAAGTTTCACGGAAAAAAACATCAATATTAAACGCTGGAGATCCTGTTAAAGTTCGTTTTTTGCGTGCGCAAAGTGGTTTCCTATAGCCGTTTCCAAAACGGCAGTTAGCGAAACAAAAAAAGGACTTAAACCATGCTTTAACAAAATTATTAGGCTCTCAAGCATTTAATATTGATGGTTTTTACGTGACGCTTTGGACTAAAGGGTTTTCGACTATGATCTTTCAGATTATTCAATCAAAAGAAAGGATTTTGAAATACCAAATAAAGTTTTGGCAGAGTTTTCACATTTTTTTTTGTGGTTTTTAAACTTTTTTTAAATAAAAAAATTTGTATATCCAATCCCTGTATATCCAATAAGAATACAATTTGTCTAGCTATGACAGAAGTTATGAACATTTTAGTAAAGTATCATGAGTAAGAAATTAATTTTCCAAGCAAATCTCTTATGAATTAAGAGTGAGTTAATTTGGCTGTTAGGGTTCAGCTTTTTAAAAAAACGAAAGTTTCGGCCCCAGCTTCGGAGGTCATCATCCTTTTTAACAACTCCTGAACCACGAGCTAAAAGCCCAATAAAAATGGTGTATACAAAGATTTTTCAAATTTAATTTATTTTGATAGAGCTTCTTTAAAAATAACTTTTAATTTTTTTTTAATCTGATCATTAGTTAATCTCTATGCTCCAAAAAAAAAGTTTTTGGTGAACGGTTTCCAGAGAAAGGCTTTTAATTACTGATCCGAATGACATATTTTTGGTATCAAACTGTTCGGATTCTTTAGAGGATGTGCAATATGCCATTAGAATTTCTAAAAAAAATCTCAAATTTAAAATATTTATGTTCTTTTGGATTACGAACAAGGTCGCAGTTACAAAGGAACAACTGTCAAACAACTTATTATGCATCCAATCTCAGTGACCAATAGACGCCATATTTTAGGATAAAACAATTTTTTCACGTTTTTATAATGCACTTTAGAGTACTTTCCAAATTAAATAACATTCAAAGATTGATAAAGGTATTCTCTAAAAACTTCCAGATTTGACATTTCATACTAAAATTTCACACATTTTGTCTGAAATAAATAATTTTTAGTCTGATTATCGAAATCAATTTTAAAGATTGAGGGTCATGTAAGTTTTGTCTCCCATTATTTTCAATGGTTTTAAGGGCCATTCCACCGTTACGTGTGTGAAATTTCCACACTGTTTTTAACAAATATCACTGAAAATTTATATGAAATTATAAAAATAACTGTTATTGTTTTTACTGTGATATTAGAGAACATGCAGGCAAATTTTAGTAGTAAAATTTTCATGATCTGACAATTCAATAATTTTAATTAAATCTCTCGTTACGTGTGTGACTCGGAAAAGTCACACACGTGGAAAATTATTTTTCCGCCAATCAGAAGCTGTAACCATGGTTTCCTGACGAAACCGCCGGTCAGGTTACCGGTGAATACGGCCGTAAATCATTTAACTTCCATCTGGCCCTATTAAAAATATCGTTGTACCAAGGATATCAGCATCTTGATATTTTCAATCACAAAAAGATTAAGCATGCTTAACAACAAGCTTAAGCATTTCGTCTAGATTTCCTTTTTTGTCATTTCTTGAAGCACCATAAAGCTGATCTGTCCGACCGCTCTTCGTCGTCTTCCAAAGACAGATCAGTCAGGGTTCTGAGGACCTGAGGGTCAACCCTGAGGACCTGAATTAAGACTTTCTGAAAAAGGGGGAAGAAGAAGATAATGACTGTCCTCTCGGATTTAAAGCAGGCACAGAGTATAAAGCTATTACTAAATAAATTCCAAGGTTCAATTCCGTTAAAGGTCCCGCTCAATACCGCCATGTTCTTTTGGTCACTCAAAAGTAGAAATATTGCTAAATAATTTCAAACTAATAGATTAAAATGTTTAGTTAGATCAATAACTGTTCAGTTTATTAATAAAAATCAGAAAAATTTGTCGATATTTGAATATATGGTGCTCATTAAAACTTGGTGATATTTAGCGGGACCTTTAATGGAATTGAACCAATTCCAACATCATTTGTCACTACTATCAAAAATTCTCGTCGTTCAGTTTAGAATAAAATTAAATAACCTTAAATTCCAACCACATTTCAGGTAAAACCCGAGGATAAGTGTATATTAAATGTTTTCATTATGCAATTTTAATTCTTCACTGTTCCCTTGTAGAAAATAAAAATTCTCCTTGTGGCCTCCTAATAGTGATATTGATTTCCTCTAATACATTTTATGAGCCCAAGTACAGTTCGAAATATATGTTTAATGATCATAGTTCTTTACAAAGAGACCCAATATAATGATAAAAATATGTATAAAAATGATACTTATTTTTGATAGCACTAAATATTTTAGGATTTGTATTATAACCGTATCAAAATTTCTATATTTATATGAAGGTAATAAGTTCATATACTTTTGTTCATGGCATTAGCAACAGTTCATCATATGAAAAAGTTCGTCTTCTGGTTGCTATCAAATAAACTACTAGAACAACCAATGCTATCAGAGCAATTGCCAAAAACGTGATGGACACTGCGAGTTTAAGAGTTCTTGTTCCAGGTAGTTCTATGGTAGTAATGGAGTGTGTGGTTTCTCTATCGCCTAGAGTAGTTTCTCGAGACCATTGAGATGTAGTTACTTTAGTGACACGTTCTGTAGAATAAAGTCTAGTTGAAAGAATGTTTGGTCGAACAGAGCTTGAAGAGACTGTTGTGCTAAAACTTTCGACCTCAATACCACTGTTTGTTTTTTCTGATGTAGAGTAGTCGGTACTTATAAAAACAGTGCTCTTGGGAGTAGTTGAAGGAGACTCTTCTAATCTGGTTTGCATTTCTGTGGTTGTTTCGGAGGAAATTGTGCTTCTTGATATTTCAGAACTTGTGGATTCTGATAACCCAGCTGTTACACTGGATATTTCAAGTGAATCTGTCACATGAGTTATTTCATCTGATGTACCTTTCGAGATGGTAGTGACTGGAGTAGATGGAGTGCTAGGATCTTTTACATCCAATGTTACCCCTGTTAGTTTCGATGATGATTCGGTGGGTTCCTTCTTATCTGGAATGGTAAATGCAACGTCAGATGTTACTCCTGACGTCTCGTCAGAAGGATGATTATCCGGAGCTGTTGAATTCGTAGTTTCTTTAATTTCATCTGTTACTTCAGACACTTCTTCTTTTGAGGAAACATCAGAAATTGTTGTATTCGTGATTTCTGTGCTTTTCTCGGTTGCATTCGACTCTTGAATCGAACTTGAATCTTTAGGAGTCGTTATTTCTGTGGTTCCATCTGTTTCCTTAGATATTTCTATGAAGGCGTCATTAGAAATTTTAGCATTTGTGATTTCTGAGATGAGTCCTAATTCATTTGATGCTTCTGTTGAACTAAAATCATCTGAAATGTCAGGATTTGTGCTGTCTGTGTTTCTTTTTAGCGATGAAGGTTCTGTTGAAATGTCATCATGCGTTCCAGGATTTGTGTACTTTGTAATTTTCTCTTCGGATTTAAAACTATTTGAAACTTTTGGGTACCTGATTTTTGATAACAATCTAGTTGAAACAAAAACAGGGGTACTGGCTGATTTAGTCTTTGGAGGTATTTCTGCAGAAACATGTTTGGAGCTTTCCCCGTGAAATAAGTTTTTGTCGTATTGTGGAATACCACAAAATTCAAAAATATTATGCTTTATAAATGGTGAAAAACCCAGCACTCTCTCAATTGAATAATCTTTATAGATTTCTTTACAATGTGCATTCAGATCGTCTTTTGAAAGATGGCTTCTTAAATCCCGAAATCCAAAGTGAAAAAAGGGATCAAACGCTTTACCTGAAGAAAAGAAAAATATTTGTTTATTGTAATTAATTTTTAAAATAGGCTCGATTAAAAACAGGTCCGTGATATCCTAACTATTTTCACTCTATGATAATCATTTAAAACTTCTTCCAATTTAATTTTACATAGTTTGATTTTGATTGATTTTATGTTTGATTAGTTAAACATTTTTAGGTAAAAACCATTAAATACTTTTACATTCAAGGTAGGTTTTTTATTTTACAAAAATACTTTATTTTTAATTTTTTCTATGAAATAGGCCTGATTTCTAAAATGAT
Source organism: Tetragnatha versicolor (assembly GCA_024610705.1). NCBI lineage: Eukaryota > Metazoa > Arthropoda > Arachnida > Araneae > Tetragnathidae > Tetragnatha > Tetragnatha versicolor. Next base: position 18,814,934 of record JANDEH010000007.1, on the reverse strand, counting down.
CACTAAAATTAACAAAATGTATCACCAAAGCTTTACGTATCTATTATTAAATTTTGCTTTCAAAATTTAAAATATATTTAAAGCTTTCGTAGTGTCATTTTAGAATTATTATGATTACTTTATGAATTTAGATGATACTATTACCATACCAGAGTTGACTGAGTTGAACTCAATGGGTTAAAAAAAACATTTGAAAAAATAAACTCATTTAAAAACTTTTTTTAAGAAAAATTTCTGAAAAGTATCATCTTAATTTTCAAATTTATCTAAAGCATTTAATGAAGTATGAAATAATATATCTAAAATTGTATTTGCTATGTGCTGGGTGTTTCTTGTCTGTTTCGATGCTTTTTCAAAACCAACGTCTCCTAGGTCTAAAACCTACCTAGGGACACTCCTTATTTCCATGAACTTAGGACACTTTGATTCCAAATAAAATCCATGATAGATACTTTTTAAACACCCTGTATATTGACCCCCGAAGCTATAAGAGGAATGTGCCCTGTGCCCTATGGTTTTTCTTCACTCTATGATAACAGTTTGTTTGATAAGGATGTTTCAATTACTAGTTTAAATAAGATGTAGTTGTAGCAGATGTATCAATTGAAAAACATTATCTTTTTACCACATTTTTAGTAACCTGTGCTGATTTTCTTTTTAAAATATCGTTTTTTTTTCTGAAATGACTCAGTTCGACATCCTATTTTCTTCTAAGAAGCTACTTTGGCTTATTCAATCTACACAGAGCCCATTCATATTCATGAAATCATATTATAAGGAAATTCATAGGAATTCATTTATAAACATCTGTTGGCTAAAGTTTGGAGAACAGATGTTTATAAATGAATCCCTATGAATGTCCTTATAATAGGATTTTATGAATATGAATGGGCCCTGTGTAGTTTGAATCACACTGTTACAATTTTTTTAAAGAATAAATACTTACTCTAAATTTAAAAAATATAAATAAGTATTTACATTTGAATAAAATTACTTCATATGAGGATAAAATATTAACATTTTAGATACATATTTTCTATAAAAACTAAACTATTTTTCTGAAAAAAACTCCAGTAACAATTTAATAATTATTAATAAATTAAAATGCGTTGTCGTTATTTAAATGATAAAGGCATTCAACAGTTATAGTAGCGACCAGTATTATTCTTGGGATTTTTTGGAGGAGTAAAAATACTCCTTGAATTTCTTTAGGAGGGTTGAAATTCATTTATGAGGAGTTAAATACGGAAATAGCATAAACTGCAATACAGGGACAATTTTTTATAAAAACTCTTTCTTTCTTAATGGACAAAATGAAATAGAAAAAATGAGGATGCTATTTTAATTTTTAACAATTATAGTATCAGTAAAGTATTAGCAGAAAATATTTTAAACATTATAAATAAAGTAATTTATTTTATATTAAACATTCTAGATGAATTAATAAAAATTTGAGTAGAAAAAAAATATTTTTTGTTGATGGGGCACCATGCATTTTTTTAAGCAAAACCTTTGTTAAAAATTCAAAGCGTGAAAATACGCCTGGATAATTTTTAAAAGCGTATTTCCGATTTTCAATGCGTGAAATACGTTCTCAGAGGCGTTAAAAATACCTTTGGTAGGGAGGTTAAAGGGAATAATTGTTTAGATATTGGCAAAGAAGCACCAAAATTGGTGAACATCTATTTTAAACATGTTGAATCCAAAATATTAGCAGTTGCTTCAAAAAATTTGTAGAAAAATCCTTTATTGTATTTTGTGTTTTAAATACCACACTAGAACCTAGATGCAGCTACTCCTTCTAGGACCGACAACATACGGTCGTTTTAACAAAAGGACGTTATAATATATAAAATTATTCTTATATAATAAAACAATCGCTGCTTTTATCATTGGTCGTTGTTACTAAGGGATCTGTATATAGAGAAGTCGATGTAAAGGAGTTCTATGTGGTATCCAATAATTTTTACTGCATGTAATATTGTTCGTGTGTGGTTAGTATTTGTTCCTATATTAATTGAGCCTTCAGTGACCATTTTGTGAACTCGTGAAAGTTTTGTAACAATAACTTTGTACTTCGGATCGATCTGTTTTCGTAACAAAAATAATAAAAAAGAACAAAAGGACTTAGATAAGTGAAGAAAAATACTATTTCGAAGGAATATAAAAATTTCAAGTTTTTTTTTCTTGCACAGAAACATCAAAACTGTTTTACGGATATGCCATAACTTACCTGACACAAATCCAGCGCAAAGGCCAACTAAAATTAACCCCACGAGCTTCATACTGACTCTGTTTTCTTCTTTCATAAACAGGTAGAGGGCAGGTAATCTAACTGCGAGACCCACTTATCTAAAGAAGCTTTCGAGTTTTCAAGTAGTTTTTGTTAATAAAAGGGGTGGTATAAAAATTCTGATTCTTTTATCAGAAATTTAAAATGTAGTTATTATTTAATAGTGTTCTTTCAGTTTATTACTTTTTAGTGTATTTTGATATATTCTTTTAACTTTTTTAAAATTAAATTTTATTTATTGTGTTAAATAAGTTAAAATTTATCCGTCACCTGAACGAGACATTGTTCCCTTAGTAATGTATATGTTGTTCCTCGTAAATTTTTGTACTTTATTATTACTTTATTATGTTATGTTAATAGCATTATTATTTTTATTACTATTACTATTGTTATATTGTTATTAATATTAAAATTAGTTCCATTTTGAAATAAAGTGATAAATTAAAACCTATCGGTGTTTTGAAGCTTCATAAAATTGAATACTTCCTCAGAACAAAAGTTTCAATTACGGATTAGAATCCACTCCACACAAAAGACGAGTAATGAACATTGAACCTAAATATCATCTCTTGAACACTGAAAACTCTTATTTTCTTAAATTGATTTGATAATACCTTACGTTTACTAACCACGCTCATTCAAACGTTCCCACACATTTAATATCATATTTTTTATCCTTATATTAACAACACTTTAGATGGGCTGTTTTATTGCATCGTGATAGTTGTGATAGTGTTCTGAATTTGTTTGAAAAGTGTTCATAATGTGTTGTAAAACATGTTTCTTACATGAAAAGTGTTCTTACATTTGAATCAAAACACTACAACAACACATTTTCTGTCTCTGTGACACTTTCACACAGCACTATCTTTTTTCACACAACATAATCACGTAATAATCTCAATCTTTCGGTTTTAAGTGTTTATTGCTTAGCGTTGAAAAAGTGTTCCGTGAATTTGTAGTGTGTTTTTATGGATAAAGTACTAATTGAATGAACACAACGTGTATAAAGTTTTAATTATTGACTTGGTCACCAAAAAAAGATGAGTTCAAACTACCATGAGATTTCTAATTCCCCTCAAAAAAGTTCAAAAGTAATCAAGTTTGGAAAATTTACCTTTCTTACTAAAAGTAGTCAACACTTGCTCAAGGATACAAGCCATGCTTAATATGTTTGTATATTAGCTTAATGAGACTAAAGTGTATATTTAAAAAAGTTTAAGACAAGATTTAGGGGAAAGTATTGCACTTCGGACCTAACTGTACCTCGATCCTACACTGTTTCTAGCTAAACTTCTTGTAGTGCACTACAAGAAGTTACATGTAACATCAAGTTACATGTAACAACACAACACATGTAGTTAGAATCCGTACAACTAGAGTTTTCAGTCTAGCTAAATTTTTGTTAAAAGAAGTTAGCAATTTAAAATAATACAAGCTAAAAGCTGATTTCACCCATCAAAAGTAAATATTCTAAGTTTGTCTCCTAAACTACAGTTTAAAAAACACAGATTCTGTTTTGCAGTAAATTTTACATCTTAAATTGTATTGTTTCAGCTATACTAATATGTGCTTAGTGGGGCTGGGGGTTAACTGAACTTTTTGCAGTAAATGATAAAGTATTGTACCTTGGACCTACCCAAGATACACTTAACCACCTTTAATGACTAAAAAATCACTATGCTTGGTTTTATTACATTGGTATTTTTGTTTTAAAAGTAGATTTTGATGATAAAAGCTAATTTTAAGTGAAATCTATAATTTTGTGATGAAAATCAGTGTCTTAAAATTTTTATGCTGAAAAGTGCTCTAGATAGTTGGAGATCATTCCAATTAGTCTTCACACGATTAAATCTCTTTAAGGAATTTTAATATTTTAAAAAGAACCCTTATATCCATTAAATCCGAAATAAACTAAGAATTTTTGACATCGGTCAAAGGTACACTATCATTGAAACTAAGGTAAACACTGGTGTTGTACCTTGGACCTCTTTTTATTTTTTCTTTCATTAATTAGGCATTGAAATACTTTAATTGAAATTCCGAAAAATAATGTAGTGTATGAAAGGCTATGATCAAATGAAAGTTATTTCATGACACACAACTTTATTTTCAATAAATTAAAAAAAAACAGGGTAAAAAGTAAAAATACATCCGAGGTACAATACATCCCCCTATACATCAGGTTTTTTTTAACCTTTATGACGGTCCCTGTAATTTATCTATGTTCGCCGAGCCATACGAACTTCGATTAAAATATATCTTATGTTTACGCTTAGAGATATCTCGGATTTTTCTTGCATTTGAACCAACGTGAAAACAATCAGTAAAAGTATTCCTTAAAATCTGATTAAATGACGAGTTATTGAAAATCTGGTTTGACAACCAAATATTTTGTAATTCCAAAGCTTAAAGGCTTTTCCCTCTTCACATCCAATAAGATGCTACAATTTTTCTAGCTAATAGATAATTTATGAACATTTAAGTGAATAAGTCTCATGAGTAACAAAAAGAAATTTTCTAAGCTAATCTCTCTTGGATAACTGATGAGATTATTAGTAATTAGTTAGGTGGTTTTTTTGTTTAAGTTTAAGTTAAGTTTTTTTGTAATAAGCCACCCAACTATAATGAGAGATTTTATAAGAAGTAAAGAACTGAATGCTAGAAGTTCAATAAATATGTTAAGCTTTATTTATTATTTGAATTATCCCTACATCAACACATATAAAAAGCTTGAGTAAAAAAAATTAAAGATTACATTGGCAATATTGGATTACATAATTGACAGCAAAATTGGCATCCAAAAAGTACCATTTTTCCCACATTCCAAATGAGATTTTAATGTATGTAGAAACTATAGTTTTTGCCTAAGTTGGGATAAGTTGGACGAAAGGTATTTATAAGCCTTTCTCGTGAAACTTAAAAGTTATTCCCTCAGCAAAATGGATTGGTTTATATAACCTGGAAGTTATCATGGTGCATGTCTGGAAAAAGTTCTAGAATTTTTCGCTAGATATCACTCCAAATCAATGAATAAATCCCAAATCCCTGTTTTGTCCACCTACCCGGCTTTATTCAACTCTCCCCTACAGATATGAACACACTGTAAATAAATATCTATTCCTTAAAAAGTTTTTGAGAGAACTTTCATCGGGCCCTACTAAAAATATCGTTGTACTATGGTTCAATCACGGATATTAACATCTTGATATTTTCATTTGCAAAGGGATAAAGAACATTTAAAAACAAGCAGGCAAGCATTTTGTCTAGATGTCCTTTTTGATGCCTTTTCTTGAAGCATCACAAAGCGGATGTGTCTGACCGCTCTTCATCGTCTTCCAAAGACAGATTTGTCAGGGTCCTCAACAAGTTCTTCGACAACCCCGAGGACCTGATTTTAGACTTTCTGAAAAAGAAAACGATAATGACTGTTCTCTCGAATTCGAAGGATGCACAGAGTAGTCATTACTTAAATAAATTCAAAAACCATTTGTCACCCCTGTCGGGAATTCTCGCCGTTTAGTTTAGAATAAAAGTTTTAACTAATCAGAAATTCCATGCATATGGATGGTGCGAACTGCACTGTGATTGAATGTTTCTTAATGACAGCAACCCGACTCTCTTGGCACGTTTCAAATAGGTTTAGAGGAATTAAATTTGTAATTGTGGAAGAGTGAGTGAAATGTTTCCCCTTTCCCGTTTCAAAAGTTCGATTATTGTTTCGAGTTATAGAGCATAAAATTTTTATAACTGATTAAGTTACTTCGAAATTTATTTTTAACTCTATGTTAGTTAGACTTTGTTCTCCCAAATAGACGTTTATGCTTTCAGGTATCATTTAAGCTTTTACAACTCTTTGACATCTTGAAGAATATTAAAACTATGAACTTTTAAATGGGTAAACACAATTTAAATGGTTAATATAGAGTATAGTCTGGAAAAGTCTTTTGTATAATATATTATAACATAAACTTAGCTGATCTGCTTATATGAGTTGCATAAACTTTGTAGTTCGTAATTTTTAGGGCTGGGATTTCCATGCAATTTTTAAGAAATGTAATGTTAAATAGTTCTCTCAAATAAACTTCCTATTTCACCTTTTTTTAAACACATATTTCACACTTTTTATTACATATTTATCTAAAACACATTTTATGTGTACATTTTTTCAGTTTTTAATTACATGTAAATCGCAGTCCTAATTATTATTATTCCCCTTTATTATACAGGTAGAACAACTTAACATTTTGTTAACGTCATTTGCAATGTTGAAAAGGTTTAAAGAAACAGGTTTCATCCGAAATTGTAACTTACAAAAAGGAGTGGTGACAATTTAAGACCCCGTTATTATTATTTAACATCAGTTCACCGAAATTCGTAAAATCAGAATAAACGGTACACAAAATGAATATAGCCCAACCACCACGAGAAAAACATTTTTTTTAAATTTCTTATCTCAGATATTTATTTAACTAAAATTTTGGTTCAATCGAAGGCCAAGGATCTTTAGTGAGCAATACAAAGTTTTTTTTTCTTTTGTTGGTTCATATTAATGTCTGTTACTGTGTAAATGTGTAAGATAAATAAATCTACATCATCATCATCATTATTGTTGTTAACTTTGAAAAGAAATTCAAATATAAATTATAGTAGCGCAGATTTGAAGGTTGTTTTTTTTCAGCGTTTATGAATTACTGTTACCCTCGAAATTGAGTGGCATAACCTGCTTCCATAAAACTCGCCCGAATACTGTTCGACACCAAAAGTTTTTCCCAAGGCGGTCGGACAATATTCATTTTAAAAAAACACCCCAATAAAATCTACCCCAGAAATACATCTGTGGATCAATTACTTTCCAAATTGGTTGAGCACTTCGCTTAGCTTCTTCACTTTGCCGAGGTTTTCTTCGTATTTGGTGAGGAATCGTTTGACGGGGGAGGAGGCATCGACTTTTTCGGGGATGTTTCTCTCCGACAGAGCGGCCCCGTTCTCCAGAAGGACTTGGCAGCACTTCAAGTGGTTGCTGCGGAAAGACAGAACACACCGACGAGGTGATCAAAGTCATGTAGAAAAAATTCTGTCTCTGAAACATTTGGTGACCGATTTATTATTTTATCATTTTTTAAGATTTTTCAAATAACGAGCTGCAATGAAACGTTTTAGTTTTATTTACACTTTTTACATTCCTTATATAGTCAACACCAATTTATTATATACTCTCCATTCACCATCAAATTGTAATGAATAACAGTTAACTTTCCAATGTTTATATTGAATTTGTAAGAGAAATAGTACCCACTACTTTCAAAATCTATGTGTTTCGTTATTAAACGGTTAAGAGTTCCTCCCCTTCTATTTTTACTTACTCTTTATGATGTTTTTTAATAGTAGGTGCATTTTTGTTTTGACTTGGCTAAATTTTTTTTAAGTACGAATATTTGTTTTCTTATCATTGCTTAAAATTAAAAAAATTAAAGAAATCTTATGCGAAATTAAATTATTCATATTTGCTTATAAAATCCAATGTAATAAATCTATCCCATCATTTGAATTGAATTTTAGCTCCTTTATTATTTCAAGGCTATCTGGGAAAACAAATTGGTTAATATCGTGAGCACTTAAATTTTTGATCAGGCTTTCAGATATTGAAAGAAAGGTTGGTTAATTCTTTATTAATAACTACTTCTTTCTTTTTTCAAACAGGCCTAATTTGGTACTATTCCATAATACTTGCTTTGTTGTTTTTGAATAAAAGAATGAAGGTAAATGAATTTTTCACATTTTTATTTATACTCACTTCAAAATAGCTAAATGCAATGCAGTATATCCTTCGGATGTACAGTTTTCTAAAGGTAGTCCATAATTTATGAGTTCCTGTAAAAAAAATACGAAATAAAAAAAAACATAATAACTGTAAATGTAAAATATGTAAGAGATCATAAAGGCATTTCATGTAATAAAATGAAAATGCCTTTGAACCTATGCTTTCAACGAATTCTTTTTACAGCTATTAAAAATATTAGGCCGTATTCAAGGGGGATACAAGTAGGATTCTAAGGATGAACAAACATTTTTTTTTAATTCTAGATAATCTTGTCTAATTAGTCTAGGAGTTTGTGTCGAACTTTTTTTCTTTTTACAATTACAAAACCATAAACAGCTTAGACTAATAACTATGAGGTGAAAAAAGTCGCATCAATTATTTACCAACCTCGACAAAATGTTCACAACCTTTAGATGACGCAATGTGCAAAAAACTTCTCCCACTTTCATCAAGATACCTGTAAGTAATTCCAAACTTTTGAAGATTATAAATTAACCGGTAGTAATTTGATAAACATACAACGAAAGAAAATTCATTAGTTTAAACTACAATTAGTAAATATTTCAGGACACAGTTGACAAAAGTATTTCATGAAATTATAAAAATTGTTATGAGAAAAGCGAGATGAAAGTACCATTTTTGCTTCTATTTTAGAACATAAAAATGCTAACACCTATTCTATTCATTAACCTTTGAAATAAGTTCTAGAATAGTTCATCAAAATGAATTGAATATCTTCAATAAAGTCAACAGTAAAAAATTAAGAAATTTAATTTTCAATTATTTATTCGTATCTAAATTTTCAGCTATATAAAAAACTCTTACGTTTATTTCAAGGTAAAATATAACATATTCTGCATTTTAAAAAATGTATGCATTATTACTTACATGCCTATATTTTCACAACCAGATTTCAAAAGTTCTCTAAATTTATCTAAATTACCAGTCTCTAGGGCTTCAAGAATTTCGTTGTAGACAACTGTGGAGATATCATTTGTGCCGTTTGAGACCTGTTAACATCATCAAAGTTACATTAATTTTCATTCCATATGAATCACTAAAGATTCAATTTTAATTTAACCTTATTTTTTAACTAAAAATTATTTCTATAGTCTAGATTTGATCACTCTGTAGTCTGGTTTCCAAAAAAAAATTGAGGTAGAGTTCATTTATACTTTATTATTAACACTTAGAAAATGAACGCGAAATAATGTTCAGGAAGAGATAAAAATAACTGCAAAAGAGTAACAAACTATAAAAAATTCATCTATTAAAAAAGGTAATCTGCAAACGTTTCGTGAAAAGAAAACAATACAGGGTGGTCCTTAATTCATGGTACAAACTTCTAGGGGTGTTAGAGTACACCTAGACGAACAAGAATTGGTATAGGAAGGGGGGTCGCAGTTACACCGTTAAAGAGCTAGGTCCTAATGTAGTGCGAGAGCGTTACAAAAGGACGTTTTGCCAAGGTCCGTTTAACGAAAAAAAAACATAATGGAATGAAAAAATTTATTGCATGAGGTACAGCAGTATCCGTATTACTTACATCATAAATTTGATAGAACTTGGACCACTTTTTAAACCGTGGGGTGAGTTTTAAAACGTGCTCTTAGTCAAACAATGGAGTTCCATTAATGGTATTTAGAAAAATGATGATCGGGGAAGGAATTTTCAATGATCAAACAGTTTCAATGATCCATGTTACGATCATTGAAAATTCCTTCCCCGATCATCATTTTTCTAAATACCATTAAGGAATGTGATTCTTTGACTAAAAGATTAATATTGCACTTTTGAAACTAACTCCGCGGTTTAGAAAGTGGTTCAATTTCTATCAAATTTATGATGTAAGTAGTACGGATACTGCTGTACCTCAAGCAATAAATTTTTTCATTTTATTATGTTTTTTTTTCGTTAAACGGGCCTTGGCAAAACGTCCTTTTGTAACGCTCTCGCACTACATTAGGACCTAGCTCTTTAACGGTGTAACTACGACCCCCTTCCTATACCAATTCTTGTTCGTCTAGGTGTACTCTAACACCCCTAGAAGTTTGTACCTTGAATTAAGGACCACCCTGTATATTATGATTATTTCTAAAAGCTATTTTACACTGTGCTACATCACCAAATATTTTTTATTACCATTGCAACTTTTTTGAAGCGGATAAAATTCAACTATACTTCAGATATTGGCAGACACTATATTATATTCAAGTTGGCAAAAGTTATGACCGTTTAAGAAATCTCATCGATAGCGTTTGTGAGAAAAAAATTATATTCTATTTTAGGGTCTCCTAAATACGGCCCGCGAGACCCATTCATCAGGCCAGCGGATACATTTCTATGCGAAAAAAAAGTCATAAAATGAATTAAAACCCAGTTTTTACTGTCAAATTTCCAAAATTTTTCTGGGGGAAAACCCCCAGGCCCCCCTTTTTGTACTTAGAACTCAAAGTATCCGATTTATTTTCAGATTATGTTCATAACAGTAAGAATCGTACCAAAAAATTTATAAAAAAGGCATATTTCAAATTTAAAAAAAAAACATTTTTAATGCATTTTTATCTTTTTTGCAAATAACAATATTTGTGATTTAATTGTAAGGTTGATACTTAAACGTTCTTTTAAAACATGATTGTGAACCCCCATTTAAACTACCCACAATCCGCTCCTGGTGTTGATTCTTTTTTATTTGAACCAGATTTGCCAGATTGCTTTTGGGCAAATTAGCAAAGAAAATTTGCGACATCTTAAATTCTACCATTTAAGGACTTTAACTACGCATTATGTTCCTTACATTGGCAAAATATACAACACTAATGGTTCATTCGCCGTCCCGCCTCTTACAAGAGGCATCCTGTTGGAAAAAAGGTATAACCCACTGTAAAAAAAGGTGTATAAAGAGTTTATCGTCTTATACAATAATTAAGTAAGAACACTCTTCCTAATCTAGTACAACTCAGTTTAATTTATTTTAAAAATTTAAATTTGAAAATAAATGCTTAAGTTTAGGTTTTAAAAAGTATTCGCTTTTTCCGTTTTTATACCAATAATTTTACCGTTCCGGTACCACTTTTTTTAGAAATCGAGCCCTGATTATGCTTATCCGTTCTGATCTGAGTGAGCTCGATTAGAAAGATGGCTGCTGTTTATTTATTAGAACGGCAAAAATCTGTCTGGGATAATGTAAGTGGGGAAGAAATTGCGTTAAGAATGTAAAGTTTGAGAGTGTTTATGTTTTCAGGTTATTTTGGGTATATCAAAATGATGAGTCATAAATTTAGTGATAAATGAAACAAACATCGATAAAATTAAGAGTTAAAATGAAACTTACTTTTAAAGGAATTTTTAAAGTGTCAAATTTTGAAGAAGAGTGCAATATGCTGAGGTTATTTTATAATCTGTTTTGATATTGTTAATGCAATCGCTTTGAAATCGGATCGTTTGATATATCAACGATCCCTGAAATTTCTTTTCATGACTTATGAGTAAGACTGTTAAAAATAGCACAAGTACTTTTCTCATTCATTGTTCATTGGAAAATCTCACGCTAACCTTTCAAGTTTGATAAGGTAAAATTATCTTTATTTAGTTTTTTTTGTTTCATTTGTGGCTTTCCGGATTGAAAGGGAGAATTCGACTTGTGTAGTTAAGTACGAGATAAAGGCGTTTGATACTGGGGAACATCCATTTCGTTGTCTTAGAACTGTGACTTGTTTTTTAATCACTTTTGGCCCCTGAATCCAAAAGTAACTGTAGTTTTTGTCTGTCACGTCCACTTTTTTGGCAAACAGCCCCGCCCCCTTTTTACGTTTTTCAATGACTTAATGACTTTGAATTCGATTTTCAGGGTCAAAAATCATTACTTTAGTCTTTAAATTACACCCGAGAGGATAAGAATGGTTACAGTTTCTAAAATATGAAAATTTGTGGCCAATGGATAGGTTAAAGGGGTTATTACCCTCCTAAAAACTCAAAAAAATCGTTAAAAATGATAGAGTTTATTTTACGCTATTTTTTACACTTATTTTTTTACGAAATTCCTTTTCAAAAGCTCCTAACCCATCACCAAGGACCCAAATTTAATGAAAATAAGCAGCAATGATGTTTACAAAAAGCGGTTGAGGCATTAGCGCCCCCGAAGCACCCGCGGAAGTGTTCGGAATACTCTCTTCCGCTTAGAGAACGCGAACACCTCAACCGCTTTTAGTAAAAATCATTGCTACCTATTTTCATTAAATTTGGGTCCTTGGGGAAGGATTTAAGACCTTTTAAAGAGGAATTGCGTAAAAAAATAAAGAGAAAAAACCCTGAAATGCAAAAAAAGAACGTTATAAAGGATAGAGGTTATTTTAAGCTTTTCTTACTCTTATTTTTTATGCAATTCCTCTTTTAAAGGTCTTAACCTTTCCCCAAGGACCCAAATTTAATGAAAATAGGCAGCAAAGATTTTTACTAAAGGCGGTTGAGGTGTTATCGTCCCCGAAGCGAAAGAGAGTCTTCCGAACCCTTACGCAGGTGCTTCGGGGGCGCTAATGCCTCAACCGCTTTTTGTAAAAATCATTTCTACTTATTTTCATTAAATTTGGGTCTTTGGTGATGGGTTAGGACCTTTTGAAAAGGAATTGCGTAAAAAACAAGTGTAAAAAATAGCGTAAAATAAACTCTATCATTTTTAACGATTTTTTTGAGTTTTTAGGAGGGTAATAACCCCTTTAACCTATCCATTGGCCACAAATTTTCATATTTTAGAAACTGTAACCATTCTTGTCCCCTCGGGTGTAATTTAAAGACTAAAGTAATGATTTTTGACCTTGAAAATCGAATTCAAAGTCATTAAGTCATTGAAAAACGTAAAAACGGGGCGGGGCTGTTTGTGAAAAAAGTTGACGTGATAGAAGAAAACTAACAACAGTTTTCTAATCAGTTTGCCCATTGAACTCTAAAACAGCCAAAAAATCGAAGTCAACAGAAATTATGTTAAAAATTGTTCCCCAGTGTAAGTTTTCCCAAAAGGAAAACTCAAATACTTGGATACATTGATAAGTTCTTAGCGCATTTTGTGAGCAAGAAATAGGAGATATCAAAATGAGAAAAATATACCTGTAGATTACGAATAAAAAAAATTATCCAGGCCTCATTCTACGTTCGATATTTTTCTTCATTCTATTTCTGATTCCTACATTTTTTTTCATAAAATTATGAAATTAAGTTTCATAAACTACACTCTGTTCATTAAGAATTGGCGCCTGAAACAGGATCGAAAGCGCTCAAAAACGCCTAATAACGCTCATCACGCAACTTCAGTGACAGATTCTTTTACAGTATTTTAACTACTTCTGTTTAGGTTGCCTTGTCATTGCACAAGAAAAATGTTTCGATGATAATTACAATAGTAACTGCTTTTAATACATTACGCCTCAGGTGCCTATTCTAAATGAACAATGAACAGAGTATAATTTATGGACTTTCAGTTAAGCTCTAGAAACTTAAAAGCTAAGAAATCATCAAATCTAGGCATCACCAATAAAATTTTACCTCTGAATCCCCATTAACGATGTCGTTACACGTCTCTCCCTCACTGGACGCATCTTCGTCGTCATCCAACAGCGAACTCTTATACGCGATGAACTTCTCTTGAAAACTCTCATCCACCAACTCCGAATCCGACACTTCGGTGGAGATGTACTCTTCAGTCCAGTGACTGCTGAAATCTGGAGACATCGCATCGTTCTCTTTCGCACTGCTGGACGCGTAACTGTTGTCCTCAAGCGATCCAGTTCCAGAGGACACGGACACCACAGGCAGATAGGTCGTCTCGTTGTCGCTGCTTGACATCACCCGAAGAAGCTGCTTCTCTGAAGCTTCTGTTTCGACGTTATCTTCTGCTTTGTCAATGGCTTTTTTATCGTCGTGTTCTGCCACGATATCTTCTTCCTTTTCTTCAGGATCTGCTATAACATCGCCCTCGACTTCTTGATTCTCAACTGTTCCGCCATCGTCTTCAGCTTCGACATCTAATTTTTCAACATCATGATTCTCGGCTTCGACAAAACCATCTGAAGGTTCCAGCTTCTGATTTGCGTCTTCTTCTCCCTCATCCCCTTTCTTTTCCATTCCACTTCCATCAAGGCTTGGATCTCCATTTGCACACACGGAACCATCTTTTTTCAAAGACAAGTCTGAATGGGTCTTGTCTAAAACGACTTCTGATTCGTTCAACGACTTTGCATCTTGATGTGACGTACCTTCGCGTGAAGAACACGTCTTGTTGCGCTTACAACCAGAACTGGCCTTCAAACTGTTCGTAGTACGTGTGCCCATACTCGTCACTCGTGACTGTCTTCTAACCGCTGTGGCTCTATGCTTCTTTGATGAATGCCTGGATACAACCAACGATCTCTGTCTAGACTTCGACTGGTGTTTTTCCACCATACTAGGTTGTTCTTCACTACTACCATCCACAGACTGGACAGCGATGTTCGAACGAGTATTTTCTGACTTGGCCTGAGATGTCGCCGTCTTTCCGACAAGGTAATCGGACGCTATTTCTTCCGTTATCATGCTAGCGTCGTTCAGAGTGTCACTCTTGCAATAGAAATCGTCTTCGGAATCGTAAAAGTCGCTTTCTTCGTCTTCCTCGTCGGAAACGGCGGTTGGAGACTTCTGATATGAGTTGCTGGCTTCGTTCCGCCTCCAAGACATAGTCTGAGTGGCCATTTCGAAGGTTATTTTCGGCCTCACTCTCTGTACTTTCTGCTGGGGTTTTTTATCCGCTACTAAAGTAGTGGGCTCTGGAGGTCTGGGGAAATTGTTGTTGTTGTATCTTGGCGAATACCCTGGTATCCTATATCTGCGAATATCTACAAAAAGAAGGAAAGTAATAAATGGGGAATATCATTATGTACAGAAACTTTTACTTTATTATTGCTGCCTATGAAATAAATAAATCTGAACCAATAATATAATGAAAAAGATAATTCAAAATAGTAAGGAATTTAAAAATATTTGCTTCCAAAAATATTTTTAATTCATTACTTTGAGCTATGAAGTTCTTCCCTGTAGGTATTTTCTTCTTGTTTTTTCTCTTCCTATTATTCTAAGAAAAGGTAATTTAAATTAAAAGTAATATTAGGCAGAATGAAATGCAAAACTTGGGTTAATTTTAAAGCATAATATTTCAAACATTATTTGGAATTAAATTTAGATAAACGGTTCGCTTTATTTCAATATAATTCGTTCCTCCCATTATAACTGAAGAAATCCTTCTACATTATACTTTATTTGTTTTTTAAAGCTTATATGTTTTAAATAATTTATTCAAATATATTTTGCCTTTTAAAAGTGTTTTTTTTATTTTAAATAATAGGTAAAATGTGCGAACCTCAAAGTTTTATTAACGGTTATTCATTTGTCAAGAAGGAGATGCATACCCTCACACAATAAAATCATGTAACAGAATTTTCTGCAGCTACAAAATTTTTATTGGCATTTTCAACGGATTCAAAAATTCTTTTTAAATACAAATAGGTGCTAACTATCTATGAAGTTACCCGATTTTGATTTAGAGTCAAGTTTTAATAAAAATCATATGACCTGCAATATAAATATTAGAGACTGTAGTTTCTGCTAAAAGAATCAAATATTTAAAAACGACACTTACTTTCAATCTTCTCTCGCAAAGAGCCTTTTTGCTATTGATTAAACAGTCGGGTGAAGTACAACAAGCTAGTTTCTGCTTCTTTACAACTCCCAGATGAAACCTGAAGTAATAAAATCGTTTATATTTAATGAGCTTTTAAAAAAATTACAAATAAAATAACCAAATTAAAATTTTAATATTTAGTTCTTTTGCTGCGTTTGTATGGTTTCAAACTTTTAATTTAACGTAAACATAAAAAATTAGTGAAAATTCTTTTGTTACTTTTTTACAACAATTAGTTTCTTTTTTACAATTAATTTCAATGCCTAAGGGAACAATTTGAGTATTAATAAAAAATTTCGTACGTTACTTTGACATTTTCCAACTGTATTGTGTTGAGTGGTTTTGCCTGTCATTTTCAGCCAGCTGGAGGAGATAAAATCCTGATTCAATTAGGAATAACTATGGACATTAATGTATTCACTATTAAATATGCATTAAAGCGGCACATTAAAGCTCAGTATTATAAATTCATAATGTAATACTTTTTAACTTAAATAATGAATTTAGAAAAATCAAATAGGAATAATAACACAACTTGCCAGCATAACTGAAAAAGGTATTATTTTCAACTCAGAAAGCACTCAGAAATAAGTTTTCTAATAGTTTAAGATAAAAATGTAATGGGATAAGAGAAACCGTTTTTCTTCTTAAGTATTCACTTTCCCTACAGAGGAAAACGGGGCGATTCGATACAAAGGGCACTTTGATACATTTTTAATACCTCAAAAACTATCAAGGTTATTTAGGTCGTGTTTTTTTACGAAAAGTTGCCTTTATATGCCCAAGCATTACATGTGTACCGTTAAGCTCTGTAATAAGTCTGTAAATTTTAGTAAAGGAAACTAAATTTTTTTCATCAAAATTTTCCAAAAGTAAATTTCTAAGTAAACTGCAAAATCTTCCTGAAGCTATTCTACTTGGAATGGAAAGATCTGAAAATTCAAAAAACAAGTTAATCCTTGTTACCAATAGGGAGTTTCCTTAAATTTTAAATAACCATTGTCAATTTTTTTTAAATAAAGGGTTTTGTTCAAAAACAACAAATGAGGTAAATTGATGTACTTGGATATAAGGTATTTTGATTCACTCGTGGGGCACATTGATCCACATAAAATTTCCCACATTTTGCGTTGGGAGATAAATATTTCTCAGTATTTTTTTTGAACAATCAGTAAAGGGCAAGTTTGATCTACAGTGAAGGATATTTATGTCAATTTTTGAGTTTTTAGGTTTTTTAAATGTTTTAGATTAAAAACTGCTTGCATTGAATCTTTAGCATTTATTAAAGAAAATGCAGTTGATAAATACATGACCAAACGGTGGAATCAGGGACTCTGAAGCATCTGAGAAGTTCATAGCACTTTTACAGTTAATAAAGAACTCTCTTAAAAAACAGTGACAAAATAGTAGGGGAGAGTGTTGTACCTATGGACAAAAATCACGTTTGGATTTTTCTAAGACAGGTAAAATCACATTTTGACCATTTAAAGTGCCCAACTTATAGTCCTAACCTTTGTGAGTAGAGATATATTTTTTATTAGTCAAAATCTTGAAAATTGGATTTTTAATCATTTATAATAACTTGGAAAAATTTGTGTCCAAAGGTACAACAACCTGTTGTACCTATGGACAGACCCAGTTGTACCTGTGGACACCCTTTAAAAAGGAAATTTTAGTTGAAAAAGCTAAGAATGAACATTTTTATTGTGGAATTACATTTCAATAACCTATTCCAAGCCTTTTTAAAATTGAAAATAGATTTTTTAAAGTAATGTAGTTTTAGATCGTAAATGATCATTAAAACGAAGTTGAATGATAAAAGTCTTGATTTTTTACCAAAAACACATAAATCACATGGGATTTTCAGATCAGAATTTAAGGTAATAGTTTCATCAATCATGCTGATTGATCCGACAACTTCACTGATCCAAAAACACCCAATTCGATCGACACTTAGTTGTGCAAGCATTTGGTGGTAATCCTACTACAGTCAAATCCGCTTAATGTGATCACGGTTAATGTTATCAATCGGATAATGTTATCGAAATCAACAGGTCCCGATCATTCCTATTTAATTTAATGTAAAATAAATCGTTTAATGTGATCAACTATGAAGCATCACTCCACTTAATATTATCAAAATTTGTCTATATCCCCTTTAAAACGACCGCTTTTGAGTTCGTGTTTCATTTTGAAGGTAAATTTTTACTAGTAAACATCTGCCCCATGAGATCATCTGGTGCTTCTTTTTTTCTGAAACTCAGTATCAGTAAGAAAAAGAAAACATTCTGCAAAAGTATTGAAAGAAACGAAGAGGAGGTCCGAATCAATGTTTGTGATTGATAAAAGAAACCACCAAGATCGACGCTTTGCAGATGTGTCTGATAAGAGATTTGAATTTTGCCTTGTTTACTGGAATTCATTTCAATTAATAAATAATAAATAAGTGAATAAATTTAAAATACAACGATTTTTATTTGCAACTTAAAACATTTAAAATTTCTATTTTAAATGTTTTAAGTTGCAAATAAAAATCGTTGTATTTTAAATTTATTCACATTTTGCAACGTATTTGGATTTTTATTTATTGAAATAAATAAGTGGTTTATTGGAATGGAAAAAAGAGAAATCTTTCTATACAAATAAAAATACAAAGTAAGCGATTATTTTACTTTTATTAATTGAACTACTCCTGTATTTCCCCCTTAAAATTTTACCTAGTTTAAAAATAGTGTTTTGAATACATTTATTACGATTACATGATTTTGATTTTAAAATAAACAATCTAGTTACACTGTTTGCTGCTTTTTGATATGAGATCGCTTATTGTTATCGATCGGATAATGTTATCAGTTTAGTATCGGACAATTGCGATCACATTAAGCGGACTCGACTGTACTATTATAATTGTGAATGTTTGTCCGGATGTTTGTTACTCTTTCACGCAAAAACTACTGAATGGATTTTAATGAAATTTTACCATAATGTAGCTTATACATCAGAATAACACATAGGCTATAATTTATAAAGAGAAAATCAGTCCTTCATTCTTTTTTTCCCGTTTTTCCTGCTTTTTTTCACTTATTTTTCCGTGTTTGAAAACCTGTTTTACCAGTCATACAACGAGTTAAAAATAAAACATTGTTTCAAATGAGACACAGGTCACTAGACTTTTTCATTTACTAGATCTTTTATTTTAGTTTTAAACACTGGTTTTAAATTTCTTAATTTGTTCACTAGACTTTTTACTACGGTTTCAAATTTGTTATTTTATAAAGGCACCAAGATATTATTAAACATTATCAGAAACATCGGAATTGTAAAAAGTGACAAGAACACCGGGATTGGAAAATTAGCGAGAACATCGGGAAGGAAAAATTACCGAGAACACTGGGATAGGAAATTTACCATAAAGACACCCAGAATACCGGAATATAAAAATTACCGTAAACACTGAGATAGGAAAATTACCGGGAACGCAGCCGGGATTAGAAAAATTACCATGATCACCGGGCACCGGGATAAGATTACCGGGAACACTGGGATAGGAAAGAGGCGCCTGGGATACCGGGATGATTTGTAATATTGCTAATTTACAAAATTATAAATGTATTTTAAGAAATATTTTAAAAAATAAATTTATACACCCCACCCGTGCAAGGCCGGGTATAACAGCTAGTAACAGTAATAATTTGGTGATAAATCTTCTTCAGTGGAAAGTTTAAGTTTTTTTAATCATCATACTTAAATGCGATAGGGTGCTTAGGGTTTTACACCATATTTTACATTAAATTCCAAGTAGAATCATAAATTTAAAAAAGTAGTTTAGATCACAAAATATTTGAATTTTCATTTAAAATTCACTTGAAAACAATCACTGACAAATAGATTACCATTTAGAATTAATTTAACATTTATTAAAATGTATTCAGTTAAATGAAACCCGATTCTAAAACGCCGATTAGCTACAGACACCCACAAGAACGTGTCCGTAGGTACAACACTTGAATCGTCTAGTTTCAAAACCAGGTAGATCCATTTTGGCACAGCTTCAGTAAGAGTTGACGTAGTCGCCAAATGGAAGACAAGTTGGCGCTATATCACGGCCGGTCACCCGTTCTGGCCGCCATGTTTTACCACGAAAAAATGATAACACTTAAGTGAATTACGAAATATAATTTTGTTCTTATTTTTAAATTAGATTACCGGGTATCGAAATATGAATCTCCCGCATGCGATCACGCACCATACCGCAGAGCCAGCGGAATATACTGAAATCGTAATAACTTGTTATAACACCCTTTTTCTTTTGGGTTAATCTTTATTTGAGTCGTGGTAAAACATGGCCACCGGCCGTGATATATCGCCAACTGGTCTTCCATTTGGCGACCGATTCGCCTTCGCCAAATGGTCAACCCTTTTATCAAAGCTGTGTCAAAATGGATCTACCTGGTTTTGAAACTAGACGACTCACTTATGGTGTCCGAAGGTACAGCATCAGGTGTTTTTGCATTCAAAGTTCTATAAAAGATAAAAGAATTGAGATCTAATAGCCTGAGAGCTGGATGCAAATTTTGGGAATGATAAGGTGCACGAGATATTTCACCTGGAACAGATTCGATTGATGATGGGAAAACTTATGTCACCAACGCCAGAAGGCGGAGTGGAAGCTTTCAGTGTGAAAGGGGGGGTCGAACATGCAAACAGCGTGCGGTCCCTTGCGACAGAGATTTTGAGGAAATCGGTTGAAAATTTGCACAGTTTAAGGAGAGTGTGAATAAAAGATAATGTAGCATTCTCAAAAGTATAAGTTGTGTTTTAAGGGTCGTAGAGAACTAAACGAATTTTCGAATGTTTATATGAATGATCTGTACGGCCGACGAGGTGCAAGGGTGGACATAGGCTTAATGTATTGAAGAATGTTAGTAAAAGTTAGGGTAACACTCCCAGAAGACTAAGTGGAAGACAAAGGGTGGCCAGAAGTCACCAAAGGTGCAGAAAAATCTTAAAACCCGAATGATTCGGAAACTTCTGGCTGTTTGCATATGTATAGCTGATATATGGAACAAACTATATGCAAACAGCCAGAAGTCTAAGTGGAAGCGTTCGGGAGATATTCAGGCACGAAGTACAAAACCGAATAAAAGCGCGCGGTCTCTTGCGACAGAAATTTTGCAGAAATTGGTTGAAAATTTGAACAGTTTTAGGAGAGTGTGAATAAAAGATAATGTAGCATTCTCAACAGTATAAGTTGTGTTTTAAGGGTTATAGGAAACTAACGATTTTTCCAATGTTTATATATAACAAATGACTTATAACATATAACTTTTCTCTTGCAACAATGACTAATAATACGCTAAAAACCACGCTAACAATGACTTTATATTTATTAGCGTATTATTAGTCATTGTTGCAAGAGAATTGCTTTTATTCAGTCTTTTACTTCGCGCCTGAATATCTCCCGAACGCTTCCACTTAGACTTCTGGCTGTTTGCATATAGTTTGTTCTATATGTCAGCTATACATATGCAAACAGCCAGAAGTTTCCGAATGATTCGGGTTTTAAGATTTTTCTGCACCTTTGGTGACTTCTGGCCACCCTTTGTCTTCCACTTAGTCTTCTGGGAGTGTTACCCTAACTTTTACTAACATTCTTCAATACATTAAGCCTATGTCCACCCTTGCACCTCGTCGGCCGTACAGATCATTCATATAAACATTCGAAAATTCGTTTAGTTCTCTACGACCCTTAAAACACAACTTATACTTTTGAGAATGCTACATTATCTTTTATTCACACTCTCCTTAAACTGTACAAATTTTCAACCTATTTCCTCAAAATCTCTGTCGCAAGGGACCGCGCGCTGTTTGCATGTTCGACCCCCCCTTTCACAATGAAAGCTTCCACTCCGCCTTCTGGCGTTGGTGACACAAGTTTTCCCATCATCAATCGAATCTGTTCCAGGTGAAATATCTCGTGCACCTTATCATTCCCAAAATTTGCATCCAGCTCTTAGACCATAACGATTTCTAATATCAAAACTAAAAAGTCAAAATCTCGGGGATTCCCCCATATATCCCATTTAATCATATCATAATCATAGAGGAAGAAAATAATTAATGTAGTGATGCACTAAAAAAAACTTTGAGCACCTAAAAACAGTATTTTTATTATAAAAAATTTAAATAATATTTTAAACAGCTGATTTCACGTTAGCAACTAGATAGCATCTGTTTACATTCAAAATCGATCACAAATTCAAATTAACATTTTCTCCCGAATTTTAAAATGAGGTGGCTGAAGGTACAACTGTCCGTAGGTACAACACTCTCACTATAAATGGCCAAAAACAGACTATAATTAATTATTGTCGTATTTTTTAGTTAATTTCTGGATGATTTTTGACAAAGATACCTTTGAATTTTATTCAACTAATTCAGTACAAACTATCTCGTATCTCTATCAAACTAGCATCGTATTTCCATAATTATAGATTTGTTAAAAATAACCATTGGTCAAATTCTTTAATTATTTTTATTTCAGAATGTTTTATATATAAACATTTCATTTTATCAACTCAATAAACATGAAACTAAAAAAACTTCAAGCAATATTTGATAAAAAAGATTAATGACTAGAAGTAATAAACATAATTTCTTTACCAAGTAAGCCAACTCTTGAGCTACAGCTTCCACAAGTTTCTTAATTTCAAACACTCGAGAATCTTCGATTGTGTGTGATTTTTCCACTAAAGAATATCTATATATACAAATTACAATTTCATAAATCCTTACAAAAGACAAAATAATAGTATTCTTTATCTCATTTGAATTAAAATAAGGTCTTAATTTTTAGTACAATTAAATGGTTTTTAATATCGACACACCAATTGAAGGTTTTATTTCTTACTTTAATTTTCTTATAGATTCCGTTTTCAAACATATGTTTCAAAACGGAATCTATAAGAAAAATAAAGTAAGAAATAAAACATCAATTATATTTTTAAAAAGATCACTTATAATGTTGGTTCAGAACTACTTGATGGTTTTTCATTGTTATTTCAATGAAAGTTCTATATATTATTGACGATATTAGGTTTTTATTCATTAAATTTCGAAAAAAAATTACCTTTCCAATTAAATTTTTCCAAAATTCTTTTAAATTTTGGAATCATTCAAGACTAGTCGGGCCACAAAGAGACGGATGCCGGGCTACTTTTGCGGCCTTTTGTTGCGCAGCAACAGCTGTTTAGTAACAAACAAAAGGCCCCAAAGGCCTTTTGTTGCGCAGGTCTGCTTTAGCTCATTATACCACCTTACTTTTTGAAAGTAAAATTGAGAATTCATAACTACCAGTTTGGAATATAACTTTCAATCAACGTTTGGAGATTTCTCTTCACATTTTCGCTATGAATATCAAAATATATACAATTTGGTAAAAATACTTACTGGAAAATATTTTCAATATTTCTGTTTTCTGATCTGATACAGGGACTTTCTTTCTCTAGCGAACTGTACTGATAAAATATTATTGTTAAGGTATGGATCAAAAATTGTTTTATTGATAGTTTCTTACCTAACATTCTATTAGGTTTCTTTTGGACCATTTTGACTGGGTTTAAAAAAAAATTTCTGAATTATTATCTTTATCCTATTTCTATATTTACAAAGAGGTGATGCCTAATTTAAAATAATTTAAGTATAACACACAATCATGTATGTGAAATAAGAATAGTCAAGAACTGTTTTTAAAATAGAAAACATTCCAAATCCTCAATTAAAAGCCGGTTGGAAACAATTCAACAACACTTTATTCATCAAAATATTATTCGTTTCATAAACAAACTAATTCCCTTATTCTATACTTACTTGATTAATTTGTAGTCCTAAATAAGCATATAGATAATCAGCAACTTGCTTCACTTTTGATGAGCCCCTTTTCTGAAAATTCGCATTCGACATTAAGTTAGCTTAAATTTGAATTAATTTACAAATAAATATAAAGGGACTTATTCCATCACCTTTTTAGAGAAATTCAAAAGTTCTCTGGCTGCCCCGGTGTCTAACAAATAATGAAGAGACCTCTCATGCAATCCGCTATTTAAAACCTGTATGTTTAAAACATAAAAAACGTTAAGTTTGACGTTTTCATAGAATTTAGTAATGTAATAGTTTATAATAGCAGCGTTACAAATTGGGAAAAAGTCCACTGGTCCTTAACCGAAATGACTGCTCCGCGTTTCCATTGAAATTATTTGGACCTGATTATTCCTACCCTTATCCCCTGAAATTCAAGCAACCCCATAACAGTTCCTTGAAATTTTGGGAACACGTATCAACATATCATCTTGTGTTATTAATGACCTGTGTGTAAGACAAGCTCTCAAGTTTGAACGTCAAGTGAAATGTTTTAATGCAGATACAATATTTGTTCAAGTGTATTACAGGAAAATCTCAAGAAAAGATCATCTTAAGATAAAGTGGAGCGAAAATCACATTAAATACTTCTTAATTGGGTAAATAATTGTTGACACCCCAGAAAGTCGATAAACATATCGATTCAAATAAATTCATTACATTTTATTCTATTTTTTTTTCATGAATTTTTTATACCATAAAAAATAAATTAAACTTTTTTTAAAGAAATAGTTTAGGAAGTTTACCATGTACCTTGTTAATTTTGTTTAAAGTTGTAGTCATTTGCCATGGATGAAACTTGAAAGAAACTTCATTTTCTTTTATAAAGGTTTTCCTAAATCACAAATATACGTAAAAGTATTATCCATGCACTTGCACAACTCAAGAAAGTAATGAAAGAATTAAGATTATCTAATAAAATGTTTAACTAAAGAACTTATATGATAAATACGTAAGTTAAAATTAATAATTCTCTAAAAATATCAAAGGCTAAGTGCTCTATTTAGATTTAAAATGTTAATAAATCAAATGCAGATACCACAAGAAAATACTGAACAAAAACCTTCATTTACCGAAATCCTTTAATTTTAAAAAACTTTCCTTTCCGAAGTAGTACAGAAAAATCGATTATTGTTATAAAAATATTGGTTGATATCGTAAGTATCGATAAGTGTCTCATTTTGATTCTAAAAAAAAGGAAGAAATCATACATATGACACTATTTAAATACAATAAACCTAAAAAATTAAATTGCATTTTTTCCGCCTTTTTTAAAATAAATGTTGGAAAAACTATATAGTGACAGAACGATATTGGCCGGTGTTCTTGTGCTACCTGTGTAGTGTGTAAGCTAATATCATCAGGGTTGGATGAGATGGACCCAATTGGGTTGGACCCAATGGGTTTTTTCAAAAAAACCCATGTGAAAAAACCCACATTTTGGACCCATTTTTGGGTTTTTTTCAAGAAAAATCAAGATTTTGGCAGTTCCTTCAAAACTTAATGTGGTTTTTTTTCAAAGTTTAGGATATTTTTAAAATTTTAATGGGTTTTTTCAAAATTTAAACTAGGTTTTAAAAATTAAATGGTGTTTTTTCAATTTCAGGGAGTTTTTTAAAGTTAAATAGGTTCTTTCATTATTCAGAGGGTTTTTTCAATATTGAATGGGGTTTTTTCAAAGTTGAATAGATTTCTTTCAATATTGAATGGTTTTTTTTCAAAGTTTAGGATATTTTTTAAATTTTAGTGGGTTTTCAAAATTTAAACCAGGTTTCAGTAAATAAGGGGTGTTTTTACAATTTCAGTGGGTTTTTTCAAAGTATAAAAACTTTGAAAAAACCGACTTAACTGTGGAAAAACTGACATTATTTTGACAGAACACATTTAACATAGAAAGAACTCACTAAAATTTGAAAAAACCCACTTACTTTCTAGGAAAAAACCACTTAATTTTGAAAAAACCCACACTTTTTCCGAAAAAACCCAGTTTTATATGGGTTTTTTCAGGGTTTTATTGAAAAAACCCGAAAAAACCCAACCCACTTGGGTTTTTTCAAAATAACCCGGGTTTTTGCCAACCCTGAATATCATTCATATAAAAGAAACATTCATTAAAAAATTAAATTGGCTATGGTTACTACCAATCTAAAACTAAAGCTTGTGTTTCAAAACACAGTACTAATACCAAAATAACAACATTTTAACTTACAACTTTTCTGCAACTATTTGGATGATATAACTTGAAACCTTGATACGATTTTGATCCATACGGTCTCCTTTTCATCACCTTCTCTCTTCTTCGTACTACAAAAAAAAATTATTAACCTTGACAGAAGACTCAGCTGGGTTGTTCTCTCCTGCTTACAACCGACGAAACAAGAACTACTAGCCCAGTTTTTAAGGAAAATTTCTCCAGACTTTTATCACGAAAAAAGTACCCAAAAGATCACCATGGAGATGACAACCTTCGGAAACTATTTCGATACTTCAAATACCCGTATTCAAGGGGTATTAGAAATGATTCTAATTGTCTTAACTTATTCCCCCACGACTATATTGCACGCTATGGTGTACTACGTATTTGTTTTTTCATGTTCTCGATATTGAGGGCTCAAATAATAATTATTTTATAACAGCGATCAGAAGATAACTTTGAGAAAAGGTAATTTGGAGTTTTAGTAACTAGTTATGACTAGAGTGTATAGAATATTAGCAAGTCATGTATTGTAAAATGAATTTAGGTTGCTCCAAATTATTAAATAAAAATTAAGGAAATGTCTCGCCCATTGATCGTATTTCTATTTCTATTCTTCTTATAGCTTCTTTGCATTCTTTAAGTCAGACCATCTCGTAGCTGCAAATAAATTCTACACTTAATGTTTAAGGTTGTGATTTTTATTAAACTGTGTGTAACTAAAAATATTGATTAGTGTTTTAAAGTTTAACATAGCTTAAAAAAAGTTTTCCGAGTTTACATTTACTTAACCACAACAGCTGACAAGCGGTAATAAGCACTGAAAACTAATTAATATTAATCACTATAACATTAGTTTTTCCTGAACCTTATGCTAAAAAGTATAGTATATAGTATAGTACTTAAAGTATGCTAAAAAGAAAACTTCTGCGCAGGCCTGACGAGAGGGGGGCGAGAAGGTACGATCCCCCGGGGCGGCAGGGGGCCCGGGACCCAAAGATTTTTTTATTGAGTACTAAGACGGATACCATTTTGAATATTTTGGAATTTAATTTGTTCACATTAAGGTCCAAAAATGAGTAAATTCCCAGTTTTCTAGGGGCATATTTTCAGAAATATTTCTGGGGGGACCCCCTTCTCTCTCTCTCATTGCTAATAACTCATCGTATTATCAAGAAAACGATATTTTTAAGTTGAGTGAAATTCAGATCTTGTATAGAAATATTCTAAAAACTACATTCATCCTATGAATGCATGGGTGGGGGCTCTTAAGAAAACTTTTGCCCCCTACCTCGAAATGAGACCTTGTCCCCGGCGGCCCTGCTCCTGTGTAATCTATTTGGTGAAAAAAACATCAAAAACCGAATTCAGTTCACTTTAACTACACTATGATAATATGCTACCAAGAACCCTTATTTTTTAAAGTCCATCGTCATTAGATTAAATTATCTCAATAAGGAAGTTGCATGCGTCAGATTTTCATTAACATTCAAGTGTTCCGTATTGTTTTTTGTAAGGTAAAATGAAATATCTAGTCATTTTTTCAAAAAAATGTACAAGTAATTAAATATTTTAATTTAAGAGAAAAAACATGTGACTGAAAATGCTAAGTGAAAACCCCATACGATGACGTTAGCAATCATACCATCGACTCCGCTGCTTTCCAACAATGGTCACCGTACGATGACGTCACATCCCTAACTCAGCGTTTTCGCGCGCTTTGAAAAAGGAGATTTTTTTTGCAGTCAAAACATTTCTCGATCGGCCTCAAATTTTGGCTAGTGGCTTATTTTTGCATGAAAAACCGATTTAAAAAAATAATAAAAATAACACATGCAACTTCCTCATTATATAATTTTTTCTGAAACCAACTTCAAAATAGGTGGTGATCACATAATTAATTTTCTATATAAATTTTTGTAAAACTATTTTTTTCTTCTTAAGCTTTGGCTAGAATGCAGAAAATCAACCAGTGTGTAAACTAGATTTTACTTCTTAAAAGATTTTTCTTTTTTTTAATGGTATCTTTATAAATCTTAAATTCATGGCCTCATATATTTTGAAATGACTTTGAAAAAAAAATTTGAGTTTTTACCCACTGGTTTAGATTTTTTTTAATTTGACCTTTAGTAAGTAGTTGGCCCCCAAAACTGATGTTTAATAATGCTGTCCTCGGGCTGAAAAGTTTGGAGACCCCTGCCTGGTCTTAAATCATAAACCAATTAAGCTAAAAATATTTACCAACACAATTAAACAAATCTGATAGTTACAACTGTTTTTTATTGTGTACATAAACAAATGGCTTTCCCTAAAATAAAACAGTTTGGTATCACTTTAATTAAAATAGAAACTTGAACTACACAGATAATTAATTATATAGTAGTCAGAATATTTCCTTTTATATATACAAGCTAGTATTAACATAAATATTACATCACTTGTAACACAGATTTACAGAGTTGCAAATAAATATAACAGTGAACCTAAAGAATCTTCGAATGGTTCAAGTAAATAATAGCACAAGGAATAAAGCAACTGAAAGCAATAAAAACCCTTAAACTAAATTAGATTTTTAACACTGCAAGCTATGACAACCTACCAAATATAAAAATAAATATCTGCAAAGATGTTAAAAAATGGCATCACATCTATGGGATACTCCCATTGAGTAGGAATGTGATTTATGCAATACTACATATTTACAAAATATGGCTAGATTTGACAATGTGATTTGAGAAAAACCACAGAAAGCATCAAAGCACACTGCTTTAAATCACAGCTAACGTAAGTGTCTTAAACGTATGAGTTTAACACCAAGAAAAGAAAGGAGATTTGCTTTGGAAGGTTTGAGTAAAATTGTCACTGTTGCTTCTCCCTCGCAGCTTATTACGATTCTTGCTATGCTGAATCAAGACTGCTGGCATTTGAACCAGCTGAACAGGAGATTTTGCATCCTTCAGAGCTTGCGTCAGA
Source organism: Tetragnatha versicolor (assembly GCA_024610705.1). Taxonomy (NCBI): domain Eukaryota; kingdom Metazoa; phylum Arthropoda; class Arachnida; order Araneae; family Tetragnathidae; genus Tetragnatha; species Tetragnatha versicolor. Next base: position 18,786,028 of record JANDEH010000007.1, on the reverse strand, counting down.
TTTAGAATCTGTCCTCTCAACACCGACATCTGCTTCTCAAATATGTTCCTGTCGAACCCTCGATCCATCTTGAACAGCTCAAAGAGATCGTCACAAAGCTCCTGTACAAAGTTCATGTCCGACAACTGAGGTAGAACAAGATCTCTGGTCTCGGAGGAGAACGGAATCCTAGCCATGGGTAGCCAAGCCCAACGGAAAGGATAAGCTCTCCAAGAATCAGGATGCTTAAAGGGAAAAGCCAGTCCGTTATCAATGGCTGCTATACTGATCTCCCCTTTTGTTTTAGAAGACTCATCATCCAAGGTTTCAACTGGCTTCACATACTTGATGAGCCAGTTGTCGTCTCCTCTATCCGTGTTCCGAATTATGTAATCTAAGACCACCAGTCGTTCAAACTGAGACTGGAATTCCTTCTGCAGATGTGGCGGGAGAGGTTCAGCCTCGAATCTCCTCAACCACTGCTCGGCATCGAGGTAGCCATCCACGAACATTTGAAAAGAGCCCATCTTAAGAGGCAACCCAATTCTATTAAAGTGGGAACGATACCGGGGGAATTTTTCAATAATGTTCCTTTTCGTCCTTGATTTTGCTTTATCAAGAGCAGTATAGTTGAAGGATTCACTAGCCAGCAGCACAACTTTGGTCTTGGGGACAAGGTTCAACTGAAGCTTTTGGTCTACCAATGATGCTCCAGCCTCTGACAAGTACCCTTGGTTAGGCACCAGGCAGCTCCTACCAAAACAGCAAGGGCAGCAAATCTTATGCATCCACTTGGTCCACTTGGGGTTCAGCCTCCCATAAGGCTCTTCATCTTTTGGCTTGAAAACGCCAATTTTCACATTGCTCATGTTCTTGACAAAATAGCTTCCACTTGATCCCTGGTATATTCTCTCTGGTATCACACCATGGACGATGGCTCGCTCCGCTTCTCGGATGAGGGTGGAGAACTGGAGGTCCTCCGGGAAGCAGTTGATACTGCAGCAGGGCTCTGACTCCATTCTGTTTATTAGAGGTTCGCTCTCATGGGCACTGTCAGACGCACTGGAGGCAATCAGAGGGCACAGAGCTATGTCTGGTATGCAGTCATTAATTGTTCCTGGCATATCTGGAAGTATCATAACTTTAATTAATACAAATAAACTGATTGCATACATAGAAACCACTTAAATGTATCTTAATTATTTCAGCATAAGAAGAAGGACCACCACCAGAATCTGATTCATGGAAAAGATAGTAAGAGACTATTCTGTTTGAAAGTAAATTAAAAATACCTACATTAAAAGTAATCACTTTTTGATCAGATAATTATTTAGTTTTAACTGTATGCGAAACTTGACTTTTAAGACCAGTGATTTTAAATTTCATGCATTTCTATCAAATTTTCTGATCCTATCAAACAGGAGTATAGAGGGTGTTTCAAAAGTCTGTTTCACAGCTTTTATTTGGAACCAACATATCCCTGGGTCATGGAAGCAAGGTCTACTCCTAGGCGGACCTGGAAAAAGTTGTAACCTTCCCCCGAACAATAAAATTTCCCCAAACCTTATGTATTGCTCCTATGGAGCTGGCAGGGGCTTCCCCCGAACCAGGTTCGTAGGTTCGGGCACTTTTTCCAGGTCCGCTCCTAGGTATGTGACCCTGGATAATCCATTGATATGACTTACAGCGCCCCTAGTGGCAAAATAAAGGAGTTTGAAAAATTAATTAAAAACTAAAAGAGAGAAAAAACCTCAGTGAGAGTATTGTTGCCAAGGTTAGGAAGAACTTACTGAAAAAATTTACTTAAAATATCGTGAATATTTGCAGAGATATTAGCATGTGAAAAAAACCCTTATCCAGGCCTCAAAAAAGAAAAAGTTCGCAAATTTGCAAATTTTTAAAAATATTGTGTAGGTTTGTGTTTTTTTAGTTTGAATGAAGACAAACTTTAATTTGAAAACTTTTTCATTTTTAAAGCCTGGAAAAGGGCTATTTTCACATGCTAATATCTCTGCAAATATTCACAATATTTTAATGAAATTTTTGCAGTGAGTTCTTCACAACGTTGGCAACAAAACTCTCACTGAGGTTTTTGCTATACCTCCTTTAGTTTTTAAATTAATTTGTTTAACTTTTTTATTTCACCACTAGGGGCGCTGTAAGTCATCCTAATGGATTGATTCTCCAGGGTCTCTTACCTAAGGGTAGACCTTACTAGGTTCTACCTAAGGGTAGACCTTACGTTGGTTCCAAATGAAAGCCGCAAAACGGAATTTTGAAACACCCTGTATAATAAATCAATGAATCCATCAAATCTTTCATATGATGGGTTATAATATTTGAATAATGTAATCTAATTTTGTCAGGACTCTATGTTTGTTTTATAGTAAGGATTCAAAACTAGTTTTGAAACCTGAGAACAATGGACTCCATCTCACCCCAGAATTCATCTTTAACCAGAAAAAGTAAAAAGCAAGTACCAAAATTTTCCAGAAAGTTGTAAAATTTTGACCAATTAGGAGAAATTTTAGAGTTTAATTTAATTAAGAGTTGCAAAAACTGTATTAACCATGAAAAAGAAAGTTTTCCACTGCAATGCGAATTTTTTATTTCTCTATATGTAACTAGCTGATTTGCCCGGCCTTGCACGGGTGGAGGGTATTAATTCCTTTTTTTAAGTTCTATCAAGTTACATGTCTGATTTTTCGTATCTGCAATCACCAATCACTCCAGTGTGTCCCCAGAATTTTTTTCATATCCCCGTGTTCCCAATAATTTTCATAACCGGTGTTCCCGATAATTTTAATACCCGGTGTTTCCCGTAATTTTCATATTGTGGTGTTCCCGGTAATTTTCATATCCCGATGTTCCTGGTAATTTTCATATCACGATGTTCCCGATGATGTTCATATCCCTGTGTTCCTGATAATTTTCATACCCAGTGTTCCCGGTGATTTCCATTCGGTGTTCCCAATAATTTCCCTATCCCGGTGTTCTCTGTAATTTTCCTATCCCGGTGTTCTCTGTAATTTTCCTATCCCGGTGTTCCCGATAATTTTCACACCCGGTGTTCCAGATAATTTTCACACCCGGTGTTCCCAGTAATTTTCCTCATCCCAGTTTTCTCGGTAATTGCCATATCCCGGTGTTCCCAATAATTTCCATATCTCCGTGTTCCCAATAATATTCATTACCCGGTGTTCCTGGTAATTTTCATGTCCTGGTATATCTGATAATTTCCATATCCTGTCATTCCCATTAATTTTCCAATACTTTTCATAACCAGGTGTTCCCTGTAACTTTTTATCCCGGTATTCCCGATGCCTTTTTTCCATCCCTGTAACTGATATCTACCCAAACCCAATCAGTTCCGATGTTGCACATTTAACTATCATCAATTCAATAAATACAGCAATATAATAAATAAAATTTACAACAAAAGAAATTATTATAAACATCTCAGACTATTTAAAAAATCTTCTAACCATCCGAAAATAATCCCGATGAGTAATTCAGGGGGAATTTTATTATGATAACCAACTTCTTTAAAAGCTACTTTGAAAAAGTAAAAACTAATTACAAACAATAATAAAAAATCTAGTGAATGTATAAGTCTAGTGAACCAGCACGCATTTGTTTTTGAGAATATATTAAAATATTAAAATAATATAATTAATGTTTCAAAATTAATTATTTCAATTTATTTTAGTTTTCTAATCACTGTTTTAACTTTTAATTAGAAATTTATGCTGTTTTTCTTCTTGAACTCCGTTGTAAGTTATACAATGTTTTTAAATAATATTTATCAAGTGAGGCAAGACGTTGCCTTCAGATAAGAAGTAAACCCTGCATTTTAACAATGTATAATGTTATTTCAATGGGTAAAACGGAGTCGAAAAAGCGCCAAAAAACAGGGAAGGAGTCGTTCGATTTTAAAATTGTTTCTAAGTGCGCGTCTAATGGCTGAGAGGAAGGTCTCTGTCAAATTTCAAGCCTATCGGTCCGGCAGTTTTGGAGATTTCGTGATGAGTGTTAATGAATGAATGAGTGGTATCTGGATTATATAGATTAAGCGTGGCGATTTTAATAAATAAGGTTTCATTTGGGTGAAAGAGTTTACTATTATAATTCTTGAGAGATAAGCATTTACTGCAGTCAACTTACATTTTCATGAAATGTTGTTTCTGCAAGAAAAATCTGTATTTAGACAATTATAGAGTGGGTACTGCAGTAAATAAATTAAAAATACCACCTTCTTCCAAAGCACCCTTAAAATACAGCTAAGCCATTTTAAATATCTTTGTTTTTAGAACCGTCATAAGTAATAAATATAATATTCTTTTCAAATCCTTAACCTACAACCCTTAATATGAATTTTAAAATTTTCATAAGTATTTTCAGGGGTTTAGATATAGGAGTCAGCAGTTAACCAAGGACAACTACTTCGTGACTAATGGACTGAGATCCACATATCTAATGGTTGAATTAAATAACCTTATGCAAATTAAGTTAATTTCTTAGTTAAAATAAACAAAAATATAAATAAACAAATCTTTTTCTGTTTTCTAGATTTAGCAAGAACCAAGTTAGAGGTTCCCATTAGTTGCAAATTTGACTGTCTTTTAAACTGCAAGTTTACATTTAACTATATTTTTATATTGATTCATTCACATAAATTGCATTTTAAAATTTTATTTTTTACATAAATTCTCTCAGAGAAGATTGTTTTATGCTTTTCACTCAACTGTCAAGAAAAGGCAGAGTAATCATGTTTCTTACATGTTAGTGGATGGCCAAATTTTTAAATTTTAAACAAAATTAATTTTTTTTTAAACCCGGAGATTGTAACTTGTTAAAAACAGTACATACGTACTAAGCCGTCGACTGTGCCGCTAAATTTGAAAACGACGCCAAAGCCCCCGTTAAATCCGTCACTAAACCAAAACCATCGCCACAATGAGAACACTAGACGTTAACATCAGAATACCAAATTTACTTAATTGATTTAACAATCAAATTCAAAATTAAACTTTACAAACCCACAGAGAAATGCTATAAATATTATAAGTATTAATGTAATCAAACATTTTAATTATTTGGATACTTAACTCTCTTTGTCATTAAAATTGAAATAAAAATATTTTTTCTCTAGCAGATCTTATTTTCTATTCATCCTATTTTCAAGTTTTGTATTTAGTTATTTTAAATGAAACAAAAAAAAAATTTTTATTTGGTTGCCTTTTTTTTTGGGAAACTGGATCTGGCAATAACTTAAAACTATACATTGACTTATGACGTCACCCATTTCTAATATTAGGCAGCAAATCCCCTTTTTAGTGACTTTGGCACTGTTTTAATATTCAGCGCTACGGTCAACAACTTAGTACTTATGTACCAAAATTTAGTTCACAATTTTTTATGGTTTCACTGAGTCAGAAATGTCAATATCATAACTAGCACTATTTATACAAGTTTTTTTCCTTAACAAAAAAATATATCTCCATACTTTTTCAACTATACAAATATGATTTACAAATCATACAAATTCAAGGAATGAAAATTTAACCAAGAGAACTTAAATTATATTTTTCAAAACTTTCAGTGAAAAATTTGATTAGGTGAATATTTTGTGAATTCCTTAGGAAAAATTAACCAATTTAATACAAAATTATTGGAACTTTAGGTCCTCATACCTGTACTTTCACTTTCCATAACTGATAAAGAAAGGTTAGGCACCCAAGCTTCAATTAGAGTAAATTCAAAAGACTTTAAATAAGGAATCTGTAACCACAAAAATCTAAGCAAATAGAAGATACTTTAAAAAACCTGACAGACACATATGTTTGAAAATGACTTGGCTAATACAGCCACAAGTTTTGGAAGGATTCTAGGGAGAAATCAAACTAAGAGATAAGCTAGATAAGTCATCAGGTAATCATTATCTTGGCTTTCAATGACTCAAAGAAAGGATAGATGATAAAGTGTGAAAATAATAGTAGGAGGGTTTTCACTATAAACACTTAGACAAGGTACAAAATCTCGGCTAAGAAAAGATTCAGAAGCTAATAAGAGTTGGTAAAAAGGATGGAAAAGCACAATCACAAAACACTCCAGACAAAATACGAAGATAATTAATTTTACATGCAGAAATGTTTTCAGCAATCAAATAAATACAGTGAAAATAATTTTTTTCCTTTTGAATTTCTTCACTAATTTAGTTTTACAGAAAAATGTACTTATTTCCTACAAACTTTTTGGGCTAATTTAATCTGAATAATAACACGAACTTCTAACAATTAAGTAAGAAATAAATACAACTTCTGAAGCTTTAAAATTAAACAGCTATTACAAAATGTTATTCATAAATAACTCCAAAACGTATACTCCTTTAGTTTTTTATATTTAGTCAACCAGAGCAGATTATTCCTATTTATATTGACTAATAATTTTAAAGTATGATTTAAAATCATTACAAGTATTTGATTCATCTATTGAATTCTTGTTACAATGAAATTTCATGCATACGCGTTAATTCCTATTATTGAATAACTGAAATGCTTTATTGACACATACGTTTGGTTAGCCCAGAAAAGGGATTGAAGTGATAATTTGCTCAAACTTCTTAACAAATTCAGAAAACATGTACAAGTTGTGTTTTCAAAGAAAAACTTATTATTTTTATCTCTTAATACCGTTTAAAGATACTAAATATAATACGAAAATTTGTCGATTTACATGTCAACAGTGGGAACAGGCAACACAACGAAGTAGTAGTAGTTGAGTTTCTTACTCAACATCATATGATCAGGAAAAAAAGACAAATATTTCTAACAATTTTATTTATAATTAACGTATTTTTAAATACTTTCATACATTTAGAGGTTCAATTCTGCTAAAGGTCCCCACTAAATATCACCAAGTTTTTATGAGTGCCATATATTACTTAATAGTGCCATATTTCCGATGGCAGCATAAAATTGAAAGTATTTGTTTATACTTTTGTACCCGCTAGAGACATGTGTTCGAAGTTTTCAGTAATAGAAAATCGTTCTATATAGAAAAAGTATTTCCTGTTTATATAGGTGGCTTATTTGAAAAAATTTCATTTTTATTTAGTAGCTCGAGTTTTTATCAAAGTATTAAGTTATTAGATTATTTTAATGGCGAAATCTCCAAACCCGAGAAGCCCAAAACGCACATGTCAAAACATAGTTTTTGAATCCTTATTCCGTCTTATTTTATCAATTTTAAGCTAAGCTCATCCTTTTAATTGAAATTTCTCAGATTCGATTCTGTGTAGTAATGGGCTATGTATTGTTTTGCAGAAGTACCTGTGAAAACTAAGCATGGCTGAGCTGGTGCACCTTCGATTAGAACATACTCTTTCAGAGTTGGAAGAGATGAAAAGGATTGGTTTATTCCAAGGTTCTGAAATAAAGTTAGTATTAAAATTTGGTAAAGTATTAGCCTGTCGGCCATTCAGCGACTACTATAGCACAGCTTTGATAATATTTTTTGGATTAAGCACCATAATCAATGGGCTAATACATAAAAATTTTATACTCTTTTCACATTATGGCTATTATTATACCATAATAATAACAAAGTCAGTGGTGCTACTTTTCCGGGATAGCTTTATAATTATTTTTAAACACCAATATTCCTGGAATTTTATTTTGAAATTATCGAATAATATAATATAAAAGGAGGGGCAAAGCCAGGCACGTCGACCAAAGGTTCATTGTGCCAAGTCTCTGAGAATTGCGTTTTATAGAGTTTAGTAGGGCTCGACCGATGCATCGGCTTGGCCGATGTTGTTTGTAAAAAATTGATTTAAAAAATAGCCATCGGCATTGACATCGGCGGCCGATGCTAAAATTTGAAAAAATCGGCCCATCAGCCTAAAAAAACATCTAAATGCCGATGTTTGGCCGATGGTTATCAAATTTTTGAAATAAATTTGAATTGATATTTCAATCTTAAAAAATTTAAATAGAATATTCGTATCAGCAGCAGTGAAAAATAGTCTATAAACATCTCTATAAACATTCTCAAGTGAAAACTGTTAAAAACTAAGTGTTGAAATTTTACTGGTTTTACCCCTTTTTCTCTTTTTTTTTTCGTTAGATTTACTAGACTAAATTAGTTTAATGCAATTTTTACCATCAGCCTTTAGCATTGGCAATCGGCCTCGTAAAGACCCATCGGCGGATGGAAATTTTCGAACAATCTGCATCGGCCAAAAAAGTGCCATCAGTCGAGCCCTAGAGTTTAGTCAGTATTTTCAACTAATGAGGTTTTTCTAAGTTGTAAACTTTTTGAAAGGCCGCTTTGAGAAGCAACTTAAGATAATAATTCAGTTTTTTGAATCGTGTTAGATTATAACCTGTAATAGATATGATATTATTTGAGATTCTAATAATACTTTTAAAATATATTTGACTCTTTTCTTCACTTAGCAAAAATTATATTGGTAAAAAAAATCAGTAATTTAATTATATTTTAAGTAATCAATAAATTATTCTAGTATTTAACTGATTTTCTAAATTTTCATCTGCCTTTAGTTACATTTTGGTTATTTTCATGCAAATGAAGATAACGTGAAATATGTATTTTTCTTTGTTTGAAGATATTTTTATCTAGACTTTACACTATCTATATTAATGACTAGTTTAATGCCAGTTTAAAGTTCTTAAAGTCCTCCCAAATATAAAACAGGTAAATTAAATTTGTCTTGTTAAAATTATTTGTTTACGCACTACGCACTTAAAAATTTATACATGACTAAGCTCACACGCTTTTTCCTCTTTTTTCATCTTTAGACAAACTCATCCCTGAAGTATTCGCTCATTAAGACTTTGCATATTCACACATTAGTTTGGAACATAAAACATAAGTTTAAACATAAATTTTTGCACCCTATTTTATTTATTTTATCAGAAATTAAAAGAGTTAAATATAGCAAGCTATTGATGGAAAGTTTTGGAAACAGGGAATGAAGTGATGATGGAACTGTCCCATTCATCCCCATACCCACTTATTTTTGAAAAACTAAAATTTCACTAGTAAAAATCCATGGATTTTCTCCATTTAAATTGGAAACTATACGAATATAAGTACTCTTTCAACACACAGTAAAATTTATAGCTTTAGTTAAATTATCTTTTAATAAATGATTATAGAAGAGTAAAGCAATAAAAGTTACTTTTGGTATGGAAAAACACATTTAGTAGTCCAATTTATACAAAAGCATACAGTCCCTATGATGTCAATGAACACAATTTTTTGAATTGGCTAGGTACTGCTATCTTATGGCTGAAATAACAAAAATTAAAAATGAAGTTAAGGTATAAAAAATTGAACTGTCCCGTACTACATCCCCTGTCCCATTCATCCCCACTCTCCCCTATAGCTATTTGAAACTTTCTTTACCCTTAGTTACGATTGAGTCACTGTAATTAAGTTACTTATTGTTTCATTAGAGGTGCCATGAAAAGCGGACCTGGAAAAGTTGTAACCTTCCCCCCGAACCTAATAAATTTTGCCCAAACCTTATGCATTGCTCCTATGGTGCTGGCAGGGGCTTCCCCCGAACCAGGTTTGTAGGTTCAGGCACTTTTTCTAGATCCGATAAAAAGAATACTGCCAGGAACAAGAAAAAAATTAATAAATATTCCACACTTAAGAGCATCCCTAAATTTGGGATTTCAGATAAAAGATTACTGCTCTATTAACCCCCCACCCCTCCCTTGATTTTGAGTTAAAGTTGGTAACACTCCTGCAAGTTTTTGATACTAGTTTGACAAATTTTTAGGAAGTTGTATCTGGCGTTAATTCGTTAAAACATAGATCCGAATATATAAAATGTGCAGCATAGTTAAAATGTTGGGTACACTATTATAATTTAGGTTTTATTGAAATTTTCCTTTATAGGTCCATTGTAAAAACGAGAAAAGCACATGAATACAAACTCCGCAGGCAAAATAAGAAGAAAGAAGATTTTCTCAAATATATTGAAGTAATGATATTTTAAACTATTCTGTTGGATTTACAATTTTGTTTTGAAAATGGGAAACTTTTTTATCTAAAGAACTCTATATTACAGAGGAACTTGCCTTATAAAAGGGAAGGTAACTTGGGCCTGTTCTTACGTTTTACCCTATGGTTTTTTTATTGATAGTAAAACTGATCTAACAACATTAACTCAATACTTTAGCCTTTTATACACAATGCTATATATTTATTTCAGAATTTTATGTTTCAGTGTGTAATGAATAAAAGATAAACACTGAATCTATAGGTACAACACCAGTGTTGTACTTATTTATTTGTGGGAAGGCTAATGGGGTCAATTCATTGCCAGAGGGCATTAGTATTGAACTGATACTATGCCGCTATACTACACAGCAACGTTTCCTGAACCTAGTACGTCACTAAGCGGAAGGAGAAAGTGAGAAAACACAAAGCCTGTTGGATTGATAGAAGGAATCTTGATACGTGAATTGTGTTGAAAAAACACTATATATGGGTTTAACGAAATAATCTTATTTTAAAATTGACGTTCTTTATTCCACTTGAAATTCAAACACCGCAATGGGAACTACTTTGTCTGTGAGTGACGTAGTAGAGGCAACTTAAGTTGCTGTCTAGCATTCACTAGTAAACAAAGCTAGGAATGTAGCTATCATGTGATCGCTGACATCATATGAATTGATCACATTGGAATGCTCTTTGAACTGATTCAGCCTTATTATATTTGGTTGCTTGCTATCAAACATTTTTCAATACTTATTAAATAATTCATAAAACTATTGCCTTGAAACTACCCCTTGAAAACATCGTTGTCAAGGGGTAGCTATTGTCATCATTTCAATTTCTCAATTTTCATCATTTAAAATATCTGTTTTTATTTCAGTATGAAATCAATCTTTTAAATTTAGTTCAAAAACGAAGAGATGTGAGTATTTTACCTGGTTTATATTTTTTTAAATCAATAAGCAATAGCAATTTTCAAACAATTCTTTCTCTAATTTTGTCTTTTCAAAAATAATTTTTACAACACCATTTTAAAAATTGTCCTAATTTTTTTCCTTTAAAGAAGTATTTTTTAGAATTTAAATCTTTTACTGTTGCCAAAGCTACTTGCTGGCTCAATTTGCTTAAAATGGAGATGTTGTAAAGTAATTAAGAACCTAGTAGTTAGTAAGCAATTAAGTAAGTAGAATTAGGTCTTTACAATGACCCCCGATATAGCAACCCTGTCATTTGAAAAGGATTTAATGTATTTTTTAAAAATATCTACTTGAATGAAACTAATGAGAGGAGGTTAAAGGTTTTTCAAGAAATTCAGTTTCTAACTAGTGTTTTACTCTTTACATAATTTAATTTTACAGAGGCTTATGTGTGAGTCAAAAAGAGCAGAAATTGACAGCTCGATGGCAAAAAGAATTAACAGGCTGTTTAAGGTAAAATGGTATTCTTTTCTCTTAATTATTTTGCATTGCTTGGTCATGACACTTCCTTTAATATCAATTCCTACTACTAAAAAACAAATATGGAATAATCTAAATCAGTTTGTCATTCTTCCATAAGTTATTATTTTATTGTACTTTCTGTTTCTAGATATTTGTGAATGCTTAACCTATATTTTAAGGTTAAACAAAGTTTTAACCTTATTTTAGTTGTATTTTGACCCTCTTTCCTTGTAACATACTGCATGCTCATGACTGTCTTTGTAATTATGAGCCCCTGCTCTGTGTGTCAAAGGAATTTTAAAGTTGTTGGTTTTATTATTATTATTATTATTATTATTATTATTATTATTATTATTATTATTATTATATCTGGACAATTTCCATACACTTATGAATGAAATGTAGATTTGGCATTAATTGCTGAGTGAAAAAGATCTGAGTTTGATATAAAAATTTTATGTCCTGAAGCGTTTCTCTGTGTTTTTTTTTTAATTTCTTAAACTTTCTTTTTTTAGGCTGCATTGTCTCGGTATTCTGAAGATCAAAAGCTCTGGCTTGATCAAATCCAGTTTAATAAGAAGATGGTATGTTTTCTATTCCAATAAATCAATTGTCCTCTAGAGTTCTTGAAATATTTAGTATACATACTACTTCAAATAAAAAAGCAATTTAAAAATCTGTTAAGGGAAAGTTTTTCAGGAATTCTCATACTATATAATATGTGTGTACATTTTACATGTGTAAGCTCATTGTATAGATTTCTCTCGTAATCTAAATTGAAAGCAGTTAGTCTTGCTAATCTCATCCAAACAAAAAGTAATTAAAAAACTTGCAGTAAAAATGAGCTAACTGCTTTACATTAGAGTAAGTTTCTTGTTACTGCAAGCACTTCAATAATATCTACAAATATAATTTTCTATTAATCAGGAACTTTTGATAAATCACTAATTTCTTCCAAATGTAATTTTTTTAATTTCTCTATAGATTAAATGTCTGTTTTTAAATACATGTTTATTTAAATGAGTTAGTTTTGTGTGTTTGTACTTAGATACAGATTAAGATAATACATTATTTAAAAATTAGTGTTCTTTAAACTTGTATATAATTATGTTTTCTGCGTTTTTAGAAATGGTTTGACACAGTAAGTGTTATTCAGACCCATATGTTGAAAGTTCATTCTAAAACCCCAGGTTAGTATACTTCAACAGTTAGAATGCAATAGACTATTTTTATTAATATCAACCCAAATTTATTTTATACCACACCGTGCGTTTCTATACAAGCATAATATTTTGAATTCAGATAGTCACTTAGTTTATAGCATAAAAACTCATTTCCATGTAAATTTTTTTTGAAAATGGATAAGTAAATTAAACTCCTAAAATTTCTAACAGATAAACTTGTGTGTAAATTTACTCTTAACATTCATTCTTACTTCTCTTTGAGTGCAAAAGTAATAAAAATACCTTCTCCTCTGCAGCCTAGAAATTATAATGTACTTACTTCTTTTTTTACTTAATTGTGATATAAATTTAACTTACACTAATACTTTGGAAAAAATATTTTCAAAAGCTCTTTTGTTTAAACCTGTGATTTTTTTAAGAACTCTGGGTGATGGCTGGTAAATGGGAGATGGAAGATCATGTATCACCAGATAATGCCCGCAAAATATTCCAAAGAGGTGTTTTGATGAATCCCTGCTCTATTATTCTTTGGAGAGAGGTATATTACTTATCTGTTATTTTTATGAATATTGAAACAGTTTTGTATTGAGAAGATAATTAAATTAATATCTAACATTTTAACATAAATACAGCACTCTCGTTGTAGAAAATTTTTGTTGGTGAAATACAAATTCTAATGATAATGTTGTACTTTTTCTAAAGCTTTGGTATAAATATTGTTTTTACTAGTACTTAGCTATTTTAAATTCTATTAAATTCAAATGCTGTACCATTTATATGCATTACTTGTTATTATAACATCTAACATTTAATATATATTTATTACAGTACTTTCATATGGAGTTGAAGTACATTGAATTGGTAAGTTATATATCTATATCCTTCCCCCAGTATGTGTTTTCATACCTAACAAGATGTATTTTATGTACATTCTCTCCCTTTTAACAGGTACACAAGCGATCAGCAACTCTTGGAGCCACTAGTATGAAGGTAACGGAAATGCCTTATTTTACAGAAATTGATACAAAAAAACACTATTAAGATTATATTTTAATATTTAAACAATTACAGGACTCTGCTGTGAGTGAAGATGATGCTGTTCTACAGGGATTAGTTGCTAATGTTGTTTATGATAAAGCTGTCGAAGCTATTGAGGGTAAAGTTATTTTTAGACTGTTTTTAGTTCACAAACAGAAGCTACACGTTTTGTATTTTTCTTCTGTTTTAAATTACTTCTTGCTTAACCCTCTTATCTGAATCATGTCAGATCCGTGAGTTTGTTCACTTTGAAAATCTTCAGGTCTCTTTAAATATCCCCTTCACAGGGTTGAGGTATTTACGAGGGTTGTTTTTTAATTAACTTCCGTTTTGCTCCTGAAAAAAAAGTTGTAAGAATTTCGAAACAATTTTGCTACTGGTAGATAGGTACATCTTTGAGGATCAATTTCCCTCATTACTTGAAAAAATCGGACATTTTTTCTATTATTTATCGAATTTACAAGCGCGCTCCTCGAACTTATTTCCCGCCAACCCATAGAGAATTTCTCTTCCTTTAAACTCTGTTCGCATTAACAATAGACAATCGGCAGGCAGGTGATTTTTGCAGCATGCTATTGTGGATGTTTAAAACCATATGTTTTGCATCTGCCAAGTTCCAGGCAATGGGGATTCTGGAGTTACAGCCATAATAAACAAGGCAATATCGATAGATTCGCAGGCTATGTGCGCTGAGGGGGAAAACGGCTGTCCGAACCCATGCGAAGCTCAACGAAAAATCAAACTTTTCATGAAGCGGAATCGAAAAACTTGTGAAATGGTACGGTAAATGGTCTATTTAAAGGTGATTACGATGAAAAGTAATTAAAGATGTTTGTAACCTTCCGTAATACCCTTATTTTAAAATATTCATTTGTTTTTTTATTTTTAAACTATCAAAAACTGGAAAATTACAAAAACGAGGATTTCTCTATGGGTTGGCGGGAAATGAGTTCGAGGAGCGCGCTTGTAAAATCGATAAATAATAGAAAAAATGTCAGATTTTTTCCAGTAATGAGGGAAATTGATCCTCAAGGATGCACCTATCTACCAGGAGCAAAATTATTTCGAAATTATTACTACTTTTTTTTCAGGAGCAAAACGGAAGTTAATTAAAAAACAACCCTCGTAATTAGATGCTGGGAAGTGGCCTCTTTGCAATTAAACTTAGTGCAAACTGGTAAGGTCCTAGTACCATTGCACAACCTGAGTTTTTAAATGCCCGTCTGGGGTTCAAATCCCCCTCAATGATGTTTTTGTCTGGTGGCAGATGGATGATTATGCCTTCCCTGTAAAATGGAATCAGGGGTGCATCCAGGATTTTTCGCCAGGGGCTGTTTTTGGGAATTTTGTGAAAAACGGAATTGAATTTTGTGAAAATAATTTTTCATTCTAAAATAAGGTCCTTTTTCTGTAAACATATTTTTTTTTAATAAAATAACACTTAGTGAGTGCATATAGCTTGATTGAAGTCCGTTTTTTGGGAAGGGGCCTTTTTTGAGGATCGGAATTTTGGGAAGGGGCCGTTTTTTAGGGTCGGAATTTTGTGAAGGGGCCGTTTTTGAGGGTCGGAATTTTGGGAAGGGGCCATTTTCGGCCCCAATTTCTTTCTAGATGCACCCCTGGGAATTGTGCATGCCAATGTGTGTGGAGTGGGTAACAGTACTTCATCTCTGTGGCTTTGGCTCACTGGTGCCCAATGGGTAATTGGAAGTATGGGTACTGGAATCGATTTCAGCGTGTCTGGAGAAATGATTTCAATAGTAGTGTGTGTTTCCCTCTGACATGGAAGCAAAAATATATACATAAATATTCTCAATTTATCCAAGAATTCATTATCATGCAATAATAAACGGTGGTTTTTTTTCAGATGTTGAATTTGCTTTGTCGTTTATACAAGTTTGTCTTGAATTTGAGTTTGGTGCGAGGCATGTTGAGTATATTTTGAAAGAGTAAGTTCTATTAAGTTCCCACCCATCTTTTAAAGTCATTAAATACTTTATAAACTTAATTTTTTTAAATTTTAATCCAAAAGTATGTTACCTTATTTATTATCGTAATCTTTTTAATTTATCACAACCTACCTAGTTTGTGTTAAGTGTGATCTCACAATCTAAAAACATCGAGGCTTCGAGCCATTAACCTTTCTCGCGAGCTGCCGCCTGGGAGGTGCGTTTGTATTGCTTATGTTTCTGTATTGCTTGTGGCAACAGCTTTTATTTTAATTTTCTTGGTATATAAGGTTGTACGGAAACTTGTGATGTTATGAGATAGATGATGCAGCTCGCTCTCTCTTTCTTATTTGATCGTTGATGTTACTCTGCTTACCTCAGTTTGAGGCCCTTTTATTTTTTGATGATCTTTGTTCCAAATAAATACTTTTACTTTTAAACTATCATGCCTACCTTTCATTTCTCAGTCCACTGCCCTTCTTTAAAACCCCAACAAGGTTATGGGCCCAGGCATGTGCACTGAGGGTAGGTGTGATTTGGAACTTAGAGAGCGAGCTTTGCCTTTGAGGAGTTGAACTTTTAAAATTTTTGGATCCTGATTTTTGATCCTGTACTCCTGGACTTTTTGAGACTGCTGACCCAACTTTAAGATGGAGGTTCCTGGCATCCAGTTACTCGGACTTGAGAACTACAACACTTGGGCTGATGACGTGAAATGCGTGATGATGAAAGAAAAGGTGTGGCGCATAGTTTCCGGTTCTGAGAAGTCGCCCGTTGGGAACCAAGTAACTGAAAAGGAGAAAGCCGATTTCCAGCAGAGATGTGACAAAGCATTCTCGATCATCTATCTTCACATGACCCCTGATTATAGAAGCCTGCTGTCTGATGAGGAAGACCCGGTCAAAGCCTGGAAGACCATAGCTGAACATTTCAAGCCTGATAGTCGAGCTCGAGCCTACGGACTGGCGCATGATTTCTTCAATTGCCAAATCAACGAGGGAGAAAGCATCGGTCTGTTTGCTGCTAGACTCAGGCGTCTGATCACTCAGCTGAAGGATGCAGACAAGTCCTTACCCGATTGGCTTCACGGTCTTCAACTCATGAGGTTCCTGCCTGAGCAATATAACAGCCTCATTCAGAACATTTATCGTTGGGAGGATACGAAGTTTAATTTCGACAATATCCTGAAAGAGCTAATTGCTGAAGAAGCCCGTATCCAACAGACTCAACGGGACCATGGGAACACAGCATGGCACGTCCAACCTAAGAAAAGCCTAGTGGACGATGACAACCCTTTGACCTCTTCTGATGAACCGAGGAAACTTAGGAGGAGATCCAAGAAGATCCTAAAGTGCTTCCGTTGCGGTGAGCCTGGCCATATCATCCGGAACTGTAAGCTACGATCTTCAACTAAGAAAGATTCCAATCCTTCCAGCCTCGTCATAGAGACTTGTACTAGTGACGTTTCCAGTGACTCTTGGGTGCTTGACTCAGCTGCAACGCGGCATTTCTGCTGCAACAAGAACTTGTTGACGGACTTCTAACCAGTTTCCGGCATGACAATTTCCGTAGCTGTAGAAGGGATCAGCTGTCCTGTGGAGGGTACTGGAACTGCTCACTTACAATTCTGGCAGAAGGGTGAGTGTAAAGAAATTAAATTGCTGAATGTATTATACTCGTCTAAACTTAAAAAGAATTTAATATCAGCTTCTATTATGGATAAGAAGGGTTTAAGTTTTGTGGGTAAAAACGGGAAAGTTTGCGTTTATACCAAAGACGGTAGCAAATTATTTTATGCTAAATTGGAAAATGGTTTATATTATGTAAAACCTTATGTTGTAAAATCTGAAAATACTAAGAAAGTTTTTGAGGCTAGTAATAAGAGTCATAAGAAAAAGAAAAGTGTAAAAGGTTCTAAAAATGTAGACGTTAGTTCTGATAATATCCAGGGTAATGTGGCTTTATCTGATGATCTAGAATTGTGGCATAGAAGATTTGGTCATATTAATTGTAGATACATTTTGAATACCTGTAAAAATCAGAGTGTAAGTGGTATGCCTAATTTAAAGTCTTCTGATGTAAACTGCGAGCATGTAAATTAGCAAAAACTAGAAGAAAGTCTTTCAAAAGTATTGGTAAAATTAGATCTAATAACCCTCTGGAGTTATTGCATATGGACGTCTGCGGTCCTATGCCTAATTTAAGTAAAGGTGGTTTCAAATACTTCTTGACTATCACCGATGATTTTTCTCGGAAAGTAACCACTTTCCCTATGAAAGAGAAAAATGAGGTGTTTAAGTACTTTACCAGTTATCAAAAACGAGTTGAAAGGTTTCTGGGTAAAAAGGTTATCACTATAAGAACTGATAATGGCATGGAATTCTGCCATTCAGAATTTGAAAAGTTCTTGGATGATCAGTTAATTGGGATTGAACGTATACGAACGAACTTACACACCCGAACAAAACGGGGTAAGTGAAAGGTTCAATTATACTGCCCTTGATGCCGTTAAGGCCATGCTTAATGATGGCGGGCTCGATAAGAGTTTTTGGGCAGAAGCTCTGATGTGTCATACGTACGTCTGGAATAGGGTATGTCACGGGGATAATAACAAAACTCCTTTTGAGTTATTTGGAGGTCGAAAGCCTTCTGTTAAGCATATTAATGTATTTGGTGCTCCTGTAAGTGTGGGTATTTCTAAACAGTTGAGGGGAAGGCTAATGACATCTAAAAAGGGAATTTTTGTTAGTTATGCTCAGCAAACTCGTGGTTATAGAGTTTGGATCCCTACTGAACGAAAAATTGTTGAGTCAATTAATGTTACTTTTGAAAATGAATCTAAACGCAGTGGAGCTGTACTGGGTCCTTCAATACAATTAAGTTTTGATTCGGATGATTCTAGTTCTGATTTTTCGGATACAGAGAGTCCTAAGGTTTTGGACGAGTCTGATGACAGTCAAAATTTAAGTAGACCTGTAAAATGGTTACGTGAGGCAAAAGATAGGACTGACGGTTCAAGAACCGATATTTATTACTACCCTGAAGGATCCAATACCAGACTCCGATCACATAAGGATGTTATTGATTACTGTGCTAAAAATAACCTGATTTATAATGAGCACTTATTTAACTTTAATGGAAAGGTTAAATATTCTGGTATTGTTGATGTTAACGAGGTATATCAATCTGATTTATGACTAGATAGTGTTTCTGTACCTAAGAGTTATAAACATGCCTTGGACAGTCCCCATTGGGTTTCGACAATGAATGACGAACTAAAAGTTATAAATGATCGTCAAGTGTGGGATTTAGTCCTAAACCTTTAAATACTCCTATTATAGGTTGCCGATGGGTTTTCACTGTAAAATGTAATGAAAAGGGGAAAATCGTAAGGCACAAGGCAAGACTTGTTGCTCAGGGTTTTAGACAAACCAAAGGTATACATTATGACGATGTTTTCAGTCCGGTGGTTAATTTTTCAATTATAAGAATGTGTTTTGCAATTTTGGTGTGTAAATTTAAATGGCTGCATTGCCAAGTTGATGTTAAAAATGCATATTTATACGCTTCAATTTCAGAAAGTATTTATATGACACAGCCACCTGGATTTGTTAATAAAGAAAAACCTGACCATGTTTGTAAGCTTAACAAAGCACTGTATGGTTTACACCAGTCTGGACGTGAATGGTTTCAGGAAATGCATGTTGTACTTATTGAAATTGGTTTTCAGAGACTGCAATGGGCAAATTGTGTGTACACTTTTGAGGGAAATGTTGTTATTTTACTCTATGTAGATGATATTGTAATTTTTAGTAAAACAAGTGTTAATATTGAAAATGTTATACAAAGTTTGAGTTGCCATTTTGATTTAAAGGTAATGGGCAAAACTTGAAAATTATTAGGTGTTGAGTTTTGTGAAGATGGCGAGAATTTGTATCTAAGCCAAATAGAGTATATTGAAAAAGTTTGTGAAATTTATAAAAAGTTTAATTTCCCATGTACTTCTTTGCCAATTGCTGTTGGAACTGTTTTATCTAAGATTCAGTGTCCTAATTCTGAAGAGGAAATTGCTGGGTGTTCTAAATTACCTTATCGTAATTTACTTGGTTGTCTATCTTTTATAGCTTCGAGAACACGTCCTGATATATGCTATTCTGTTAATATTCTGTCACAATTCCAATCTAATCCTGGTATTGTACACTGGAATACTTTGTTAAAACTGTTAGGTTATGTCTGTAAAACTAAGCATTATAAGTTGAATTTATCTCAGGTCAATGATTTATATGTAAATTGTTTTAGTGATGCGGACTTTGCATCAAATCGGGATGACCAAATTTCTATTGGTGGTATGATTATTTTTATTGATAATGCTCCTATTCTATGGCGCACTTTTAAACAAAAGTGCATAAGTTTGTCTACTATGGAGAGTGAGTATGTTTCGTTAACTGAAGCTGCAAAGGAGCTAATTTGGATTATTAGAGTGTTAAATGAATTTGCTAGTAATCAATTGTATAAAGGTAAATTTGAAAGTTTTCTGTATTGTGATAACCAAGCAGCTATCAACTTTTCAAAGTCATCAATTGAGAACTCTCGTACGAAACATATTGATGTAAGATATCACTTTTTGAGAGATTTAGTTTTGAGTAAGTCTTTTACTTTGAAATATGTAAACACTAAGAGGAATTATGCTGATTTATTTACTAAACCCTTGCCTAAGATTGGTTTAAGGACTTTAACTGATAAAATTTTTGTATAGTAGATATTTTTGTGTATTGAATTTATGTATTTCTAAGTATTTTTGTAAGTTTTATGTTTTTAACTTTGTGAGAGGCGGGCTATTGTTAAGTGTGATCTCACAATCTAAAAACATCGAGGCTTCGAGCCATTAACCTTTCTCGCGAGCTGCCGCCTGGGAGGTGCGTTTGTATTGCTTATGTTTCTGTATTGCTTGTGGCAACAGCTTTTATTTTAATTTTCTTGGTATATAAGGTTGTACGGAAACTTGTGATGTTATGAGATAGATGATGCAGCTCGCTCTCTCTTTCTTATTTGATCGTTGATGTTACTCTGCTTACCTCAGTTTGAGGCCCTTTTATTTTTTGATGATCTTTGTTCCAAATAAATACTTTTACTTTTAAACTATCATGCCTACCTTTCATTTCTCAGTCCACTGCCCTTCTTTAAAACCCCAACAGTTTGTATCATAAATTTTTTAATCAGCTTTTTTGTTTTTAAACAAAGTATCATACAATGACGAAATTCATGAAATTTTAGGAACCTTTTTAAATTATGAAAATGAGAAGTACAGATTAAAAACTGTTGAAATAAGAACAGCTAAAACTCAACACTACTCTTTTTTTTATTTCTGGTGTTTTTAGAATGTTTACTTATTTGTAAGCTTCCCTAACACTTTGACTTTTTATCAGCTTTAAATTAAATGATTTGTGTTATAGTGTTCAGGAGCGGTTCCCTCACAAAGAAGAAACATTGGATGCTTTGGCTAAGAAACCTCTTGTGTATATAGATGAAGAAATCAAGAAAGGAAAAGAGGATGGAAGGAAGAAAAGTAAATAAAAATCCATTTTCTTAGTCTTAAAATTTAACTTCTAATATACTTACCTTTAACAACTGACATTATAGTATAAAGTGTTTATTAATTTTTAATTAATTATGCAACATTTTTTCTCTTTCAGCTTTTATTTGAATATATATTTTCTTTGTATTAAAAATATCATTGAACAATAATAGGTGGAAAAGAAGAAAGAACTTACGGACAAAACTGTTAAAATATTTTAATTTAAAAGTGTTGTTATTGCCTTGTCAATTATAGTTTTTAATCCTCTTAGCGAAAACCAGTGTGATAAGTTTCTTTTACCTTTTTCAGAATTCATTTTGGAAGGAATAAATAATGAAATTTTTATGAAATATGAAGAGGCTGTTTCTACCTTACCCACTGAAAAAATGTGGGGTTGTTATATAGATTATATTCTCAGCTTACTAGAATCTGCCAAAGAAAGTAAAAAAAGTAGAGTAAGTAAAATTTTTAACACCAGAAGAGACAAATGAGTTATTTTCATTGAGAGAAAAAAGATGACTTTAAAGATTCAACTGTGGTGGATACTTGTAGGAGACCTATGGACAATATCCATGTTTTAATTTTTCAAAGACTTGAAATCACATTTTTTGGCCATTTATGGTGCACAACCTTTAGACTTTAAACTTACCTTTGCAAATAAGGCTCAAATTTTAAAAGTTATATTTTTAATAACTTGATAAAATTTGTGTTCATGGGTAAAACAACCTGTTCTTCCTATAGACACATATAATTGTGCCTGTAAACACCCTTAAAAAGTGAACTTTTAGTTGAGAAACCAATAGGTAGCCATCTAGAGGTAATTTACCTTGTATTCACATATTGTAAGATGTATTCACATTAATGAAATTTAATTCAAAAACACTGATTACCGGCAGACACATCAAACCTATATATGTAAATATAACACGTTATAGTGTTTGTAGGTACATAAGGTGTTCTAACTTTCAATAACCTTTTTAAAAAATTACGGCCGTATTCACCGGTAATCTGACCGGCGGTCTGGTCAGGAAACCATGGTTACCAGCCTCTGATTGGTGGAAGGAAAATATTGAATTATTTTTCCAATCAGAGGCTGTAACCATGGTTTCCTGACCAGACCGCCGGTCAGGTTACCGGTGAATACGGCCGTTAGAGGTTTATGATCTTCTGACATCCAAGATCAAAACTAGATAATTAACCACATTCCAATTTAGTCACATTGTCATTTGAGAAGGAAAATATACATGTAATGATGCACTGAAAAGTAACTTTAATCATTTAATATCAGTAAATTTATTATATTTTGTTAATTTTTTTTATTAAAACATCTGATTTTATGTTAGCAACTAGATAGCATATGTTTGCATGCAATATCAACAACCTATTTAATTTTTTTTTAATTTTGAAATAAAGTATTCTTAGATTCAACAGTCTCCTATAATGGAAATAATTTCTTATGTAATTTTTCTAATATTTTGATCTTAATATTTAGCTGCAAGACCAAGCATTGGATGTCATTGAAAGAGCTGCAGCAGCTGACTGCTTACCAGAAACTTACATGAAAAATTGGGTTAGATTTTTTATTATTATTATTCATTTTTTCACAAGACCTTATAAAGCCATATTTTGACTTGGGTCTGAGCATAAAAATCAAATTCTTTTAAATAACTGTAAATGAGAGCATGCATGAATACTAAAACATATTTTGAAAGTACAGTATCGGATCCCGTATCCGGCGTCCCGATAACCGGCGGTTTTTCCAAAATTAAAATTTTTTTTAAAGTTCCAAATCCGTGCTCCGAAAGGATCCAGTGAGTTCCAACCGATGTACTCCGATTTTTGGCGCCGAAAATCGACACGCGGATGACGTAGTTGCTTTTTTCAATCAAAAAGGGATAAACTTCGGCAACCAAAGTCGCGCGGAAAAAACTCGCTTCGGTACCGAAAAAACGCAGCGCACTCGTAACCGTGCCGAAAATCGGCATCGTATCAAAACCGAAACAAACAAGTCCGATCTGGTGAGTTCAGCTTTTAATTTCTTTAGTCTTAAGTTTATTTTTATAGATACTTAAGAACTATTTTAGCACAAAATCTTTAAAGTAATTGATTTTAATCACGTGACGCTTATGTTTTTCCAGTGCCAAGAAAAAGTCCATCCATGCCGGGCCAAAAACCGGCTTCGGCATGCCGGTTGAATACGCCTAGCCATTGGTCCGTAGGACTCACGTGACCTCCAAAAACGCATTAACCAAATCGGCGCGTTTTCGGCTTCGGTATGGGGATTTTTTCTCGCGCCAAGAGGTCGCCACGCTGAAAAAAAGTCGCTCACTTCGTCTTTTCAGAACGGGAAATGTTCGGGAGGGGGATGCCAGGGGCCGCGCGAGATTGTTTATTTTGCTCTCTCGCGCGACCCTGCAGATTGCGCGTATTTTCGTTACCATACAGCCGCAGTTATGTTAGTAAACAGACACGGTCTTTCTCAGCTTTTTTCGGGAATTGTTCCGAAAACCAGATTTTCCCGTAAACCGGACTGATGCCGGTCCCGAGCGAGCCGGATACGGGGTCCTATACTGTAATACATGATGGTCAATTTTTATATTAAAGTATTAATTATTTTAAAGTTATGAAAAAAAAGGTTCTACAGATTACTCTCATTAAAGGCATTGACCCTTTTTAAAAGCTAAACTATCCAATAATAAGTAATTCCTTAAAATGCACTCATCCCAGAAAAAAAAATTCCTCTTCTTTTTTGTGTCTAACCAATAGTCTGGTCCTTAATAACCTGGTCCTTAAAGTCTTCTTATGCATAGGTCAATCTTCTTTTTGTGAATGGCCAAGAAGAGCAGGCACTTTCTGTTTCCCTGAATTGTGCTCGGCAGTTGAAAAAAGCTGATTTGTGGTTGCAATGTATGACCTATCATATACAAAGTTTGAAGCCTCATACTTTGATTTATGACCTATTAATGGAAGCTATTACTTCTGTTCCTGAAAAGGTATATTATTTGTGTCAAAAATACTTTTTGAATTGTAAAAATAAAATTGAATTGGACACTATATTTAAATACAATTTTGTATTAAAAGTATGTCTTGGAACAATTTCTAAGTATTTTTAGTGTTACATGTATTGTTTATGCAGAAATTATGTGTCTAACTTGCCCTTATTTTCCCCCTAGGATTCTTTGAGTCTTTGGAAAATTGGTGTTGAATATTTATCAATGTGTTATCCACAAAAGTTGGGGGAATTTTTTGAAGTTAGTAATTGTTACTTGTTAATTACAAAAAATAATTTGAAAGAAGTTATTAATGATTGAATTTACTATTTCCGTTAATTTCAGCATGGAATAAAAATGCCTAAGCAAATATCAGTTCCTCTGAAAGAAATGTTTTTAGAATTAACTGCCGTAAAAGAGGGTATTGAAGCTGCAAAAACGTTATATAAAAGGTATATCATTTGTATTTAATCTATTTTTCAAGCTATTGTTAAGCATAGTAAGGTATAGTGAACTATTTTATGTAAAAAAGCAATTGAAATACTCACCAAGTAAGTTATGTGGATGAAAAGTAACAATTTTACTATTCTGTACCATTTTTTAAATTTGTTTTTGTTCAACTAAAGTTATCATTTTTTGTATTAGATATAAGAAAATGGGTTCATTGTCTCCACATGTTGTCAGGAAAATGGTCAGCATTGAAAAGGCACAGGTATTGTTTTAATAAAAAAAATAAAGTTCTAAAAATCTTATTGGTTAATATTTAAAGAGAAAGTTGGCATAACTTTACCTTTTTAATAAATTTCATTATTTTAACTATCTAGAAAATTATTATAAATACTGAGTCTTAATGAACTGCGTTCTATTCATTCTCTCTCTCAATTTGTTGCATGATTTTTTAAACAGGAAAAATCTTCCATAAAATGTTTAAGAAAGTACTTTGAAGATGGAATCCAAGAATTTGGTACAAAAAATGTTGGTATGTATGTCTATGTTTAAACATTTAGAAATAAAGAGCAATTCACAATTCATTAAATCTATCTAATGGTATTTATTTTGGGAAAATATAAGCAATTAAAAGAAATAATATTGGTTTTACATTTACTCATCATTGTAATTGAAACTACTTTATTTGAGATAAATCTACTAGGTTTAGTTAATCTTAATCCTACTAGCTTAAATCCATTAAAATTTTCATAACTATGGCTTTTTAGAAGGTATTTTTAGTATTCGCCTTGTTGAATGAAATAGTAATTACAGACTACTTAGAAGTATGCCATTTTCTTTCAGATATATGGTTGGATTACATGAGGCTTGAAGTAGAACACGAGGAAGGGAATGTTGCATCTTATGGGCAAGTACACTGGAGAGCCAATAAAACTCTAGATCCAAGTTTACTAACAGAGTTTCAGACTCGTGTCATAGAGTTAACCACTAACTGTAATATGCCATCAAGCTTGTTGCTAATTGCGTGATATAGTTATTGTAATGTAAATAAGGACTTTATTAGTATGTTTATACTTTAATACAGAAATACAATAATAAAAAAATTTTCTCTGAAGTTTCTTTCATACCTTTCATATTGTGTTGCTTATCAGGGTGAGATAACCTTCCCTTTAACATTGGTCCCAGCAAGGCTTCAAAAAAATATAGGACAAATCAAGAAAAAAAATATGGGACAGTTAGAATTATACTAAAAACGAATATAAATTAATATATTTTTAGGAAATACTTAAAATTATGGTGTTTTACATTGATTCATAGCACTAACAATGCTTACAGTTGTATAATAAAGTTATGCACGCCGAATGCATAGCTGCCAACTCTTCCGTTTTAGCCGGAAGATTTCCGTTTTTTAAGAGAATCTTCCGTCATCCGTTTTTCGATCAATATCTTCCGTTTTTTGTCCAAATAATTCAAGTTGCCTATTTTTGCAAAGGGCAGAAATGTTTTGAGAAATTCTTCATAACAATTTTCTAAAAAAGGCTAAATCTTGCACATATAAGGCCTTAAAAAATTAACATTAAGAATATTTGAAAGGAAATAAATTTGAATTGATCTGAAATTATTTTTTTTAATGTGTGTGTAAAGTTAGGTGTGTTCATTTGATATTAAATCTATGTTTTTTGTACTGAAAGATATCCATTCATGCTAACTATTTACTTAGGTGTAGTAACTATGGTAGGTATCCTTGACTTCGATTAAGAAAAAAAATTCCATGGGTACCTTGATTTTTAAAATCTTCCGTTTTTTACAATCCCAATGTTGGCAGGTATGCGAATGCAAAAAGTTTATGCGATTTTGCAGAAAATTTTTCCTCTAAAATCTGAAAACTTTCCACATATTTCTATTTTCAAATTTTCTCATAACAATTACTTGAATTTATGCTTAACAAAACATCACAAGAAATCTCAAAAATGACAGATGATTCCATTATAATTAGGATACGGCTTCCCAAGGTTGAAACAACGTGCAAATTTTGGGTAGAAACTTTCTGCAGAATAAATTAAAAGATTAAGAATACACATTTTTAAATGTTTATTTCTCACGAGATTCAACAATTAAACAGCTTTTTTCCAAACTCATTCCCATTGTAACGCACTGCAAATCTAAACAAAATCTCTGTTGAAACCGACGAAGTCTATTAACATAAATTGCAACTGTATGTGACGAGGGATGGTTTTCTTTTTCAAGTTCTAATCTAAAAATGCTGCCCGTCACATTTGACACCAAAAGAAATTATTTTCAGAATTCTTTGTAAAAATTTATAAAAATATAGGACATATTTTGGCATTTTCTCCAAAATATAGGATTTAAAGGACAACTCCGACCTTTGTTTTAACTAATCAAGGCCAATGCAAAGATTAGTACTTTATCTCTGTAAAAGAAAATCATCTTGTTTAAAGCAAACTTTCCTTGTTCATTTCTCTGCATTTTTTCTGTTGCCTTTCTTTTTTACTAAAGTAGATTTGCAGGTGAAATAACTAATAAGTGCATAATTTGACCCTCAATGGTAGTGTTTTAACCAGCGTTAGAAATTGGGAAAAAAATCCACTGGTCCTGCGGACTAGTGCTTTACTAATCTTACTGGTCCGCAACAAAAGTTACTGGTCCGACAAATCAAAAAGGACAAGTTTAAATATTATTATAAAGTAACTATTGCAATGAATGTGAGTACTAAATAGTAATGTTAAAAATTAATACATATGCATTCAATAATAAGTTACCAGCTGTAAATATATATAAAATTTATATAAAATATTTAATAAAATGAAATTATGAGAAATAAGCAATAGCTCTAAATAATACAATAATTTTGAAAATATCTTATTTATTTAATACTTTTCTTGATCAAATAATATTTCACTGACTGGCAAAATCCATGCAAAATCAACTGACAAATTCAAAAAATAAGAACTTTTCTTGAATTCAAATTACAACAACTTCCACACAAATTAATACATAACTTAACTGGAGGGAGGGATATTTTTTCACCACTGGTCCGGCGGACCAGTGAATTTCTGATTCCACTGGTCCGAACCGTTTTTTAGTTGTCCCGGACCAGCAATCCAGTACAATTTCGAACGCTGGTTTTAACCCATTTTGATACTTTTTTACATAAGAAGCTCCTTGTGGACGTTATGGAATTTTCAAGTGAGTTGAAGCTATTTTTCCCATAACAGTGAAAACCTTAAGGGGAAGTGCTCCCCCCCCCCAAATGATACCCTTGATAATAAATAATGCCATAAGATAAAAAATATTAGCGATTTGTTACCTTTCGTTAGATGTCTTGTTCTTATATCTGTCCTATTAAAAATCTCCAAAGCTGTTTTGGCCCAGGGGGTGGCCATCCGACACTGCTACCAGTTACGTCACTGGCAGCAGAAGAGGTCTTGATGACGTGCCCAAGCTTCCACAAGCCAATCAGGTTTTATGGAAAAAATAAAGTAAAAAGGGAAATATAGATTGGATAGACATCTTCTCTGCCTTTTCGATAGTAAATAATATTTACAAAAGGTTAAGAGCTCTTTAACAAAATAAAGATTAAAATATTAGAAGTGAGCATTTTGTCAAAACTATCATCACTTTGAAATTTTTTTTATTTCCAAATATCTAACATTTGAGAATCACGGTTTAAAATTAATAATGTTTTTAAATATAATGTTTATTAAAAAAGTTAAATGACTATAAAATTGCTATCAATATCTGAGAGATCTTTTATATTGTTTTAATGATCGGATCATGAGATTTTAAGAATTTGATAAATTAGGATTTAAAAGATTTGATTACAAAATAGAAACAAGAAAAATTCTAATTCTGTAAATAATCTAATCTCTAAGTTGTAAAATAGATGAATATTGAAACAAATATTGTTTAGAACTTTTTATTGTTGATACTCTTTTGTTACAAGTTAAAGCAGGGAGCACCTTTTACATAATACTTTTTTGAGGTTTCACAGATTAATTTATTTTAATACAGACCATAAAACCCATTTTTTTTGTTGTTTTTTTTTAATCTTTGAACTTAATTCTTGATTTATGTGTCGAATTCATATAAACGTTCGTGTTCTTGCAAAAGTTTTTATTATTTCTATTAGCACCTGAAGGAATTTTTGAAACAAAATTGCACAAAATTTCTCACTATTTACCTTCTTTTGATAAAGTCTTTTTTTTAATTCAAAATTTTCAATCAATTGTAACCATTCCGTTAAAGGGAACACAAGTCCTCCTCTAGAAATAGTTTTGATCCATCCTATCGGCAGGTTCATTAAATTGAAAATTTCATGTGAAATTCCTGGTTGGTATGCAACTGACATACTAACCTAACTTTTTAATGCAGAAATGCCTGGAAATGGGAGCCTTAATTTTAAGTGATCTGACACAAATGGAATTGGATACATCATCTTTGTTCAACTTAATCTTTCTTTAGAAATTAAACTTTTGACTTCATGGTCTGAAAAAATTTTATTGACAACATTTTTCACTTTGTCTTGTATCTTCTTATTTAAATTTTTGCTTAACATTCTTTTTGAAAGCTTTAGGTTAGATACAGATTTTGATAATGATTTATTAGTGGACAATAGTTTTTTGTTAGAGTTTGAGAGATCCTTGACTTTGTTCTCCAAATCAAATATTTTTCTTTCCAAATGCTTTATATACTTTTCATTGGTTGAAGTGCACAGATCATCATTCTGTTTTGATGGGTGGTGGTGCGATGAAGACAGAGTAGAATGAGACAAATATGCAATACCTTGGCTAAGAGTGTTCATTTTTTTGTCACTCTTACTATCTGGATCCTGTGATAATTTTAAAAGTACGAAAGACGGAAGATTTTGGGAGGGAACCGCATTTGGCTTTAGTACCTTCTTTTCTTTGCAGTTCATTAATTCAGCCATCAAATTCGTTTCATAGTCTTCTTTTAAGAAGTGTTCAGAGCAAATTCTTGCATTCGAAATATTAATATCTTCCCTGTGGCATTTTTCAATCCAAATTTCTTTAAGATTTGGATCACTTGGAAAGCGGTGATAACTAATATTTGAACCCCGCGTCTTGCGCGGGATGTTTTGACAAGCATATACAGCACACTTGGCCATTTTATGAAATACTCTAATCTAATTTTAGAGAATTGGCCACTGTAACAAAATTTGTTACAAAAGTAAATAACCGAGATGATATGAGATGTGTCGATGTGTGTTCATTCCGGACATTTGCTTGCTGATGAACAGCTGCTTCGTCTTCTTTTTTCGTAAGTTTACTGTTAACGGTGTTTACTAAGGGGGGTTCTTAGAAATTATCAATAAATAATCAATGCTTAAGAAAATTCGTTTAATTAATCGATCAGAAATTACTGTTCTGTTTAGGTTTTTAGTCCAGTCAAAATAGACGAAAAAAAGGGGAAAGTTCGGAAAAATTCGCATAGAGCTGAAAATTGGTACAGACGTAGATGACATCATTATAAGTGATGTACCAAAAGTCCCCATCGATCCCATGTGTGCGATTTTTTTTATAGCGGTTTTAATATCGCCTCGTTACAACTTCGAACTCCTACGGGGAAACGGGCTGCGACGGTGGCGCCGCGCGCTAATGTCTCATAGGAGTAAGGAGTGCCGAGGAGATGGAGATGGTGAAAAACGGCTCTTTTTGAGGATATTTGCTTAGGAATTTGAACGAAAGTGTCTACTTTTTTGTGCAAGAGCGTTTTTAAGAGTTTAGGAACGTGGGAATAATGAAAGAGTGACATTTAAGTACTTTCGGTGGTAAATTTGTTCTTTTCCCGAATCGTTTCAATTCATAAAGTTTTAATAAGCTCAGCTCTAATTTGTCCACCTTTAGGAATGAAGATAGGGAGATCGTGAAAACAGCCTCATTGTGATAATATTCGCCTTTGAAATGATTGTAAAGCCAAATCCTTTTGAGAAAATGATCGCAAAGGGGCTGTTGAACACCGATACAAAGAGCGAAATTCCATTTATTCGAGATCGAATTGGAAAAATATCTTCTCGTTGTCTTTCCCTTACAAAAATTCAAGGGAAATATTTCGTAGTAAGTTTATATAAAATGGAATTCTCAAGGGAAAACATGAGTAATTACTTTTTTTAAAGGATTTTGAGTTTCCGGAGTTCAAAAAATTGAGTTTTAGGGAAAGTATTTGTTATGAAATGCACTCTTTTCCACACCACCTTGAGGTAGAGTTGTGTAAATTGTATTATAATCAGTTGCTGGTTGATGAATAAAAGGTAAAAATAATATTCGTGATGTTGAAAAAATCCTTATTATTAAAAGTTAAAACTTCTAAATAGCCGTGCCAACCTGGTAATAATAACTTATTACATTTACCATACAACCATAGCACATCAATTTTTCTCAGAGAAGAAATATTTTTATTGCTTTCATATTCAAATTTCTGGGCAAATATTTTACTATATCCAACACCATTGTTTTGATAAAATCGTATTGGAACAAGTGATTTTATGGTGCAATCTTTAGCAGAAGGAACCTCTTTTAATCTTTTTATAGGATCTTCATCTATAACTGAACTTTTGGGGGTCACTATTTGAATCATACCCAATATGTGGAGAGTGTTATGACCATCTAATGTATACAGGGTGTATCTGAAATGGTGCAACAAACTTTCAGGGATGATAGTACTCATCAAGACGAACGAGAATCGGTATAGAAAAGGGGGTCCCAGACCAAATCCCAGGGAGTTAAAAATAGAGCTACATCCCAAAAAAATCATTGAAAAATTCAATTTGTAGAAGAACTATATTCGTAAAAACTTAATTATGGTCTCAAAAATTGTGGTTTAATATGATCTTTAAAATTATCTCAAAAGTCTTTACTTTAAAATTTGTTTTATTATGAAAAAAGTTAATTCAATTCACAATTTTTGAGACCATAATTAAGTTTTTACGAATATAGTTCTTCTACAAATTGAATTTTTCAATGATTTTTTTGGGATGTCGCTCTATTTTTAACTCCCTGGGATTTGGTCTGGGACCCCCTTTTCTATACCGATTCTCGTTCGTCTTGATGAGTACTATCATCCCTGAAAGTTTGTTGCACCATTTCAGATACACCCTGTATACATTAGATGGTCATAACACTCTCCACATATTGGGTATGATTCAAATAGTGACCCCCAAAAGTTCAGTTATAGATGAAGATCCTATAAAAAGATTAAAAGAGGTTCCTTCTGCTAAAGATTGCACCATAAAATCACTTGTTCCAATACGATTTTATCAAAACAATGGTGTTGGATATAGTAAAATATTTGCCCAGAAATTTGAATATGAAAGCAATAAAAATATTTCTTCTCTGAGAAAAATTGATGTGCTATGGTTGTATGGTAAATGTAATAAGTTATTATTACCAGGTTGGCACGGCTATTTAGAAGTTTTAACTTTTAATAATAAGGATTTTTTCAACATCACGAATATTATTTTTACCTTTTATTCATCAACCAGCAACTGATTATAATACAATTTACACAACTCTACCTCAAGGTGGTGTGGAAAAGAGTGCATTTCATAACAAATACTTTCCCTAAAACTCAATTTTTTGAACTCCGGAAACTCAAAATCCTTTAAAAAAAATAATTACTCATGTTTTCCCTTGAGAATTCCATTTTATATAAACTTACTACGAAATATTTCCCTTGAATTTTTGTAAGGGAAAGACAACGAGAAGATATTTTTCCAATTCGATCTCGAATAAATGGAATTTCGCTCTTTGTATCGGTGTTCAACAGCCCCTTTGCGATCATTTTCTCAAAAGGATTTGGCTTTACAATCATTTCAAAGGCGAATATTATCACAATGAGGCTGTTTTCACGATCTCCCTATCTTCATCCCTAAAGGTGGACAAATTAGAGCTGAGCTTATTAAAACTTTATGAATTGAAACGATTCGGGAAAAGAACAAATTTACCACCGAAAGTACTTAAATGTCACTCTTTCATTATTCCCACGTTCCTAAACTCTTAAAAACGCTCTTGCACAAAAAAGTAGACACTTTCGTTCAAATTCCTAAGCAAATATCCTCAAAAAGAGCCGTTTTTCACCATCTCCATCTCCTCGGCACTCCTTACTCCTATGAGACATTAGCGCGCGGCGCCACCGTCGCAGCCCGTTTCCCCGTAGGAGTTCGAAGTTGTAACGAGGCGATATTAAAACCGCTATAAAAAAAATCGCACACATGGGATCGATGGGGACTTTTGGTACATCACTTATAATGATGTCATCTACGTCTGTACCAATTTTCAGCTCTATGCGAATTTTTCCGATGTTGAATGTCTATTTTGACTGGGCTATTTCTTATGCATCCAAAGCATAGAGATCCGAAGTCTTTTTTTTTACAGCGCCATCTGTAGGCATGTAGGGTAGCTACAGGGGGTACAGGTACAAATGCGTTCCTGATTGCACTTTTACAGTTTACATTTGCAATTTGCATTGCTGATGCTGTACGGAGGAAGGTAAGTGAATTAAAATAAATTAAATTACTTAATAAAATATAATTTTTTGTACTTCATATTCATAGATAAAATCACATAGTTCAAATATTTAAAATTGTAAAAGGTGCGTAGATTTTTGTTGTTAAATAACATGATTACCTTTCTTTCTTATCGTGATTGCTAGTTTCGTTTTGTGGTTTGTTTATCCTGCATCTGTCAACATTGGTGATTAGTGTAAGTTGTAATCTTGAAAAGAATATAACATTTAAGTGCTTGTAAACTGCACTAGGGATACCATGAAATGTTGCATAATATTTTAAGACTCAAATATAAATCAAAGTCCTTTATTTTGTTGAATTTTCCCTTCTTCCTCTAGTGGCGCCGTCTATCAATACCATTTATAAACATTAACTATAAGCGATATTCACAAGGTTAAGTAGGACTTTTTTTAAACAGTTTTTGAAAGTTAAAAGGGATTTTGCTTTGGACATATTTCTAGGATAATTTATAAGTTTCTTTTTTAATGCTGATTACTGTTATCAATTTAATTTATCAAAAATTGGGAGAAAAAATAGATGCACTTGAAAAAAAAGGTACTTGCGTATTATACCAGGGGTGGCCAACCCAAATGATGTTGAGAGCCTTTTTGGAAGACCACAATACTCTCGCGGGCCGCATATTAAATTTTAGGGCACAGCTGGGATATACGTCGACCAGCCGCCACGTTTAGTACTCATAGCTCAAATTAGATCTATATTGTTGTGTCATCATTTGAGCTGTGGGTAAACATGGCGGCTGGTCGATGCTTATCCAAGCTGTGCCAATTTTAGATATTAGGTGCACAGAATAACAGAGAAGTAAATTGAATAAACTAGGTATATAATTTAAGTTTCTTAGATCTTTTGCTTGGTTCGAAAAATTCCTAATAAAATATTCATTTAAATTTATCTTTAGGAGCAACCTCAAGAGCACCTTCTGTAGTATATCCATAGGAACTAAACAGGTACCATTAAAATAAAAAACACTAGGAATCACTCGAAACTTAGGAGACTGTGGCGCACATAGAAATTTATTTCGGGAGGACCCAAATTTTCTCTAAAAATTGCAGCTAGATTTTTGCACCGGGAAAGAGTACACCCAAATCTTCCTCTGATGGCCTCATGCTTATTTAATAGGTTCAATGCTTGGATAAAAAATATTTTTTGGTAGGATTTGCACCTGGCTGAACTTAATATCCTAAAAAAGTTATGAACAATAGAGTTCCTATAGTACTAATGGGGAGTCTGGGGGGTCCTCCCCTAGAATTTTTTTTGGAAATTCCACTCTATAATAGGTTGTAACGCGTTTTAGTACACTTTGTCCGAATTTCGGGCTGGCCTTAACTTACATTAAAACTTTAACTTTTGACTAAAAAAATTCTTGCAGCCCGCAAAATTACAAAATTATTTCAAATGGGTCGCAGGTTGGCCATGCCTGTATTATACTGTCGACTGTTCAGCAGAAGATAAATTTAGCGGTACAGCTATAGAAAAATCTATTGGATTTGATAACGTTTTCAGATTCAGTGGCACGGTCGACGGCATAATACATAAGAACCAAAAAAAATTAATTTTTAACAGAACTTTAAAAATGCATACAGTGAAAGAATTTTGGTCTTACTTCTGATGTTAGTTTTTTTTTCTCTTCAACTAATAAGATCACTATTTAAAATTTGAACTTTTTGAAATAAAAAAGTGTAAAAATACTCTCAAGGACTTGTAAAGCATGTTTCCAGGGTGTTTTTTAATGCTGATTCCTGTACTTTATCAAAAATGAGATTGACACATGAAAAAAATTTAATAATTATAATATATATGTATATTATTACTGAATATTTTTTAATTATTCAATTCTTACTGTTGATTTTTAAGAAGCATTAGAGACTGGGGTGCCTTGGGACACTTTTTGTTGAATTATTTTTTAATTTTTTATACAATTGTGTTTATTCAAACACAGCTAATGTATTAAATATAGTCTTTTGTGCATCTAATGAAAAAATTCCCAACCAAATATCTAATTTAGGGAATTCATAGTAAGAAATTTAAAAAACCTCTTTTAATGTCCCAAGGTGCCCAACTAGTGGCCACTTTAGGACACTTTCAATAATAAAATTTTATTTTGAAAAATGCAAAACTAACAAATAATGAAAAAACTATGCTTAATAATTATAAATTAGACATCCTACATATTTTTTAATTCCAAATTTTTCTCTTCTTGATTTTCTTCATTTATGTCATGGGCTAAATCACTGAATTTTGTTACCTTCAAGAAAAATTTTTATTATAATTATAATAACATAAATCCATTTCTTGTATGAAAAAAATACTTTTGAAGGTACAAGTGATTGTTGTAACTTTACACCACACAAAACAAGAAAACCGATGTAAATAATTATCCAGACGCACCAACGATTTTAAAACACGTTGAAGAGAAAATTCTAGAGGGTAATTCATAACTTATAAAATACCTACAAGAACGAGTTCATAACAATAAAATTGCAAAGTGAAGTGTCCCAATAAATTGGTCATGTCCAAAGGTGTCCCACTCTTCCTTATCACTGATGTTCTCAGGTGAACGCTATGACTGCAATTATTTTTTAAGTAAAACTTAAAGAACCAAGGGCAATTTATTTATTTGTGAAAAGTAATATTTGAAAAAAATGTCTTAATGGAATGGAAATTCTTTTGTTTTAGCCTAGGGGGCAGTTAGGCATGTTTCTATCTTTTTATGATGATTTCAGTTATGTATTGAAAAATTGAAGAAAAGGAGACAGTTGGAAAATATTCTTTTAAACTAAACATTAAACTTTGATTAGCAATTTTAAAAATTTCAAATTAAAATAATTAAAAATCAAAATAACTTGTAGCGTGGCAGGAAAAAATGAAAGATCTTTCGTTCTTGGTTCTGACCGTCTCATTTATTTACAGGAATACTTTTTAATGGAAGAATCAACAATAGGATTTTTTAATAGTAGGATTTGTTTATTCAAATTTGAATAACATATTGTACTTCTTAAAACTGGTTTGGTTGGTTACAAACATGAAAACAAAAATTTATTAACTTTGTATGAAATCATGTTCTTCATGTTGCTGACTATCACACTTTGCTATTTTAGAAAAATTAATTTTAATAGTTGTATGAAAATTGTTGTAAATCAAAACTTCAACATGGCTATGTTGGCCATGATTATTGTTTTTGGGCCATTCCATGAATAATGAAACCAAAGTACCAATTTTTTAAAGTTAATAAAACCTATGATGTAATGCATCATTTTAAAGCTTAAGAGTTGAATTTTTCTAAAATATCCTTTAAATATCAAAAAATAAGTTATAAATAAGAGTTTTAGGCCAAAATAGTGGAACATCACAAAATTGAAAATACTCCACATAAAGTTAGTTAAGTTTGACTAGGCTTGCTGATATTAAAAATAACCTGTAGAAATTTAATTGGGGCTAGTTTTTATCTCTGACAATTCTACTTATAGGTAAGATAATAAAATTTTAAGATATATTAATATAATAATTAAAAATTTTAAATTCATTATGTTATGTCCCTATGTTATGTCCGTAACGTGAAAACAGATAATAGTAATTTCTGCAAACTCACTGGTAATCTCAATCAAATTTTAACCATATTTTCTCTTTATAAATCATATAAACATGCTTTTAACACTATTACATGAATTTTTGATACATATTAAAAAATTTTATGACTGTTACAGACGTAACATCCGATTTTTAATTTTTCTATTAGGATACCAAAAATCCCCTATATTCCATATTTTTTTTAGCCAACATGTCTTTTTTCATATTATAAGGGTAAGGAATGTGATTTTGGACTTTTTTGTTCTAATATGGGTATTTTCAATTTTTATCTTGCTCTTTTTCCCCAAATTAAGCCTTAAATGAGCAATAAAAGGAAAAGAGTATTTAAAAAAGATAACATTTAATAAAAGGCATAAGATTTTTAATGTCAAAGCAGTAGAAAAGAAAAGCCTTATTGCTATTTGTCAATTATGTGAAAAAAAATGCTGTCAGTCAGCAGTTGATTAGTAAAACGTTTGAAGAAATTTCATTATAAATCAGTTTAGGCCATGGAAAAAGCTATTTCACTAAAAAAATTGATAAATATATTGAAATTGTGTTTATACATGAGACTAGAAGCAAAAAATAATCATTTTAGTTTTAAAAAATGTAAAAATAAGTAAAATAATGCAAATTACGCTACGTAATCTAAGGTTATTTTAGCGTTTTCTCAAAATCTTATTATGTGGTCTATAAAAACAATTCTTACCAAAAAAATTTTCCAATGCCTTGATAATAGTATTTTGTTTGATAAATAATTTTATATGGAACAATTAAATTATTTTATTTCATTAATAATGAGTTATAAATCAGACATGTTACGTCCGTAACAAGCGAGTGTTACGTCCGTAACAAATTAATTAGGCCATAGATTAATAAATAATTAAATTTTTGCTTCTACAACCACTTTTTTAAATTTTATTAACCTTCATAATGAATTACTGAGAAATTTTTTTAAAATTTTACCCTAAAATTCACAGGTATTTGTCAATAACTTTGAAAAGTGAAATATAGACAGTTCTGTGAGTTACGTCCGTAACACTTAGTTTTAAATTTTTTTAAAATTTTAGAACCATTGTTCAGTTGTCATAATTTAATATTTTATTAATCTACCTCTGATATGTTTAGAAAAAAAATAACATAGTTTACAATTAATTTTTTCATTATTTACAAAGCCTCAAAAGTTTCTATTTGTTACGTCCGTAACCATGGAATGGCCCTTTTATGAAATTTCACTTCATGTGGGAGCATGGGTGTTATTTAGGGGGGGGCAACCGCCCCCCCAAGGTTTCCACAGTTATGTGAAAAATAGCTGAAAGTCCCTTGAAAATTTTGAAACTTCCACAAGGAGCTTTGGTTGCAGCCCAAAAAGTCTCAAAAAGAGTTTAAACTACTTTTGAGAGTTAAATTTCAAAAACTTTTCTGGGAGAGGACCCCTTAGCCCCCTCTATAATTTTGACCTCTGTTGATCAGTGTTTTTCCCCTTGAAAATTCTGCCGCTTACAAGAAGCTTTTCCTTTTCAGTGCTCTCCAAAGAGTTTGAAAAAGAGATAAAACACTAGTTTTAAGTGGTAATTTAAAACAATTTTCTGGGGAGGACTCCCAGTCCCCCTCTAAAATTTTTACGTCAGTTACCCATTTTCCCCTTTAGAATTCTGCCACTTACAAGAAGCTTTTCCCTTTAGGAGCTCCCCAAAGAGTTTGAAAAAGAGATGAAACACTACTTTAAGGGGGAATTTTAAAAAAAATTTCTGGGGATGAACCCCAGACCCACCATTTTTTCTTGGAGTTCACGCTGTCAAATTTTTACATTACATGTAATATCATTCAAATACTACTCAGTGTTCTAACACTTAACCTATGAATGTGCTCGTTAGAGGACCATAAAACGAAGTTGAGGCATCCCCCCCAAAAAAAAGAATAATGTCAGTGTGGTCCAGACCCACTTAAAAAAATCATTGCCCCCCCTCAACCAAAAACTGAAATGACGCCCCTGTGTGGGAGGCATGTTTCCAGACCCTACCCGCTACTAAATTTTCATTCAAATATATCTTAAAGTTTTGGAGAATGGTCTCTTCGAAAAAGAGCAATTTTCGACTGTTTTTTTTTCTCAAAGAAAGGGTACTAGACCCCTAAAATACTTTTTTTTTTCGTAAAAGTCTGATCAAATAGATATAAAATTCGAGGTTTTTAGTTAATAATAAATCAAAAAGCATGGAAGCTGAAAACATCAAAACACGGTTGAAAAATAGGCGAAAGCGATGGGATCGATCGACAACATAAAATATCAAAATCTGATTGCATTAAAATCCATCTGTTACATTTTTTTTATTAAAATAAATTAACATTACTCAGCATAACATTTATTTTAAAATAATAAGGTTTTTTTTGTAGCAATTAATAAGTTAGCAGGTTATTTTAAAGACATCTTATATATTAAAATAATTGGGTTTTTCTTTCCGCCGGCCGCCAGGCCGAACCCCTCAACCGATTTCGAAAAACTCGGTCTCGATCGAAAGCTTTCCATCCCTAGATGAGCCCATTTTAGGTCGCGTTTCTCCAAAACCTTCCATTTTAAAATTGTACGTTCTTTTCACTTTTCTGTAATGTTAACTCTATGGAGAGGTTCCGTTCCGCCGGCCGCCAGGCCGAACCCCTGAACCAATTTGGACAAACTCGGTCTCTATAGAAAGCTTTCCACCCCTAGATGAGCCCATTTTAGGTCGCATTCCTCCAAAACCTTCCATTTTAAAATTGCACGTTCTTTTCACTTTTCTGTAATGTTAACTCTATGGAGAGGTTCCGTTCCGCCGGCCGCCAGGCCAAACCCCTGAACCGATTTGGACAAACTCTACCTTGGCCGAAAGCTTTCCACCCCTAGATGAGCCCATTTTAGGTTGCGTTTCTCCAAAACCTTCCATTTTGAAATTATGCGTTCTTTTTACTTTTCCCTAATGTTAACTCTATGAGGGAGCTTTCCGCCGTCCCCCAGCCCGAACCACTGAACCGATTTGGACAAACTTGGTCTTAAGCGAAAGGTTTCCACCTCTACATGAGCCATATTTAGGTGTATTTCCTCCAAAACCTTCCATTTTAAAATTATGCGTTCTTTTCGTTTTGCTGTAATGTTAAGTCAATGGGGAGGTTCCGTTCCGCCGGCCGCCAGGCCGAACCCCTGAACCGATTTGGACAAACTCGGCCTTGATCGAAAGCTTTCCACCCCTAGATGAGCCCATTTTAGGTCGCGTTTCTCCAAAACCTTCCATTTTAAAATTATGCGTTCTTTTCGTTTTGCTGTAATGTTAAGGCAAAGGGGGGGTTCCGTTCCGCCGGCCGCCAGGCCGAACCCCTGAACCAATTTGGACAAACTTGAGCTTGATCGAAAGCTTTCCACCCCTAGATGAGCCCATTTTAGGTCGCGTTTCTCCAAAACCTTCCAATTTCAAATTACGCGTTCTTTTCGTTTTGCTGTAATGTTAAGTCAATGGGGAGGTTCCGTTCCGGCGGCCGCCAGGCCGAACCCCTGAACCGATTTGGACAAACTCGGCCTTGATCAAAAGCTTTCCACCCCTAGATAAGCCCATTTTAGGTCGCGTTTCTCCAAAGCATTCCATTTTTTAATTATAAATTTATTTCAATTCGCCCCATTGCTTTTAGTTAATATTTTTACCAACACAGGCAAAACTTCTTTTAAAGAGCGTGAAGTAACTTTGAAGTTAAACTTCAAAGATTTGACGGTTCACTAGATTTATCCCAATGGAATACTAGGCACCTTTAATTCAAAAATTTTACTGCTGCAGATTTGATTGGAGTATTTCTTATAATAATTTAAGAATGGAAGGTTTTGGGAAAATGCCACGTAAACTGGGTTATTTAGGGATAGTAAGATTTAATTTAAATACAAGTTTGTACAGATCTGGTTAGGTGGCTTTGGCTGACGACCTGTCGAATTTAAATGACAATTATTTCAATGCGATAAATTTGTGACAATGCCATGTGAAATCGGAGACAAAACGTCTTTCGAGGATCATGAATTAAAACTGCATATTTAATGATATAGGATGGATATAGGGGATGAATAAATACAAACAGGTAAGTAACGAGCGAATCTCGCTTCTGCGCCAAAGAAGGCTAGCTGTAAAACCCGGCTTTGCCGGGTTGTAACAGCTAGTACAGCATTAAAGCAAGATTAATGATCAATGATTAGTTTTCATTTTAAATTTTTTTCAGATACATTCCTCTGTTTAAGAATATTTCCGTTGCCATCTATCGCCGATTTCAAACTATGTCTAGCTGGGGAGAACCTAAAGAGCTTCGCATTCCAGTTCCATACGGACACATTGCTGCCAAGGCATGGGGTAAAGAAACTGATCCACCCGTTTTAGCTCTACATGGCTGGCAGGACAACGCTGGAACCTTCGATAGATTAATTCCATTACTAACTCCCAATGTGTACATTGTAGCGATGGATGCTCCAGGACATGGTTTGTCTTCTCATAAGCCACTGGGGACTTTTTACCATTTTATGGAAATGGTACTTGATGTCAAAAGAGTTGTTGACCACTTCAAGTGGAACACTTTCTGTATAATGGGACACAGTTTGGGAGGAGCTTGTGGTTTAATGTATGCTAGTGTTTATCCTGAATCTGTTTCGAGCTTAATTTCGTTCGATATTGCAAAACCTAATTCGAGAGAAACAAAGGATTTACCTGATATCTCACGAAAAGGTATAACCAGTGTATTAGAGATTGAGAAAAAAATAGCAAAGCCTGCTCCTGTTTATTCATTTGAAGAGGCAAAGGAACGTTTGATTGAAGGACTGTTCCATGAAGTTAATAAAGATGCTGCAGACGTTCTCTTGAAACGAGGCTGCAGACCATCCTATTGTGGTAAAGGTGTGGTATTTTGTCGAGATATTAGGTTGAAAATGGTGGACGACTTCATGAAGTTCAGTCATGATGATCTTAGAGCGTACATGAAAAGAGTCACTTGCAAGTTACTGATTATCCGAGGCAAAGCCT
The DNA here is from genome assembly GCA_024610705.1 of Tetragnatha versicolor. Taxonomy (NCBI): domain Eukaryota; kingdom Metazoa; phylum Arthropoda; class Arachnida; order Araneae; family Tetragnathidae; genus Tetragnatha; species Tetragnatha versicolor. The sequence goes on along the minus strand of JANDEH010000007.1, from coordinate 18,744,244 downwards.
CGTTTGTTTTTCAATCTCGTACACCAGAAGTTATTGATGAATTTTTGGGTTTTTACAAAGAAAATTGTAAATATTTTGAAGTGGCAAACGTTGAAGGCAATCATTTTGTTCACTTAAATAATCCTGATGAAGTGGCCCCCCTTGTAAATAATTTTTTAAATGTACACTATAAGGCAGTATCTAAAATATAAAAAAATTATTTATGAAATTGATATAATGGATTTGTTAAAATTGCTATTTTTATATGACATATCAATAAATTGGGAAATTTTTTTATTATCAACTTTTCTTTGTAATGTTTTTCTCATATTTGACTTACAAATTTCCTGACAATTATTACAAAATGATGTGTAATTACTCCCCAAGGAGTCGCCTGACGTCAAAAACATGTCATATTGAAAAAATTCACGTCATTTATTTCTCTTTTTTTAGTCACAATAAGGACGTCAATTTAACACGACATTTAGACGAAATTTTTACGTCACTTAAGATGACTTAATTTTGATGAATGGTGATAATTTGGTCATTTAAAATGCGACGTCATTAATTTGGTCAATGATGCATATATGACGTCATATAAAACTTATTCATTAAGTTCAAATCATCAATGACGCCAATTTAAGCATTTTGTGACGAAAAAATTACGTCAGACGACTACTTGGGTCGTTATTTTAACGCATTATCTCTCTATTTTTTTTATTAACTCAGCTTTGAATTTTTAAAATAAAATAGTTACTCTCAAACGTTTATTACAAACATGAAAGAAAAGTGGAGAGAAATTTCGGAGTTTACTTATGTAATTTAGGGGATAAACGATTTGCTTATTATATTTGCTAGTCAAGGAGAGGGGGTAAAAAATAAGCAAAAAACAATTCATGATTCATGTAATGTTTGTGAACATAATTTTTAACACATTGATGGTCAATAAATTTGAAATTGTTATAACCAACCTGATGGGTAGAAAGTATACTGAATTCGCTGTTTCTATGAAAAAGTATTAACGGAAATTATGCAATCGTTGAACTGCGTTCTCTCTCTTTTGGTTTCCTATCTTGATATTACGGAACGGCTGTTGAAAGGAAGGATTCATTCAGGAAAACCTTTGTGCGTTTCCAAATCACGAGTGTTAGAAAGGGCATGCACATTTGCTTTTAATTACTTTGCACAGGGGTTTTATTATCTCCGTCGTATAAAATCATGTGCTTCAATCCAAGATTCGAATAGTGACGCATATAGTTGGTTAGCGCCTATTGCCACATTCTCCATCATCATCTGAGAAATCCAGTTACTGCTAAACCAACGATAGTAAAAAGGGCACGTGATTTTGACAACGCTGGAACTGGTATTTCGGAGGAGAGAGGTGGAAGTTGAGGGGCAGTTGATCGGAAGAGGAAGCAAGACCCCAACTATCGGCCGTGCAAAGTCTGTAAAAATCACGTGACCCTTTTACTATCGTTGGCTGAGCAGTAAAGGTAAATTTAGGAGAAATTGCGATATCGAGGCGGAAACTGCAAATTTGATTGCTCTCTTAGTTGAAATGTTTAACTTTTGTGTATTTTCATCCCTCCTCGTCTTGCTAAGATCATAGGATCTGAATCTAAATGATAGAACAGGCATGTGATTTATCCGCTTATTTTAGTGGTTGATTATCGGAATTCCGATTTTTTGTAATTTTATTGTATACCAAATGTGTACAAAAACGAGTTAAAATCCTGCTTTTAGGGTCAAATTTCAAAGGAATTTCTGGGGAAGGACCTCATCACCCCTTTGGTATTTGTAACTCGAGTATTCACAATTCTTTTTAGATTGAGTTTAGTAAGATGAGAATCCTATCTAAAAGTATTAAAAAGCTAAATTGAACCTGTTGTATATGGGAAGGGGCTGAGGAATTTGGGTCCTTCAAGAAATAAATTTCTATACCACTGTGAATAATCTAAAAATTTTCAGATAGTTTCTTTCTTGAGCAATCACATGCCTGATAGAAGTTGAACCTTCTTCAGAGTTTAAAGAATACACAGAAGGTGCTTCGGGTTTTGAAAATCAATAGGATTGCTTATATTCACTCTATGAAAATCAGGGCCGTAACCAGACTTTTGTTCTGATATTTCTAAGGTACCCGCTATAATACGTTATAAACTAACGTTATTTTTAAGTTAATTTTTAGTTACAACAGAAACACTTCAAGTGTTTCTGTTCCATTTTGAAACCCTTTGGGTTACATCCAAAGTGAACAGCTCATAGTATGAGTATTGTACTCTTTGTATGATTTAGGGAATGTATTAGTTTTAAAAGAAAAAAATATAAGTATACGTCAAAATTTTAAGGGGGCTCTGGGTCTTCCCTGAGACAAATTTCAGAACTTTGCTTTTTTAAACTAGTGTTTTATTTCATATTGAAACTCTTTGGGGAGTTATTCTTCTCGGACCATTTCTTGTAAACGTAAGCATTTTCAAGAGAAATGCACTGTATTAAAGGCATCCAAAAATGTGAAGGGGGATTTGGGTGTTCTCCCCCAGAACAATTTTTGAAATTTGACTCTCCGAAGTAGTATTTTAACCATAAAGTTAGTACAAATATAGAGACATCTTACTCTTCTCGGTAAGGCAACCCTGCATGTCGAAAAGAGTCTGACCTGTGTTAGTGTCAGAAAGAAATTTTTAACATGGGAGCTCCCGTAGGCGGGTGGAATTTGAGGCATAAAAACTGCTCTTCTTCCCAGAAAAATGATGGAAAAAAGATACCGACAATTTGAAACTCGAGAAAAAGCAATGGCGAATCGTTCAGTGAAGAAAAAATTTCTAAATCTCAATTAGTTTTTACCTGTAATTTTTTTAAATTCCGCGGATTTGGAAAAAACAATTTTAAACTGTATTTTTATAATGTTGCGGGGGAATTTCTTTAAAAAAAGCTTCACACTATATTATATGAACCATGAACCCTCCTGATTCGATTTGAGTCATTTCCGATTCGTTTAATCAAGTATTTAAGGGAGAAAATTGCTGATTTTTAGTGGTCGAGGTAGGAACAGCAAGTTGGCAAAGCTTGGCGGGCGTTTTTGCCGTAGTTTCTTTACGAGTGAAAAATCCACGCGAAAAACCGAAAACGCCAAAAGAGGGATTTACGGGAGACCGGCCACGCTTAGAACAGCGGAGCAGATGTGCTCTGTCTCTATATTAGTACTAACTCTATGATTTTAACTAATTTTGAGACCCTTTGAGTTACACTCGAAGAGAACTGCTGAAGTTCAGAATTCAAGGGAAAAAGCAATTTAAAAATTTCGGGGTGGGATTAAACCCCTAAACACCCTTTGTCAGAAAGTGTCACCGCTGCAGAGTTCCCATAAACTCTAATTTTAATTTATTTTTTTGTGGCTCCTAAAAGCAGAATATTGGACCAGTTTAAAAATAAATTATCCTTTTCCGAGATATTTCTCGGGAATTGCAACATTTTGAAAAAATTCACACGTCACAAATATTATGTATGTACAATTTAGTTAGACTATAAAAGGTAGGTATTGCTTGGTTCGGATCGCGAGCAGAATTTTCAGAGCAAACCCCATTTTTGTTTCCCCTGATTGAAATTATAAATATATATTTTTTACCCTTTAAATTTTAGGTAGCAAAAGCGACACATTTGAACAGTTACAAAAGCCTTCTAGTTAATTTTCTTGATTCCAAACGCATTTTTAAACATTGTTGTATTTTAAGTTGTTTTAAAGTTAACTATTATAGTTCAATTATATCTAATTAAATTATTAAACTTAAAATTTGAAGCTTTTAGAACTCTCCAAGTTTTAACTTTCATGATAGAAGTTGGATGTTTAAAAAAAAAGATGTTTCTTAAAGAAAAATTTTCTGTATAAGAATGTTTTACTTTAATATTCATCAATACTAAAGTCAGGTTTTTATGCATTTATTTTTCTGAGACATTTTAAAACCAGTTGAAATATATTATATTGTTTAATGGTATTTGTAAAGTTTTAAACTAAGTTTTTATCTGATTTAAGAGATACAATAGTGATTTTTCAGTCTATTCTAACTGTTACAATATAATAGCCGCATAGTTTATGATTTAATAATTATGGTGAGAACAAAGCATAAAAGACTGAAAGGAAAATCATTACAAAACCTCCTTTATCTATTTACGATTATAGGGGAGAGTGCTGTACCTAAGAACGGTTGTACCTTCAGCCACCGCATTTTAAAATTCGGGAAAAAATGGAAACTGGAATTTTTGGTTGAATTTGAATGTAAACAGATGCTATCTAGTTGCTAACGTGAAATCAGCTCTTTAAAATAATATTTATATTTAATATAATAAATTTGCTGTTTTTAGGTGCTCAAATTTTTTTTTAGTGCATCACTACATTAATATTTTTCTTCCCCTTAAATTATAATACGATAAAATGTGATATAAGGGGCGAATCCCCGAGATTTTGACTTTTTATTTTGGATATTAGAAATTGTTAGATCTCAATTCTTTTACTTTTTATAGAACTTTAAATGCAAAAACACCTGGTGTTGTACCTTTGGACACCATACGTGTTGTACCTACGGACACGTTCTTGTGGGTGTCTGTAAGCTAATCGGCGTTTTTGAATCAGGTTTCATTAAAGTGAATGCATATTAAATTAATTCTAAATGGTTATCTATTTGTCGGCAATTATTTCAAGTGATTTTTAGATGAAAAATCAAATATTTTGTGATCTAAACTACTTTTTTAAATATTTGGTTTTACTTTGCATTTAATGTAAAATATAGTATAAAATCTTAAGCACCCTATCGCATTTAAGTATGATGATCACAAAAAACTTGAAATTTCTACCGATGAAGATTTGCGAAAGATTTGCGACCACCAAATGCTTGCACAACTAAGTGTCGATCGAATTGTTTTTATGGATCAGTGAAGTGATCAGATCTATCAGCATGATTGATGAAACTATTACCTCAAACTTCGATCTGAAAATCCCCTGTGATTTATGTATTTTTGGTAAAAAATCAAGACTTTTATCATTCAACTTCGTTTTAATGATCATTTACGATCTAAAACTACATTACTTTTAAAAACCTATTCCCAATTTTAAAAATGCTTGAAATAGTTTATTAAAAGGTAATACACCAATAAAAAAGTTCATTTTAAGCTTTTTTCAACTAAAAATTTCCTTTTTAAGGGTGTCCAGAGGTACAACTGGGTCTGTCCATAAGGAGAGCACGTTGTTGTACCTATGGACACAAATTTCGTCAAGCTATTAAAATTAATTAAAAATCCAATTTTGAATATTTTAGCTAATAAAAAATATTACCATCTTTGCTAAGGTTAGGGCTAATAGGTTGGGCACTTTAAATGTTAAAAATGTGATTTTACCTGTCTTTGGAAAATCCAAACGTGATTTTTGTCCAGAGGTACAACACTCTCCCCTATCCTAAAAAAATTTCCAAACTATCAATTATTTTGGAAGATGGGTATTAAGTTGTTAGCTTGCTCACTTTCCTTAAGAACTGAACAAAATATATTTTTAAAAGATTTTCTCATTGATTTTAATAATGGGCAATGTATTTAATATGATTTTATTTTCGGATTACTTTTTCCTTGTTGGCTTAACTTTATCTACACTAAAAACCAGTCTTAGTTACGGCCCTGTTTACTCCCGTAGAGAAATGGAGAAATAAACTTTTTTAGATAAAAACCTTAATGACGACTCTATGTTCGATTTTAAAACTCTTGGAAAACCTTGCAGTGATCGTTTCCGCCTCAGGCAGGAAACGTCTATGTACCAAGTTTTGTCTACTCCTGTGGCGTAGTTTAGGAGGAGCCCTTTAGTTATATGGGGTCATCCATTAATAACGTGAGGTCAAAAAGGGGGGGGTTTGGAAAAATCTCACCAAGGGGGGAGGGGGGGTCGATTAAAATCTCACGTCAACTTTTTAAGTTAGAAATTATACGATTTTCTTTTTTTTTAAGTATGAGAAAGGATGAGATACTGCAAATTATTTTTAAAAAGTTGTAGGTAAATCTCACGTGGGGGGAGGGGGGTCCAGATTTTGGAAAAATCACCTCACGTAATTTATGGATGTCCCCTATAGAGATAAATACATAATTATGTTAGTATACAGGGTGTTCCTTAATTCATGGTACAAACTGGGTAGGGTAGGTAGAGGAGACCTAGACAAGCATATTTCGAATAGGAAGAGGAGGCGGAGATACACTGTTAAAGAGCTAGGACCTAATGTAGTGCGAGAGCGTTACAAAAGGACGTTTTGCCAAGGCCCGTTTAACGACAAAAATACATAATGAAATGAAAAAATTTATTGCATGAGGTACAGCAGTATCCTTATACTTACACTATAAATTTGATAGAAATTGGACCACTTGCTAAACCGTAGGGGGAGTTTTAAAACTCGCAGTATTTATCTTTTAGCCAAAGAACGGAGTTCCCTTAATGGTATTTAGAAAAATGATGATCGGGGAAGGAATTTTCAGTGATCATACAATGATCATTGAAAATTCCTTCCCCGATCATCATTTTTCTAAATACCATTACACTAATTTAAAGGAACTCCATTCTTTCGCTAAAAGATTAATATTGCATGTTTTAAAACTCACCCCACGGTTTAGCAAGTAGTCCAATTTCTATCAAATTTATGATGTAAGTAGTACGGATACTGCTGTACCTCATGCAATAAATTTTTTCTTTTCATTGCTGTTGTTTTTTTTCGTTAAACGGGCCTTGGCAAAACGTCCTTTTGTAACGCTCTCGCACTACATTAGGTCCTAGCTCTTTAACGGTGTAACTGCGCCCCCCCCCCCATTCCTATTCGAAATATGCTTGTCTAGGAGGTCTCCTCTACCTACCCTACCCAGTTTGTACCACGAATTTAGGACCACCCTGTATATAAAGAGTGTTTAATTACGTGGGAATCACAGCTCTAGAAATAATAAAATCAATTCATTTATTATTTTCATGATTGTATATTTAAATGCGAAAGTGGACTTTCACTCATGAGTATGATCATGATAACGGAGTTACATAATGGTAAGGATGTTCGGTGCAGAATTTAAATTAAGGCTAAGTTGGAACCACCGCTTCAAAGGAAACATCTTGTTCCTATTGTTTTCTTTCTTCAAAAATGAACCTGGGACATCTATTGTCTTTTCTCACTACTACAGGACGCGTGAGCACCATTACAATCAGAAAGGTCTTGCTTCAGTGACCCTTGAAATTCTTCAGGACATCGTCATCGATGAAGGCTTGGTGTTGAGCGCGCCAGGACTCGCATCTTCCCTCGTCCGGTCGTCCACTACGAACGACATCTACGTCAGACATTTCCATGTACTTCTGGTCGTTTAGATGGAACTTGGGCCATTCTACCTCTCCTTGAATGTTGGGGCTCCTGAAAATGGATCAAAGTAGGTTAAGGTTATGAGTAAAGGGGGGTATCTGTTATTTCAGGTTTGACTGCAAACGCTCAAACACAAAAATTTAAAATAAATACATTTGGTGACACTTTTTTTGTCCTAAAATTAACATCCCTTTAGTTGTGTTGTATGCTAGAACTATAATCTATTCATTTAGAATTGACGCTTGAGAAATAGTGCTTTCCCCCACGCTAGAAGCGTAACCATAGTTACGCTCTTCGAGCAGCCAATAGTAAGCCTTCTTCGTCACTTAGACGAGGATAGTTGCTATGGTTACCGATCGGTGGTGGGGGAAGGAAATATTTTCAAGCGTCAGTTTAAAATGAACAGAGAACACTTTATTGCGTTGTGATAGCGTTCAAAGCGCGGATTTTCAGCATGGCTCCAAGGTCTGGAGGCACTTTTCCAGGCCATCACCTTTACTTTTTGACAAAAAATGTCAAAATGTTGGAGGTCTAAAAAGCATCGCGCAAGATCCCCCTGTGGTACCGCTGGGGGGGTATGGGGGTCCTCCCCCAGAATAAAGTTTGAAATTTGACTAGCAAAAATAGGGTTTTAACTCATTTTGAGAACATTTTGGGGCACTGTCCAGAGTGCCACCCCCCTGAATCCGCGCCTGTAGTGTTCTGAATATGTTTGTTAAGTGTTGCTATATATCCAGAAATGTGTTATACAATACTATGTTTAGAATCTGAATAGGTTTTTAAAATGAGATCTAAAACACACACAATAATAACGCATTTTTGGTCTCTGCAGTTTTTAGCAACACTTTTTAGAACTCCTTTCTGGCAAACATATTCAACATACCATACAGTATAAGAGGTGCTCTCTAGTTAACAACACGAACTAAAGTGTTGCGTAATTTGAGGACAAAAAAAAAGTGTTCTTAAAAAAGCCAAAAAAATTTTCCTAAGGTCCGATTTTTCCTTATCTTTAGTATGTTATTATTGGAACTAATTGTGACAAGGTGATCTCTTCATTCCCTTGTCATTGTGTGTTGTAAGCATTTTCAGTGTATGGACCCTGATAGAATTTGGGGAAATACTTTCTAATAAACAGCCGACCAAAGGCGTTTTTATAAAAATTTTACTTAAATGCTTATTCTTAAATCTAATAAAATTTGATGAATAAAAGTCGAATCCCAATTTATTCCCATCTTTTAGTCTTTTAGGTCAGTTTTCTCAAAAGTTAAATGTAACAAAAACAGTTTTTACAAAAGTTTATTAAGATATTTTTCGGGATTTACATTTACAGATTTATTGTTGAATTTAATTACTTCGTTTACAAGAGAATTGAATTCGAGGACATTAAAACCCCTCACTTCAAAGTCAGTGTTTATGGTCAGTTGTTTTCTTCTTGATAACACTTTGTTTGGGCATGAGCAACAGAATGCCAAGAGAAGATGTATTCAACCCTGATATGATTTCCTTGAAACTATGTAAGCAAGGATAACATGTCTGTCGTATACAGTCTGACTTCACTATCTCTTTATAGCAGTAAAAACGTTTTTGAAATCTGATAACTAATCGTGTCTGTCAACAAAGGACTCCAAAATACCTCTCTCATCGGTCTTAAATAAATATAGAGAGACGCAACTTAAGTTTGATTTCTTTTCGAAGACAGAGGTTGTAACTTTTTTCATACACTCATTGCCATAAAAAATTGCGCACCAAGAAGAAAAAGAGACATCAAAGCCAAATTTATTTCCATGATTACCCATAGTATGAAGGTTAATGACTCCATAGGCGTCCATAACCGCCGCCACACGCCTTGGTATTGAATGAAAGAGGCTCTAAATGGGCTGTTGGGAATTGGGGGACCATGGTGTGTCCCTACGTAGTCAAATTTCATCTGGTCCACCAACGGACGTTGCATACCGGGCTAGATGCTTTCTCCTCATTGACCGGACTTTTTTTGTGGGCGTTGGTTCTAGAGAACTGGAAGGATGGGGTAAAAATGCAACCTAGGGGGGTAAGAAGAACGCTTCGACATTGCATACAACATGTGGTTGTGCATTTTTATCTTGAAACTTCTCCACAGGGCAGGTCTAAAAGTAAGGACGGACAACCGACTGCAAAACCTCAATGATGCAACTCTGGTTGGTCAATGCACCGATAGATCATACTGAGCAGTGAGCACATGCGGCAGTGGGATGGATGTCGTTTGCAGTACTGCGGATGGTCCATTTGGTCCGCATAGCTTCTTACATCTTTGTCTATAAAACTAGGGCCTGAAAATGGACCTTTCTGTTTCCCATAGTGCATAAAATAAGGAAATGAAAATTCCAATTTCATGACATTGTGGTTAGAAGAGAACCCCGCTTCAGTTTGCAGCACCACGACGGATGGATATGAGTTTGAAGACAAAATGGAGAGAGTGCATTCAGCTGTTGATTTTCTAATCGTTCCACGGAGTGGTGATGCTGGGTAATGGAGGGGTGATGCATTGGATTCCATTTCTGCAACTCCTGAGTATGATTTACCAGTACTTTTTCCAACCAGAGCTGCGTCATTGAGTTTTTGCAGCCGGTTGTCCGTCTTCACCTTCAGCCGTGTTTTGCGGACAAAATTCAAAACAAAAATACACAGCCATATGTTGTATGCAATGTCCAAGCGTTCTTCTTACCCCCAAGGTTGCATTTTTACCCCGTCTTTCCAGTTCTCTAGAACCAACGCCCACAAAAAAAGTCCGGTCAATGATTAGAAAGCATCTAGCCTGGTATGCAACGTCCGTTGGTGGACCAGATCAAATTTGACTACGTGGGGACACACCATGGTCCCCCAATTCCCAACAGCCCATTCAGAGCCCCTTTCACTCAATACCAAAGCGTGTGGCGGCGGTAATGGACACCTATGGAGTCAACCCTTTTTACTGATTTTCTCGGCCCCCGAACTTCAGAGAAGTCTGAATTTTTTATCAATGAACCTTCATACAATGAGTAATCATGGAAATAAATTTGGCTTTGATATCTCTTTTTCGTCTTGGTGCGCTATTTTTTATGGCAATGAGTGTATAATTTATCCTTCATTAGATGCGTTGTCAGTTGTTTTGCATTGGGAATTCAAAAATTCCGGTTTATTGATTTTCAGATGAATTATCATTTATGTATACGGTTTAAATACTTTAAAAACTTCATAAAACTTTAAGAGGTATATCTAATTTTATAGCTTCCAAGAAACATTTTTATAATTGTTTAAACCAAAGGTCCTCAAACTGAGTAGCCAGTAAATTTTTGGTGGGTTACAGGGTCGCTTCAGGATTTAGAATGTATGCGTTTTAATAATATTTACAAACGTGTTGTTAATTTTACCTGATAGTAAAAAGGATAAGTTGATAAATATGTAAAAAAAACTTTGGTCACTTTTATGTGCTGGTGATCTAAAATATTCATTCAAATAATATAAATAAATTCAAAATATTAATTTAAATTTTCTAAACTTGGGAGCGCACACCGTACTTGGGGCCAATTACAAATTTTATTAATTTTCTTAAAAATGTAACATACCCTCATATTAGTATAAAACGAGTTCAAACGTGGTTTTTAAGAGCTAAAGGGAAAATATCTTTCTGGGATAATACCTACAGACCTTTATTTTTATCATCAGAGTCAGTGTCGCATTTACAGACAAAACTCAAAACTTAAGTTCAAATCCTTTCATTTAATTTTCAGCACAAACGAAAATATTTGACCTCTAAATACTGCATTAATGAGGAAGTTGCATGATTTTTTTTTTGATTTTTTAATCGATTCTTCTTGCCAAAATAAGCAACTACCCAAAATTTGAGGCTGATCGAGAAATTTTTTGATTGCCAAAAAAATTAACAAAAATCCCCTTTTTAAAAGCGCGCGAAAACGCCAAGAGTTTGGATGTGACGTCATCTTATACTAAACATTGTTGAAAAGCAATGGAGTTGATGGTATTATTGTTGACGTCATCCTACAGTTTAAACAATAAACGTTTTCAGTCACGTGTTTTTTCTGGACTTTTAAATTTAAATATTTAATTACCTATACATTTTTTTGAAAAACTGACTAGATATTTCATTTTACCATACAAAAAAACATACGAAACACTTGTTTGTTTTTGCAAATCTGACACATGCAACTTCCTTATTATCGCACGAAAAATTAATAGTTGAGGTCAAAACCTAAACTATGTCTTGTTACTTCTCTGTGGGGGATGAAATTTAGATGGATTTAAAAAAGCGCAAGGCATGAAAAAAGGTTAAGAAACACTAATGATTTAAATTTTCTGCCTTGGTTAAAGTTAGTAATTTTATACCTTTAGCTAAATATGAGGTGAGTCACGTTAGATTTTGTTCATAAAAAATGGGTCGCAATGTTCAAAAGTTTGAGAATCTCTGGTTTAAGCTGTTTAATTCTCAGCATACTTTGAAAAATATTACTTACTATATTTCATGCTATACTTTACACTGGAATTGACGTTTTAATAATTATTTTCTCCTAATGCACTAAGAAAACATGGAAATTATAACACTGACAAGAAATATCCCATCTCACCCAATAAACGATAGGTGATACCAAAGGCTATAATAAGATAAGCATTCAATGTCTCTCCTAACTTCAAATACAATTACGAACAGGCCTGGCAAACGTCCGTCCATTGTTGTGAAGTTTAATTACTGATGCGCACGAGATAATTTGAGATGGAGGATGGAGTCTATAGAATAGAGAAAGATAACGTTTTAAGCTCGTTTTGATTTTGTTGTTGCGATAGCCCCAGCTTTCCTCTTTTACTTGCCTATAAGTAACGTGTTAAATTCATAACCTTATATGCTTACTTATTTTGCGTTTTAAGGAAAAGAGGACAGGCGGAAATTTATGTAACAATAACATCTTTAAAAAAGCATCTGTATCATTTACAGGACATTAAATAAGCATGACATAATAGCCCACATTCAATAAAAGAAATCTTGATTATTAAAATTACCCTGTTTTTGCGAAAGCCAGCCACCTCATCATCACCTTGTCACTAAACGCCGCTTCTTCGGGGGTGAATTCGTCGAACAGGGGGTTCCCGAACACGTACTGCAACTCGTCGAAATGGGTGGTCTTCATCCATTCCCCCAACGGAGAGGAGGAGGCTCGCCTCTTCAGCACGTAGTAGTACACGGGGCTCTTGAGCGAGGTGAGCTCTGCGTGGAAGTACGTGCCGCATGTTACCAGGAAATCTCCAATGGAATTCCCTATGGCATCCAGAAGGGCGTCCTGGTCCCCGTTTTCTATGGGGTCCGTGTAGTTCTTAGCCATCTCTTTCGCCTCCTTTCCCCCTATGCCCACCATGGTCAACGCGGTGCGGAGGAGGTTTCGAGCGAATCTCTTGGAAGAGATCTTGATCTTGTTGGATCCGTCTTCCCCGAAATAGTGGGAGGCGCCGGCTATCAAGAAGAAAGGGCCTTCCGCCTCGTTGTGTCCGATCAGGAGTTCGGTGTCTTTGAAGTCCCCTCTCTTCAGGAACTCCACTGGGGCCACTTCGCTGTATTCGCCGCCGGTGCGAGGGTAGAAAGTCAACGGGAGTATGTTCCTGAGCTGGCCTTCGGCCTTGGCTATGGTCACGGCCGGCAGGTTCTGCAGGCAGGCCATAACCCCGCGAGGGTCGTTTTTCAGCGACCTGTTGTCGTCTGCGCATCCGGCGAACAAGGCCAGCCGCTGGGATATTTGGAAAAGCCCGGTGTTGTTCAGCAGGGTGAATGGGATGGTCGATGACCCGCTTTGCATGATGGCCCGCTTGAAGAGGTCCCGGGTCATTGGGGAGTAGAGGTTAGCCCCTATGGACATGGACCCCGCGCTCTCTCCGAACAGGACAATGCGGTCCGGATCACCCCCGAACGCTCTGGCATTGTCTTTGATCCATTTCATCGCCAAGATCTGATCGAAGGTCCCCATGTTAGTGTCTGCGTCTTCAATATTAGAGAAAATGAACCCGAACGCACCAAGTCTGTAATTGAAAGTGGCTACTATGACGTCGCCTTTCTTCGCCAAGTTGGTGCCATCGTATAGCTTCTGGTTGGACGAACCTATGTTGAATGCTCCACCGTGAAAGAATATCATGATGGTCTTTAAAGGCGAGGAGGACGGTTCGGTAACATCGCTCTGGTACGGCACCCATAGGTTCAAGTAAAGGCAATCCTCAGACATGGGGGTGTCCAGACTCGGTTCGTAATAGTGGCCCGAGTTGTTTTGCATGCAGCTTGGCGGTAAACTGACGGCCTTGTAGACATCTTGCCATGGGGTTTTGGGCAAGGGATTTCGAAATCGCAGTTCCCCAATAGGGGGTTCAGCGAAAGGGATTCCTAAAAAGGCTTCGATGGTCAAATCACCTTCCGACACTGTGACACCTTTCACTGGACCGGAGTTGGTCAAGATTACTTTGTCCGCATTAACATAATTGATAATGAACCACACTAGTATAGAAAAGGTTTTTTGCAATGTAGAAGACATTTCGGGAAATCTGAAAAATACAATAAAATATGATAACTTAGGATATTTCCAGAAACTATCATGAACATCTTTGTCATAGATTGCAATCAAAGATTTAAATTATAATTTAGAAAAGCTTACAAAAAACTTCCTCGATAAAATTTTGGAAATTATTTCAACCCCATGTTTGAAACTACTTGCCGACCCCCTGGATTTCGCTGTTGAATAATATGCAACATTTATTCAATGCAGGGGCGTCATTTAGGGGGGGGCAGGGGGGGCAACCGCCTCCCCCCCAAGGTTTCCACTGTAATATGAAAAATAGCCGCAAGTCCCTTGAAAATTAATTCTGTAACTTCCACAAGGAGCTTTGGGTGCAACTCAAAATGTCTCAAAAGGAGTTAAAACATTACTTTTGATGGTTCAATTTCAAAAAATTGCTGGGGGTAGGATCCCCAGACCCATGGGCGTAGCCAGGGGGGGGGCATCAGGGAGGGGCAGCTGCCCCCCCCTAAGTCTCAAGTAATTGACTTTTACTTTGCTTTTATTTAAGTTAAAACCCAGTTTTTTAGGGACAAATTTTCAAAAATTTTCTGGGGGAGGGCCCCCAGCCCCCTTTTGTATTTCGTACCTTTCATTATTCGCACTTTTTTATAATAAGTTCATTAAAATCAAAATTCTACCTTAAAATGTATGTCCAAATTTGAGTTTACGTGTACCAAAAAACAGTTTAAAACCATGTTCTTAGGGGCAAATTTCCAAAAATTTTCTGGGGGAGGACCCCCAGACCCCCCTTAAAACTTTAACCTTTATTACTAAATCTTACTTTATCTTGGACGCAAACTCTACCTAGTTGACCCCCATTCCAATATTATTGTCACAAAACTACTTTTTAGTGTCAGATTACAAAAACTTTTACCTCTAAAACCCTCATTGTTTCCACGCTACCCACAAAACTTTTACATTAATTTTATTAAAGGTCAAAACCCCTCTCTTATGGGGCTTTAAAATTATTCTCCACAAACATAACAAAAGGTCGACCCTGCTTGCCCCCCCCTAAGTGGAACCCTGGCTACGCCCATGCGACCCCCTCTAAAATTTCCACGTCTCTTATTTAGTGTTTTCCCCCTTGAAAACTATTCCTCTTACAAGAAGCTTTTCTCTTTAGAAGCTCCCCAAAGAGTTTGAAAAAGAGATAAAACACTAGTTAAAAGGGGAATTAAAATTCCAGGGGAGGATCCCTAGCCCTCCTTAAAATTTTGACGTTAATTTACAACTCTTTTCCTTAGAAAATTATGTGGTTTACAAGAAACTGTTCTCTTTGGATGCAGCCCAAAGGGTCTCAAAACGAGCTAAAACACTACTTAAAGAGCCAAATTTTCAAAATTTTGCTGGGGGTAAACCCCCAGACCCCCCATTTTTACATAGAGTTCACGTTGTCAAACTTTGACATGATATTACATTAAAAATAAAGTTGAGGCAACCCCTCCAAAAAGAAACCTAGTTACAGCAAGGTTCAGACCCATTAAAAAAAATCCTTGCCCCCCCCAACGAAAAACTGAAATGACGCCCCTGATTCAATGGTTTAGTTTCTAAGAAAAATTTTGCTATCATCGTAAATTCATTATGAAGGTTTCAGGTAATATGCATTTCGCATATTGTTCAAAAATGAATTGCTGATACCTAGAATAAATAAATAATGAATTGAACCGAGAATATTTTCTACTTTCTCTGAATTAATAAAGATATAAGAATAAAGTAGGGGTGCCCAACCTTTTTTGGAAGAGGGCCACTCAGGGTATTTGATGAGGTGTGGAGGGCCAGAAAGTAAATTACAGTTGAAAAGCAAAAGCGCTAACTGATGCTTAATAACAACAATACATTTTATAACTTTTCATTTACAGTATTTTTGCAACTTGGCATTTTTAACGAATTTTTTTTCAGCAAAAAACCCCCGGAAACAAAGTAATCACTAGCGGATCCAGGGGGAGGCTAAGGGGCTGAAGGCCCCCTAATGAAAAGTTTTACTCTATATTAATATATTTTATGCACCAAAATGAGTTAAAACCCTGTTATTTTAAGTTCAAATTTTAAAAAAAATTATGGGGGAGGACCTCCAGACCCCTTGGCACTTGTAACTCTGTTATTACAACTATTTTTTACTAAGTTTGTCAAAACGCAAAAAATCTATACACAAAATTCGGATGAAGCGTACCAAAACAAGTTGAAAAAGTGGGGTTTTTGACTTAAATTTCCAAAAATTTTATGGAGGAGATCCCCCTGACCCCCCTTTTGGTGGATGGAGCAGGATAATTCACTATCTTTTTCGTAATAACATTAACAAGATTCAATTGGGTTATGAAAATTCTTAGCCCCCCAAAACCAAATCCTGGATCCGACACTGAAAGTAATATAAAAGGTGTTGCTCTAATTTCGTTCGCGGGCCGGATTCAGCGGGCTCGGGGGCCGGATCTGGCCCGCGGGCCGGAGGTTGGGCAGCCCTAGAATAAAGAATAATATAATATTCGATCAATGAAACGATAAAATCACAAAACATAAACTTTAACAGTTCAAGAACAGTTTTCATATTTTTACCCATTGTTGTATAAACTAAGTTACTATACTAAATTATTTACTTACTGAAGGATAAATAGAGTTCCAAAACTTTTTTAGGCGATTAATGGACAAAAACTATTTATTCAACCCAAATGAACTTTTTTTTTATTTGGTATGATAATATTTCATATTGATTATATATTTCTACATTCGCAAAAAAATACTTCTCAATTTTTTTATCCCCTATTTAAAGTATTTATGGCAATTTAATGTGAAAATTTAACATTTTTTAAAATTTAAAATAAATATTTAAATTTATAATTTGAATAAAGAACACAGAGAAAAGAAGAATTAAAGTAGTACACACAGAATAAAGGTGATTAATGATAGTTAGTAAAAGTATTTTATAATGACTAACAAATTAAAGCCTTTAATAATAATGATGATGGTGATAATGATTATAATACATAATATTCTCTATTCTACAAAATAAACATTATATTATCTTTCAAAATTTGCTCTATTTTCAATTCTAGGCTCACTAGCTTATTTTCTACATGTTAAAATTGATGAATTGAATCGTTTATTTCAGAAACATGTTAAACGTCACTTTTCTTGTTTTGAGAAAAACCGTAGAAACTCACTAAATTTTTTGAAAGTGTTTAATAATTCTTTTTCTTGAAGTTGAACTCATTTGTATATTTTACAGACCAAAAAATTCTTAAAATAATTTATTCTTTACGAAAAAATTTTGAAATTTTTGTATTCGACAGGTTTTTGCAATGTTCTTATTTAAGCATATTTTCATTGCAAAACTCTAATTTTATAAAGATTTGGTAATAAAAATGGAAATATTAATTGAATATAACATTTCTAAGTACCCCTAACCGATAAAATTATATATGTTACGGGCAAAGTGATTATTTGGATATTATTAAAAATGCCCGGGCAATGTGATAAATTCAAGGAAATTTATGAATGAAATTTATCACTTTGCCTGCTTCCACCTCTGGGCATTATTAATTATGTCTAATTAATCACTTTGCCCGTAACCAGTGGCGGATCTACGGGGGGGGGGCTTTCGGGCTGAAGCCCCCCAAAACGTCTAACATTTTACTAAGTTTGTCAAAACGTAAAAAATCTATATCCGAAATTCGGATGAGGCGTACCAAAACGAGTTGAAAAAGTGAGGTTTTTGACTTAAATTTTCAAAAATTTTCTTAGGGATGGACCCCCAGACCCCCCTTTTAGTTGTTTGAGTAGGATATTTCACTACTTTTTCCGTGTTACCATTAACAAGAAGATTCAATTAGATTATGAAAATTCTTAGCCCCCCCCAAAACCAAATCCTGGATCCGCCACT
Source organism: Tetragnatha versicolor (assembly GCA_024610705.1). Taxonomy (NCBI): domain Eukaryota; kingdom Metazoa; phylum Arthropoda; class Arachnida; order Araneae; family Tetragnathidae; genus Tetragnatha; species Tetragnatha versicolor. Next base: position 18,726,467 of record JANDEH010000007.1, on the reverse strand, counting down.
GCCCGTAACATATATATTATAGAGGAGACTGTTGTACCTTCTAACAAAAACAACGTTTTAATTTTTTAAGACAGGTAAAATCACATTTCGACCTTTTAAAGTGTCCAATCTTATATATTCTTTGAGATTCGCTGATATTAAAAATATGGTTTTTACTAAGGGCCGATGGATCAAATCTCTAAAAAAGGGGGATTTTCCAATCGCAGATACTGCTTGTATGCATATGCATATAAATAAAAAGAACAGTCCCAAACAAACTGCAAAATTCTACTGCGCTAAAGCTAAAAACTAACATGTTGCTAAATTACTTCAAAATCACATTATTTTTATAGTTTCTACACTAAAATATGCGTTAATCCCTACATAATCTTTTGACCCCTTGGTCATTTAAAAAAAAGTTCTGTGTAGTATGTTTATGAAATAATAAACGATTCAATTATAAAGCAGGTGAGCACTTACTTCATGATGAAACTCCGTTTCACAGATGAACATTTGATCAGCTTTTACACCTGGGAAGAAAACCGAATTAACTTCACCTTTGTCCGTTGACAAAAGGAGCTCCAAGATGACAATAAGCCCTCTGGGTATGAGTTACAATATCAAGCACGCGAACAAAAAAAATACTGGCCTTGAACATTATGTTAATGTTATTTTCGATTAAACGATTAGAATTGCCGCGTGCAATTGCAGTTACGAGCTAGAGCCGCAAAGCATTTTGATCCAAGACAGAATATAACCTTGATTATTACGTTAAAGATTTTCGCAAATAAAAGCTGTCCTACGAGGAAAACTTGGTCGACATTATTCAAACACTCTTCCCACTAGAAATATTGGAAAATCTTGAGCGAAATAATTATTGTAGGGTTCTCTATGGTTAGTTTCCTGACTCGTACGGAGCAGGAAAAAAGAAAATATTACCGAATTACCGTGTGTTAATTCATTGTGACAGAAGAACTTGTAACTTTTATTCAGAAAGACATAAGTATTTGCATCTTTAATCAAGCTGAGAATATTCAATCATTGCATTGTTTAGGTTTCCTCACCTTTTTCGGAAAAACACAAATTGAATGAAATTTTGGGAACTATTCACAATTGCCGATTCCATTGAATCTTTTAGTTTGGTCATCGTAAGGTCTTTTCAAATGGGGAAGTTTTTAAAACTAAGAAAATCACATTTTTTCTTATGAGAAAAATAGCATGGTTGGCCGATATACACTCTAGTCAAAAATAGTTGGATTTTTTGATGAAATTCACATGTCATAGTATTATCTAAAAGAGGGAATATGTGCTCCGGGATCACATTTTACCAGTATTGTTTAAAATCTGTTACAGCATTTTCAACACATTTTATAAAATTGATGTTTAAGAAAAAATTCTTGGAGAGAAAATTTATGAGTTTAACACTTTAAAAGAGGATGTACAGATCACTAACCATACTGGTCGAATAAGCATTTAAAAAACTGAAAATCGGTTCATCTTTAGCCTTGCGTCTAAGCAAACTTTCTGGTTCAATTGTGTGTGAGACTGTTATGCAACTCTCCGTATAGGTGACCAATTTTTTCATAGTAAAAAGGAGGACAAAATAATTTAAGAAAAAAGTACATTAATAAAGTAAACATTTTATTAATTCAAACCAAATTACGCTAATTATACTTACATATCTTTTCATAAAACGAGTATTTTTCCACTGAATGAATATTTTTTGTCAATTTAACAATTTCAATGTATTATGGAGGCTCAAATAATTGTAAAATACGCTCTATAGCAGATGTTAGAGCCAGCCATCTTACTTTTGAAGAGCTTAAAAGTTTTTTTGTATTCAACATTTGCGTCTTTACAAAATTGTTTTAAAGTAGCCACACGAATAGTAAACCGACTAAAATACAAATAAATTGTCTTTATTATTACTTCTACATCAATTGGCGCTGTGTTGATGGCATCTGACAAAATGTGCACCACCTCTATTCCTAGTAATTTTTTTGGGGTAAATATTGTAATGTTACATAGACATTACCCACTAGAGCAGTGTTTCCCAACCTTTTTTGGTTTATGCCCCACCAAAGCCTTCCTAAATTTTCCATGCCCCCCCGGTCTCAGTGGCATATATAGAAATATATTTTGAGAGGGAGCCAAAATTATATCTTAGCCCCTCCCTCCTATGTATATTTAATAAGTCTAATGATGCTTTTCAGAACATTTTTAGGTAGAATTTGCATGCTAGAGAACTGAATAAAGTTATGAGTAATTAAGTTCTAAGTACCAAGGGGGGTCTGGGGGTCCTCCCTCAGCAAATTTTCGGAAATTTGACTCTAGGAAGCAGGTTTTTAACTAGTTTGGTACCCTTTGTTGGCAAATTTTGGATATAAATTTTTGGGTAAGATTTGCATATTGATGAACCTAATGTAAAAAAGGTTTCAAATATAAGCGTTCCAAAAACAAAGAGATTTTGGGTCATCCCCCAGAAAAGGTTTGGAAATTAGACCAAAAACAGGGTTTCAACTTTGTTTTGATACATACTGGTCCAGATTTCAGTCATACATTCTCAGATAGGATAATAGGATCAGATTTTGATAAACTTCTTTTATAAAATTTTTTTTTAATTTTCCCCCTGGATTGGCCCCACCCGGGGGCAATTTGGTTGAAAATTTTCAAATTGCCCCCCTAGAAAATGATATTGCCCCCCGGTGGGGCATGTGCCCCACGTTGGGAAACACTGCACTAGAGAAATTAAATAAAAACAGAACGAAAGAATTGTATCATCACAAACCCCCCCTCTTCCTCTAGTTCTCAACCAATTAATGGATTAGTTTTAAAATACTGAAAAGGAGGACATGAAGTAGGACACTTTTCGAGGGTGGACAGACCCTAGAAAAGAAGGACTGTCCTCCGTATAGGAGGACGTTAGTTCACCTTACCTATACACAAATATACATAGACTCTGTTGTTACTAATCCTATCTGATCCATGAATTCATGTATTCTAGCAATATAATAGACTCCGTTATAGCTGATTTGAAACTAAAACGTAGGAGTTCAAAACTAATACCTCATCTACTCCTTGTGGAATTGGTACGGTTTCGGGAAGTTTACACCTTTACGGAATTCAAAATAATCAATGAAGGGGGATATGCAGAAATTTTCAAATTTAACATTTAATAAAGAAGAAATAAATTTTCTTTTCATTGAAAAAAATATTTTCCCATTGTGTGTTGGGAAGTTAAAGTAACACTGATTGTATATTACCTTAAACTTTTGTACTTTTATCCCTCTTTTAAGAGTAACACAACTTGAATTTTTAAAGTCAATCACCACTTACAGTTCCTCATCCATCTCCTCATCAAAACTTCCAACTAAAGTGTATGAATAAATGGTGAAAATGTTCCTTCGCATAAGAAAAGAATTCGTTGTAGTTCGTAAGAGTCATCCTTATCCTCATCAATAACCAGTTGCTTATTCCAGAATGGTAAGTTTTCAATCAGTGTTATGAACGTTATATCTCGTACGAAGAATGAACCCTGTGTAAAGTGAAAGAAAGAAAGAAATTAGTGATAAAATATTGAGGAATAAAGGAACATAACACAAACACACGTTAATATTTTCAACAAAAATTAGAATAGGTTTCATAGAATAGTGTCTGGGAGATATTCATGTTATAGGATTTGATAATTAACGAAAAAAGAATAAACATTGATATTATTCTGAAAATTTTCAAAGAATGATGTAGTAAAATGATACCTCTAATTAATTCTGATTCTTCTTTTCATCTCGTATCTGATTCATTCTCGTATCTGAAAATCAAGTTGGAATCCTAAATTGTATAGAAGAAAATGTCTTTCCTAAATTCTTCTACACAGGAACTTCACTTTATGTCCTGTAAGAAAAGTTCTACAAATACGAAATCAACCAAGAAATAATAGAATAACATGCATCTCAGTACGACATATAAACAACTTCCAACACGTCCGTGGGCGAGATCCCCGACTCCCTCTGTCCTCCTGGCCCTGAAAGATTATGATGGAGCTACTCAATCCACAGGTCTTCATCTGTCTTGACCAGTCTTCTCGGAGGCAGAGAGTAGCGTGTTAGCGGGGAACATAGCCCACACGTCCGTGGGCGAGATCCCCGACTTCCTCTGTCCTCCTAGCCCTGAAAGAGAATGACGGAGCTACTCAATCCACAGGTCTTCATCTGTCTTGACCAGTCTTCTCGGAGGCAGAGAGTAGCGTGTTAGCGGGGAACATAGCCCACACGTCCGTGGGCGAGATCCCCGACTTCCTCTGTCCTCCTGGCCCTGAAAGAGAATGACGGAGATACTCACTCAACAGGTCTTCATCTGTCTTGACCAGTCTTCTCGGAGGCAGAGAGTAGCGTGTTAGCGGGGAACATAGCCCACACGTCCGTGGCAAGATCCCCGACTCCCTCTGTCCTCCTGGCCCTTAAAGAGAATGACGGAGATACTCACTCCACAGGTCTTCGTCTGTCTTGATCAGTCTTCTCGGAGGCAGAGAGTAGCGTGTAAGCGGGGAACATAGCCCACAAGTCCGTGGGCGAGATCCCCGACTCCCTCTGTCCTCCTAGCCCTGAAAGATTATGATGGAGCTACTTACTCCACAGGTCTTCATCTGTCTTGACCAGTCTTCTCGGAGGCCGAGAGTAGCGTGTTAGCGGGGAACATAGCATACACGTCCGTGGCGAGATCCCCGACTCCCTCTGTCCTCCTGGCCCTTAAAGAGAATGACAGAGATACTTACTCCACAAGTCTTCGTCTGTATTGATCAGTCTTCTCGGAGGCAGAGAGTAGCGTGTTAGCGGGGAACATAGCCCACACGTCCGTGGCGAGATCCCCGACTCTATCTCTGTCCTCCTGGCCCTGAATGAGAATGACGGAGATACTCACTCCACAGGTCTTCATCTGTCTTGACCAGTCTTCTCGGAGGCAGAGAGTAGCGTGTTATCGGGGAACATAGCCCACACGTCCGTGGGCGAGATCCCCGACTCCCTCTGTCCTCCTGGCCCTGAATGAGAATGACGGAGATACTCACTCCACAGGTCTTCATCTGTCTTTACCAGTCTTCTCGGAGGCAGAGAGTAGCGTGTTATCGGGGAACATAGCCCACACGTCCGTGGGCGAGATCCCCGACTCCCTCTGTCCTCCTCGCCCTTAAAGAGAATGACGGAGATACTCACTCCACAGGTCTTCGTCTGTCTTGATCAGTCTTCTCGGAGGAAGAGAGTAGCGTGTTAGCGGGGAACATAGCCCACACGTCCGTGGCAAGATCCCCGACTCTCTCTGTCCTCCTGGCCCTGAATGAGAATGACGGAGATACTCACTCCACAGGTCTTCATCTGTCTTGACCAGCCTTCTCGGAGGCAGAGAGTAGCGTGTTATCGGGGAACATAGCCCACACGTCCGTGGGCGAGATCCCCGACTCCCTCTGTCCTCCTCGCCCTGAAAGAGAATGACGGAGATACTCCACAGGTCTTCGTCTGTCTTGATCAGTCTTCTCGGAGGCAGAGAGTAGCGTGTTAGCGGGGAACATAGCCCACACGTCCGTGGCGAGATCCCCGACTCTCTCTCTCTCTGTCCTCCTGGCCATGAATGAGAATGACGGAGATACTCACTCCACAGGTCTTCATCTGTCTTGACCAGTCTTCTCGGAGGCAGAGAGTAGCGTGTTATCGGGGGAACATAGCCCACACGTCCGTGGGCGAGATCCCCGACTCCCTCTGTCCTCCTCGCCCTGAAAGAGAATGACGGAGATACTCACTCCACAGGTCTTAATCTGTCTTGACCAGTCTTCTCGGAGGCATAGAGTAGCGTGTTAGCGGGGGACATAGCTTACACGTCCGTGGCGAGATCCCCGACGCCCTCTGTCCTCCTGGCCCTGAAAGAGAATGACGGAGATACTCACTCCACAGGTCTTTATCTGTCTTGACCAGTCTTCTCGGAGTCAGAGAGTAGCGTGTTAGCGGGGAACATAGCCCACACTTCCATGGCGAGATCCCCGATTCCCTCTGTCCTCCTGGCCCTGAAAGAAAATGACAGAGATACTCACTCCACAGGTCTTCATCTGTCTTGATCAGTCTTCTCGGAGGCAGAGTGTAGCGTTAGGGTGTCTCAAAAAAAGCCTTTTTTCGAAAAACCTCGCTCCCCAGGGCTTTTCCCATTCCTTTTGGTCCCAACAGATAGTGTGTGAAGTTTTCGCCCCCTAAGTTAACTCTAGGGTTTGCCTGTAGAGCCCCAAAGTTTGAAAAAAGTGGAAAAAATGACCAATTTTCAGAATTTTTAAAAATTATGTTTAAGATTGTTAAATGCTAATAAAACTGGTTCAAATGCGTCTATATGACTTATTTAGATGGAATATATATATTTATGTGTATTAACTGTACCCTATAGCCCCTATAATTTAAGATTAAAACGTACTTCTTCGGGACGTTGCACACGCCAAAGCTTATAATGCACTACCGGTGGACGAAATGAATTACATCCGAATTTCTTCGAAGGAACTCCCTCAAATGACTCCATTTGGGGCTAAAATGATATTATAAATTATAAAAACCAGTGAAATAACAATTTTTAGCCCTTCCACTGAGCTTTTATTGTAAAAAGTGCTTTTCTTCAAAATTTCTCGTTTCCAGCTGATGAAACCCAAAACTTATACTAAAAAAGGGGTTTGCTGAACGTTTTTAGATACCAAACATTGGAACCTTTATAAGGGTTTCATTTTTTCAAGTAGAATTAAATTTTAAACAACACAGATCGGAAATGACATGAATATTTCCTATACCTGATGTGAAAATCAATTTTCTCTTTTCAAAGTTAGGAAAATAGTTTATTACTTGTGAATCTTGGTTGAAATGTTTAAGAAAGAAGTTTTTAATTAAAACTTTCCCCTAATACGTTAAAAGGAAGTAATTTTCCAAACTTAAAAAAAGAAAATAGATTTTCACGTCTGGTATAGGAAATATCCATTTCATTTCCGATCTGTGCGCTATAAAATTTAATTCTACTTATTAAAAATGAAACCGCTATAAAGATTTCAAAGTTTGGTATCTAAAAAGTACAACAATCCCCTTTTTCAGTATAAATTTTGGGTTTTATCGGCTGGAAACGAGAAATTTTGAAGAAAAACACTATTTACATTAAAAGCTCAGTGGAAGGGTCAAAAACTGTTATTTCACTGGTTTTTATAATTTATAATATCATTTTAGCTCCAAATGGCATCACTTGAGGGAATTCCTTCGAAGAAATTCGGATTTAATTAATTTCGTCCACCGGTAGTGCATTATAAGCTTTGGCTAGTACAACGTCCCTAAGTAGTAAGTTTTAATCTTAAATTATAAGGGCTATAGGGTACAGTTAATACACATAAATAAATATATTCCACCAAAATAAGTCATAAATGACACATTTGAACCGGTTTTATCGCAGTATCAATCTTATAATATAATTTTTAAAAATTCTGAAAATTGGTCATTTTTTCCACTTTTTTCAAACTTTGGGGCTCTACAGGCAAACCCTAGAGTTAACTTAGGGGGCTGAAACTTCACACACAATCTTGGGACCAAATGGAATGGGAAAAGCCCTGGGGACCGAGGTTTTTCAGAAAAAAGTTTTTTTTGAGACACCCTAGTGTAGCGTGTTATCGGGAAACATAGCCCACACGTCCGTGGGCGAGATCCCCGACTCCCTCTGTCCTCCTGGCCCTGAAAGAGTATGACGGAGATACTTACTCCACAGGTCTTCATCTGTCTTGATCAGTCTTCTCGTAGGCAGAGAGTAGCGTGTTAGCGGGGAACATAGCCCACACGTCCGTGGGCGAGATCCCCGACTACCTCTGTCCTCCTGGCCCTGAAAGAGTATGACGGAGATACTTACTCCACAGGTCTTCATCTGTCTTGATCAGTCTTCTCGGAGGCAGAGAGTAGCGTGTTAGCGGGGAACATATAGCCCACACGTCCGTGGGCGAGATCCCCGACTCCCTCTGTCCTCCTGGCCCTGAAAGAGTATGACGGAGATACTTACTCCACAGGTCTTCATCTGTCTTGACCAGTCTTCTCGTCGGCAGAGAGTAGCGTGTTAGCGGGGAACTTAGCCCACAAGTCCGTGGGCGAGATCCCCGACTCCCTCTGTCCTCCTGGCCCTGAAAGAGTATGACGGAGATACTTACTCCACAGGTCTTCATCTGTCTTGACCAGTCTTCTCGTAGGCAGAGAGTAGCGTGTTAGCGGGGAACTTAGCCCACACGTCCGTGGGCGAGATCCCCGACTCCCTCTGTCCTCCTGGCCCTGAAAGAGTATGACGGAGATACTTACTCCACAGGTCTTCATCTGTCTTGATCAGTCTTCTCGGAGGCAGAGTGTAGCGTGTTATCGGGAAACATAGCCCACACGTCCGTGGGCGAGATCCCCGACTCCCTCTGTCCTCCTGGCCCTGAAAGAGTATGACGGAGATACTTACTCCACAGGTCTTCATCTGTCTTGACCAGTCTTCTCGTAGGCAGAGAGTAGCGTGTTAGCGGGGAACTTAGCCCACACGTCCGTGGGCGAGATCCCCGACTCCCTCTGTCCTCCTGGCCCTGAAAGAGTATGACGGAGATACTTACTCCACAGGTCTTCATCTGTCTTGACCAGTCTTCTCGTAGGCAGAGAGTAGCGTGTTAGCGGGGAACTTAGCCCACACGTCCGTGGGCGAGATCCCCGACTCCCTCTGTCCTCCTGGCCCTGAAAGAGTATGACGGAGATACTTACTCCACAGGTCTTCATCTGTCTTGATCAGTCTTCTCGGAGGCAGAGTGTAGCGTGTTATCGGGAAACATAGCCCACACGTCCGTGGGCGAGATCCCCGACTCCCTCTGTCCTCCTGGCCCTGAAAGAGTATGACGGAGATACTTACTCCACAGGTCTTCATCTGTCTTGACCAGTCTTCTCGTAGGCAGAGAGTAGCGTGTTAGCGGGGAACTTAGCCCACACGTCCGTGGGCGAGATCCCCGACTCCCTCTGTCCTCCTGGCCCTGAAAGAGTATGATGGAGATACTTACTCCACAGGTCTTCATCTGTCTTGACCAGTCTTCTCGTAGGCAGAGAGTAGCGTGTTAGCGGGGAACTTAGCCCACACGTCCGTGGGCGAGATCCCCGACTCCCTCCGTCCTCCTGGCCCTGAAAGAGAGACAAGACATACTCCACACGGGTGTTCATTAGTCTAGTCTTGTTTTATCTCTTTCAAGTTTCTGGTTATTATTTGTTATATTTGTTTAGAACTATTATTTGAATATATTTAAAGTATATTATTATTAATCTTTAAGCAGTGATTTAAGGAATAGACCCATATAAGGACCATATATTATATTTTACATTGCTATACTTAACAATTTTATATGAAAAAGAAGCAGTTACATATTTATGTTATCAAATTTATATTTCTAAGTGTTTTATTAGCAGTTAGTTCATTAGACTAAGAAAATAAATTGCAGGAAAATGCAAATGCTGATTGGGAAAACAATGAATTTAGCTGATATCAATTAGCCTGTTTTATCATGCTAATTTTTATTCAAAAGGCGAAATTGATGGATTAATTTATAACGACACAATTACTTGAAATAGATTCTTTACCTACATTGTATATGTATATTGGTTTCACTAAATATCGCCAATCTCTTTTGGACACTATAAAATATAAATATTGCTAAATAATTTCAAACTCATTGATTAAAATGTTTAATTAGATCTATAACTGTTCAGTTTATCATTAAAATTAGAAAATTCTTTTTACATTTGAGTATTGAGCGTTCGAAAAGGATTGGCGATATTTAGCGGGAAATATTACGGAATTGAACCGTTTCTTGTATCATAATGTCATCCTTCCACGTACTTGATGTATTTTGTCCAAAAATGGTGAATTAAGTTCAAGGGAAATTAGTTTCAAGGGACTTCTTTTCTAGCTGCATCACTTTTGAAATCAAAATCAGTACTGACAAAAACCTTTGTTGAAAGGCCAAGAGATTAATTACTAACATGCATTGTTGTCAAAGGAATTCAATTAATGCATTGCAACAATGTTTTTAATTTGCATTGTTGAAAATAGCAAATTTTTTAAGCACTGGTCGCCATTTTGAAAAAAAAATGAAATAAGGAATAAATCCATTTTTATAGCAATGATCCTTTTAATAATTTCTCTTTAAAATAGCTTTCAGATAGTAATAGTAGTTCTAAATTTTTGATTAAATAAATAGAACTTTTTCAAAAGTTTTAAAGATTATGAGGCAGTTGAGGCTATGATATAGTAGTATGTAATAAAATGGCTAATATTCTGAATTTGGATTCAGGAAACTGGTTAAATCTTTGCATTTAATGGATTTCATGTATTTGTGTTATAATGACGTACCGTTACAACCACGTATTAATGAGATTTGATTAAGATAATGAATTTAAGGATTATTTAATTATGAAATTTAAAGACAATTTCTGAAAATAAAATTATTAGAGTACTATTTGAAATGCTTGGGTATTATTGATTATTTAAAACCGTTAAAATTAATGTTTTGAATTAGAGCTAACTGGAAACTATTCCATTTACCAAAAATCCTTTTCTATGGTAAGTATTAGAAATTAAGTTAAAATGGTTTAAATGGAGAGAGACGACCCCGAAATGGACACTTGTTAAGAATATGAATTAAAGACATCAAGATGGAGAAATTCATAAAATTAAATAGATTTCTTCAAAAATAAGTAAAAAGTTCAAAGTGTTGAAAAAATATAAAGTTTTTTTCAAAGGCCGATGAATATTCCTCTTCGATATTATCATTCCGATCTTACATTCATAGCAGATAAACAGCCCATATATGGGCATTCCATAGAGGCCATACCGGCCGACCCCAGAAACCCCAAATATTTCTTCCTACCACAACAAATCTGGAAATAAACCTAGTTTTATGGTAAATAAATTTTTAAAATTTCTGGGATTTTTCGGGAATTTGAGATATAATAAGGAATCGAGAAAGCAAGCTTGTGGCGTTTTGTTTCTTAACATAAACCAGTGTTTCCCAACCTTTTTCAGTCCGCGCTCCACCAAAGCCTTTTTTAAATTTTTTATGCCACTCACGTTAGATTACACAAAAATTTTTGCACTCAAAAGATAAAATATTCAATTTAAAAACTTCATTTGTTAATTAAAAAAATATGACAATCAAACATGTTTAGAAATCTAAGGAGTTAATTTTCAAGACACAAATAAATGTGGAGAACTAAATTTGAAATACAAAATAATTTCAATGAAATAATTTTTTTATATAATTTTAGATTTAGCAATCAATAAGATATAGATTTACTAAAACAATGTTAGCAAGATATACTTGCAGAGAAGACGTAACCAGACTTTCTAGTTTCGAGGGAGGTTGGCTCAAAATTTTTGAGGTACTTCCTTACGTGTACTGTTATAAGTTATGCGTTAATATTTTTAATTACCTAACAAGTAAAATTGGGGGTCTGGTGGTCCTTTTTACATAGTGTTTATGTTTATTTTTATATGATCATTTAGATTACACGCAAAGAGACCTGCTCTAAGCGGCTGAATTTTCGAGGAAAAACAGTATATAGTAAATAAACAACTAAGTTATGTATGAGGGGGTTTGGGGGTCCTCCCTCCTCCCCCAGAAAACTTTTGGAATTTTTCCCATCTAGAGGGGCAATTTGGTTGAAAATTTTCAATTTGCCCCCCTAGAAAGTCAGATTGCCCCCTGTGGGTCGTGCGCCCCACGTTGGGAAACACTGACTTAAATATATTTATAAGAATAAATTTTTATTATTCTTTCAATATTGTAGATATATGCTTTCTTATTAAATTTTTTGACTCGGATTAGCTTGAGAAAGCAAGCTTTTTTTTCTGTTTTTTTTTTGTTTCTCAACATGAACTTATGTTTTAGAATGAATTTATATTATTCTTTTAATAATTGTAGATTTCTCTTGTATAGATTGGGATATATAATAGACACTGTGTGCTGTCGCCAAAAAGCCTGCCTGGCGAGCGAGATTTGCACCGGTATAATGGAAAAGTATCGTTAAGCCTGATGGCTGCGTTTGCCACTAGGCCGTCCATCAGAAGCCACTTGCCAACCTAGAGGACCGTTCCATTTTTTTCGCGGGTGGGGAAGGATAGAATGAGGAACTTAGCGTTTTTTCGGGAGCACATGTTTGTGCGTTCATTGAAAAATGCATTCAGAGTTGCTTGATTTAAATCACTTTGATTTAAATTGTGATTTTAATAATGAATAAAATCATTAATTTAAATCAAAATTATTAAACAAATAAAATAATCCAAAAGTATAGAACAGTAAATACATTATAAGATGGCAGATGCACTATTTTTTATGGTAGATTTTCTTGATATATTTGAATTAAGTATTTGAATTTTTAAAAAATTGTAAATGGAAGTAATATGAACTTTTCATTTTAAAATGAAATAAAATATCAAATCAAAAATTGTTATACAACTTAAAAATTAAAATTATTTAGATTTTGTATAACAATGTAATAACTCTTTGATAAATAATCTTTTAGGGGCAACTCTGATCTTATAATGTATTTACTGTTCTATACTTTTGGAAATAAATTTAATACACGTTAATGTTATTTTTTCTTAAGTTATATAATTTAAAAACAATAGATAAAAAAAAAGCAGTTTTTTAATTATAAATTTTACATACAACAACCAATTTTACATACAGCATACCTCTTTACTCTGTGCAGCATACAACTAACTAATGAATTTCCATGAATTTTATTTGTTTAATAATTTTGATTTTAATTAATAATTTTATTCATTATTAAAATCACAATTTAAATCAAGCAACTCTGAATGCATTTTTCAATGAACGCACAAACATGTGCTCCCGAAAAAACGCTAAGTTCCTCATTCTATCCTTCCCCACCCGCGAAAAAAATGGAACGGTCCTCTAGGTTGGCAAGTGGCTTCTGATGGACGGCCTAGTTCGTTTGCCTGGTTTGCCCCCCCCCCTGTATGTCAAAGTAAAAAACTGCTTGAATTTTGCATCTCCACCGACAGGTGACAGATAGCGCTTTGCATACGAGAAAACAAGGATGTTCGGAAATTCGTGAATTCAAAGCAGGAACTGTAGAAAACCCTTACACAACATTATTAAAAAGCTGGATTTGTCTCTTTCTTGCAAGATTGGGATTCTGCAATGGAATAATATTAATATATTTATTAATAGTGCATCCCAAAAAACTTTCCCAGACCTAAAAGGTTGTTTGGATATGGTATTGTTTTGTTTATGAGAACAGACACTTTTTAAACACGACGTCATTCTATTCCGTTTTTTTAACATTCCACGATAAGCGCTCGCTTTACGTAATAAAAGCACTGAATAAAAGTAACATAAACATTCTCATAATCACGGGGTTCATCAAATCCAAGATTAAATAAATAAGTAAAATAACCCACAAGCTGATGCAAGATGGCATCATGTGATTTTTTAATAGACTAAATTCCTGCGAATAAGTTCTATGACTGACTCTATATTTGGCTACTACTCGCTTAAAACTAAGCTTGAATTGAATGCAAATCTTGCACTTTGTTTGGCGTAAAGGGAGAATATCAACAAAAATACAGCAACCCTACACTGTCACTGTCCTTCCTTTTCCTTGCAAAGAGAAATATTCTCACGTGACTTGAATGAACAAAATCTCATTGTTTGTTGTTGAATGGAAGAATTAAGTCAATCTCTGGTCTAGAGCTGAAGAAAGCTTCGCGTCCTCCTGGATTTTTCAGATTGTGAAGTGATCCTGATTTAGATTTAACACTAAAGTTTGTAAATTTTAAGGCAAGTATATAGCTATTGTTAATTTGAAAAAAAACTTTTAATCTCTAACTTGATGGTATTGTGTAGAATTTTAGGTTTGAGTGATTAGCTTACTTCTCCTAGATAACAGCTTCTGTTAACTATTCTAAGTTATTCCTTGTGATTATCCTTTCAAAAATTGTCAAGATTATAATCATTTGTTTTTAAACGAAACAATAATATTTTGATTAACTTATTTCTAGATAATTCATGGTATTGATGTTCTGAAACTGATCCAATCTTATCATGGTTAGATTAGGGCTAGAACAACTGCCCTCACTACATGATAAGCTTGACCATGTTTTCAATTAATTAAAATATCCTTCTTAGTATTTTAAATTGCGTTCGCTTTTCTGTATTAATATATTTGTCTCATTATATCATCTCTTAAATTTTTCAGCCATGCTTTTTTGTGTACTAACTATTTTGTTAATAACTAGTTAGTTAATAACTGTAGTTAGAAAGTAATTATTTATATTCCTTAAATAGAAATTTTCATATTTATTTTAAAATATATTTCTGCTTTTATAGTGCAGCAATGTTAGTTTATCTTTTTGATTTCCTGAAGTTAGGGTTAAAATGACTAGGCTTACCATACGTCCGGGATTACCCCGGACAGTCCGGGGTTTTTAGAGCTGTCCGGAGAAATGTCCTGGGTCGCTAAATGTCCGGGGTTTCATACATTTGCGATTTGCCAGACTTTTTATGAAAAAATCATGACCAAACTATTTAAAATTGCTTTTTTACGTTTTCTAACGTCTTTATTACTTCAGAAAACTTACTTTCAGTGAATTTTGTGATAAAAATTAAGTCAATCAAACAATTTTTGAAAAAGTAGTGTTTAATGAAAAAATAAAATTTGATATTTTTGTTTAATATTTATTAGTTTGAATAGTTTTTTCTTAGTTTTTATTCTTTGGTAATTTGATATTGCACTTATAAAGAAATTTTAAAAATATGTCCTGGGTTGGCCCCGAGAAAATATGGTAAGCCTACCCAGAACCCCCTTATGGTAGTTGGAGCTCACTACCTTTTCCGTATTAAAATTAACAATAAAATTCAATTGGATTTTGAAAATTCTTAGCCCCCCCAAAGCCAAATCCTGGATCGGCTACTGGGTAGGCTTACCATACGTCCGGGGTTTTTAGAGCTGTCCGGGGAAATGTCCTGGGTCGAAAAATGTCCGGGGTTTCATAAATTTTTCCCAGTCATTTTTAGGTAAAAGTCCCAATTAAGCTGTTTAAAATTGCGCTTTTTTACATTTTCTAACATCTGTTATACTTCAGAAAACTTACTTTCTGTTAATTTTGTGATAAAAATTCAGTCAAACAATTTTTGAAAAAGTAATGTTAAAGGAAAATATAAAATCCGATATTTCTGTTTAAGGGTTATTAGTTTGAATA
Source organism: Tetragnatha versicolor (assembly GCA_024610705.1). Lineage (NCBI taxonomy): Eukaryota > Metazoa > Arthropoda > Arachnida > Araneae > Tetragnathidae > Tetragnatha > Tetragnatha versicolor. The sequence continues at coordinate 18,711,209 of JANDEH010000007.1, read as the reverse complement.
GTATTTTTCTTAGTTTTTAATCTTTGGTAGTTTTATATAGCACTTATTAAGAAATTTCAAAACTATGTCCTGGGTTGGACCCGAGAAAATATGGTAAGCCTAAAAATGACTGACCTCATGTAGTTTATAACTTAACAAAACTCTTGGCAAAAGTCCAAACATCAAAAAGTGGTTTGAAATGTGTTTTTCAAATGGAATCATATTATTTTAGAATGGAATTTGCCACTTATTACCTTTTTATTCTCTTATTAAAACCCTTCATTTTCACAAAATTACATTTGATTTTTTTAAAAATTCCATTCATACTTTTCACAAAAATCATAAAACAGGACCCTGACAGCAAAACCTGGATTAACCTGGTGTTTATTATTGTGTCTAATAGCATATATATTTGGCAGGCTAATAATCATCAATTTTATTTTTAGGATGAAGGTTGTTTTACTCTGTGTTAGTTTGTTGTACCTGCTGCATGTTTCTACAGCATTTGTTTCAGAATTGGAACTAATAAAAGAAGAATGGTTAGCATTCAAAGCTCAATTCAGTGAGTAACATTTTCTATGCTACACCGCACATATTAACAGGGTTCATACGCTCCTTGAAAACTCCTTAAATACTCCTTGAAAATGATTTTCATTTTCAAGCTCTATGGAAACTCCTTGAATTTAGGCTGTACTCCTTAAAAACTCCTTGATTTTCATCATGAAATTTTTTTAATAAATTTATCTTGTCTGTGTAAAAATAGATTCAATCCACATTATTTTCTAGAAAAATAATGGGTTACCGTGGAAAAATCTCGACTTTTCGTGAAAGTTAGGGTGATTTTAAAACCTGATCCAGGAATGCAATTGGCAAAGCATACGTTTTAAGCTGTGTAAAAAATTTTCTCTCAAATACTTTTTGAAATTTTTAAAAACACTCCTTGAATACTCCTTGATTTTGATTAGTGAAAAATTGTATGAACCCTGATTAACTTTTGAACTAAGAACTTATGTACTGCTTGAGGTAGTAAGTACTTTCCATGACTGTAAACTACTTAGTACCCTCTTTCTCAACTGCATTTTGGCTAGACATTTACCACTAAGAAATTGTAAGATTGTAGAATTCTTTGGTTTTATGAACTGATTGAAGATGAAAATCTGAAATCAACCACATGTTGTGTACAAGTACAAATGTACCTGTGCTCAATGTGAATGAGTTATTCTCTGTTAATGAAATATATGCAGGGTAGTTCAGAACTCTAAAAAATTATTGGGTGGTTAAAGAAGAGGACCTTAAAAAGCATATTTCAAATGGGAGGAAAGAGAGAGGCACTGTTTAATGTGCTAGGTTGTAACAGTGGAAGAATAAAATTTCGGAGGGGGATGTTGATATTTTGGGGGGATATATCCCCAAATCCACCTCTCTGGGGGATCCAATTCCTCCCCTCTGGGCTACTCCCCTGGGTTGTAATGTAGTACAAGATCATTACAAAAAGCTATTTTCCCAATATCCTTTTAAATGAATTAACCATAATTGCCGGCTACTTTCACCAAAAATTTGATCCAAATTGAAACACTTGTTAACCCTTTATCTACTGACAGTACTTAAAAGTCTCACCAACTTTAAAATTACATAGAATAACCATCCTTACAAGACAAGAAAACAGATGATAATTTGCAGGAACACCCTTTCAGTTTTCCTCTTCCAGGATAAAAAGCAGCAAAGGTTCTATGATGAGTATTTCAGCGGGAAATGCGAATAGATTTAACTGAAGCTGTACTTTCAGCTGCCGTTTCGATCAGATTCCCGTGATTGTCATTTTTGTTCCTGCATAAAAGTAGTTAAAGCCAAAAGTAAAGTGTATTATTTTTTAAGACATAACTGCAATAAAAAACTGTGTTTTTTTTATGGTGAGAATAGTTTAGCACTCTGTGTACTGACAGTACTCAAGTATCAATTTAATTAATTGTCTTAAGTGAATTAAATTTTCCTATGATGATAATTTTATTTAGGAATATCCCTTAATTTTCAATTTAGTGACTCAAAAAAAAAATATTTGCACAAAAAAATTTCAGAAAATCATAATGCAGTAGATAAAGGAAAAGGGTTTTAAACCGTGGGATGAGAGGTTCCCAAAAGTTCCAGGGAAATATCCATTCAATTCATGTTTAACCATTCAATTCATTCATACTACTGTACCTTCTGCAATGAATTTTTTAATTATCTTTTGTTTATTAAACAGGTTTTAGGAAAATCGCTTTTTAAATTGCCCTAATTCTACACGGTTAGGTCCTAGCATTTTAACAATGAATCTCCTCCTAGGGCAGGGGTCGGCAACCTTTTGAAACGGAAGAGCCAAAAGTTACAATTTACAAAATTTCCCAGTTTTTAAAGAGCCACTAAATTGTGGAGGTACCTTTCGAAGTACCTCCTTTCGGGTTCGGGTACGTTTTTACATCAAGTTTTAGATCACTTACATACATACACATTGTAAATTAATTTTTGTGAGTTAATTTCAAAATTTTGTAAACAAAGTAAATTCCGAGAAAAATTAGAGAATCTGGGGGTCTTCCCCCAGAAACTTTTTTGGAAATTTATCCTTCAAAAGAGCGTTGTAGCTCATTTTTAGGGCTTTTTGGATTGCACCCAAAGAGCACTTTTCATTTTTTAAGTGGCAGAATTTTCAATGAAAAATAATATAGTTATAATAAACAGCAAACTTTAGTGTGAGGGTGGGGTCCCACTTCAAAAAATATTTGGAAATTAGCCCCTTAAAGTAGTTTTTTTATAACTTCTATTATGACCAAATGAGGATCACTCCTTATAAGTCACAGAATTTTCAAGGGAAAACAGCACATATTCCAAAATTTTGAGGAGTGTTTGGGAGTTCTCCCCCAAAATTGTTTGTAATTTTTACCCTTAAAAGTAGAGTTTTGCTCATCTTAAGAACTTTGGGTTGTTACACCGCTCCTTATGAGTATCATTGATTTGATTAAGTACTTAAAAATATATTACTGATTTTTTAAGGGTTTTGATGATAAATTGTTCATTTTTTCGTATGGAACTGGAGAGCCGCAACTTTACATTGAAAGAGCCGCATGCGGCTCGCGAGCCGCAGGTTGCCGACCCCTGTCCTAGGGTGTTGCAAAAATTTTTTTTTTCGAATATCCCAGATGCCCCCCTCTCAAGTTGTTACAAATACTAAAACATCATAGCCTGCAAATTTTCAGGCCTCTAGGACGATTTTTGACCCCCGCGCCCTTCAAAAGTATGTTTTCCATGTTTAAGTATATAGGGAAAATATTGAAAATATCGTCATTTTTGGCTCTTTTCGATTTTATGAGCCTGAATGCAGACAATATCGAATTAAAACCTATACATCATCTTTGGGATACCATTATCTCAAGATCCTATCGGAAAAAACATTCAATGACACCTACTGGGGGAAGTTCCACGGGGGTTTAAAGCGCGCTTTCACCGAAAAAAGAGGATGCTCGCCGGCACTTACGGCGGGAGCTGGATGAAGGCCTCACATTCCCAAAGCTGAGATGCAAGGCTATCAGATGATGCCAGCTGAAGTAAAATAGGAAGTTGTTACAGCTGAAGTAAAACCCCTATGTGAGGCCTTCATCCAGCTACCGTTGCAAGCACCGGCGAGCATCCTCTTTTTTCGGTGGAAGCGTGTTTTAAACCCCCGTGGAACTTCCCCCCAGTAGGTGCCATTGAATGTTTTTCCGATAGGATCTTGGACAATGATATCCCAAAGTTGATGTATAGGTTTTAATTCGATATTGACTGCATTCAGGCTCATAAAATCGAAAAGAGCCGAAAATGACGATATTTTCAATATTTTCCCTATACTTTAACATGGGAAACATACTTTTGAAGGGCGCGGGGGTCAAAAATCATCCTAGAGACCTGAAAATTTGCAAGTATTAATGTTTTAGTATTTATAACAACTTGAGAGGGGGCATCTGGGAAATTCGAAGAAAAAATTTTTCCTATAGACTTTTGCAACACCCTAATCTCCTCCCTCCTATTCAAACTACGCTTGTCTAGGTTCCCTGAAACCATATTCATTTTTTATAGAGTTCTGAATCTGAAATACCCTATAGTTTAGTTTGAGACTTAAAAGTTGTCGATTTGATATTTGTCAAGTGAGGTTAACTCCTTTACTACCATTAGATTGTTAAATTATTCTATTTTGTTGAGATGTTAGAATCATGCTCAGTTGTGTCCCTTCTGATCTGAGATAGGGTTTTGACATTAGTTTATTAATAAATAAGTGCTTTTCAGTGTAGCCTAGTGGAGTTCAGTCAGAAGCAAGTTTTAGGAAAATCATCCTGATTATTTTTCCACATTTGCTATCGATTGACACAACACAATGAATGTATAAACATCTTGTTAAAATTTTCACTTGTAAAAATAATTTTCTTTCCGCATTTTGAAGATAAAGTCTATGAAGAGGTAAATGACATCAGTAAGAAGATAAACTTGAAGACTAAACAAAGTTTAGCTAAAACCAGCATGTTGTTTTCAGGTGGTAAAAATGGGTTCTAGCTGAACATTTTCTTTTATTATTTGCATGCATCATTCTAAATTTGTTACTTTTTCCTGTCACCTTAATTTATTTTCATTCTCACCAATTAAATTAAAGTTGAACGTTCTGATCCTTGATTTTAGAAATTATAAAGTTTAATTCAATGTTGGGGTCGTTGAATGAAAGTATCATTCTCGCAACCTCTTACATTCTCATCATTATTATTACAGGCTGATATTTCCTCTTGGCTACCTTCTTACTATTTGATAGCATCAATGTTATATTTTCTGTTCGTATTATAAACATTTGCATTTATTTATTTAAAGGTAAAGTCTATGAAGATGTTGAGGATGCATTTAGAATGAAAATATATATGGAGAAAAAACACAAAATTGCCAAGCACAATCAATTGTATGCTGCTGGTGTAAAATCCTTTAAACTGGGAATGAACGAATTTGGAGACATGGTGCGTACTATTTGATCTAATCAAATTTGCCCAATATATTATGCCCTTTTTGGAAACCATACCAATTGCTCAAGAGGGATTATAATTTTTAAATATCTGCGAAAAAAGGTCCTTGAAAAATTTTGTTGAGGTCCTTAAAAAGTCCTTGATTTTCAATGCTTTCAAAGAGTGGGAACCCTGTGCACCGGATGTACTAAAATTTTCAAAAATTAGCATTTAAAGGGCATAATTAAGATTGTCATGCAGTCCATTTTAAAGCAATGCAATTTTGATCAGTTTTAAAGTAATAAAATTAATTTGATTTTTATATTTTACTGTTGTCTGTTACTTGTTCATGAGTAAATTCTGAACTCTGAAAAAATCTCTACAAATGATGAATTTTATTAACTTTGTAGATGAACCATGAGTTTGTGAGCAGCATGAATGGATTCAAGCGTAACTACAATGAATCTAAAGCTTCTGGTGGCTCACTTTTTCTTACCCCAGAAAATATTGTAATTCCCAAATCTGTTGACTGGCGTGAAAAAGGTTATGTAACTGATGTAAAAAACCAAGGACAATGTGGTTCTTGCTGGGCATTTAGTTCTGTAAGTATTACTTATTGATTTGATTCATAGTTTTCAAAAACCTTTTAGTAGTGTTTTAGTTTTACTTTTTATATTTATTATATAATCACTCCTACATACTTGTTATCTCCTATTAAATAATCTCTTCTCAAATAATATCTAAGGAAGATCTCTTAAAACCATGACATCCACCTCCAGTGGATCCCATCACAGGTTAAGATTCATGGTAATAAGGTTGTGGATAGATTAGCCAAAGAGGGTAGTGATGTTGTATGAGTTACTGGTCACTGGATCTTCACTTACTCATCAAAAAACTGAAATTCTCGTGCTTTCCAGATCTCCGAGTTCCAATTTTTGTAGATATTAGCTGATATTTGACTTAGATTTTAAATTTAAAAAAGAGAAAAAAACCAAAGGGTTTTCCAGGAAGAACCCCTAAGCTTCTCACAACCCATTTGTGGTAAACAACTTTAGTGGGTGAAGTTTTTATGATTTTGAAAATAAAATAATTGTTGGAATTGTAAAATTTATAACCAGGTTGACCACTTTATCTGGAAAACTGAAAAATCAAATAGTTTTATTCAATTCTATCAAAAAGAGAGGTGGGGAGAATTGTACAAAATTAGAAAATTGTGATTTAGAAAGACAAACTGATGAAATTAAATTTCAAATTGAAGAATTATAGGTATGAACAGAAAAAAATCTTCTAATATTTGTCTGATATTTTAGTGTTTTTTCAACACTTGAATCAGGCTTGCTAGTTTCCTTAATAGATAAGGATATCAGACTAAGGAATTGGCTTTCTTTCACAATTTGTTTACAAAAGGATTTAACTGTGACAAATCAAAAATTATCACTTACAATCATGCTCTTGTTTTGTTTGTTCACATCAATGTTCTTGACTAAAATATATCAGTTATGTAGGAAAGTTTCACAGCATTTTGCTAAAACCTTTTTTGCTAATGGAGTTCTTTTTTCTAGCTTATAAATGCAATTTAAATGTTTATTTAAGTGCAATGCTGATACTTAACCTTTACCGTCAAACCTGTATCATCTATCTATATCGTTTAAAATGTACTTATTAAGCATTCCCTTTTTTCCAGACTGGCGCACTTGAAGGCCAACATTTCCGTAAAACTGGAAAGCTTGTGTCTCTCAGTGAGCAGAATCTTGTTGACTGTTCAGGAAAATATGGGAATGAAGGATGCAATGGAGGTCTGATGGATCAGGCTTTTGAGTACATTAAGGAAAACCATGGAATTGACACAGAAAAGAAATACCCTTATCTAGGAAAGGTAACTTAAATCTTTATAGGGTTTAATTTTGCAAGAATACTCAATTGTCAATCGTTATTTCAAAAATGCAGAAATATTTGGTCTGGGATAATTCTTTACTGATCTACTGGGTGTCAGACATGCTGTAAACCATTCCTTAATTTTAGGCATTTAAAAACTGGTAAGTGGATGAGCACCCAAGGGGTACATGTTGAGTAATCAAGTGTGACAAGTTTACTATGCATGGCAGATAAAATAATAAATGCTTAAAAGTGCTGCCCATATGAAGTTTTAAGAGGGTGCCTATATAACTTTTGAGGATTTCAAAAAGTTAATATGTTAGGCTTATAAAATAGCTTCTGAACTAAAAAGGTATTAAGTAAATACTGTATTTCTCTATCTTATTTTCGACCACTAAAATAAAGCTGCTCTAAAAGTTCAGTTTTGCTGCTCCAAAATGGTATTTTTCCTGCTCCGAAATTTAATTTTGCTGTTCCAAAATAGTATTTTTCCTGCTCTAAAACTTGGTTTTACTGCTCCAAAATGGTATTTTTCCCTGCTCCAAAGGTGCTCCAAAACCCCTTTTAGGCACTAGCATCCCTGTGCATTTGAATTTTTCTTCTTGTCTTTACCCGGGCTTTTCAAAATATTTCTTATTCAGAAAAATGCCTTTTGAACCCCACAAGCAAAGAAGACCAACCTGGTTGCTGACCTCGTAACTTGTTACCAGTATCAACCCATTTCATGTACAGAAGTTATGCATTGTATCTTGTACCCTGTGGCTGCTAACCCTTTGAATTTAAATTTCTTTAACTTTCAGTAGTTAATTACTGGTAGTAAATTCTTATGTTATTTATACTAAACAAAATAGTATGATTATGTAATAGTTATTTATTTCTTTGTATGCAGCAAGGTCGAAAATGCCACTACTCTACTAAGAACAGGGGTGCAACTGACTCAGGATATATGGATGTTCAGTCAGGCTCTGAAACAAAACTCATGGAAGCTGTAGCATCTCATGGTCCTGTCTCAGTAGCTATTGATGCCAGTCATGAAACTTTCCAAATGTATCGTGAAGGTAACCTGCGAAATTTTAACTTTTCTTTTTTTCAGTACCGTTCTTTAAAAACAATCTAAATTAGTTTTAACTCTTGGTTAAAAATATTTCTTCCTGAAATCAGTAGAAGACATTTGAGTACTACTGTCTTTTGTATTTTTATTATCCTTCTGTTAATTTGGATTTTCTGCAATGACAGAATTAAGTCCAAAAAAGTCATGATATAACCAAGAGACTCCAAGTACTATGGATTCTCTGTAGTTTCTACGGCTGTTGCTATTGTACTCCGGATTACAGAGATCACCGGGAAAAACTACAGAAACCTTCCTGCAAGAAAAAAAATGCAGATTTATGTGGCTTTGGATAAAAAAGCATGCATATCGAGGCTTATGATTGGGTCTGTTTGAAATCCTGTATAATTAAAAGCTTTTTCATAATCTGCCCCCATTCTCGAAAGTTGTATCTCTCTATTCTAAAAAAAAGTTTTTGGTGAACGGTTTCCAGAGAAAGGCTTTTTAATTACTGATCCGTATAACACATATTTGGTATCAAACTGTCCGGATTCTTTTGAGGATGTGCAAAGTGCCTTTAGAATTTCTAAAAAAAATCTCAATTTTAAAATATTTCCATTATTTTAGATTTCGGATAAGGTCGCAGTTACAAAGCAAGAAACTATGAATTTTAAAACAATTGAAAACATATTTCACTGGTTTTTTAATATTCAAATAGATTAAATAATCATCTTTCTATTTATAACACGAATTTAAAAAATATATTTTGGGTTGTTTTTAACAATATTTATATTTTTGTTGTTCAAACGGTTTTCATTATTATTTAAACTTATATATAATTAATGTATTTTTTATTTTTTAAATAACAAATTAATATTTTTATATTTATCTTTGTAGTTGTGGCAACCTAATCATTACTATATTTACAATAAAACATACACTCGCTTTCGGAAATTTTGAATTTTGCATTTATTTTTTATATCCTTTTGCAAGTATGTTTTTTAAGGTAGTAAAATGTAACTCTTTATTTCATAATGACAAAACGCAAACAACTAAATTACACGGGTGAATGTTTTAGATATAAGGATGAAAATGTTGGAAGTCTTGACATTCGGTATCGTTGCTATGAAAATGACACAATTTCGAAGTTTGTTTCTCATGAAGATAAAATTCTAAATTTTCGCGATGTTTAAGATAAATACTACATTTTTAACAGTCAATCATTACAAATTTTAAGAAAGTTAAATTTATTCCTGAGATATTTCAATGCTTCCCTTAATGTATCTGTGAAAAAACATTACCTTAGGGAAATGGGTAAAAGAATGTTTACATTGCTTTGTTGTTAATTTTCTTGGGGTTCAATTCCGTTATAGTTCCCGCTAAATATCGCCAATCTCTTTCGAACGCTCAATATTCAAATGTAAACCAATTTTTCTAATTTTTAATGATAAACTGAATAGTTATAGATCTAATTAAACACTTTAATCTATGAATTTGAAACAATTTAGCAATATTTATACTTTATAGTGTCCAAAAGAGATTAGTGATATTTAGCGGGAACTATAACGGAATTCAACCCCAAGAAAATTAACAACAGAGCAATGTAAACATTTTTTTACCCATTTCCCTAAGGTAATGTGTTTTTCACAGATACATTAAGGGAAGCACTGAAACATTAAGGGAAGGTTCATATTTAGCGGGAACTATATATGAACCTTTCTTGGAATTATAAAGCGATCCGCCAATTCATGTTACCATAAAGGAAATGATAAAATTCCACCACTGAATAAATTTTCGCCATTTTTGAAAGAATACCACGGAGAAGTACTACCCCTGTGTCACGGACGTAGCTATAGCTTTTACAAGGGGGGGGTCAAGAAAAAGCAAACACATTACATAAACTTATTTTAAAATCCTTTTGACACTCAAGCAAAGCTGCTAACTTTCATTATCATAATAAAGGTTTGTAAAATATTTATATATGATAAAGAAAACAAAGCTAAAACAGTATAAATAAAATAATTGCTTTAAAGCACTAAATTTAGACTTTTACGCCTAGATGCTAACTTATTTATAATTTCTTCTGAATCCAATTGCACGGCCAAGTCCCGATGTACACTCATCAGAGCAAGTCCAGTTAATCTGTCATCTCCCATTTTATTTCTAATATAGGTTTTTAATATTTTTAACCTCTTTAGAATAGAGAAACTTTGTTCAGAGGTCGCAGTAGACACAGGGAGTGTAGCTAATTATAAGAAGCTTTTTGGTTAAAGGGAAAAACTATTCATCGCAGTTGATCAACAGCTTCTAAAGCAGAGTAGGTTTTTCGGCAACCGATTTCCAGTGATTACATTAAATTTTAATTCAATATAATCACTATCCTTTTAATTGAAACGCAACTTGTCTAATAAGTGCCAGTATATTAGGGGTAAAAGTATTCATCTGTGTGAAATCTTCCCAGTAATTTGCAATTTAATTTTGCTAAAAACACTTGTAAAATAAAAATGTCTTCACTAAAAACGAACATTTTTGCTCATTCCAGTACTTTTTACAATTTTTAACATGCGCTGTAATTTTCAAGAACCATTTTCAGAATTAGAGATAAGTCGATGATTTAATGGTGCGGACACTTTAACCGAACAAAAGTTCGGAGAAAATAACATCTAAAGCAGTGTTCCCCAACGTGGGGCAATATGCATATGGTTTTCCAGGTGGGCAATTTGAAAGTTTCAAATAAAATTCACCCCAGGTGGGGCATGGACTACCAGGCTGTGTATTTACTTTACTTAAAATTGAATTTCTGTGAATCTGTGGTGTTTGCGGATGTACAACCGATCATATTATGGAAAGGAAAAGTAACAAAATATAAATAACCATTTTTTTCTCATTTCTGGTTCAAATATAATTTTTCATAAGAGAGGACTTACCTATTTTCGCTTCATTGTCATTTTTTGTGGATGGACCCGCTTTGGCTTTGGCTTTTTCTTCGTTTCGTGGAAGTTCGCGAGGTAATTCTCTTTCGTTTTTAGAAAAAAAAAAAAACAGAAATTGTTGTCCGTTTCATAGTGTTTTTAAAGACTGCGTTAATTTAATTCAGTAACTACTCTCACGTGCACACAAATAAGCAGTCAGAGAACAAGACTGCGCAATCCGAAAAGACACATAAGATGAAAGGGTGGCCATGTGGTAGAAGTCTTTCGCTTGCTCTTAAATCCACCCACGAAAGAATATACTTAATGTCTATGGAAAAGAGAGATTCATCTCTATGAATCATTAATGAAGTGAAAATCATGAATATGAATCATGAGTCTTTAATCACTATGAAGAGCTCTGGCGCCTGTGCTTGACTGTGCGCAAGATTTGAAAATATAGGTATTCGACTGAAAAAAAAATTGATGTTCAGGCCAAGGGGGGGGTTCAGACCCCCTAAACCCCCCCCTTATATACGTCCATGCCCTGTGTTAAGAATGTTTTATAAAGTGAGTAAGTGCAGTGAGCTTGGTTTTGTGGGGAATTGTGAAGCGGTCCAAAAGTTACTGCGTCAGCAGTTAACGGGGGTTGGCGAGCGGTAGCGAGCAGGGGGCGGTAGCCCCCTAGTGTAATAAACAATCCCTTTTCACATCATATTGCATGGTAGGGCAGATAATTATCTTAAACAGTTCATAGAGTCAAAAACTTTATTTTGTATAAATTCATAACATTTTAATAAAAGAAACAGCAGAAGAATGTAATGGTTAGGTAGGTGCATTGCGGGAAAAACTGGAGATCAGTAAGCGAATTATCAAAACCTATAAATTATAAGTAAATATTTTATACTATGTAACTTTTATATTTTTCTTGCTCTAGCACTACTGCAAATATTTCTAGTTAAGTTACTTGTATTGTGTTCTGAATTAAAGAAGGTTGAAACTTAAAATTTTGGTAAGCTTATGTTAGGCATTGTTTTCCTCTTGAGGTCTCTAATCTGTTTTTTTGGAATAAAAAAAATCTTAATATAGAGGTCTCAAACTTTAATTCAAAGCTAACAATTATCTGAATCAAGCTAAAGGTTTGCCATAAGAATACGAATAGGTTGTTTTTTTTATAGGAACTAGGATAGCAATACTCTAAATTCTGTATTTTCACAACAATTTTCTATTTCCTTTTCAGGTGTGTATGATGAACCTGAATGCAGTGATTCTGAACTAGATCATGGAGTACTAGTTGTTGGTTATGGTACTTCTGAGGATGGTAAAGATTACTGGTTGGTCAAGAACAGGTATGCGATTCCCCTTAATATTTTCATTGTTATATTTGGCATCCACATGTTTGCTTTTTTCTTTCATTCTATTAATTATTGTCTAGCTAAAATGTAGTAAAAATAACTTCAGGGATAACATAATGTCGTTCTTGCTGACTCTTTATTTCTATGCCCATAAAAAATTTCTCTAAACCTTTAACATCAAAGAGGAAACAAGGGATCTCTTACCTCCACTTATGGCCATATGGATCTGTTATTGAAACTATCTTAATTATGTCATAGCCAATAGTGTGATAGTAAGAAAACTTCAAGGGTAGAGGGTCCACTGTCTACTTCTGCCCATAAGGAGATAGACATGATATATGGCTATTGGGCAACTTGGCCAGGTGGTAGTTTTCTCTGAATGATGAGACTCCCTTTAGAAATGGTTTTCCCCCAGGCTCTATATGGAAATAATTTAGTTAAAAACAGTGTTGTAGACTGGATGCATCACTTTATGGTTATTAGAGTAATAAATAATTCAGTCACTTTTGTTTGAGTTGTGGGATTTCCTAATATTTCAGTTGTGTAGTTTATATGTTCTGAACCTGATTTAGTTGTTGATATTTCAGTTGGGGTCCAGGCTGGGGTGAGGAAGGCTACATCAAAATGGCTCGCAACAAGGGCAACATGTGTGGAATTGCCACTCAAGCCAGCTTTCCTTTAGTTTAAGAAGACTTATTTTTTTCCTCCGTGATTTTTAGGCATCTTGGTCAGCATGGTCCTGTTTTAACTCTTAAGCATTTTTTTGGTTACTTAAGCATTTTTTTAATTTCTTTTTTTAACTATTTTTGTTTATTTATACTTGTGTTGGACTGTACTTTTTTAAAGAAAAGATGTTGGTATCCGGTTTTGGAATAAAAGCTTTGTACTTTTAAACAGTAACTCAGTTATTCCTGCATCCTTAGTATGACACATATACACCTACCTCCAAACTGTCCAAAGTAATTTAATATTGATAATAATTTTAAAACACCAGATAGTGAGGAATCCTAAACAAAAACATTTGATTCAGTTCAATATACCCTGTTGTGTGGGGTAGCTTGAACCACCTGGAAAGTAAAGATGAACCCACATAAACTTTGATTTATTTTATTACATCAATATACCCCATTGTGTGGGGTATCTTGAACCACCAGGAGAGACAGGTTGAACCCATTTTAATTTTCACTACCTTAACTAACAAAAGTGATTAACTGTTTTTTCTTGGTCCACTTAATTGTCTAGTAAATCTACTGAAAAAAAGGGTCAAACCGGTAAAAAATTGATACATTTAGTTTTTCAACGGTTTTCTCTTGGGAATGACCTAAATAATAACATACTAAAAATCGGACAAAATCGGTTCGCGGGAAGTTTAATTTTTTTTTAATTTTTGAAAAATGGCCGAAAAAAAATTTCAAAAAATCAAATTATAGTAATCGAGACTTATTATACATGTTTATAGGCTATTTTTCAGTGCTGAATACGAATATACCATTTAAATTTTCAAAATTTCAATTTTTAAAAATTAATTCAAAATTTGGAAAGTTGAAAAAATTAAAACATCGCTCAAAACCACAAAATTATAGCAAAAGAAGTAATTTAAACGGTTTTCTATTAGAAATGACTTGATTAATAACATACTAAAAATGGAAGAAAATCGGACAATAAAAAAATAAATTTTTTTGGCCTCAAAAATCGACCTTTTTAAAAATTCTTGTAAAAAACGTTTGAGGCATTTTCCAAGGTCATTTTTCCATGGATGTTTTAGGTATATACCTCTATAACCTAAAAAAACCACAATTGGTGATTAAATCATTAGTCAATTAATTAATTTATAAAAATAAATGTTGAAAATACAGGTAAAATCTTTCAATCAAGTAATACCGAAAATATTTAGACACTATTTGATAATAAATCATTTTAAAAATAATTAAATTAAATGAAGACAAATTATCTTTCAAAAAACTTAAATTTTAAATTAATTTAAAAACTTTAAATTTTTTTAAATTTTGTAGTATATGCATGTGATACATGTCTCTAGGCTATATTTTAGTGCTGTTTACGAATATCAAGCCAACTTTTCAATAAAATTTAAATTTACTATGGAAAAATTGAAGCATAAAAAACAAATTATAGAGAAAAGTGCTTCAATTTTTCCATAGTAAATTTAAATTTTATTGAAAAGTTGGCTTGATATTCGTAAACAGCACTAAAATATAGCCTAGAGACATGTATCACATGCATATACTACAAAATTTAAAAATTTTAAAAAATTTAAATTTTTTAAATTAATTTAAAATTTAAATTATTTGAAAGATAATTTGTCTTTTTTTAATTTAATTATTTTTAAAAGGATTTATTATCAAATAGTGTCTAAATATTTTCTGTATTACTTGATTGAAAGATTTTACCTGTATTTTCAACATTTATTTTTATAAATTAATTAATTAACTAATGATTTAATCACCAATTGTGTTTTTTTAGGTTATAGAGGTATATACCTAAAACATCCATGGAAAAATGACCTTGGAAAATGCCTCAAACGTTTTTTACAAGAATTTTTAAAAAGGTCGATTTTTGAGGCCAAAAAAATTGAAAATTTGAAAAAAATTTAACTTTTTATTGTCCGATTTTCTTCCATTTTTAGTATGTTATTAATCAAGTCATTTCTAATAGAAAACCGTTTAAATTACTTCTTTTGCTATAATTTTGTGGTTTTGAGCGATGTTTTAATTTTTTCGACTTTCCAAATTTTGAATTAATTTTTAAAAATTGAAATTTTGAATTTTTAAAAATTTAAATGGTATATTAGTATTCAGCACTGAAAAATAGCCTATAAACATGTATAATAAGTCTCGATAACTATAATTTGATTTTTTGAAATTTTTTTTCGGCCATTTTTTAAAAATTTACAAAAAATTAAACTTCCCGCGAACCGATTTTGTCCGATTTTTAGTATGTTATTATTTAGGTCATTCCCAAGTGAAAACCGTTGAAAAACTAAATGTATCAATTTTTTACCGGTTAAGTTACAGATTGCCTGGACTATAAGAATTAAGATCGAACACTGACACTTTTAAGACATCTACTGACAATTCCAGTATCTGAATGTTGCATTTTCATTTAATTAATTAAGGCTATGGTGGACACCAAAAACTAAAAATTTTTTTTTAATTCTTAACCTACATTCTAAAAATTTTCAGCATCAAGTTTATAAGCATGATCAAACACCCCTCACAAATTTTCAAATAAAAAAATTGGTTAGTTTTTTTTAAATTTTTTGAACAAAAATTAACTAAATTTCAAAATGTTCATGCGGCTTCAGTTTAACCTGATAATTTCAAAACTTCCCTAAAATATCCTTCTTTAGTGTAAAATTAGATTCTTGTAAAAATCATTTGGTTAGTACTTGTGTGAAAAAAAATATCCGCCAAAATAAGTGAAATTTTTACAATTCTTACGATATTTTCAACAAAAAAGTGCGTAAATGGCCATACTTTTTAAAATATATTTTATGTCATTCCCAATTATACAAGAATTTATAAACCATTAACTATTTATATCAAATCAAGTAAAATTTTGAAAAACTCAGCCGCATGGAACATTTTGAAATTTAGTTAATTTTTTCTTTAAATTTAAATTTAAAAAAAACTAACCAATTTTTTTATTTGAAAATTTGTGAGTGGTGTTTGATCATGCTTATGAACAAACTCTGAAAATTTTAAGAATGTAGGTTAAGAATTACAAAAACAATTTTAGTTTTTGGTGTCCACCATAGCCTTGAAAGCTCTCTTAAAATCAGGGCTCTGTCCAGACTTTTTGTGAAGGGTCCGGTTATTGTAAAAATTGTGAAAATCTACTTATAATTTTGTGAATTTTAGTTAGTGTTAAATAAGTTCTTTTCAGCCATGAGCCTGTTTTTCTGAAAATAAGCTTACAAATTTGCAGTATTGTTAAAAATAGTGTCTATTTAAAGGCCAGATACTTTGTGAAGGGTCCATTTTTAAGGAAAAATACCGTTTGTGAAGGGTCCGTTTTCACAAGGAAACATTTTGTGAAGGGTCCGAAAACGGACTCAAATTTCTTCTTAACAGACCCCTGAAAATAGTTTTTCTCGCATTTAAACATGCATACAGTAAATAATTTAAGTAGACCTTTTTAGAAAAAAATCCAATCATCCGAATTTTTTATCATACCAATGGGCATTTATCATAATTGGAGTTCTACTGTAATTGTAATGAAGTATGTCATTTATAAAACTCTCTAAGTGGGAACAGCTGCTGTTGATTTCAGAACAAACACTACAGTTCAATATTTCTTTTATATCGCCTCTCCCGTGCAAGACTCACACAATTGCAAAAGTTGAAAGTTTTACTCTACGGGATCTTGGCGCGGAAGGACTTCTAGATAGGTTGCCAAGTTGATAGTCGAAGCTAGAGTTTAATCTTTGGTGATTATTTCAATTGGCGCTAAGATAAATCGCCAAACAAGGCTTTTTATGTTTTAACGCGTGAATCATGGCTCATTGTTAACTCAAGTTAAGCACCTTCAGCCACAGTCAGTACTTTGGAGGGTGACCACCAAGTATTGGCACGTTCTTTTCCCCTTTCTCGATCTCATATTTGCCTACGTTTCTGGAAAGGACCTATACTTGACATTGAAATTATTCTGCCCGTAATAATGAATGTGTATAATAAAACGCACAGTTTACTTTTTTAAATACTTGGATTTTATCAGAAATATTTAATTTTTCTTGAGATTCTTAAGCAAAATAGGAAAAGTATGAACCCTTTTTTTTAAATTTAATTAAATGGACAACCCGACAGGTGAGATCTTCAGGGGTCAGTGTTATATTTCTTTTTTTTTCAATTATTAAACCTCATTTAAAGCTAAAACTATTTCCAACTTAAAAATAATCTTTAAATTTTAAATAAGTTGGTTGACTTTCTGTATTTTATAATCTTATTTTGATGGATTGTGTGACCCATGCCTCCTAACATTCTCAGCATTACCACCATCGGTTTGTTCTTTCTTCCTATGCTCAGCTCATACCTAACTTTTGCCTACTTTTCAGGAGAGTATCGATACCTATTATATGCCCCGTGTAAAGTAAAATGCACGTAATTTTGCAATCACCTTTTTTAATGAATTAAAATTTTTCTCTGATCGTCAGAGTTTAATTTCAAAGACTGGTTATTGTTTCAGTGCAACCAAAAGGAATTTCATGATCATGTAGCATAATTCTCACGAGGAATACACAGATAGTCGATTAAAAAAAGGTTTTTCATGATAATTTGCTCAGGAAATAAAGTCTACCTATATGAAATCGGCTATAAAAGAAACGTAATTTAATTAAAAATGTAAATATATTTCTATGATCATTTATTATTTAGGGCAGAATATTCTGATAACAGGTAGATCCTTTCCTGAAAAATAAAAGCAAATGTGCGCAAGGAAAGATAAAAACGCAGCTATGCTTGATTTGGTCAGTGGTCACCCACCCAAATACTGACTGCACTCGAAGGTGCTTAAATTCCGTGAAGAAATTTCGATGTTCGATATGCCAGCTAAACCACGATTTTAGATTCAAGCACATAAAGCCGTTTTTGGCGATTTTTTTTAGCGCCAATAGAAATATTCCCCAAAGATCACACTTTTGACTCTACTTTTTCGACTTGGCGATCAATAAAGAAGTCCTTCCACGCCAAGCTCCTGTAAAGTAGACATTTCAACTTTTGCAATTGTGTGAGTCTTGCACGGGAGAGGCGATATGTCTTCTCTGTCTGTTCAAAGTGAGGTTTTAACTATCTTATGATTTTGCTTTGGCTAAGAATGGATGGCAGCAACATCTTGAAACTGCTGTCCATGACAATTTTACTGAATGATTGGTTGAGGTTAAAGGTTGAGCAGATATTGAACTGAAATTTTAAATCTATGTCAGTAATTTTTTCAGTTATGATTTTTAGGCTACTGATTTTACACTCAAGACTTGCATACAGAGATGTTTTTAACGCCTCTGGGAGTGTATTTCACGCATTGAAAATCAGAAATACGCTTTTAAAAACTAACCAGGCGTATTTTCAGGCATTGAATTTTTAACAAAGGTTTTGCTTTAAAAAATGCATGGTGCCCCACCGAATTCGAAAAAATATATTTTTTTCTACTCAAATTTGTAATCTTAAATAAATATTTCATTTAGAATATTTATTGTAAAATTATTTTATTTATAATGTTAAACATTTTCGACTAATGCTTAACAGATGTTATAATTGTTAAAATTAAAATGCATCCTCATTTTTTTCCTATTCCATTTTGTCCATTACAAAAAAAGCGTTGTTATAAAAAAAATTGTCTGTATAAGCAGTTAATGCTATTTTTGTATCTCACTCCTCAAAAATGTATTTCATACCTCCTATAAAAAGAGTCAAGGAGTATTTTTACTTCTCCTCAAAAAAAATCTTAAGAATAACACTGCTTGTAATGTACATTTTTATCAATTTGAAGCAACTAAATTTCATATTTGTATTCAAATTAATTTATTGAAGCTTTTATGTACAAATAACTTGTGAAAATTCTGCAGGGGCCTTAGAATATTTATGCATTGGAGGAACCCTTCTTTGACTGGTTGGTGGTTAACTCTTGGTTAGGAAACAGTGAGTGTGGCCATAAGCCCATAAGTAGTCCAATGACCAGACTATCCAACTAAACGCCAAAAAGAAGTTTCAATTTCTATATTATTTAATGACTAATGTGTTATTACATTAAAAAAATTATAAGTAGAAGTAAAAAAATGGTCTGGAATTATAGTATGTTTGAATACCCCTAAAAAAACCTTTTGTTCGATGAAATTTAGTAAGTAAACTGGACTGATGGGGGGGATTGTCAAAAGAAAAGGTAAATTTTCTTTTTAAAGTATAACTCTATCTCATCTACGAAAGAAGAGAACTAACTACTTTTAACAATGAATAATAGTGTGGTCAAGGTGCAATTGATTTGATGTATAAATTTTAAGGGCAAGTATGATCATGAGTAACAGTTTTCCCATTTTATAGAGATGAAAACCCAGCCTAGAAAATGTCTTCAGGACATAAAAATTAAAAAGCGATAAAAATTTTTTAATGGAAAGAGGTTTATCCAGTTCTGGGGACAGCTTTAGAAAAAGTCCTCTGGTTCCCAGGTTTACCCACAGCTCAAATGATGACTGAACCGAATGAGATCTAATTATTAATATTATTATTAAATACTAAAATAATAGTAATTAGTAAATTATTGAAGTTAGAGATCTAATAATAGTATTAGATCTCTATGTTAACAACGTAACAGTGAAAGCTGTGGTTAGGGGCCATTCATTAATTACGTAAGGATGATTTTGGCAATTTTTGACCCCCCCATGTAAGGGTACGTAAGATTTTTCAAACCCCTCCCCCCTATTCTTACGTAAGATTCCATTATGTTTTTCAAAACAATAAAATGTTAAAAAACTCTCCGTTTGACGTAAATCAAAGATTTTTATTTTTCAACGTCAACTACATATTACTATTATATTATTATCTCTTGATTAGAATAGTTGGAATTTGTTTATATTAACTAGGAAAATCTTACGTAAGAATTGGTTTGACCCCCCACCCCCCAAGTAAGGGTATGTAGAGATTTTTCCAACCCCCCTCCCCCTCGGGACCCTTACGTAATTAATGAATGGCCCCTTACACATGACGACTGGAAGACCCAGTTCAGCAAATTTTCTAGCATTGCTAATTTTGATGATTTCATAAGGTTGAATTGATAATTTTTCGATTGAAAGTTATAATTTCACCTTGGTGTTTAAAAGATATAAAACAAATTAGTACTGCACTGTAAATTAACTAACTCCGAATAATATTGTATATACCAGCGTTTCCCAACCAGGGTTCCAGGAGGGATCGGAAAAACTTTTTTTCTGGTTTACACTTTAGAACAACCCTAAATAAATTATGGATCAGTCAGCCAAATTCAGAAAAATGGGGGGTGGAGAATCGAACTCTGGTGAACACAATCTTTGTCGGAACTGTTTTTTGCTAAATTTGTCAAAACTGAGAGCGTATGGAAGAATAGCTGAGTGAGACTGTATTCCAAACGAAGATAATTAATAACTTGTTTTACATTTTAACTCTCCTTTTTATTGATATAAAAAGAAAATCTTATAATTGACTACATTTTAAAAAATTGTTATGCTGTATTTTAACTAATATCCACTCCAAAAGGGTGGAAACACTACTTTTGAGGGTCAAATTTCAAAAGAGATATTTGGGGAGTATCCCCAGCTCCCCTTAAAACTTTCACGTTTATTTTTAACTTTTTTAGAACCTCTTTAACTCTTTTAGAACCTCCTAACTCACCTCTAAAATTTTCATACTCCTGTTATAAAGTGTTTTTCCCTTGAACATTCTGGTGCTTCCAAAAAGCTCTTCCCCTTGGGTGTTCCCCAAAGAGTTTGAAAAGGTGATAAAACAGTATCTTAAAGGAGAAATTTCAAAATAAATTTTCCCTAGCCCCTTCAAATTTTGACGCTAATTATTTTTTTCCTTCGAAAATTCTGTGTTTTACAAGGAACTGCTCTCTTCAGATGTAACTCAAAGGTCTTAAAATGCGCTGAAACACTACTTTAAGAGACAAATTTCGAAAATTTTTCTGGGTTGTGCCCCCGAACTCCCCTCTAAAATTTTGACGTCTGTTTTGCAGTATTTTCCCCCTTGAACATCCTGCGGTCTCAAGAAGCTTTTTCCCTTATATGTTCCACAAAGAGTTTGAAAAGGGAAAAAACACTAGATTAAAGGGAAATTTTTGAGGAAGGACAAAATAGTAAGAAAAAATAATATTTCATGGACGCTAGGGGTTCCCCGGAACTTGGACGTTCTCAAAAGGGTTCCGTGAGAGTAAAAAGGTTGGGAAACGATGGTATATTTGAAGTAATTTTAGTTCTGTTTTTTCTTTCTCTTTGCTTATTCAGATTTTCTCTTTAGTCTCCTTCAATTTAGTAAAATACTTCCAATTAAAATATGAACTTGCCTTTCATACAAAATATTAGTATAGTAGTACTTGGTTTGCTATTAACTTCTTACAGTTACTTTCATTCTTCCAACAAAAAGCACTCCCACAAACCGCAATAAACTAAAAGGACCGGTCCGCGAAATACCCGGACAGATCTTCATCTTAATGAGTCTTCCTCAGAGATAAACGTCAAAGCATATTCTATCGCATAATCCGAGCCAGAAATCGTTTTAATAACACGTCTCGCGGCTCAGCGGGGCTGGCAGCGAAATTCATTTTCAGGGTTAATTGTCTACAGGTGTTGTTCCTGATTGCCAAGGACCCTTTTCGTGGAAACAATTACGCGTTTTCTGCAGGTGCGATGACGGGGGGAGGGGAGAGGTAAAAAAGCTCAACAGCAGTTTCATAAGTTACTGATCACGTTTGTGGTGCATTAGCATTGGGTTGGCCAGGGACGATCACCACACGGCTTCCTTCCCACAGTTCAGGTTCATTAATTATAATAGGAAACGCTGAACTATTCATTCTCGTCGAATTGATTGATTCAAGTCATGTTGATTTTATAAATTGAAGGGCTTTGGTGGGCTGTGTTACAAGGCCTGTCCCAAAAGTAACGAGACTGGATTCCCTTAATTCTGACTGGAAGCCCTTCATTTGTTACATTTAGCAGGCGCAATACCAGTAAAACAGTGATTCCCAAGACTCTTCTTTAGTACAGTGACAAGCTGCGGACCCCCTCCACACCTTGAATTTTGGAATCATGATAAACAGTAGCTGAAAATAAAAGGGAGTAGGTTTTATTTGGGGGAAATTAAATGTGAAGTTTCGCCTGTTTTTGCATCCTGCAATATTTTTTACTTCCCGTGGAATCATGGGCGGATTTTAGTGGTGAACCCTGGGGGTGCATACTGGAAAAACTTTGGAGTGCAAGCTGTTCCTGATGGCTTTGAAAACATGATTTTCCCCTATAAAAATGGAATTTTCTCAAAAAGTTGGAGGTGCATTTTGCACCCCCTTAAATCCGTCCATGCCTGGAATACTCCTGTTTTCCCAACTGGCTTTATTGGATGTTCTTAATCAAAGTTAGACTAAATATTCCCTTGACACCCCCTGGGGTACGCGGACCACCGATTGGGAACTGTTGAGACCCCAACCTGAGTAAGTTCAAATTGTTTTATGATCAAACGATCATGCCCTTTATTGTTTGATTTCGTTAATTTCCACCTAAGATTTGCTAGTTATCTGACAAAAAAAATGCATCTTAAAAAGTCTCAATTTATACAACTGGCAATTCCAGTATTTCATTTTATTTTTTATTCGATAGAAGTGTCCAAGAGAGGAATTTAAGAAAACCATGAGTAAAAATGTATTTATATTTCCAATGAATTATGCATTTGTTATCTGTTAAAATCGTGGAATATTTTGACCAAAACCTGTCTAGAATTTCTCCATATTTGTAACCCTTCAAATATAAGGTAGACCTCATTTGTTAAACTTCATTCAAAATCTTTTTTTTTACGCAAGCAAGGCCAACAATCTCTCGCCTCACCGGCAGCATCTTTTCAACCGAGTCTACCTTCCTTGGAACCAACACTTTCAAATTACCCTTTAATCCGTAAAATCGGTTTTAAACGGCCAATTGCCCGTGATAGTCTGTAGATTTACGGAGATCCTACTATTTACTTCGTGTTCGGAATGTCCTCAAGGCAAGGAAGGGAAACAACCCTAAGCGTGACGATGATGGTTTCGCGAAGATATGGTATATTAAAGCTTGTGTTTATTGAATGGAGAAAGGATTTTATACTACCACGTAAGTATATGAGGCATGGAATGAAAAACAAATAAAGTTTCGTGATTTGAAATGGGATTGGAAAGAAGTTTTGTTCATGTATAATTTCAAACCTATGAGAAAAGTAACTGTAAAGTTGCGATATGCAAACACACCGATAAGTATACAAGAAAACATATTGTGGACATCTTTGTTAAGATAGAGTAGTGGTTCCCAAAGTGGGTTCCGCGGAGCCCTGGGGTTCCATGAAAAAATTTAGGGGTTCCATGTGACAAACTATATTTCATTAAAGAAAATAAGAATGGCGTAAAAAAATAAGAATGGACACATGGACAGTGCCGCCCCCCATGGAACAAAAAGGTTCTCAAAATGTGAGTTAAAATCCTACTTTTACCAGTCGAATTTCAAAATTTTTTCTGGGGAGGACCCCCAGACCCCCCCACTGTACCACAAGGGGATCTTGCGTGATACTTTTTTTTAAATCCCCAACATTTTGATATTTTTGTCAAAAAATAAAGAGTAATGGTCCGGAAAAGTCCCCCCTTGGACCGAAAAAGCTTCTCAAAATGAGTTAAAACTGATTTTAATAAGTCAAATTTCAAAAAATTTCTGGGGGACGACCCCCACACCCCCCAGCAGTACCACAAGGGGATCTTGCGGGATACTTTTAGAAATTTTTTTTCGAAATTTAGAATTTCCCCAAGAATTTGACATTTTTACCAAAAGGTAAAGGTGATAGTCTGGAAAAGTGCCCCCCCTTGGATCCGCGCCTGGTTTCATTTAATATCAGATATTAAATTTTGAAAAGTCATCGATTAAAAATATTCAGGGTTCCGCGATCATTGGCAACAAATTTGGGGGTTCCACGACCAAAATAGTTTGGGAACCACTGAGATAGAGTAAAAGTTGATAGGTTTACATAGAAGTATGGGAAGGAAAAAAATTAAATATTTTTTATCTAAAGTTTATGTGGGAAGTATGCCAATTAATCATGTTTAATATCGTCCTAAACTTTATCTTTATTAGTCTGATATAACCTTCAGAAAAAAATTTACTCTGTTAATTTTTATTGAAAATGTGAACTGTCTTAAACTTCTTTAATTATTTAAGCAATCGTTACATTTGGGGTGCTTTTCTGCGATCCCTCCTATTACCGAAGGGAGTGCTCTATCAAAAGGCTGAACTAGATCCAGCTCTTCGGTCTTCGTCTATGACTTCGTAACAAAAAAAAACCTTTATGCTTAGGTTCGAAAAAATTTAGTTTATGTAATTAAATTTTAAGCTTGCAAAGCTTATCAAAAGGAGTCAAGACTAATGAACTGATATGCGAGGAGGCTCTTGTAAAACTTGTGTTTATAACAAAATATGCGCTTTATGATATTGTTCAGTGCGCCTGCGCAATGCTTTATAACACAAGTGAGTTTTATAAAAATATACAAGAGACCTGGTAAAGTAACTTGCTACTGGTAATAAATTATCATTAAAAATATGCTTGACAGTTATAAAATTTTCAATTTTACTTTTTATTTTTGTTAAGATGGAAAATGTTAAGTAATAAGTATAAACGGTTTAAGTATTGTGTAGTTATTTTGATCATTCTAATGTATAATATAGATAGTTACTCTTATTACTATGACTAAATTGTAGTAAATTTAACCAAGAGGATTGAAACCATCAACACTTAAAGAATAATTTCTTTTCATTCAATATTGAATTAAGGACTGACACATGTTAAGTGGTTCTTAGAAAGTAACTTCATTTCAGAAAAGTTTTAAGTGAGTCTTTTTTCACCACCTATTTAGATCGTTACTTTTCGTTAATCCTACTTTTTCGTTAATTAATTATTAATTACTCTCTTTAATTTATTAATTACTCTCGTTCGTTTATGAATTACTCTTCTAACACTCGGTAAATATTATAAATTCCCTGTTTTTAGATACTCAAAGTAACATTTAAGGCATAGCTACATTAATATTTTCTTCCCCTTCATTGATGACATGATTAAATGGGATATTCGTATTAAATCATCGAGATTTTTACTATTAAGTTTGAATATTAGAAGTCGCGAGAGATCTCAATATTTTTATTTTTATTAGAATGTTGAATGCCAAAACACCTTATGCTGTACCTTTGGACAAGAAAGTTAATGTACCTACTGATGTGTTTTTTATGTAGCTAATCTGCGTTTTTAAATCGGGTTTTGTTAATGTTGATATACATCTTAATGCTTGTTAAATTACATCCGAAATCAAGGATTTTGTTATCTAAACATACTTTTTAAAACTTTTTATTCTACTTTGCATTTTATGAAAACGATAAAATTAAAATACCTAGCGAAGAAGAATTGCAAAAGTTACTACACCAAATGCTAGCCAAACAAAGTGTCGATCGATTTTTTTGTGTTTTATATGAGTTTAGCAGGGTATTAATTTGTGGATCCTTAAAACTATCAGATCAATCAGCATGATCAATTAAACTTTTAACCTTAAAATTCGATTTGAAAATTTCATGTGATTCATGTATTTTTAGTAGGAAATTAAAGCATGTATCAATCAAGTTCATTTAAAAGAATTATTACATTATAGCTTGAACATTATAAGGAGAACAGCTTGTTGTACCTATACACATTTTATCATGTTATTAAAAATCCAATTGTTAAAATTTGAGCAACTTAAAAAGTACATATTACCATTTTTTACTAAGCTTATGTTATCACTATAAGTTTTCTTTAAATGGTCGAAATGTAACTTAACGTATTAGAAAATTCAAATGTGATCTTTGTCCAAAGGTAAAACAGTCTCCCATTAGTTTAAAAGAGCATATTTGCCAAAATTCTTCTGGGGAAGGACCCCTAATCCTCCTTGAAAAAAGTTTTTTTCCTGTATTTTTAATTTCTTCCTGGAAAGTTCTATGGTTTAAGCCTCAAAATGAGCTGAAACTTTACATTTAGAGGTAAACTTTCAAAAAATTTCTGGGTGTGATCCACAGATCCCCCATTTTGCTTGAAGATCAAGTTTTAAAATCTTGACATTTTGTTTAACATGATTCAAATGCTACTTCGAAGAGATCATGGTCATTACCATGATCATTGATCAGTATACTTTTATGCTGTTTTCTCTTGAGAATTCTGAAGGGTGCACAAAAAGTGATCCTCTGTTGGTGTAATTCAAAGGATAACAAATGTACAAATATGAGCAAAAAACTTCTTTTTGATGCCAAATTTCACAAAATTTTTGGGAAGGACGAAGGACCCCCAGACCGCCCCCCCCCCTCATTTTTGCTGGGGAGAAAGCCTCATTATCTGAAAAACCTTTTCATACTATAACAAAGTTTCACACTTCATTTATAAAATATAAGTAAAAGACAGAAAAAATAGGGGGCTAAAATCCCTCTCGAAACAACCAGTGTGGTTATGACCCTACAAAAATGTTTCACCCCAATTTCAAAAACGTTAAAGACACGTGTTTCGTGCTTTTAGAAATTAAAAAAACTCATTGAATGCTATTTCTCATCAAAATAGGGGAAAATCGCCAAATAAATGACACTTTTGGCGCGTTTTGTATTCGACCTACAGTGGGATCAGTTGGCGCAGCACGTGCTTGATTCTTTGATGATTACGTCAAACGAAACGAAATATTCTGGCTGATTTAAGCACTAGATACGGTTGCGTCAGTGGATAAAGCTTTGTTTAGTTGTGTCTTCCTCAGATTTGCGTTGATTTGAAGTGGGGACGATGAATTTACAAGTCATCGAATGGAAAATCGAGAACATTAGCTGCTGGCGGAAGGACGTGCACGTTAAAAGCATTCAGAGTCCCGTTTTCTTTTTCTTACATTACACACACGTGGATTTGTACCCAAGAGGAGTCAGCGGCTGCCGTAAACGCATGGCTGTGGGCCTTTATGCCAAGTATAGTTGGACGTCTGGAGAAGTGTCCTTTATCGGTCCGGACGGATCGCTGCTCTGCAGCCCACAAAAGGTGGACGGCACAGCAGGCTATAGCGTCCTCGAAGACGGTCCTGAATTCGATCAGGTGGTCGCGCCGAAGGGCCAAGACCAACTGATTCTGCGGTTCTGCTTTGAAAATTACGATTTCGTGCAGCGCATGGGCACGACTATAAACGTGTCGAGAGTGTCCTTGAAAATAGATCCGAAACTCATCGAGAGCGTCGAATCGGAAAACGAAGAATGGGATCAATTGGAATTAAGAACGGTCCGCGCGAACGGAACAACAAAACTCTTACTTCGACCGAAAGACAGATGTTCGGACAATATATTGGTCGAGAGTAGGGTAAGTTTGTTAAAAAGCGACAACAGTCTTGTCAGACACGGGAGAAGAGAACACATATTCCGAGATAGCGAACTTTGGACTTTCTCAGATTCCCTGAAGGTGGAAGAATTGGTGGAAAAAGACATCACCATACTCGTAGATTTGAAAATAGTTAATGGCAGAATTAGTAACAGTTATAATCACTTACTCTACCAGTCCAAAGGAGTCACCGTTGAGCCTGTCACTTCCTACCGCAGTGACGATTCGACGACAGTACTTAAAAGTGACTTCAAGGGTCTCTATCAGGACCGGGACTTTTCCGACTTCCGGCTGAAGTGTGAGGATGTTTCGTTCCCGGTCCACCGGAACATCCTGAGTGCCCGGTCCCCCGTCTTCAAGACCGTGTTCTCTTGTGACATAAAGGAGGCAGGGTCCGGTTGCATGGACATTGTGGACTTGGACGCCCCGACTCTAGGCCTCTTCTTGACCTACCTGTACACCGGAGCCCTGGAAGACCTGCAAGTAGAGAGCGCCCTCAAGCTCTATTACGCTGCTGACAAGTACCAGGTCACCTCCCTCAAGAGGGAATGCGTAGATTTTCTGAGTGCGAAAATTTCCGTTTCAAACGTGGGCGACATTTTGATCCTTGCTGACAAACACGAGGATGGAGAGCTCTTTTCAGCAGTCCACGACTTCATTCTAAATAATTTTGACGAAGTTTCGAGTTCCGAAGAATGGAAAAGTTTTACGAAAAAGGAACCTTTACTGGCAGCGAAAATTCCGACCAATTTATCTGCTGATGGTGTAGGAAAAATAGATCTCAAGTAAGTTTCTTTAACGTGGTCATTCCATAGCAAATAATGCCGGGCTGTGAATCCCACCCACTCAGATTTCGCCTTAACTGTTTGAGATGACAGTGTTCTAGTTTGCTACGTTTCATAAATAAGCTGAGAGCAAACGAAGAAAGTTATTCCCATCTCGAATGCCGAGTAAATTTAGGCACTTTACTTTGGAAATACTATTAGTTTGTTAAATAAATCCCTGCATACAGGGTGTTTCAAAATTGCATTGCACGGCTTTTATTCGAAACCAACGCCTCCTAGGGTCACAGAAGTAAGGTCTACCCCTAGGTAAGTGAGCCTGGAGGATGAGAGGAGGATTGAGAGGATTTACAGCGCCCCTAGCGGCGAAATTTAAAAAAAATTATTTAAAAACTAAAAGAGATAGAGCAAAAACTTATGTGAGAGTATTGCTGCCAACGTCATGAAGAACTCACTGAAAAAAAATTTATGAAAATATCTTGAATATTCGCCGAGATATTATTGTCATGTGAAAAGAGCACTTTTTCAGGGGTCAAAATAGAAAAAGTTCGCATTTTTTATTAAATTTTGTGTTCTTTAAACTAAAAAAACACAAAACTACAAAATAACACTGAAAAATTTGCAAGTATGCGAACTTTTTCTTTTTTGACCCCTGAAAAAGTGCTATTTTCACATGCTAATATCTCGGCGAATATTCAAGATATTTTCATGAATTTTTTTCAGCGAGTTCTTCATGATGTTGGCAGCAATACTCTCATAGAAGTTTTTGCTCTATCTCTTTTAGTTTTTAAATAAATTTTTTAACTTTTTTATTTCGCCGCTAGGGGCGCTGTAAGTCCTCTCAATGGATTTTCCAGGCTCAGGGTAGACCTTACTTCTGTGACCCTAGGAGGCGTTAGTTCCAAATAAAAGCCGTGCAACGCAATTTTGAAACACCCTGTATATTCGTTTTTGGGGCGGGCGTAATTTTCGTGAAATGTTTAATATTTTCGATTTTGTGGCAGTTAACTTGAGTAAAACTGCATTCAAAGTGGTCATTGCTACCTGGTTCTTGCGCAAATCAGAGGCTGGGCCGTGTTAAGGGGG
Organism: Tetragnatha versicolor; assembly: GCA_024610705.1. Taxonomy (NCBI): domain Eukaryota; kingdom Metazoa; phylum Arthropoda; class Arachnida; order Araneae; family Tetragnathidae; genus Tetragnatha; species Tetragnatha versicolor. The sequence goes on along the minus strand of JANDEH010000007.1, from coordinate 18,682,062 downwards.
GGCAAGTGGGCGCAGTATTCAGGTATTCAAAAGAGGGACGCCAAATTTGTGCCCGAACTTTTTTTTGCAATGTATTATTCTTTTTGTATTTTGCAATTTAAAATTAATTTAGTATTGGACTTCGTAGATTCTTCGATACTTTCGAACGAAACCACGATGAACGTGTTCAGGGGGCGCCAAATTTGTACCTGAACATTTTTATGTTTGCAATCAAAATTATTTTAGTATTGGATTTCGTCAAGGGGATTCTTCGCGATACTTTCAAACGGAACCAGTGGTCTGTTTCCTTGGGAGAAATAATAATTTTTTTATCTATGTTGGTATGGGTCCATTTTCAATTTTGGTACCTTTAATTTGAACTATATCAGTGGTTCCCAACAGGTGGTCCGCGGACCACTGGTGGTCCGTGAGGCCTTTGAGGTGGTCCGTGAGAAGATTTTTAAACTTATCCAACAAAAATGTGTGGAAATTAAAAAAAATAGTTTTCCTCATTACAACACTTTTCAGGAAGTAGTAAAAAACCATGGATGCAAAAAACATAAATAAAAAATCCTACGGTGTCATAAGTAAAAAAATCTTCTCTTTTATCCTATGAATCATATTTGTTCGTTTCACTTATTTTATTCAAAAGTAGATTATTACATAGTAGATACGAAATGTGATTGTTATGGCAAAGTGCACATGCACATCAGATGAATTAAAACTGAAAGGCGCCAGGGTGGGGCAAATAAAGAATCGAATGTTCGAAATTTTTACATGGTTTGACACGAAGTATGCGTAGAAGTGTATCAAAGAGGGAATTTCTGATACAAGTGAAATCAGTTTTTTCGAAGAAATAAGAAAATTTTTTGCCGGAAATGCGAAAGTTTTTGAGCACATAAATTATCTTCTTTTTTTAATCGCTCCTTTGAAATAATTACATATAGTACTTACTTTCGACGCGGTTTCTTTCGGGAGAACATCAGTTAGCATCGCCTGTAGAATTTCTTGCACTCAGTGCATGTCAAGTTTACTTATTTTGTGATCAACAGAATTCCTAGTCATCCTCATCTGTCCTGCAGTTTAATTTCAAGCTAAGTACTTTCTTTCAAATTTAAATCTATTAATAATATTCGTAATATTACTTTTGTTGTTGGTTTATGAAAAAGAAAAATAATAACTATTTTATAATGATGTTTTTTAAACTTGTAAGTTGGGTGTAGGTGTGAACCCTTCCAGGGTTAATAGATCCATGAGCGGACACTGGGATGGATTAAAACCATCATCATTTCCACTCACCTGAACAATTACATAAAAGATAAGTTACCAAGATAAAGTTACATGGTTAAGCCTCTCATATCAGATCAATTGAAATTTTTATTTGTAAATTACTTTAATAGTGCTTTGGAAATTTACATATTGCTGAAAAAAAAGAATTTTCTTATAAAATTTCCTAATTTAGTTTACTGTATAAAAACAATCGTAATTAATAATGGATTTTATTTTATTTGTTGAATTTCGTGAGATCTTGATAAGAATAGTCAAATGTTTTTTTTTATAAAATCCTACTACTATTATAATTGTGAATGTTTGTCCGGATGTTTGTTACTCTTTCACGCAAAAACTACTGAATGGATTTTAATGAAATTTTACCATAATGTAGCTTATACATCAGAATAACACATAGGCTATAATTTATAAAGAGAAAATCAGTCCTTCATTCTTTTTTTCCCGTTTTTCCTGCTTTTTTTCACTTATTTTTCCGTGTTTGAAAACCTGTTTTACCAGTCATACAACGAGTTAAAAATAAAACATTGTTTCAAATGAGACACAGATCACTAGACTTTTTCATTTACTAGATCTTTTATTTTAGTTTTAAACACTGGTTTTAAATTTCTTAATTTGTTCACTAGACTTTTTACTACGGTTTCAAATTTGTTATTTTATAAAGGCACCAAGATATTTATTAAACATTATCAGAAACATCGGAATTGTAAAAAGTGACAAGAACACCGGGATTGGAAAATTAGCGAGAACATCGGGAAGGAAAAATTACCGAGAACACTGGGATAGGAAATTTACCATAAAGACACCCAGAATACCGGAATATAAAAATTACCGTAAACACTGAGATAGGAAAATTACCGGGAACGCAGCCGGGATTAGAAAAATTACCATGATCACCGGGCAACGGGATAAGATTACCGGGAACGCTGGGATAGGAAAGAGGCGCCTGGGATACCGGGATGATTTGTAATATTGCTAATTTACAAAATTATAAATGTATTTTAAGAAATATTTTAAAAAATAAATTTATACACCCCACCCGTGCAAGGCCGGGTATAACAGCTAGTGTATATTTATAAATAATTTGATATAAAATTAATGTTAATTTTCCTTTGAAGTTTAATAGATTATTTAATTTTCAGTTCCAATTTAGAAACATACTTAAAACTAGGTTTCTCTTACTTCATAAAAAAGACAAAACTTTTGACTATCTGTGAGAATTGAATGCATTAAAAAAAAAGGTTAAAATTTTGAAGATAAAGGTAGGGATAGAGATGGTCCGCGGAGGTTCTAATTTATGTGAAGTGGTCCGCGGACATATTTGAGTTGGGAACCACTGAACTATATTAACTGATTTATGGGATTTTTTCCAGTCTGAAAAAATTTTCTATTTAAAGTATCTGAGAATAATGAAAAAAAATTATATTTTATGGGGGCGCCAAAAAAGCCATCCGCCCCGGGCGCGATTTTTCCACAACACGGCCCTGGTCAGGGGTCTTCAAACTAGGTCGCCCATCGGAAATACCAGCATCGGAAATACCAGCAGAAGAAAATGATCTTTGCAATTAAAGGAATAAATCTGAATTCAAAAATCCATATGTGTGTCACTTCAATGTGCTGCTGATAATGCAAAATTAGTCGGTTGTTCAAATAAGATTTTTAAGAAAATAGAGAATCAATAAATGAGAGGAGTATTTCACCAATTATTGCTGAACACAGCAATAATTGGTGAAATACTCCTTTCATTTACCTTGCCCTACTGGAATTAAATCTGTTCTAGGAATGCCGTGCCATTTCAGCAGATGAGTGGAGGCCTAATCAATGGTCACCACTTTTTCAGTTATAGTCGGCTAGACTAGTACTTGCCCTCCGCTCTCTTGCGTTACCTTCCTATACCGTGCTGATGAGTCCTACCAAGGACGAAACCGGTCCATGGTTGGAGGTGGCGCTTGAGAGTTGTGAGTTTACACTTAGAGAATCAGTGTTTCTATACGTATAGGACTTCCCTGGGGAGGGAGAAATGCAAATTTTAAAAATTTTCTTAGGAAATGATGTGTTAACCCTTTATCTACAATCTACTGCATTAATTTTCTGCAATTATTTTCCTGCAAGTATTTTTTAGTCACTAAATTGAAGATTTAGGGATATATACATAGATATAAAATAATCCTCTTTGGGAAATTTGTTCCGCTAGAACTAATTAAGTTGATATTTTGAGAACCGTCATTACACTGAGGCTGAGGGTTAAAATACTCTCACAATACAAAAAAAAACATTTGGCTTTCTTTATCACAGTTTTTAAGTCTTAAAAAATAAATATACTTTCCTTTTGACGAAAACTACTTTTGAGGAAATAAAAATGACAATCATGGGAATTTGATCAAAATGACAGCTGAAAGCAGCAGAACTTCAGTTTTAAATCTATTCGCATTTCCCGCTAAAATACTCATCATAGAACACGTACTGTTTTTTTATCCTGGAACCTGGAAGAGTAAAACTAAAAGAGTGTTCCTGCGAAGTATCATCAGTATATTTATGTAATCTGTAATTATGGTTATTTTATGTAATTTTTTTAAAGTTGGTGGAACTTGTGTAAGAACCGTCAGTATAGATCAGTGGTTCCCAACAGGTGGTCCGCGGACCACTGGTGGTCCGTGAAACCTTTGGAGGTGGTCCGTGAGAAGATTTTTAAACTTATCCAAAAAATGTGTGGAAATTCAAAAAAATTGTTTTCTTTATTACAACACTTTTCAGGAAGTAGTAAAAAACCATGGATGCAAAAAACGTAAATAAAAAATCCTACGGTGTCATAAGTAAAAAAATCTTCTCTTTTATCCTATGAATCATATTTGTTCGTTTCACTTACTTAATTCGGCGCAAGTTCAGAGTTGCACCTGCGCCAAGTTTTTAGCGTTAAAGATGACTAATATGGTAACCCTAACTCATGTTAAAAGAGTCATTTGGCTTCTAAATGTGCCGTTAAACAGCCAAAAATCGCCAAGCAGGTGCAACTCTGAACTTGCGCCCTTAATTCAAAAGTAGTTTATTACATAGTAGATATGGAAATGTGATTGATATGGCAAAGTACACATCAGATGAATTAAAACTGAGAGGCGCCAGAGTGGGTCAAATAAAGAATCGAATGATCGCATTTTTACTAGTGATGGGCAGGTATTGATACCAAATACTTAAGTACTCGATACCTATAGGTATCGAGTGTATTCGATACCCACAAAAGTATCGATACTTTATTGACATATTTCGTTTTTAATTTTTCAATGAAGTAATCTTTATAATACCTACTGTAGATCAAACGCAGCCTGTTTCCGTTTTCATTTTGCAACGCTCAAACCCAAGTCGTTATCATCCGCGAGAGAAATTTGACGCGGCTAGGTTTTTCCCCCGCCAAATCCTTCGCTTCTATCCACCTCCAGGCCCGTAGCTACGGGGCTTTTTGATGGATCGCTTTCAGTTTTTTGAATATTAGTCTGATTATGGATAGGCCCTAAAAAAATTGTCCCTTCAGGTTCATTTCCCGACATTGAAAAAAAGTGCTCGATACCTAAAAGTACTCGATACCTATAAGTATTCGATACCAAAGTATTCGATACCTATATGTATTCGATACCAAAGTATTCGATACCTAAAATTATCGATTTTGCCCATCACTAATTTTTACATGGTTTGATACGAAGTAAGCGTGGAAGTGTATCAAAGAGAGAATTTCTGATACAAGTGAAATCAGTTTGTTCGAAGAAATAAGAAAAATTTACTGCCGGAAATGCGAAAGTTTTTGAGCACATAAATTATTTTCTTGTTTAATCAATCGCTCCTTTGAAATAACTACTTACTTTCGACGCGGTTTCTTTCGGGAGAACATCAGTTAGCCTCACCTGTAGAATTTCCTGCACTCAGTGCATGGCAAGTTTACTTTTTTATGATCAGAATTCCTAGTCATCTCATCTGTCCTGCAGTTTAATTTCAAGCTAAGTACTTTCTTTCAAATTTAAATCTATAAATAATATTCGTAATATTACATTTGTTGTTGGTTATGAAAAAGAAAAAATAATAACTATTTTATAATGATGTTTTTTAAACCTGTAACTTGGGTGTAGGTGTGAACCCTTCCAGGGTTAATAGATCCATGAGCGGACACTGGGATGGATTAAAACCATCATCATCATTTCCACTCACCTGAAGAATTACAAAAAAGATAAGTTACCAAGATAAAGTTACATGGTTAAGCCTGTCATATGAGATAAATTGAAATTTTTATTTGTAAATTGCTTCAATATTGCTTTGAAAATTTATATATTGCTTAAAAAAAGAATTTTCTTAAAAAATTTCCCAATTTAGTTTACTGAATAAAAAACCATCGTAATTAATAATGGATTTTATTTTATTTATTGAATTTCGTGAGATCTTGATAAGAATAGTTAAATGTTTTTTAAAAAGTATATTTATAAATAATTTGATATAAAATTAATGTTAATTTTCCTTTGAAGTTTAATAAATTATTTGATTTTCAGTTCCAATTTAGAAACATACTTAAAACCCGGTTTCTCTTACTTCATAAAAAAGACAAAACTTTTGACCATCTGTGAGAATTGAATGCATTGAAAAAAAAGTTAAAATTTTGAAGATAAAGGTAGGGATAGAGATGGTCCGCGGAGGTTCAAATTTAGGTGAAGTGGTCCGCGGACATATTTGAGTTGGGAACCACTGGTATAGATAAAGGGTTAACTGCCATCTATCCCACATTACTTAAAAAACAAGTCAAACACCTTTTCCCTATTTTTAAGATATAAATTTCAAAAATCTCTCTTGGTAGGACCCCAGACTCCATCTTTATTGTGGAGCTCTTTGTTGCTTCCACAATTAAAAAATTTGAAGTTCTAAGTTTCAAATACTTCCTCATAATTTTCTATAAAGTTAATTTACCCCTAATACATGCAGGGTACAATTTATGCTGTAACAAAATAGTTGGTGTACGAACCCTTAGGTACGAATCTAAAGTCTTGTATCGGGGCATGGGAAAATTAACTGAAGATGACTGGATCGCGTTAAATTTTGTTTATGAAAATTGGATTGCGATATTCAAAAGTTTGAGAATCCCTGGTGTAAGTCATTCGTGTTATTGATAACATTTATTTTTCTTCCTTTCCAAAGGTCTTCGGAGTCTGGTCAGTCAAGTCTGCTGTACAGCACTTGGCCGATTCTCTGGTGACGTCAGAAGGGAAATTCGACTTCGTATCGTCTGACTGTGCAATTGGTCTCCATTGCGTCATTAAGTAGATCGTAAGCGTTGATTCGAAAATGGAGACGATGAAATTCCGAGCTGTCGTCGAATGGAAAATCGACAACTTCAGCTACTGGCGATCTAATGTACACGGTAACGTAATTCAAAATAACTATTTCTCTTTCGCGCCTTTCCAAATGGTGGAACTGTACCAGGAAGATAGCATGGATGTGATGATTTCTGAAATCAAAAGTGACTTCACCGGCGACTTGTCCTACATCGGTCCGGACGGATCCCTCATCTGCACACAACAGGTGAAAGGGAAGAAAGGCGAAAGCGTTTACCAAGAAGGTCCAGAACTCGAACAGGTGCTCGCGCTGATGAGGGGCGGCGAAGGGGACCGACTGGTTCTGCGGTTCTGCTTTCCAAATGACCACGATGTCGTGCAGCGCATGTGCTCGACCATAAGTGTGTCGGCTGTGTCTTTGAAAATAGATCCGAAAATCATTTCGAGGGTCAAATCGGAGTACATTTCATTTATCTCTTACTCGGAAAAAAAAGATATAGAAGGATTAGGATTGCAAACGGTCCCTACAGGTGAATCGGTAGAGCTCGTATTTGATCTGGAAAAGATAGTGGAAAACGATATTTTGGTCGAGAGTCGAGTAAGTCTTCTAAACAGTGACGGCAGTCTATTGAGCCGCGAAGAAATAAAAGAACACGTGGTTAATGAAGAGGAGGAGGCATGGACATTCTCAGACTCACTGAATGTGAGGGAATTGGTGGAAAAAGACGTCACCATACTCGTAAATGTGAAAATAGTTAATGGTACCTTTAGTAGCAGTTACAATCACCTGCTCTTTGATTCCAAATCAGTCTCCATTGATCCTGTCTCTTCCAGCCGCAGTGATGACTCGACGACAGTGCTTAAAAGTGACTTCAAGGGTCTCTACCAGGACCGTGACTTTTCTGACTTCCGACTCGTGTGTGACGATGTTTCTTTTCCTGTCCACAGGAACATCCTGAGTGCCCGGTCCCCCGTCTTCAAGACCATGCTCTCCTGTGACATGAAAGAGGCAGCGTCCGGTTGCATGGACATTGTGGACTTGGACGCCCGGACTCTAGGCCTCTTCTTGACCTACCTGTACACCGGAGCCGTGGAAGACCTGCAAGTAGAGAGCGCCTTCAAGCTCTATTACGCGGCTGACAAGTACCAGGTCACCTCCCTCAAGAGGGAATGCGTAGATTTTCTGAGTGCGGAAATTTCCGTTTCGAACGTGGGCGACATTTTGATCCTTGCTGACAAACACGAGGATGGAGAGCTCTTTGTAGCTGTCCACGACTTTATTCTAAATAATTTTGACGCAGTTTCGAGTTCCGAAGAATGGAAAGCTTTCATCGAAAGGGAACCTTTACTGGCTGCGGAAACTTGGGGGAAAATAATTCCTGAGTAATAGTTGCTTTGGGGATAAATAAATCAATGTTGAAGTACTTGGCATCATTGTAGTATTTTAGCTGCTCTTAAACAGCATAAGCAAAGAATGCCTAAAGGTTGTTTTTTTCTTCAACTTTTAAATTTGAAATGAAAAAACAATGTCAATATGGATAAATTATTTACTATTTAACATTCTTTAAATTTAACATTCATCATCATTCTTTATTTACTATGTGTATGTACTAATAAATGATAACGTATTACTACTTGAAATCTCTTAAGGGGACTCAGTACCTCGAAATCGGTCAAAATATCAAGTTAAGGATTTTGCTCTCAAATCCATGTAAATACACATTAATTGATTCAGCAAATTTCATAGTTATGCGCAAATTCTAAGCATAACAAATTTCTAATGTTTATTAAGCAGTTACCACATATTTTTTTAATAAATATTTCTCAAAACTACTTTTTTAGCACTTAAAACCCTAAGGATTTTTTCCTACTGAACCAAATGTTATGAAACTTGGTATTTATATTCAATAGGGTAATTTTATGAAATGAATGTTCCAAAATTTAATGATTTTGGTCCAGAATATTTTTATCATGCAAAATAGGGTAAAAATCATAGAATTTTCACGTTTTTAAATGGGAATCACCGAAAAGATTTTTTCTCAAACACTACTATGATTATCCAAAATCACCCACATTAAATTATACTACAGAACATATTTAACATAAAAATGAAAAAAGTTATTAAGAAAAGGGAAAAATGAAGGAGGAGTAGCGAAAATTTAGTGAAATTTTCGAAAAAAAATTTTAAATATTAAAAATAATAAAAAAAATTTTAAACTTGTTGTGTTTAATAGATAATTTGGCATCAAAATCTAATAAAAAAACTCAAAAATACAATTAGGTTGGTATTTTTAATAGCAAGACTTAAAGTTGAAACAAATATGAAAAATGTTATTTAGTTTTTTCCTTCAAAATTTTGCATGAAAACCTGTGCCCTAACCATACTATTGTTTCAGGAGGGTGTTTGACTCAACATTTATTTCTTAGGTACCCCCTTATCGAGTACATTTATTTTTTAAGTTTTTAGATAAATTTCGAGGGGTCCTCCCCAGAAGAATTTTTGAGATTTGTCCCTTTAAACTAGTAAACCACTATAAATACCCCATATCCCCTCCCGAAATATCAACATCCCCCTCTGAAAGTTTTTCCTGGCTAGGCCACTGTGCTTTATATCATTTTGAAACCTCCTCTTTGGTTAACTGAACACTCAAAGGGAACCGTTTCTTTAAAGTTTAAAGCGACAGAATTTACAAGAGGAAAATACAGAATTTGCAAGACGTAGGCGGGTTTGGGAGAGCTCCCCAAGGAAAAATTTTGAAATTTGAATGTCATAAGTTTTGTTTTAACTAATTTTGAGAACCTTTGGGTTACATCCAAAGATGATAGCTCCTTGTAAGGTGCAGAAATTTCCAGGAAAAACACAGTATAAAAATTGATGTTGAAATTTCGGAAAGGGTTTGAACCGTTAAATCCTTCCCTTGGATACGGCCCTAAAACCTTAGATAATTTACTTACACGTGTACCCAGATGCTTTGGTTATCTTAACTGAATTAAATTTAAACCCATAAATTGATCTAGTACCATTTCGTTGAGAAAAAACTGTCGAAAATTGCTCTTTTTCGAAGAGACCACTCTCCAAAACTTAAAGATATATTTGAATGAAAATTTGCATGTGCATTGAACAATCATTAGTCATTAATTTAACACCAAAATTTAAGTTGTGAATAGCATAGTATTTTTTATATAACTTTTTAAATGCGTACCCTTAATTTTGTCGTACGTATTCCGTAGATTACGGTGCACATCATAACTCTTCAGAAAAGCTCACAACTAGCTTCAAATTTTTCTGATAGCAAATTATTAATGAATCTCAAAATTAATGAAGCCATATACAATTTGGAGCCTTATATAAAAAATAACAGCCTTAAAAAGGGAAAAGTGGTATTTTCAAAAAAATTTTTTGGTATATTTTGGTCAAAATTTAGAAAAGTTCTCAAGCAATTAAAACTTCGCTTCATTAAATTAAGTATTGGCATCATATAAACATCGGTACAAAATTTGCAGCATTTGTGATCAACGGTTTCCAAGAAAAACTGCGCACCGTAAACGTACGACAAAATTAAGGGTACGCTTTTAAAAATTCACATAAAAAACTATGCTATTCACAACTTGAATTTTGGTGCTAAATTAATGACTAAAGATTGTTCAATGCACATGCAAATTTTCATTCAAATATATCTTTAAGTTTTGGAGAATGGTCTCTTCGAAAAAGAGCAATTTTCCACAGTTTTTCTCAATGAAAGGGTACTAGACCCCTTAAAAACAAATTATGAAAAAAGTGTAAATTACAATCTTTATATGGGAATAATTCCCCTGTTTTTGGGTATTTAGTAATTTCCTATAGTTTATTGCAACATTTGAACTAAGTGTCCAATAAATATAAATAATAGAATATAATTATACTTTATATTGTGCCTTAGTAGGTTATTCTAGAGAGAGTTTACAATTTAATATATAAGTGATTCTAAAGAGGTATTTAACAATTTTTAATGAATTAACTGTCCCTAGTAACCTAGTAACTGTATCCTATCGTTAAAACTGTAAAACCATGTATCGTAAACTGTATCCTATCGTTAAAACTGTAAAACCATGTATCGTAAACTGTATCCTATCGTTAAAACTGTAAAACCATGTATCGTAAACTGTATCCTATCGTTAGATGAGTGCCGAGCAAGATGTGCAGAGTGACGACATGCTTTTTGATGTATGTGGAATTGTGTGGTTACTTTTAATGTATCGTATAGAATTGCATATTACTATGACTAAATTGTAACAACTTTAACCAAGAGAATTCATTGAAACCATCAACACTTAATGAAGAATTTCTTTTCATTTGACATTGAATTAGGGAATGACGCATGTTAAGTGGTTCTTGGAAAGGAACTTCATTTCAGAGAAGTTTTAAGTGAAATAATTAGTTGTTGAGACACGTGCGTCATAAAAGAATAACCCATTCTTGACTTTATGTTTTCGGCTTAACTCTTTAAATTATGTAGCAAAAACATTTAAATTAAGAGTTTAGGTACGAAGAATAGTGATGTTCCGATTCGGTGTTCCTGATTAAGACGGTTGTCAAAAATAGTCCCGATTCAAGCAGGGTTGGCAAAAACCGGATTTTTTTATAAAACCCAAGTGGGTTGGGTTTTTTCAATAAAACCCTGAAAAAACCCATATAAAACTGTGTTTTTTCGGAAAAAGTGTGGGTTTTTTCAAAAATCAGTGGTTTCTCCTATATATTAAGTGGGTTTTTTCAAATGTTAGTGAGTTCTTTATGTGTTAAATGTGTTCTGTCAAAATGATGTCAGTTTTTCCATAGGTTTCATAACTTTCTTTGTACTATAGCTATGATTTTGAAATTTTAAAATGTTTTGAGTCTTTATTAGCTGATTAAAACGGTGTATTGCATTAAGGTTTGCGGTCATTTTTACGGATTCTATGATATTCCGATGCTTTACCGAAAAAAGTCGATAATTCTTAAATAAAGCACAATAGTTTTTTTAATAACGGTTTAAAAGGTGATTGATTCTTAAAATTATACGTCTTTATGCACGTTATATCATATATTCATGAATATACCTTCCATATTTAGTAAGTTATTAGAGTTTGAAAAAAGTTCTCGGTATCGTTAAAAACACAAGTTCGCATTTCGCTTATAAATCGATAATTATTATTTTAAAATTTTTTTTGTTTTTACTTACGAGTAAAGTAAAGGACCGTTATGGCAAAGTTTTTCTAGAGTTACGGGTTGCCATGGTGATTAGGACGTATTTCAGGATTTTTTGAAGCAGATTGAAGTTTACTTGTCCGTAATGCCAATTCCCCATTTTTTGGCTGATTTCGAGTTCTAAGTTTGTTTACATTTTGTTCGATTTGCATGCGTTATGCATCGTTGTAAAGGTAATTAAAAATGCTTTAAGAAAATAAAAATTGCTGAGGGGTGTTCTCCATATTGCGGGGCGTATTTTGGATCAAAGTTTGAAAGCGTAGTGTATCCTTTTTTCCCAAAGTCATTGCAGATTTATGAAATTATAGTATGTTGTTAGGGGCATTGAGCTGATTACAACTATGTGTCGCACTAAGGGATCGGGTACATATTTCGTGATTTATATTAAGTTAAAGACGTTTCCGTAATACTTAAATAAAAGTATTTTTGCTTGAGATCGGTGTATGAAATTTTAATATGTTGTACCTGGCGTTGTGCGGTTTAAAACGGTGTATTGCATAAAGGGGGGTCTCTTGCAGTAAGCGCTCTACAGTTGTCCGAAGTTTCTCCGTAATATTCAAATGACACTATATTAAAATTGATAAATCGATCCATAGTTGACGGAATCTTGTAGTATTCTTAAAAATGTGCATTATGTTCAATTTTTGTTCAAATCGCGCTATAATCATCGTAGTTATTATAGTTTGAAAAAAATTAACCGCGCTCGAAAAAAAAAATTAAACCTAGTTTAAATTTTAAAAAAAAAAACATTATAAAATTTTCAAAATATCCTAAACATTAAAAAAAACACCCGTTACATTTTGAAAGGATTCTATTATCTTTGAAAAAAATACTGAAATTTAAAAAAATCCTCCTTAGTTTTTTATAACTAATTTTAAATTTAAACTTCTTAAATTTTGAGAAAAAAAAACAGAAATTTGAAAAACACTCCCTTAATTACTTAAACCTGGTTTAAATTTTGAAAAAAAAACACTAAAATTTAAAAAATATCCTAAGTTTTGAAAAAGCCCATTCAATATTGAAAGAAATCTATTTAACTTTGAAAAAAAGAACACTGAAATTTAAAAAAATACTCCTTAATTTTTATTATGTTTAAACGTCCTTAATTTTTATTATGTTTAAACGTCCTAAATTTTGAAAAAACCCATTCAATTGTGAGAAAACCCCTTAATTATTGAAATCTGGTTAAACTTTTTAAAAACCCACTCAACTAGTTCTTGGTATGCAATTTCGTTATATGTTTTTGTTACAATATATTAAACTGCCAATATCTTGATTATTCTTGAAAAAGCCCAAAATTAGGTCCAAATTGAGGGTTTTTTCACATGTTTTTTTTTTTGAAAAAACCCATTGGGTCCAATCCAGCCAACCCTGGATTCAAGTGGTGAGGTGATTAATGAGGGCTTGGGGTATTCCCGCTATGATATTCCACTCAATTTTCTAATTGAAGTTTTATTCCATCTCCCAGGGGAAGTAGGCAAGGAGGGATTTGTGGGCATGTCATCCCGAAACTAAGAAAATTTTCTTTTTTGACCACACGAAGTGCTAAAACTACTCCCTCGAAAATACCAATATCCTCCTCCAACCCCTTTTTTGGGCTATGCCTCTGCTATCTCCTTTAGTTTTTTTAATTATTTTTCCCTTACAACTTTACATGCCACTAGGAGGGATCTAAGGTCTAAGCCGTCTAAATGGATTAAGCATAAGCATAGTCATTTTTACTACGAGTTCATATCATGAATTTAAGAAACGATGTTCAAAATCTAAAGCCCTAAAATGAACTAAAAAACGAATAAATCAAGTTTAACTACGGAATTTGGATGATCTTTAAAATATACGCGTTGACTATAACGGACGGTCTGTCGGGCTTTCCTGCTACAAATCTCTACTTGAAAGGAAACAACTTTTACAGGTACAAATCTATACTTGGAAGGAAACAGCTTTTACAGGTACTTGTTTTATTGGGCTTTACTGCTACAAATCTATACTTGGGAAGGAAACGGGTTTTACAGGTACTTGTTTTATTGGGCTTTACAGCTACAAATCTATACTTGGAAGGAAACTGGTTTTACAGGTACAAATCTATACTTGGAAGCAAACAGCTCTTACAGGTACTTGTTTTATTGGGCTTTACAGCTACAAATCTATACTTGGAAGGAAACGGCTTTTACGGGTATTTGTTTTATTGGGCCTTACAGCTACATCTCTATACCTGAAAGAAAACAGATTTTACTGGTATTTGTTGGGCTTTACAGCTACAAATCTGTCCTTGCAGTAAAACAAAATCTACTTTTACTAAATTTTAGCCCCTTTTACAATTTAACTTGTGGGTAATTTCAGGGGTTTTCATGGGAAGAACTTTTTTTTAAGTTTCCGTTATAAAATGTTGAAAATCATCTAAATGGTAGTGGTAGTGCTCGTTGCCGCCCCACAGCCCAATTTCTGTTCCCGGGTTGAGCAAGGCATACTAACTCAGCCTTTTATCCCTCCGGGGTTGATAAAATGAGGACCAAGGTAACTTGGGGAAACAAGGTGCTTTGCCTCAGCTGTGTGTGACTTTCAGTCACATGTTCTGTGACAGCTCTGCTCATGGCCTCCCCAGTGAGATTGGTTATATTGGAGTTTAAAGGTCTAACGACTTAAGTATCCCCCTTCTTTTTTACCTGTGATATTTTTTTCTCATGGATAAGTGCACTGTTCTGCGCGAATCTATGGGAGCTCAGTCCCTTTCAACTATTTTAGTCAATTATTCCATTTTTCTTGATGGTGAAGAGATGTTCCCATTCCCATAAGAGGCAGCATATCCCCAAGGCCTTTTAAGTATACTCATTGTACTTTGCTAATGTTTCTAACCACCCAGTCTCATATGTGTTAGTTAATTGTAAAAATGGAGATTTACGAATAATTTCGGCAAAAGTTGATTTTTTTAGACAGTTTGTGACAAGGTTGAGGGAGGTGGTTTCAAAAGTTGTGTGATATCTCATCCTGCAACTGAAAATCAACGAAAAAATTCTTAATTAGTTGAAACGACCGTATATTGTTGTTCTCAACAGGTCAAATCTCAAAAGGCGTCTTAAGACTGTCTTAAAGGTTGTTGAAAGAAATGAAACTTTTTGTTGCGGTAAAAATATTAAGCTCAAATAAAAATAATTAGTTCCTGACACTTTCAAACCATGAATTAATTATTGGTTAAAGAGCGTGATTTGTGACAAAGGGGGGAGGAGGTATGGGGAAGTTTGATAGTTTGTGACAAAAGGAGGGGGGTCAAAAATGGGTAAAAAAAGTGATATCCTTTATGGATGGCCCCTTTTCTGTATTCTCAGCACCCTGACTATACCTGAGGTATTTCTTAGTATGTAGAATCTGGTTGCAATTCCAAAAATATGCGAATGAGAAGGATATTGTGAAACACAATGCTTTTCTCAGTGAGCGCGTAGTAATACGAAATGACCTTCTCAAAAACCATTCGTATGTCTTTACACAAACCCTTCCAAAACACACTTCGGAATCAATCACGACCTTACCCGTCTCTTTAATTTGCATGAAGGAGGATTTTCCTCAAAGATCGTCTCACGCCTCGAAGGGAAAAGCGTTTTTTTCGAAATGAAACTCGACGTTTTCATTGTGTGTCGTGATTTACGCTCGACCTTCGGGATTACTGGTGTTCCATCGTTTTTCGCTGGTTTCTTCTAATAATAGAATATTATAATAATAATAATAACAAAAGGGGGATGTGCAGTGACTTAACCGCTTATGGGATGACATAATGCCATCAGTGTTGTTGTTTCACAGACGAGCAGCGCTCCGTGTGATGCTGACATCATACGGTTTTGGCGTTATTGTGAAACATGCAGTTCGCAAGGACAAGGTTTTGTTGGTTGGTGTGTGAAAAGATCGGTCAAAGCAGGTGGTGAGGCAATTGGAATACATGCCGCTTTTGGGCGCTGATGATGTAGGTTGTGTGCGTCAGTTCCGTGTTTCACGCTGGTATTATGAGAAGCCCTTTCATTTCGTGCTATCTTTCTTTTTTGTTTTAAGAGAAATATACAGTTTGTCAAAGAAAATGATCCAGGGTTCACTTATTAAAAGGTTTACAGATATTTTTTTTCTTAACATATGATTCAGAAATCTGTAAAAACATAAGAATAGCTGGTAATTTTTCATACAAAAGCTTTAGCTTTTAGCATTTGTGTTTCGCTCATAACTTGGTATTATGATAGGAAATATGTATTCCTGACTCTGGTGTCTCTTTCAAGCAATAAAATCTGAAAAATCTCACTGGATAATCAATCATATGTAGAAGAATTATTTTTAAAAATAGTTTCATGCTTCAACCAATTCTTTGATAAATGTAACACAGTTTATACGCCTTATTTCCAAACTACCAATCCAGAAATATATCTATTGACAAATTTTATGCATACAAATACATACTGTTAGTCCAACCAGTGTCGTATCCAGAAAAAGTATATATTAGAGATTATAGAGGATATATGGGATAACTCATTTTTTTAAATGGTCATAAAAAATTTTAGTAAAGCACAAATATTTCACAACATTAGTTTTCTACATTTTGCATATTTTAAAAACTTGTTAATATTTTACTACCCTTCAAATGAATTAGCTCATTTGAGCATTAATTGTATCTAAATAAAGAGAAAGTTAACTTGTTTCTCATTTTTAAAACTGAAAAGTATAACCGTTAAGAGAAGCGAAAGGATATTGTCAACGTTCCTTTTCTTTCGTTAAGCACACTACATTTGTCCTGTTGTGATTTTACTTAACTTCAATTCAGAAAATCAAATAGATGCAGCACAACAAGGAGATAATACAAAGAAGCGCGTATCCATTCCAAACGCTTCCAAGACTCCTTCATATTTCAAGAAGCTCAATTGAATTGTTTTCGGAGAAACGATACATCATCACGAAACGAACTCCCCCATTGACTCTCTAAATCTAAATAAAACAATGCAAAAACATCCCTTAACTTCTTCCGAGCAAAAGGCATTTCCACCAGACATCCCGCTTTTTGACTCGCTGTCCGGTTGATGGCTCTGATAGTTCCGTCTAATTGTAGAGCTTTTTCGTTAAAGTCCTGACCAAGTTCAGCCAAATTTGAAAAATATTAACGAAAACGTAGGTTTTTACTTTATTTTGGGTAAGAGTTATTTTTCAAAAGTTCTAAATTTGATAGACTGAATAATAACTCATTTATTAGTTGTCACTTCAAAATTTAAAAAAAAATTGCAACGATTTCATAAAATACTGTTTTGCAGGAAAGTGTCGGTGATGGTTCTCAGGTTCATTGGAATCAGAGGAATTCATTAGATGGATCTCAGGAATCATTGGATGTGTTCTCCCGAAATTTTGAAGATAAGCTTTGTACAAGTTTTTTCCTTAAAAGTTTCGTCTCCTACCAAAAAGGTGGTCTGTCCCAAGTGTCTAAAAATGTGTTAAAACGCTATTTTAAAGAGTGAAGTTTACAGAATTTTCTTGGGGAGGACCCCGGGCCCCCTTTTAAAACACGAGATCCCTAAAACTTTGAAGCTTAATACAAAGTTCGAAATATTGTATTTTTAAGACCTAAAAGACTATATTTACCCTGTACGTTTATGGAATCAGTGTCTAAAAATGATAGTGGCTAACCCCCACTGCGAAAAATCTCCCCTTGTCAAAAAAATCCCGATTTTTAGATTGAAAAATCTGGTCGCATTACCGTAAGTTCACACTACTACACCGTAAAAATAACAGTACAAGAGGCGCAGGTAAGTAACCCATTTTCCCTCTGATAATCGAAAAAGAGCAGCGGGCGGTAAACAATAAGGATGAGATGGATAAATGCAATCGTACGTGATCCCAGTCACAGGAGATTCTCCGAAAGTGTGTGGAAGGAATAATGAGAAAGTTAGTAGCATCGCCCGCTCGTCCCACGAACTCCACAGGTGAAGACGATGATTACACTCTTGGCGGGGCATTTCTTCACTTGGCTGCTTGGCTAAAATTAGAATTCCAACTTCCGCTTTGTATCGAGTCTCAGGGATTACCTCTTCTTTTCTTTTTATCCTGATGGAACCATTGAATACGAATTCACGAAAGAAACGTGAGAATAGCGTATTTTGAAGGACTGGGGAATTCAATGTGGAATTTTATTTCGTTGGAGCTAGCCTTAGAGGGAAATTTCGAGAGGTTGTCTTGCATTTGTTGCAGAAGACATTATACACGTGATTCTCAGATAAAGTGGTTTATTGAATAATAATTTACTGAATTTGTACCAATTTGTTTTATAGTTTGTTAAGGATTTGTATTTTATACATTGTGTATTTGTTACAGGCAATTGATAAATCGGGCATTATTAATAATGCCCGAAGTGGAGGAGGGCAATGCGATAAATTCAATGTCATTTATCAGTGAAATTTATCACTTTGACCTCCTCCACTCTGGGCATTATTAAAATTGCCCAATTAATCACTTTGCCCGTAACATATGGACTAAATTAGAGTTTTTTATCATTGCTTTCTTTGCTTCTTTTAAGAACCACATTAAACACTTTTTTGGAATTAGAGAGATAGAATGAAGGAGAGAGGATAAAAGAGAATGTGAGAAAGATAGTTAGAAAAGGAGAAAGGATCAGAGATCGTGAGAAGATTTTTATTTTTGAACGCCGTCATACGGATTTAATTCAGGGTATGGTAGGGTAATCTTTTCATTTTATTTTAACACCAAACAAATTCTTTCTTTGAACCTTAAACAATTTTCCGCTCGAGGAAATTTCTACGGCTATTTTGTCCTTAAAATATTCTTCATTCTTTCTTACAAAAATAAGTAAGCAGTGCATAAACGAAACTAACGACTTAATTTCTATTTAATTTATGGGTCTCTCAAAATTATAAAGCTTTAACTGACTTCTTCGACTAAAAACTATACATCTTTTCCAGAAATGAAAACAACGTCATAAAACTTAAGAAAAAGAAGAATTTATTTGCCTTAGGCTGAAGCCCGCTGACTAGGGTGGTAAACATAACAAATGACAGTGAAACAAATATTTAAATAAAATTACAAAAATAATTAAATGAGGCAAACAAAGGGTGACACACAGAAATCACAATGCGAAATAAACATTTTAACAAATAAGACAATTTAAAATATGAAAACTATAAATAAACAACTAAAAATGCACAGCCTCATTTTAAAAGCAAACACATGCTCATTTCATAAAAATTAATTGTAACCGAGAAATAAAATTAATTACTTCGAAATAAACTTCTAAAATCACTTATTTTTCTTTTTGACAGTCTCCTCAATATGCGGGACGGGGAATTATTACAACAAAAAACCAAAAAGTCAACTTTGATGGGCAGACATAAAATGAGAACCGATTGAGTCAAATTTTCCCGTGATACAGCTTTTCGTTTAAATCTTGTCTATTTTATCTGTTTGTGCTGCTGCATAAGGCCTCTTGCCAAACTCTGGTGCAAAAATGTCTGAAATAATCACTAAAAAATTAGCCTTAGTAATGAATTGCTTGCATCTCAAGACCCGTCAAAAAAGGAGTGTCTTGAGAAACAACTGTCCCAAATGCTCGTTCGTCCAGAAATTAGGATTACGCGGTTCAAAACAGTTAGGACTTGCAGTAGATAGCTGAAAGATGAGGAGAAACCTTTTATCAAGTTTAATGGGGCTTTAAGTCAAGGAGGATAAAAGTTAACCGCTTTCTTGTGAGATACTCTCAAGAACTCTATTTTAGCTCTGAGATAAGATTGCCCCTTTTTGTTGTATTCACTTCTGCTCCTCGATTTATGAATGCTATATGTGTACGAAAAAAATTCTGGAATATTTTGAACAAAATGCTTTTTTTCGAAATCGAGGGAAGATGAAAGCAGTTGTCTATTTGGTAATTAAAAATAAATCATGACTGAAATACAATGGAGTGAGTGGGTTTTTTTTTGCTGTACATAACAACTTACCCCAACGAAGAAGGGTGCCAGTTTTGGAGAAGAAGTTACCTGGTCTTATAAAAGAAGGAACCTTTTTTTTATATTTTTAGTTTTGGAGTCCCAGTAGTTGTAGCAAGATATAAGGGAAAATATTAATATTCAGGGGTTCTACTTTTTTCTTTGTTTATGATAAAATTTAAACTTCCGAATATTTCAATACGTATATCTCCCTGCCAACGTAAATTTTAAATATCTTCTTTTATTTTAGAATAAGATTTTCAATGAGGCATTAAATATGAATCCCTTTTTAATTGGGTTTGAATTTTGATATGCATTGATGGTACGTACTAACGATTCTCTACTCGAAAAAAGTTCTTGTTATATCACAGATCACAGTTAGCTATAGAATTGAATTTGTATATGTAAGAAATAAGAAACCATTATAAATTTGACCATCCCTCCACATCATATTTTGTGTCAATGATTTAAGTGAACCCGCCATTATTTTTCTTGAATTTTTTCTATCAATAAAAATATTCCTGTTTTCATTTATAATGCCCGAATGCCCCCAATTTTTCCTGGACATTACATTTTTAATGTTAAACCTTAGGTTAAACATAGAGGTTAAAGGATGTTTTTTTAAAATTCAATCAAACACTGTATCGCTCCACGCAATCCCTAACTAGCCCACTAGCCCCCCAGGGTCCCTTCTCCTAAATTCGTCCATACAGGTTTTTTTATTAGGGCGCTCTGTGACCAAACCAAACTGCCCATTTTTCATGGATCTCGATTTCAATGGCGTTGAATTCTAAAATCTCAGATCAGTTTAAATTAAATTGGTTTTCTAAGGATAGCATCTTCTCTATATAAAAGTAAACAAAAAGTAATTTTTATCTGAAGTGAATCCATCTTAAAGCTCCGTATCTGTTTCCGTCGTTCGCAGGTAGATGGCGTTGTAGGCTGTTTCATAATTAACTTTCTGGAGAAGGTGCATTTTGGAAATTATTTGAGGGCCTCTCGAGCGACAATAAAGAGAATGGGGTCAACAAACTAACTACGGAGCTCGAAATGTGGGTGAATGCTCTGAACTTGAAAGTTGTGCGCAGTAAAGTGTCAGGGAGTACGAATCATGTAGAGTTGGGGCCGTTAATCGCTTTAAGATTTATAGGTTTCTAAGAATTTCCTTCAAAACACGTTGAGGTTCATTTGTGAGTTTTCCTTTTTTGAAAGCAAAACGGGAGTCATCTCTGGTCTTTAGCTTTTTAGATATTGTTTACTTAAATTAAGTCCCCAAAGTGTGTGGAAGGTGGAAGGGTATACAGTATACAGACCTTTTCAATGTGAAAAAAAATTATAAGAGCTGGCATTGATTTGATTAACCACTTGAACCGTGAGGCCCAAGTACTTTTTTGACTTAATAGAATGGAATCAGAAAGGGTGACACTTTAAAATCCTCCAAATTTGAAATTAATAAAAACTTAACTTTTCATAATTATATATTTTCTAAATTTATTTTAATAGTTTTTTAGTTTTTATAAACAGGAATATAAAAACCGATATTGTAACCAACTTATTATCATTATTACTATTACTATATTAGTAGTAGTATTATTACTATTACTATTATTATTATTATTACTATTACTATTACTATTACTATTACTATATGAAACCAAAATACCCATCATCCTGTTATAAAATTAGGTTTTTTTATGATAGAACTAGGAGCTAGGGGAGAAGTCGATATAGGAAGGGTTCGAGGCTATAGTAATAGTACTATATTCTTCCTGCAAAAGAAATACCTATATCTATATATCCCCTCCGAGAGATACTTTTTTCTCTCGTTACGCTATCGAAACAATTGTGCTTACTAAACTGAGATGTTTTTTTATCAGGCCTTGGGTGTTAAAACTAATGAGAATGTTTTTATTCCCCTGATCACATTATCGATTGTTTTGCTTATTTCCTGTGCTGTGAGTTTTCTTTCATAGGTTATTGTATTTCTATTTTAAATTCAACTATTCAATCAAAGGGAAGCTCTTATTTTCATTCTCTCTATTGCTCGATACATGAAAGAATTATCTTTAAGGGGTTCCTTTTCCAAAGTAGGGAAATTAAATATATGCTTGATTTCTCAGAAGAAAAAACGATCGTTGGTGTATCCCTCTTTACTTACAGGTCCGGACTGGGGAGAAATTTTGGCCCAGGCATTTTAAGTCGGAATCAGCCCACCGCAAAATTTTCATGGAAATGTAACATTATAGTTTTAAAAATTTTAGGGCTTAGACCAGTGGTTCCCAACCTTTTATGGCCCATCGCCTCCTTTCTAGAGGTTGACTAAACCCTATCGCCCCCTTTTCATTCTCATTGTATGTCTAATTTTAATTTGAAGTAAAGTGTAAATAATTAAGCAATTTTATGTCCGGGGGTCCCCCCCCCAGAAAATTTTTGGAAATAAGACTAAAAAAATAGTTGTTTAACTAGTTATGGTATACACCTCTTCCAAATTTCGGACATAAATTTTGAGGTGGGATTTTGATTTTGATGAACTAATTTAAAAATTTGTTTTGAAAAATTAAGTTCCAAGTACAGAAGGGGGGTTTGGGGGTCCTCCCCCAGAAATTTTTTGGAAATTTGACCCTAAGAAACAGGGTTTTAACTTGTTTTGGTAAATTAAGTTTGAATACAGTCAGTACAGTACTATTTTATTTTCCCCCTTTGAATACTCATCGCCTCCCACTTGTTTATCGCCCCCTTGATAACAAAAATCGCCCACCTAGGGGCGATTGCCCCCAGGTTGGGAACCACTGGCTTAGACGGTTAAAGCACGGTCCTATGGTACAGAAGGTACTCAGTTCAAACCCCTCTAGCTTCGTATTTTAGTGCATTTTACAGCTAAATTTAATTTTAAGAACTGATAACTCCACACTATACACTTTGACCAGAAGCTGATTCCAAAAAGGCATTGATGGCTAAGTCGGTACAGTCAAAATTCCACTATACTTTTGGACCAGTAGCTGTTTTAAAAGTGCCGTTGATGCTTCAGTTGGTAGAGTCACGGTCCTGATGCACAAAAGGTTCAATATTAATTCTAAAGTGCTCTCAGAATGCGCCTAAGTGCTCTCTGCTTTCAATGCGTCGTTGATGGCTTAGTTGGTAGAGTTGTGGTCCTGGTGTACAGAAGGTACTCAGTTCAAACCCCCCTATCTTAATTTCCTATTGTGATTCTGAAATATCTGCCTCTCCCTATCCTTTGAACTTTCTTAAGAGTTGTCTTCTAACTTAACCAAAGCAAACTGAACTTTATTTTCTATAACTACCTGATGTTGCATCTGACCTAGGGGATAGAAACTGGTGACCTATTCGAGTCCGTTCACCCATCGAAGATGTCATGGCTCGGACGAGAGGAGATCTTCCTGGCAACCCTGATCTGCTCCCCGGGGTTCGCGGGCCTAAGGGGTTCTTCGGATAACCCCCGAAAGCCCTTTCGCCCAAGGGCAAAGAGGAGGGTGGGGCTTAATGAATTATAAAATTTAAAACTGACACTTCCACTACGCACTATGACAATTAGCTGGTTACGAAACGTCCTTAATGGCTCAGTTGGTAAAGTCACTTTGCTGGTGTACAGAAGGTATTGGGTTCAAACCCTAGTAACTAAACTTCCTATTTTAATGCGTTTTACAGTAATATTAAATTTAAAAAAACTGACCGTTCCACTATGCACTTAAACAATCAGCTGGTTATAAAACGTCCTTAATGTCTTAATTGGTAGAGTAACTTTGCTGGTGTACAGAAGGTATCCGGTTCAAACCCCAGTGAATTAACTTCCTGTTTTAATGCATTTTACAGTAATATTAAATTTAAAAACTGACAGTTCCATTATACACAATAACAATTAGTTGGTTACGAAACGTCCTTAATGGTTCAGTTGGTAGAGTCGTGGTCTTGCTGTGCAGAAGGTGCTGGGTTCAAACCCCAGTAACTTAACATCCTGTTTTAGTGCATTTTACAGTAATATTAGAGTTAAAAGACTGACAATTCCACAATGCACTATGACAATTAGTTGGTTACGAAACCTCCTTAACGGCTCAGTTGGTAGAGTCGTGGTCTTGCTGTGCAGAAGGTGCTAGGTTCGAACCCCAGTAACTTAACATCCTGTTTTAGTGCATTTTGCAGTAAAATTAAAGTTAAAAGACTGACAATTCCACTATGCACTATGACAATTAGCTGGTTATAAAACGTCCTTAGTGGCTCAGTTGGTAGAGTCGTGGTCTTGCTGAACAGAAAGTGCTGGGTTCGAACCCCAGTAACTTAACATCCTGTTTTAGTGCATTTTACAGTAATGTTAAAGTTAAAAGACTGACAATTCCACTAGGCACTATGACAATTAGCTGGTTACAGAACGTTCTTAATGGCTCAGTTGGTAGAGTCGTGGTCTTGCTGTGCAGAAGGTGCTGGGTTCAAACCCTAGTAACTTAACATCCCGTTTTAGTGCATTTTACAGTAAAATTAAAGTTAAAAGACTGACAATTCCACAATGCACTATGACAATTAGCTGGTTACGAAACCTCCTTAATGGCGCAGTTGGTAGAGTCGTGGTCTTGCTGTGCAGAAGGTGCTGGGTTCGAACCCCAGGAACTTAACATCCTGTTATAGTGCATTTTACAGTAATATTAAAGTTAAAAGACTGACAATTCCACTATGCACTATGACAATTAGCTGGTTATAAAACGTCCTTAGTGGCTCAGTTGGTAGAGTCGTGGTCTTGCTGAACAGAAAGTGCTGGGTTCGAACCCAGTAACTTAACATCTTGTTTTAGTGCATTTTACAGTAAAATTAAAGTTAAAAGACTGACTGTTCCACTATGCACTATGACAATTAGCTGGTAATGAAACGTCCTTAATGGCTCAGTTGGTAGAGTCGTGGTCTTGCTGTGCAGACGGTGCTGAGTTCAAACCCTACTATCCTCTCTCTCCTTCTATCTCTATCTCTCTCAACCTGATGCATGTGACCTAAGAAACTGGTGACCGAGTCAAGTCCGTTCACCCGTCGAAGATGGCGGGGCTCGGATGAGAGGAGGTCATCTTGGCGGACCTGATCTGCTCCCCGGGGGGTCGCGGGTCTAGGGGGTTCTTCGGATAACCCCCGAAAGCCCCTTCTCCCTGGGGGCCAGCGGAGAAAGGTCCGTCAGGAAGCCAGTTTTGCCAAAAATTTTAATTTTGTTTTAATCCGCAATATGTGGATGGTCCCCTAACGGAGTGCAATATGTAGACAGTTCCCTTAGTTATGGGGTTGCAAAATTTTGACGCCATTACCCGTCTTTCGTCAACTGTTGCGGAGAGAAATTTTTATGGCTGGTTGCGCTTAACTGTAACTGCAACAGTTAACTGTGACCGTAACTTATCAGTTAAAATAAAAAAAGTCTCCAGGATCGAACCTCAAACTTAACACACCGATAGGGGTAGAAAGAGAGAGCGAGGACAGTTGGATTTCAACCCAGCACCTTCTGCACAGCAGGACCACCACTCTACCAACTGAGCCATTAAGGATGTTTCATAACCAAATAATTATGTCATAGTGCATAGTGGAACTGTCGGTTTTTTAAATTTAATATTACTGTAAAATGTACTACAACAGAATGTTAAGGTACTGGGTTTTGAACCGGGTACCTTCTGTACACCAGAAAAGTGACTCTACCAACAGAGCCATTAAGGACGTTTCGTAACCAGCTAATTTTGTCATAGTGTATAGTGGAACTGTCAGTTTTTTAAATTTAATATTACAATAAAATGCACTAAAATAGGATGTTAAGTTACTGGGGTTCGAACCGGGTACTTTCTGTACTCCAGCAATGTGACTCTACCACCTGAGCCACCAAGGACGCTTTGTGACCAGCTTGTTTTGTCATAGTATATAGTGGAACTGTCAGTTTTTTGAATTTAATGTAACTGTAAAACGCACTAAAACAGGCAGTTAATTTACCGGTGTTTGAACCGGGTACCTTCTGTACACCAGAGAAGTGACACTACCAACTGAGCTATTAAGGACGTTTCGTAACCAGCTAAATGTCATATTGTATAGTGGAACTGTCAGTTTTTTTAATTTAATGGTGGATGTGCATTCTATTTTAAAGCTTTCTTCAAAGTAGAAAACTTAAGTTATTTCATTAAAATCGTAATACTGTTCGAACCGGGAACCTTCTGAACTGAAGACTGACGCTTAACGAATCAGGCCACTTTATGCACATCAGCAGGAAGGCAATGTATGAAATGTATTTCCTTTTAAAACTTCCTTTAAAGTAGAAAACTTTAGTAATTTTATTAAAATCACAATATCCCGCCAGGGTTTGATCTGAGATCCCTCTGCACCGATGGCAGTCACTTAACCAACTAGGCCACTGGATCCACATCAGCGAGAAAGCAATGGATTAGGTGTATTTTATTTTAAAACTTTCTTTAAAGTATAAAACTTAGGAAATTTTATTAAAACCACAAAATCCCACCAGGGTTTGAACCGGGAACCTTCTGAACCGAAGACTGACACTTAACCCACCTGGCCACTGGAAGCACATCAGCCAGAAGGCAATGGAAGAAATGTATTTAATTTTAAAGCTTTCTTTTAAGTATAAAACTTTAGTAATTTTATTAAAATCTTACTAGTGTTTGAACCGGGAAACTTCTGAACCGAAGACTGACACTTAACCCACCTGGCCACTGGATGCACATCAGCCAGAAGGCAATGGAAGAAAAATGTATTTAATTTTAAAGCTTTAAGATAAAACTTGAGTAATTGAAATAAAATCTCAAAATCCCGCCAGGATTTGATGCTGGAATCTTTTGCACTGAAGGCTGACACATAACCCACTAGGAAAGGATGCATATCAACCAGAAGGCAATGGGTGGAATGCATATTTCATGTTAAAATTTTCTTGAAAGTAGAAAACTTAATTTATAAAATCCCGCTTGGGTTTGTTCCGGGGACCACAGACAATAAGAGACAGACCGGTCAATAGGCGGGGCTTATCCAGAGAGCTCAAGTGGCGCCTGCGACAAGCGGTACCGGCATTAATCGATTAATTTAATATTTTTTAATCTAAATCCTTATACATTTTTTTGTTGACGAAACTTGCAATATTCGATTTCGAAAGTAAACATGAAGTTTGTGTAAATCGTTTAATCGTACTCTTTTAAATTGTTTTCAAGATTTATAAATCATTTTAAGTGTCTTATTGCATTAAGACACATTTTATCTCGTTTCTTCTCTATTTTGCAATGTATTGGAAAATCTGTGTTGCATTCTTGAACTTGATTTCTAAGCCTGATAGAATTCAGTATAATTCGCGTTAATTATAGGCATATGTATTAAATTCAGTTGAAAATGTATACTAATATTATACTAGTATGTGCCTGGGATCTGGGATTCGTATTTGCAAAAGATGTGTTCGTTTAGATTCACGAGGATTGCAACTTCATTTACACATCATGTTTGTCTTAAAAGGCGAAGGGATTATAACAAATATTTGAAGTTATTGAAATATGAGATTTAATAAAATCATTTAGATTCATTATTTACTTGTGTGATTCTTGATTACTTTATATTTAAGCTTGTATTTTTACAACAAGTTTTTCATCATATGCGATCACGAAATTTTGTTGATGAACAAACCTTAATGATTTAATTTTCTATTATAATAGCAAATTTAAAAAAATTGTTGAAAAAAAAAGATATTTTTTAATTTTAAAAACCATTTAATGGGCTTATGTGATCGCCAAGGATCGCGATCCTGGTGATCATATGGTCGATGGATTACGTCTTCGCAAAACGTCTCCATGGTTGCCAGACCTAAAAGCTTAACTGTAACCACAATTTTAGCGCAGGTACCGCGGGTTGAGGGCGTTCGTGTCGTAGGCCGCCCATTGACCGGTCTGTCTCTTATTGTCTGTGCCGGGGACCTTCGGCAGTGGAGTCTGGCTCTTAACCAATGAGGCCACTGGATGCACATCAGCTAGAAGGCATGGATGAAATGTATTTCATGTTAAAACTTTCTGTAAAGTTAAAAAAAGTAAAGTTTAAAACTTAATTTCTAAAAATCTCAGGATCCTGCCTGAAATTTTTTAGGTAGTAGGGGTTTAAAATTTAAGTCAGCATTTGGCCTACATTTTAAAAAATATTCGTAACATTTTTGTTTCATTTATATATAATTTAACTTTTGTTATTAAAAAATTCATAGTTGCAGTCACAGACAATAAGAGACAGACCGGTCAATAGGCGGGGCTTATCCAGAGAGCTCAAGTGGCGCCTGCGACAAGCGGTACCGGCATTAATCGATTAATTTAATATTTTTTAATCGAAATCCTTATACATTTTTTTGTTGACGAAACTTCCAATATTCGATTTCGAAAGTAAACATGAAGTTTGTGTAAATCGTTTAATCGTACTCTTTTAAATTGTTTGCAAGATTTATAAATCATTTTAACAGTGTCTTATTGCATTAAGGCACATTTTATCTCGTTTCTTCTCTATTTTGCAATCCACTTGAAAATCTGTGTTGCATTCTTGAACTTGATTTTTAAGCCTGATAGAATTCAGTATAATTCGCGTTAATTATAGGCGTATGTATTTAATTCAGATGAAAATGTATACTAGTATTATATATTTTTATTGTCAAGAATTCATTTCAAATGTGCCTGGGATCTGGGATTCGTATTTGCAAAAGATGTGTTCGTTTAGATTCACGAGGATTGCAACTTCATTTACACATCATGTTAGTCTTAAAAGGCCAAGGGGTTATAACAAATATTTGTAGTTATTGAAATATGAGATTTAATAAAATCATTTAGATTCATTATTTACTTGTGTGATTCTTGATTGCTTTATATTTAAGCTTGAATTTTTACAATCGAGTTTTTCATCATATGCGATCACGAAATTTTGTTGATGAACAAACGTTAATGATTTAATTTAAATTTTCTATTATAATAGCAAATTTTAAAAAATTGTTGAAAAAAAAAGATATTTTTTAATTTTAAAAACCATTTAATGGGCTTATGTGATCGCCAAGGATCGCGATCCTGGTGATTATATGGTCGATGGATTACGTCTTCGCAAAACGTCTCCATGGTTGCCAGACCTAAAAGCTTAACTGTAACCACAGTTTTAGTGCAGGTACCGTGGGTTGAGGGCGTTCGTGTCGTAGGCCGCCCATTGACCGGTCTGTCTCTTATTGTCTGTGGTTGCAGTCACCAGTGGCCCAACAACGGTCCTCAGTGGGTAGCGGCCCTCCGGGAATTGGCCATGTTGATAATGAATTAGTATTCTATAAATAGGATCACGAATAAAAACACCCTGGCCCTCCAAAGTATTATTGTTTACATTTTCAATCATTTGACTTTGATGGTATTTCTGTAAAGAGCAAATTTTGCCTTCCAGAATTCACATTTTCGTGAAATGCCATAAATTTCTCTACACCTCTTAAGGGGTCATTCATAAATTACGTGAGGTCAAAAAGGGGGAGGGGTTTGGAAAAATCTCACTAAATCTCACCAAGGGGGGAGGGGGGTCGATTAAAATCTCACGTCAACTTTTTTTAACTTAATTATAACTTAATTAGGTGCTATGAAGCACAAAATGCAAATAATTTTTAGAAAATAATTTTTAAAAGTTGTAGGCAAATCTCACGTGGGGGGGAGGGGGGTCAAGAAAAATCTCACTAAATCTCACCAAGGGGGGAGGGGGGTCCAGATTTCGGAAAAAACACCTCACGTAATTTATGGATGACCCCTAAGGGGACATCCATAAATTACGTGAGGTGTTTTTTCCAAAATCTGGACCCCCTCCCCCCCACGTGAGATTTACCTACAACCTTTAAAAATAATTTTCTATCCCATTCGTTTGCATTTTACTTAAAAAAAAAGAAAATCGTATAATTTTTAACTTAAAAAGTTGACGTGAGATTTTAATCAACCCCCCTCCCCCCTTGGTGAGATTTTTCCAAACCCCTCCCCCCCTTTTTTGACCTCACGTAATTTTATGGATGTCCCCTAACACTGTTAAATTGATGCACATATTTTATGTTATAGGGACGTTCAGGATTGTATGTGTACATTTAAAAAATGTATATTTATATTTTTAAAACATAGGTTTATTTATTGTGTTCCCCAGCAAAAACTAAAACTTTAAAAAAAAAAAGGGAGAGAGGGCAAAAGTCCAGTGACATAGATCCCCAACTCTACGACGCAATCGTTATTATATTAAAGCCCAAACCCCACAAAAAAGCGCTATTGCGATCAATACAACCTACGCACAAAGAGAGATTCAAACAAAGCGATACCTGCCGTCATCCCTCTGTTCACACACGAAGTGTCGTACGGATCACGTTTGGCCGCCGTTGGCGAAAACGGGATCCGAGGTCGTGAACAAAGAATGTCAATGTTGATAAACAACAGAATACGCGCGACGACGAATTGGTTAGCCAATGCTCGTCCGAGCTCGGATTTATGAAGATTAGTCATCTTCCTGAACGTCATTAAGTCGTTTTGCGTTGTTTTAATGAGGGTCATTAGTTAAGGGTGAACTTTTGCCGACAAAAGAAGTGGTTTATATTTAGAATAGACAATAGAAATATTTTTCTGCAATAATGCTCTGCTTCTTTCTATTTAGGTTTTCTTGGGGATTCGTATTCCACAAAGCCAATATCAGATTAATGTTTTCATAATAACCCAAGACCTTTCTTTGGTTGTGTGGTCAGTCATGGCGCCAGGTCGTCTGGAGAGTTTTCCTTCCACTTCAGACACATGGCAAAATTGGGGAGCGCTGATTGATGGCACCGTCATTTATCATCTGAGGCAGAAGTCGGATTCCTGCCATTTATGAAACAGGGGATAGAATAGAAACTAGAGTGAGGGAAAAAGGAATGAAGGAAAGAGTGAAAATACTCATTATCTTCCTATTTCAGACACTGCAAAACTGCTTAGAATAAAAGAAAATTATATATTGGATAGAAAGAGAGAAAACTGAAATAATAATGAGAGAGAGAGACTGACAGACCACACGACTGTGTTTGTCTCTCCTCTGTGTTAACTGTACCAATTTTAATCGAAGAACTTAATAAGCAACGACATACAACGCGTCAAGGGAATCGCAATAGCAAAGAATAATAGTTGTTGCCACGGAAGATACATCACAAACATTAATTGGTGAGTCCAGATGTCACATCCACCATCTTTCTTTCTCTTCTTTGCATAAAAGAGCCGACTTGCCTGCATTTACTTATACCTGAGTTTTGTGTGGGAGTTCGAATAATCTTCAGGTTAGTAGATCGTATTGTGAAAGCCACTCTTCGGAGGTCTGTTTTTTTTAATAGAGAAAGAATGTAATGTTTGAAATACGGAGCTCGCCTTGACATGGTTGCGCCCAGTAATAGATGTCAAGGGCGTGATCTGTGATATAGTCTCCGTAAATTCTTAGCTGTCATCGAAAGTTGAAATATTTCGGTGTTTTGCAGTTTCGGAATTGTCTTTGGGTGTTGAATTAAAATTGAAGTCACGTCTCAATGAGTTACAATAGAGAGGGGAGAAAAGGCTGAGAAGAACCAAGGGCGTTACTGTGTGGATGCGATGTGAATGAAATTGAAGGAAATATATACCAATAATGTCCAGCAGCAATTTAAAGACATCGGGCTGAACTTAAATAGAGACTGATTCAGTTCCAATTATTCTCTTAGACTTGGGTCTGAAATTCCTGTTGTGATTCGAGTCTATAAATTCAGCAGGCAGCAGCTAAAGGTCTTTACTAAAATTTAAATGCAGGAATTACCAGGGATATAAACAAAAGATTTAATTAGTTACATTTACACCTAACTCACTGTAATATATATGTGGGTAAGTGATTAATTGAGCTATTGGGCATTATTAATAAGGCCCAGAGTGGAGGCGGACAAAGTGATAAATTTCATTGATAAATGCCATTGAATTTATCACATTGCCCTCCTCCACTTCGGGCATTATTAAAAATGCTCAATTTATGACATTGCCCGTAACATATACATTCCAAGACTTAATGTTTGTGTTGTGAAAACAATAAAATGTTTTAGCATGAAATGGTTAAAAATTATTATACAAAAAATATTAAAGGATTTATAGCCAGAAATACAATTTTCTTGTGAAAACTACGGTATCTTTTAATGAAAGGCGCTCTCATAAAGTTATTGTCTAAGTAATTTCGTGAACTTATAAATATTAAATTGCATTTCTAGTTACAGATGAGACCTTTCATGATTAACTTGTTTATTTACTCGTGATTGATGCAGTTTTCGTTTACAGCTTTATCCTATCTAAGATACGTTTGCTACATTCCGATTCGAGACTTACAAAGTATAACTACTGTTTCTCATGAAATTATCACCTAGTACGGAATCTTCTTTTGAAAACACAATATAGCAAAGGGAAAAATCAATACTCCTTGTAAGTATCCTCCATGCTGAGGCATTAAGGTCTTTAATGGGGTTAATTTCTCGATATCTAACGTAAGTATCGACACCCACCTGTAAGAAACGATTCTGCCCATCGATTCTATAATCCTAACATCAGACTCAGACGATTCTAATCTCTAGGACGAATTTCTAATCGTCTTGCTCCCCAGACAAGCCATAGTCTGATGACACAAAGCCAAACTTGATGGATATCGTTACGTAATTAACGGTGCTTTTACCACAGTCTTCGATCTAAGAGATATTGACTCTTGACTCATGTATGATGAAACATTGACTTTTATGCTAATGAGTTATTTTAACAAAAATCTGATTTGCAACCGTCTCTTGTTGTGTCAATATCGATTTCGAGGAAGTGATCATGCATAATTGACATGATGACACAATTGAAAAATGATGACACTCATTATTATGATTTAAGAGTATATTTTTGAACCACTAGGGAGCTACCGCCCCCTGCTCGCTATCGCTCGCCAACCCCCGTAAACTGCTGACGCAGGACCTTTTGGAATTGCTTCGCAATTCCCACAAATTCCAACTCGTTGAACTTAACACACTTTATAAAACAATTAAACAATTTACAGAAAAAACGTCAACTAACTTATTAAAAATACTTCAAATCCCCTCCATGAATAAATCTCCCTTAAAAGTTTGAGTATATGTTAACTCGAACTTATCAAAAATTTAAACGAAATGTTTTTAAAAATATTCATCTTAATTATTTTTAATCTATGATTATAAAAATAACTAATTCTAATTGTTTATCAATATTCGGACCAAACAAAAAATATTATTTTAAAGTAACTCGATAGCATAATATGCCTAGTGTTTATCATTCATATTTTTTTTAAACCCAGACTTGTTAAACAATACCGTTTAAGCAATTGAAAACAATAAGAGACAAAACATCACTATGTTTACAATTAATTTCGATAAAATCAGAATAAAAATTATAAATATTGGACAAAAAGTGTGAAATTTTAGTATAAAATGGCGTTCATGTAAGTTTTTAGAATATGTTTTTATCAGTCTTTGAGTGTATTTCATCAAGAAAGTACTTTTTTTAAAAGGTGAAAAAACATGTTTCATCTTAAAATAAAGCGTCAATCGGACGTTGTGATTGGATGCATAATAATTTGATTGACAGTACTTGCTTTATAACTGCGACCTTATCCGTTATCTAAAAAAATGGAAATATTTTAAAATTGAGAATTTTTTTGAAAAATCGAAGGGCTTACTCGGAAATCCGGAAAGAATCCGGACATTTTGATACCATATATGTGCCATTCGGTTCAGTAATTAAAAAGCCTTTCTCTGGAAACCGTTCACTAAAAACTTTTTTTTAGAATAGAGAGATTATACCATCTAAATATGTTTTTATTTTAAAGAATTAACTAAAATATGTGCTGAAAAGTTTTCTTCATAGTAACCAAATATTTTACTAAATTTCTTATTGAGTGTAAACTACTTTTTATTGCGAATAGTAAAATTCTACTTTTTTTTATCTAATTAAATGTTATTTTATATAATATCCAATGCATAATTTTTATGAATTTTCCTTACGAAATAATTTTATTAGGTATCATTTTACGGTGATTCTAGTAATTTTCATTGTTTTTTATGTAGGTTCACTTGGTGTAAGTGGGACTCCTTTTTGGCCTAGTGCATTTTTGGAGCTCACTAGAAGAACGGGTTAAATTTGAACTTATTGACTAATTTCGTTAAAGACACTATCCATAAACAAAAATTTATTAGTAGTTTCTTAAATAAAGCTTTACATTTTTCTTAATTGTTCTTTATTTAAAAAATGAGATGGATGTCCCACTTACCCCAAGTGATGGGGTAAGTGGGACACCCCCTCTTCATTTATATGGGAAGTGAGCAAAACTTAAAAGGAAGTAAGTGGGTCTTACTTGATAAAGTACAGAAATTTTCTCCACAAAATATTTTATTGTAACTGTAAACATGAGTGAGAAATCTACTCACATTAAAATCAATATGACAAGGTAAGAATAGAATGAAAAGCAAAATAATAGGTATGCTTTGAAAGGCCAAAGGGATATGTTTTACTTTAACATATAAAATAGTGTTGAAAAAACATAATAAGGTTGATTAAGATTTATTTTGGCACTTCAATAAACATTGTAAGATAAAAAAGAAATAGGACACACTAAATGAGAATGAACACTATTGATAAGATAGGTATTTCACTTTACTCACCATAACTTGAGTAAAAACGCAAATTTGATATAAAATGTCGATCAAGTTATTTATAAATTTTAATGAATTTTGAAGTGGTGAGTAAAAGGTCTTGCTACTATAAATAATTTTCTGAAAATATTGGGGGAAATTTATCCATATAACCCCCCTTAAATCAGCCCATGTCTTCAGTAATAGTTCCTATATCATTTTGGACCCTCTAGAACAGCTGTTCCCAAAGTGGTCCACAGCAACTTTCAGGGGGTCCACGGGCATGAAAATGAAAATTGGGGGTCCACAGCAACTTCTAGGGGGTCCACAGCTACTTTCAGAGTTTCACAAGAAAAATTTCATTAAAATGGAAAACTTTGATAAGTTTCAAAAATGTTGTCTTTTTAATAATCAAATTTTAGTAACATGAAAAGTTGGTTATCACTGAATCCTCGCAACGCGAGCAGGGGCGATGGAATCATTTCTCTTATCGCGGTGGAGATCCCCCGACCAGCCTTGCATAATTCAATTTCATAATTTAAAACTAAATTTCAGTAATGTATAATTTAACTTCTTTTCATAGATGAACTAAATTAAATATTGTTTGTTAACATGCCATATTTTAATTTTAGTTATTTCCAGGGCTCGATTTCTATAAAAAGAAGTACCGGAACGGTAAAATTATTAACGGAATTCCCTAATTCTGACTGGAATTCAGTCTCGTTACTTTCGGGACAGGCCTTGTAACATAGCCCCTTCATCCACCAAGCCCTTCAATTATGTATTTAAAAAACAAAAAAAATTCAGTAATAACCTTATATTAAATCACAAAATTATTGTTATTTGCAAAAAAGATAAAAATGAATTTAAAATTTTTTTTAAAAATTCAAATATGCACGAGTGAATCGTTGAAAATAAGTTTTTAATAGTAACAACAGAAAATTGTTTTTTAACACATCTAGGATATCATAATGGCGTATGTTGAAATTTATTTCGGGAGGGGCCCAAATATCCTTTATGAAAGTTAAATCACTATCAAGCCCCAAACTAATTTTTGCACTGGGGAAAGAAACTCGAAATTACCTCTAAACCCTTTTTACGCATGTTTATAGGTTTAATGTTCTTTTTTAATATTTTTTAGTAAGATTCGCCCTTTTATGAACTTAATCTGAATATAAATGTGATTAGTTGAGTTCTAAATAAAAAAAAAGGGGGGGGGGTCTGGGGTTCCTCCCCCAGAAAAATTTTGGAAATTTGACCCTAAAAACATGGTTTTAATTCATTTTAGGACTTTTTTTTTGTATACATATAGAAAGGTTTTCGAGGGTCTGATGAAAGGGTTTCGCAGGCTGTAGTCATGAGACCCCTGAAATAAAATATTAATTTTTTAATCGAAAAAGGGGTTCTGGAACGCCGTATATAACCATAAAAAAGGGATATATAATGGTAATGACTTTTGGTAAAACGAAGCAATGCCAAGCTGAATTTTAAAACATTTCATTCATAAAACGCAATTTTAAAAAATGTAAAATTAGAAGCTATTATTGGATCATTAAAAAGATCAAAGTTTATCACTGGCGAAACGTGATGCTGAAGTTTAATTTAATTACGTCACAACCAGTAACTAAAAACGCTATCTTCATAATAAAAATCCCCAGTACAAGCATAATCTGTTTCGCAAACGCATAAGATCTAGTTACTCTTTAGCCCCTTGCCCAATCCCAATTCAAGACAGAATAGTATAGAATTCCTGACATAAAATTTATTTCTTTGTTTAGTTTACTTAGTTACTAGTCATTTAACCATGAATGAAGTGCGGTTTAGTTGTATTGAGTCGCCCAAGGTCGAAAGGAAAAGAAACCGCTTGGATGTCACTATTGCGGTTCAAAAAAGGTTTTTATATTTTTTTTAATTAAATCATCTCTTGCGGTCTTGAACCGTTGGATGGTGATAATTGAAAACCTCGATCCTTTGTCAGTTGATGGTGTAACCGGAAAAAAATTTCGGAAAGGGATAGGTGGGGCAATTTTTTGTAGTTTTGTATACACTGGTGTACAAAATTAAGAGAAATTGCACATTTGTTCGATTTTCTCCAGATCTACTGGATATATTTTGATGAAATTTGGTATGAACATAGGTTGATATAATACCAAACAAATAAACTTTCAAAAATTGTAATATACACGCATGCACAGAAGTAATAACAGCCAGAGTTGAAAGGTATGAAAAAGCAGTTCTAGAATAGAGAAAAATAGTGGGTTAATAAGGGGTATGACACTATGACATCTCCCCCTATCATGCATGCCTCCATGAGGGATTTTATAGCATGAATAAGGCAGATAGTAAAATTTCCTTGTCATTAAGCCTACTTTCTCAGAAACCCCGTTTTGGGGCTCTGAAGGGTATGTGGAGGGGGTAGCGAGATGCAATTGCCTTATGTAGAGTCCCTCATACCTCCTATAAAAGGGACGAAGTCTTTTAATCTGCCTGTCAATTCCACATGGCAATTATCTTCCGTTTTAATGAAAATTGCTAACCTGATGAGCTCCATTAAGTGAAGGATTTCTATCGATTGAAAAGAAATTAAGACCGATAGATACCCCTAAAAGGTGAGCAAAGGTATCCAAGATATTAACACTTTACCAGAAACTGTCAGGGTTCCTCTTTCAAAGGCAGGGAGGGATATGCAACTGTTAAAAATTATGCAAAAATTGTCTATAATAAGGCAAAATTCAAAGGGTGTATATGTATATTTTCCTCTCTGTTAGGTCTCAAATCAATTGAACCTTTGATTCTCGATGCAATCTCATGTGGAAAGAACCAGAATGATCTGTCAGTCCTTTAATATAGGAGAAGTTGGCCATTATGGAATCGGATATTTGATCTGCCTTATTCACGCTATAAAATCACTCAAGGAGGCATGCATGATAGTGAGAGGGTGTCATACCCCTTATAAACCCACTATTTTGCTCTATTCTGTAACCGCTTTTTCATACCTTTCAACTCTGACGGTTATTACTTCTGCGCATGAGTGTTTATTACAATTTTTGAAAGTTTTTTTTTATTTGGTATTATATCAACCTATGTTCATACCAAATTTCATCAAAATATGTCCAGTAGATCTGGAGAAAATCGAACAAATGTGCAATTTCTCTTAATTTTGTACATCAGTGTAATTTATTCAAAAATTGAAAGTTAAAATTCGGGGACAAGAAGGGTCGCTGTCCTCATTCATTGTTTCAGATATTTAATCTATGGGGGAAAAGAGGTAGAAGAAGAAAACTTAAAAGGGTTTACATTGGTTGAAAATAGAGCTGGCACACTTAATATGATTGCCTATGCAGAGAAAAAGTATTTTACTGCAATAATTCCTGTAATAGACCTAAACAATTAAATATAGTATAACTATATTTAATTGTTTAGGTCTATTTGATGTATTTTCCATTTGTGTCCCCAGTTTTAAAACCTGCTACATATTCTTTTTCTTGTTGTGAGAAAACCTGCAAAACAGTTTTTTAACAACCTAAAGAGAAAATAATATTTTTCAAAGCACATTTTGCAAGTACTTACTTTTGCAGGTTTTTCACTCTAATACCTGTTTTAATCGATGCAGGACTCAAAATCTTCCCTTTTAGCACTTCCGTCACACATTACAATTTGGAGCTTCTGTGGCATTAAAGGCATTATGAGTTAAGTTGGCCTTGTCTTACAATCCACAAGGGCTTTTCACCCAAGTAAGTTAAATTAGTAAACTTTAATTACCACAAGACCAAATCCCCAAAAAACCTAAGTAAAATTTCTCATGTATAGACAGACACATCTAGAATTTAAATATTTCATTGTCCATATGTTGAAACTTTGTATGAATACTTAAAATCCATATGTTGATGTTTTTAAGAGAAATCATCTACTTTTATGTACGTTTCCTTAACTTTTTTAAACTAAGGTAAGCAAAATTTTAAAGAAAAACCTTCTGACGTATTAAAACCAATTAACATTTAAGACAAATTTCTTTGCAGTTCTAACAAAGCCTGCACAAAATGTGTCAGAGTAGTCTACAACCGCAATTTTCAGTGTGACCACTACTGTTGGACACATCCAGTTAAAACTAAAACTATGAGGAGAAGGATAATATAAAGCTGTTAAAAAAAGAAAGAACAACAAATAGGAAATGAATAGAGACGCAACAAGTGGTCTGAACCCTTTACGACAGAAAATAATCTGTTTTTAGAGTTGTTTCCTCTCGTCTCTTGGCCGTCTGTATTTCTTTGTTTTAGTCTCACTCAGTCTTTCAGACAGGATGTTTAAAGGTAGAATGGTTAAGCTCATCTTATTGCATTTTATTGAGCTGTTTTTCTAAACGTTGAGGGAGTAGTATGCCCTTAACTGATATAAATTGTTATAATTTTCCCATATAATAAAGACATTATTTCATTTGATAATTAAAAATTATATTTATAGTGCAATCCCTAGAATTTTTTCCATTAACGCTTTTCTCCCGTGAAAAAAAATTTTCTAATAACTTCAAATACTGCCTAATTATAAAGGTAAAACTAAAAGTAACACAACTTTCCCTGAATTAATACAAATTATTAATTGAAAACCATTTTCACCACCTGCATACAACTAATCATTAAGGTTATTCTTTGAACGCATATTCAGATAAAAAAATATCAATAAAAGTGTGTTTAACTAAAAGTTTTGGAAACGCAATTGATTTTTATTTACAACAGTTTCAGTATTAAATCTTTTCAAATACATTGCTTTTTGATTTGTGACTGGTCTCTAAAATTTGTCCTTCTTTTAAATTGTTTATGTAATAAATAAGTATATCAAAACAAATTTCTAGTGAAACAAAAAAACCCTTGGATCTTTTCAAGATTGTACTGTGTGTCATGGTTATAAAACTACAACAATATTCTTTAGTCTGTTGCTTTCACAACAAATCCTTCCTAAAACCGTCATCTGTAACACTTTTTGCTATATCTCATTTCAAATCAAAAATCGTCAATAACTTCGTGTTTCCTTCGAAATTGTCCCTGGCCGTCACACCGTTTCTAATTCGAAGACCGTTTCTCATCCACTATATAACCGTTCTCATCCACTATATGACCGTTTCTCATTCACTATATAACTTTCGAATTTCAGATAGCAGAGTAGTTAGGATACGTCAATCAAAAACCCTCCGAAAGAAGATCCTTGATTCAAGTAAAAACCATTGACATTGAACCAAGTGATATCTTAAGCTCATAAAGGACACACATTTGTCAAGCCCTATAGCTGTTATCTGTCTTTACTGCTATTGTTATCAATTCCAATGGCCTGTTCCGGGTTGACTGGATGGAAAAAGAGAAATCGAGATGAAAATTGTTTCCTGCAACCTTCGGAAAAAGCCGCAGTGCAGCTTGGCTAAAATAATATTGCAGTAGATCAATAGTTTCGTATTGTTGTATCGATATGACTAATGCAGTTTCCATTGCAGACTTTATTAATAAGACTAAAATTTCTTTTTTAAAATTTACTAGTTAATTGAATCTCCAGTTTAAAAAAGGGAATAAGTCCAAGAAACGGCAAATTGTTTTTTTGTGCTCAAAAAATCCCTTATACATTCATTGTTCTATTAAATTTGAAATTTAAGTTAATTTGTCTTCCTTTACTCCCTTTTTTCTTTTTATGTTTCCCTTAAATGCTATAAACCTATATACTTATACAGGTTTTTTTCTTTCGCTTTTCTCAAAACTTGGTTTTTGGAATATTCCTTTTTCAAACGGTTCAATTTATAAAAGTCCTTCTAAAAACTAGTTTTTTCATTTCAAAAACACCATTTGCATAAAACCAAATTTGTACGTGTTTGTTAACAAGCTTAAGGAAACATAAACACGAGATATGACACTCTTGTGCATTTCTGTGGTGAAATACCCGAAAAAAATTATGCGTTGTGTCAGGTCACATAGCACTGTCGTCTGTGTAAAAATACCATTGTTCTCTTTTCTTTACGAGAGCATTAAATTTGAATTACCGAGAATGCATACAAAATTTTCTTTTACTAGAATGAGATTCTAGAGAAGCATCTAAAAAGAGCTTCTCGAGTAAATCACGCATTTGCTGAAATTAATATTCTTAGGATAGGAAGTTCATATGGAGACCCAGATCCCTTGAAAAATGAGTAGATGAACTATTCATATATCATAACCCTAAAATAACATTAGAAAGGATTTTTTCAACTTTAAAATTATTTTTCTATTTTAAATATAGATTCAATTATACATTATAAGTGTGAGTTTACACTTATTGTCCGCTTAACCAGCATAATTGGTGAAATTCTCCTTTCATGTACCTTGCCTTTCTGGAATTAAATCTGTCCTAGGAATGCCATTGTCATTCCAGCAGATGAGTGGAGGACTAATCAATGGTCACCACTTTTTCAGTTATAGTCGGCTAGACTAGTACTTGCCCTCCGCTCTCTTGCGTTACCTTCATAAACCGTGCTGATGAGTCCTAACAAGGACGAAACCGGTCCACGGTTGGAGGTGACGCTTGAGAGTTGTGAGTTCACACTTATACATTATTGTTCTATGTTCTTCAAATTATATATTCAAAAAAACTTTAAGCCCATTTTGCGTTTAAAATTTTTTTACTGGCTTTTACATAGATGTGGCTCTACTCTTTCAGGGAAGAGTTATCTCGGAATCAGCTCAACTTTCTGTAGTTTTGTCTCTTTAAACTTGTTAATTTTTGTTTGTATCTAAGTTGATAAAATTAAGTAATCCATTAATTTTAACATGTATTACATGGTCAATTTTCACAAATTCCTAAAACATAGGTTTTCTTCTCCACAACCGATCCACAGCTTTCATGTTGTGAATAAGTCAAGTCATGAAACTATTAAAAAAGGAGGGTTTTAGGCGTAGAAACATTTATTATTTCAACCACCACTAGATGAAAATCATAAATTCCCCTCAGCGTGTCATAATCAAACCCAAAATTAATTTTCAATAGTTTAAACAAATATTCTAAAATAATACTCAGACATACGTCATGCTTTTTGGGAACACTTTACGCTACTATGATGATGGCCAACCAAACCCAACACTTCTCCACCACCTATCTAATCATAATTCCCCATTCAAAAATGCATGAATTTTCATTGTTTCTGCAACGAAGCCGTAAAGAGCTATTTCGGTCTTTTCCTGATTTCCCCAGAGCTTTGGCTATTTCCATCATTCGGCCGCTCGAGTGAGAACGGGTGTTTACATCGTCGGAAACCCGCGGTCGGCGTCGCGTATTACCATATACTGCACTTTGATAGATCCCCTGTTAAATTTTTAGCGTTTTGGTCGGGATAACCAG
This sequence comes from Tetragnatha versicolor, assembly GCA_024610705.1. NCBI lineage: Eukaryota > Metazoa > Arthropoda > Arachnida > Araneae > Tetragnathidae > Tetragnatha > Tetragnatha versicolor. Next base: position 18,640,305 of record JANDEH010000007.1, on the reverse strand, counting down.
TTGTTAGTCATTCTCTTTAACGGCAGATGAAAAAAAAAAATTTTTCTTCTAATTGGGTTTTATCAAAGTGCAGTATGGTAATACGCGTCACCACAACACTCGGAAGGAAGTCCGAATGGAACCGAGTGCATGAAGATGGAGTCTTCCGCCCTCGGTTGGATGTGTCAAACGGTGTCCGGACAGCTTGACTTGAGAATGACCGAAATTAATGTTTTCAACTGTAAAATACTTTAAAATTTACTTACACAATTCATTTGTACCAACACGAATTTTTGAAATTGGGTCACCAAAGTTGTTTCCTTTGATTTTTATTATAAATTCCTTATTATATTACCTTTTTATCATTTGAATAAGAATGTCGTTGTCGAGCTTAAATTGGTAAAGGTGTTATAATTGAGTTCTGGAAAATGTTTATAATTCTGGAAATTTGTTTACCTATTAATTCTTTTACTTTTGAAAACTCTGGAAAAATACATCACCTAGTAAAATTGGCGCAAGTTCAGAGGTGCGGATGCTTGGCGAATTTTGGCTGTTTAGCGGCACATTTAGTAGCCAAATCATTCACTTAACATTAGTTAGGGTTACCATATTAGTCTTCTTTACCGCTAAAAACTTGGCGCATCCGCACCTCTGAACTTGCGCCATAAGATTTTGCATAAAGCTGAAGCACTGAAAGGCAGTTAATAAAATTTTATTAGGAGCGGAATATAACATAAAGTAAACCATAAAAAAGGCTTAAATTTGTAAATTGTAATTTATATAAATCTTGCTTTTTAGGAATTCACTTCTTTCAAATGTTACGAAGCTTTTCCATCAGTTTAGCAACCATCTCAGCCATCATACTGAATAGAGGCACAACAATGGCCTTATAGTTCCTGTATCCAGTATCTGCAAAGGCATTTTAAGGCCCGGGGACACTTGAGTTAGATAATGTATGATTGAGTAGGAGATATGTGATTGTTATAGTATATTTGAGAAAGTGAAATGATGTTGGGTGCGCAATGTTTTTTTCTCGATACAAAGAAATTAATGCCATTAAATTAACATATGGGCAAATGCTCATCAAATGCAACAACAGGTTTTTGAATGTTTCAAAAGAAGTCTCATAATCATAACCCTAATAAATTCCCACAGCTGTTTTAAATTGAATCGTCAGTTTGAAGAAGGGAATAAGTCCAAAAAATGACAAATTGACTTTTTGTGCTCAAAACAATCTCTAAGCTTTGCTCTACACATGGGTGAAAAGAGGGGAACAATAACTAACCCCTATAGGGAGATATCGCCCCTTGAAGTTGTGAAATCGATGTCCATTCATTGTATTTTTTAAGCTAATTTGGAATTAAAGTTAATTTTTCTTTCTCTTCATATTCTTTGTGCTGTAAACTAAGTTAAAATAAAATTTTCTCTTAATTTCAATGTTTTTCAAACTTTTTTTATGTAGGGAATGTTTGACTCCAGTCATATTCACTCACTCCATTGATACTGCTTTAATAACCCAGTTTCACTATAATTTTGAATTTCATTTGTCTTATTCTTTTTATTTCACCCTTTTGTGGTGTAAACTAAGGAGAAATATAATTAAAATGTGATTTTAAGGGTTTTTAAAGATTTTTTCATCAGAAAAATTTCATAAGGTGGAAGAAGGGATCAAGTCCATCAACTTATTTTGGCTGTAAAATATTTTTGAATACACTTATATTTGTTTTGATGATTGCTCTTTTCTAAATAGGGTTCTGAACTTCCAGTAAAAATATGGCGGTTATACAATGAAAATTCCATTACTTATACAGTTTTTTTCGATTTTCTCAAAACTTGATTTTTGGACTTATTCCCTTCTTCAAACTGACGATTCAATTGATCCTATTTGTTCTTTCGCGTCAGCACTTTCAAAAGCTTGAGAAACGCACACACGTTCCTATAAAAGGCATATCCTTATAAGTTCATCAACTTCTTCTGCATATCGTTTACTTGAAAGTTGCGCCTGATTGCTTTTAGTGATGCAAACAGTTAGGTTTTTAATGGAGGGGGACAAACACTTCATTCATCGGCATGTGCTTAAGGAGTTTACGTTCCTATGGGGGAGTTATAAATTAGTAAATCAAACTGTGTCGAAAAATGCATGGGAATAAGACCTAGTTTCGCTCACTGACAGTGTTACCTTTATTTTTAAAAACGAGAACACGATCGGGAGTATTGGGAAACACTCTACCATACACTTACGGATGATGTAGCTATTTATTTAACTAATTTCTTCTCATGGAACTAGGTTTAATTTAAATCCTTTCATCGGTTTTTTTAAATTTGGTTATAAGGGTGTCTCTTCTAATTTTAAAAACTTAATTAAATAACATTAATTTTTTGCATTGTGTTTAGCCGAAAATTTCTTTTTTAGTAACTGTCAACTGTTTGAGGTCACAGTCAATTTCTGGTGAACTCATTTCGAAACATGGAATGCACTTATATATCAATTGTCATTACTCATCACTGAATTTTTATATTTGATATCACATTTAATATCATATAAATATACAATAGGGTTACTTGGGGTCAGTGGGTCACCCCCTAAAACTATAATATGTACAGAAAATTTCACACTTACTCGCATTGATTATGTTACAACTTGTCACACCGATGAGTTTTGCATATATTTGAGATTTGTTTAATTTATTTTTAAGATTATAGAACTAATTTAAAATAGATTCCCAGGATGGATTTTTTGGAGAGTTCAAGATGTATTTTTCAAAGAAGTATTTTCAGGTAAGTTTTCATAACATTTTAATGTTTATTGAACTGTTTTGCAGAGTTTGACCTAAAATACATACGGCAATTTGAAATTTTTCAAAATTTTTAATTTTGAAGTGTTTAAGAGGGGGGGGTCCCACTTACCCCATAGTTTTAGCATGGTTGGGGTAAGTGGGACCCCTCTTTATTTAGTGAGACCCCTTATCATGGTATAAGTGGTTCTAAGAGGGTCCCAAATGATATATGAACTATTTTTGTTTATCGATAGATTCTTTAACGAAATAAGTCAACAAGTACAAAATAAACCCTTTCAAATTTTTTCTATAAAGCTCCAAAAATGTACTAGGCCAAAAAGGGGTCCCACTTACCCCAAGTGACCTTAATGCATATTTTTATTTATGTAGACTTTTACACAAAACCCAGTTTAAAGAACTACCAAAATTCAAAACCACAAAGGCAAAATTTTACAATTTTTACATCAATGCCTTTAGTAATTTAATTTGAAAAACTAGACAACAAAAAAATAATTTTTAACATTTCTAAAAAATATAAACTTTTGGCCACAAAAAAGATTACCCACAATATGTTTTAATTTCCATTCCAAATTCTTGCTACAACCCTACATACCACGACTTACGCACAGTTGTTAAATAGATAAAGATGAAAAATCACCGCTCTTCGCCTTTGTGTGAGTAAAACAGTGGATTTGATGAACTATAGAAAAGAAAACTGTAATTAAAAAGTTGAATAGTGGTTTTAGATCTAGCTGTGGAAAAGTTATTGACAACCATACTGTCAACACACTATTAATTATTGTTCAAAAGGGAGAATTATCCCCATCACGCTTAGTGAAAACGGTAATTCCCAACAATATTTAAGCGCATTTTCTTTGTTCTGAATTATGAATAAGTATATCTTTTAAGAAACAACGGCATTTAAGGGTCGATGCACTGCGGGTTAAGGGAGTTCAAATTCTAGCAAAGGTGGTTTACAGTTATGGTCGTTTTAAATGTATCTAGTCGATAAATTGTGTTGATAATTTTCATGAAGCATTGTTTGGAGTTCAGGAATAGATGCTAAGTTAAATTGTAAGTGATGTTGATGATAATGTAAGGATGCATACGACAGATGCTCAGGTCCATTTACTAACGATTTATTTTAAGAGAAGGAGTATTCTAAAACTTGATTTCTATGCTTCCAGATTCAGTGGTCTAACTTCAGAAGAGAAACAGATACAAAAAAGAGGAAATGATTGTAGAAAAAGAGAGGTACTTTTTTCTTGGGACAAGTACATTCAGATATAGAAGATGTACAAACCAAGAATCAAAATATTATCAAGAAAATTTTAAATTGCAATATCGAAGTTTTTATATTTTCGAATAATTAAAATTAAACTCAACTTCAGGTAGATAAAAACTCGGAAAAATAAACTCATGTATTTCTTTCGGTAAAAGAAGTAGTACTAGTAAGTAGTTCAACATCTTTTCGCTGCATATCTAAAGCCCTGAATAGCAAAGCTTCCAGTAAAGTAACGTAGCTTCATCCAGGGCTCTATGCAAATCGATGTAATGCATCTCTTGGATCCACAGAAAAGATACTCTCAATAGACTTAATAATATTAATGAGACGAACCATATCATTTCATTAATTACATCATGACAGATTAATCTCATTTAAGATTTACAATTGGTTTCTCTCAAGTTTCTTTATTTGTTGAATGATATGACACATATCGGATTCCTAATGTGTTTGAAGACTGACTTACAAGCGTGTGCAAAGCAGATGATGGAGGCATACGTGAGATAACATATTTCTTAACATTCAAATTTTCATTTATTCCTGACCTTACTCTGTTCTTTATGACTCGTTCTTCCTCAACATGGACATCATTTAATCAAAATCTACATGATTTAATGTTTTTTTTAGTATCATCAAAAGAGTTTTCGTCCTCCGCAAGAGCAATCAATCCCAAAGTTGAATCCACGATTTCAAAACGCTAATTGTCAGAAGCTCGTAAAGTTTCAAACGAGGAATTTCCTCTCCACTTCTCGCATGTGACCATCCCTTTCATCCCCTGCCTCGGAAATTGCAAAACGAAGGACACCGCAACGAAGCTATAATGACAAAGTGGGATCCACGAAAGGGGTAATAAACTGCCACGACCGCCAATTATACTTTGCGTGCATCTTGCGGTTACCGATGTTGTACCTACGTGAGTGAACACACGTTTCTCATCTGTACCTTTCCAAAACCCGATCGCTCGCGTTTTTTATTAACTCACAAACAAACAAATAAACCGAGGCATCGCGGGATGACCGAATCACGTTCTACCTGTCGCGTGTTCCTTCCAAATATTGAAAAACTGACCCGATTAACAGGTGGAAACGATTGCTTGAAGTGTATTGAATAGGATTGTTATTTGAAATGCTTCGGGTGAGGATTTTTTTAAAAGTTAGTTTGGGATAATAGAGAATAGTTCTCAGTAGTGCTTTTCCTTCTAATAAACCTTTTTTAAATTAAAAGATTGTCTTAATTTTGTATCGTGTGTGCATGGGTTTACTTGTCCGCATACATCTATTATTTTGGAAATAGAGTAAAACTTTTGAATCATTGCATTATATCAATAGCTAAAATTACACTTTAATCACCTCTTATCTTGTTTCGTTTTCAATTACATTTCCACTTTACTATACTAGTACTGTAGCAAAATATTGAAAAGTAAAGAGATGTTGAAGAGCACAAAAACAAAGAGATGCAAGAAAAAAGAGAGTTTAAAGAGCAAAGATAAGCTTAATGATAAAGAGATGATTTAGAGCAGAGAGGGGTTCACACAAGAGCAAACACATGATATAGAGCAAACAGGTATTGGAGAGTAAAGGGATGTTGAAGAGCACAAGAGAAAAGAGATGGAAGAATAAAGAGAGTTTAAAGATCAAAAAGAAACTCAATGATAAAGGGATAAATTAGAGCAGAGAGGGGTTAAAGAGCAAACAGGTATTGGAGAGTAAAGGGATGTTGAAGAGCACAAGAGAAAAGAGATGCAAGAAAAAAGAGAAAAGTTTTAAAAGCAATGAGGTGTTTAAAAAAAAGTAAAAAAAAAAGATTTTTTTAAAAACGCTTTTATTGAAGTGTTCTAAAAGGTCAAAAATAATTAATTCGGTTTGACAAATAATTTATTGGGAAGTAGAAAATAACTTTTTGGTAAGTAAATAATAACTGATTTTCTAATCACTAAAAATAAAAGCGTGGGCGCTAGTAATTTATATATTTTTATAATTTAAATTTTTTTAATTTTTTTAATTTGTACAAATTCACCTGAAGGTATGGATCCGTATATGTAATTCAAGTTTAGTTTCAATAACATCTATGCCGAACGAGGGTTCGAACCCCAGACGTACGGCTTTGCAGTCAGATGCTCTAACCACTAGGCCATTACGTCGGTATTTATGTATAATTTTACATAGAACATAGAATAAACAAGTTAGAATAAATAGTGAATAAAGAATTACTAGCGCCCACGCTTTTATTTTTAGTGATTAGAAAATCAGTTATTATTTACTTACCAAAAAGTTATTTTCTACTTCCCAATAAATTATTTGTCAAACCGAATTAATTATTTTTGACCTTTTAGAACACTTCAATAAAAGCGGTTTTAAAAAATCTTTTTTTTTTACTTTTTTTATTTTCTACTTTTTAGTCATGGTATTTTTTTTAACAAAAACTCACAAGAAAAAATGTATTTATTTCAACCATATTTAATCTGATGTTAGAATGGAATTTTAGTTTTCTTCAATATGATGGTGAAATAAAACACTCGCCGATAAAATCCGTCCATATCAAAAAGATTCACAAGAAAAAAAAGAAAAAGCATCCCATTCAGGCTTTTCAGTAGTCCATAAATTATAAAAGTAGCATATTTTCTTCCCTCACATTTCCTCGGGATGGGCACCAATTTTCGGCGATTTCTCGCTCTTCTGGCGATTTCTTTCTCGCGGTTATTATCTTAAATCGCTAATTATCTTAATTGTTAATTGGAAGGTAAGAAATCACGTGTTGAAGATTAAATATTGTAGTGATATACCTAATATATTATCTTACAGGTTTTGGGAGCCATGGGCTTCACGGAAGTGTCTCAAATTTGAATTAAACGGATAACTAAAAACACTCGTTAATTACCTTAATTACGGAGGTTTTGACTAGCTGATTATTGAATATTGCATTGTCATCGAGTTTACACCATGGTGCAAAGTTTCAGAACTTTATATCGTTTGGAAGTGCCTGAAATTTTATGTACAAGATCTTGTAAAAAAAAAAGTGATTAATCGTCCATAAATATTGTAATTACTGGGCAATTCTCGTTTTGACTTTTGAATATGATGAAGTTATGCCTTATACAACATTGTGCACGGTTTAGGGAGAATAGCCCCTTGGGAAAGGTCTCAAAATCTGGTTTTTCTGTTAATTAAAAATACTCGTTAATTAACTTAATCCTTTGGTTGTTTGACTAGAGAATGGTTGGATATTGGAGTGTCATGAAGGTTACACCTATGTGCAAAGTTTCGGGGCCCTAACATATCGGGAAGTGCCCGAAAATCGAGTTTTAAAATTCCTCCCGTAAAACGCCGCCAAAAGCAAGTAGAATAAAAGCGTTTAATAATAATAAAGAAATGTTCAGAGAAGATAGATGGTCAAGAACATAGACGCTTAAGCGCAGAGATATATTGGAGGAATTATATGTTGAAAAGAAGGAATGGGAAACACAATAGAAAACACATCTACCCGAAAAAAAAACTATTTATTTTTTTATGGGTTTAGAGAAAAATTACGCATTCGTGCCCTACCAGAAAGAAAACACCTCATCAGAAAACCTTCAATTCCTGAAAAAATTATTCTGGGAACAGTCTTGTTTAGTAGAACATATGTGATCCAAAACAAAAGTATGATGAAATATACCACAGAATAATATAGTTTTTATAGAAAAAGTTGAAATAAGTGATTATTTTAGCGCCCTCACTTGTGTATAGTGCGTAAATAGCAGTTTCGTAATGTTTATTTAACTAAGAGAGCAGGTGATACTCTTCACTATTCTATAAATGCTTCCTTGTGAAACTGGAGATATAACCTGGTAAACTTTTTCTGTTTTGAAACGCAGAGGACGTTAAAATTGACGAGACACGGCCGCTTCAATGTGCTGCGTGTTTGTGAATAAGAATTTAACTGCGTCTTTGATTGCATGAAATTTGACTCAATTGCATCCCGAAGATCGTATTTTTTGATAGAAGTTTATCTAATGGAATCGATAAATTGATAGTTTCGATTCCATATAGAAAACTGCAAATGCGTATTATTTGCATAAGGGAAAAGAAACTATTACAAAGTTAAAGAGTTAGGCTTAGCGAGCAAAGTTTTTCTAAAAAAAATAAATATATATCTGTACTTATCATTTTCTTTCTAAACCATTTACCATGACCCTTTTACAATTTTTTTCGATTTTCTGGGTCACTCTATTCCACAGAGTGGCTTCTCCATGGAATTATTAATCATCTCAAATCAATAAAGGTATTCACAACGTGACGTCACGTGTTATCGGTGCATTAGTCACACATTCAAAGGAAAACGTAGTAATACCGGTGAAAAGAAAAGAGTAATTACCCACCTTCCTCTTATTGCGCCACGTACTTCGCGTTTTATTCAATGTTTTTACAGAGAATTGCTCTTAAAAACGGAGAAATTTAAGTTAGAGAGGTGGCACACGTTTCGTAATTTTGTTAAGGAGTTTTATTGGGTCATGGTGAATTTAATGTACTCTGTAAAAGAATTTTATGAAGATGATTTGCATGCATGTATATTTTCCGCTATCGGTTGAACTTCCTCTTTGAAAGCACGATGTCATGCTGGAAAAAAATAATTACTGGCAACGTGTTGGGGATATTTGTTTGATAGGGGAAACTGAAAGCTATGATGAATTTCAGGCGTATTTATTAGTATTGGTGTCGTGTGTGACCTACCACTTTAGTGAGTTGTATTTCCAGCGAACTTGCACTTTATCATGATAAATCAACCAATTAATCACCAAAATTTAAAAAAAATTGGTAAGCCTCATCACACTGCATTGTCTTTTTAGTATATTTAGGAAAGGGGATTTGAAACAATGAAATGAAAAGGACCAATACTAAAACTAAATAGAAAACTACAGGAATCGTTATCACTCCCTCTTCTTTTGCACACTTCATTTTTCAATATGAATGGTGTATTCTTTCTGTTAACTTTTTTGTAAACTTTATTTTCCAGAAAATCGATCATTTAATCCATCCGACAGTTTCATCACTGCTTTCATTCTACTTACTTCATACATACAATATGCCAGTCTAAAATTCATTAAGATTTTTAAAAAATAAAGAAAAATATTTTTAAATTAAGCATCAAACCTCCCTACCCAATAAGGGCTCTAAGAGCTATCGTAAAATGTTATTTAATTAAAAACATGTAGACCTTTTCTAGATAATCTCTTTACTTCATGCGATGAATGCAGATGGGTGTCGTTTCTCTGCGTATAATAATAATAATTAGTTTTCTCCTCTCCATCAAGGTTTGTTCCAGCTCATAAAACCTCAAGTTTAAGAATAACCTTTAGTTTTATGTTTAATGTTAATGCGAAACCCCATCATCATAACATTTTAATTAAATTTGTTATAATCCCATCAAACAAAATAACCAAAATGCTCTTACAGCGTCTTTCCAATCTCATATCGTTCAATAAGACATTGAAAAGAAAACGCTATTTTGTTTTACAAACTAAAACCCCTTTAACTCCTGTTAATCTCCATTATTCGGCAACAAGGAGATCGACATATTTTCTTCAAATAAAAACAACATTAATCCCAAGTAATTGCAACAGAATCCGAATCCCACTTAATCTGTCCCAAAGTTTGTTGATCTCAAACCGAGGTCGCAAGTGCCATCGGCCAACACTTTTGTCAACCAGAAGGATTACCTGTCCCCCCATCACCTTTGTTCTCTTCCTTTGTCACCAACACCTACACAACTAATGGACATCCCAGTTATGCAATCCTCTTTTGCCGTAAGTTGGTCCACTGTTTGTTTTCCGTGAGTTGGTCCGCTGCGTTGATTACAGAGGCTTGATCGGTCTTCGATAGACTTCAAAAGACTGTAATTTGCGTAACGCTAATGACCGTAATGATACACTGCGATCATAGAAGCGTAACGGACTTCAGCAGTCCCAAGGATGGAAATTATACTGGACATGCATGAGTTGGATGTGTCCGCTTGATTTTCACTTAAAGGATAGATCTGGATGTGAGGTTTCTTTTTTTTTGAAGAGTTTCATGTGTCACTGAACTTTTTTTGCAGTGAAAGAACTTTCACTTTATTCTGATTCTGATTATCGTTTTGCATGTAAGTTTCTGAAACCAACAAGGTTGGAGAGATGATTGTTCGATTAGCTTTGATGTGATATTAAAAAAAGTTTTATCAACATGAAATTCAAGTTTGTTTCAAATTTCTCTCTCAGCATACTTCATTAATTAGTACTTACTTTTGAACTGAACCTTTAATTTACAGTGCTTTAAAAAATAATTGTTTCATTATAAGTAATACAGGGTGATTCAAATCTAAAGGAGATAAGAATGGGGGCAAACGTATTAAAAAGGGGACTGCAACCAAGTTATTATTATCGCATTTATTGACAACCATTAAAGGAAAAAACAGTTTTTAGAAATAAGCTAAAACCTGATGATTAAAATTTAATCCACTAGGGCTACCGCCCCCTGCTCGCTGTCGCTCGCCAACCCCCGTTAACATGCTAACGCAGGGCCTTTCGGATCCCTTCGCAATCCCCACAAAACCCTGCTCACTAAAATTATTTATTTATAAAACATTCGTTAAAACAATTAGTAGAGGAAACGTCAACCAACTTTCCCAAAGCACACTCTCTTAAAAGTTAGAATATTTATTGGTTGTAAATTATCAAGAATTTAATCAACACGTTTTCCTTGAAAATAGCCATCAAGTCTGCTCGTAACTGTTGTTATTCAATATTTACAAAAAAAAGGTTCAACAATGAATCTGTTGAATTTAATATAGTACCTAGTAACTCGTCAAAATGTGTCTAGTGTTTTATCATTCAAGTTTTTGTTTTAAAACAGACTTTTTCAACAATACTATTGAAAATAATAAGAGACAAAACCTACATTGCACTCAATGTTTACAAACAATTGATTTAGGTGTGTGAAATTCTATACTTAAATAGTATATCTGTGAGTTTCTGGAAAACTCTTATCAGTCCTTTAAAATTATTTTATTTAGAAAGTACATATTTTGAAGAGCATTTTTAAAGCGTGAAAGGAATTATTTTTATCATTATTGGATAGCGTCGGTTGGTCATTGTGATTGGAGGTATAATAAATTGTACGACAGTTTCTTGCTGTTAACTGCAACCTTATCCGTAATCCAGAAAAATGGAAATATTTTAGAATTGAGAATTTTTTTTTAGAAATTCTAAAGGCTTATTGCACATCCTCAAAAGAATCCGAACAGTTTGATACCAAAAACATGTTATACGGACCAGTAATTAAAAAGCCTTTCTCTGGAAACCATTTACAAAAACTTTTTTTAGAATAGAGAGATTAGTTTTTAAATTCCCTTGTATTTTAAATAATAAATTGAACCACTAACCAGAATCTTTAAAAATATTTCATAGGTTGAAATAACTATACAGGGTGTATCTGAAATGGTGCAACAAACTTTCAGGGATGATAGTAGACACCTAGACGAGTCAGAATCACATAGGATTTGGGGGTCCCAGACCAAATCCCAGGGAGTTAAAAATGGAGTAACACTCCAAAAAAATCATTGAAAAATTCAATTTGTAGAAGAACTACTGTTGGTAAAAATTTAATTATGGTCTCAAAAATTGTGGTTTAATATGATCTTTAAAATTATCTCAAAAGTCTTCATTTTAAAATTTGTTTTATTATGAAAAAAGTTAAAAAACCACAAAAAAATGTGAAAACTTTGCCAAAACCTTTTTTGTATTTCGAAATCCTTTCTTTTGGTTGGATAATCTGAAAGAGCATAGTTGAAAAACCTTAAGTGCGCAAACAGTTTTCAAGAGCTGTTTCCAGAACAGCTGTTTGCGCACGCAAAAAACAAACGTTAACAGGATATCAAGTGTTTAATATTGATTGTATTTACTTGAAACTTTGGACTTAAGGGTTTTCAACTATGATCTTTCAGATTATCCAATCAAAAGAAAGGTTTTGGCAGAGTTCTCACATTTTTTTGTGTTTTTTTAAACTTTTTTCATAATGAAACAAATTTTAAAGTGAAGACTTTTGAGATAAATTCAAAGATCATATTAAACCACAATTTTTGAGACCATAATTAAATATTTACCAATAGTAGTTCTTCTATAAATGGAATTTTTCAATGATTTTTTAGGGTGTCGCTCCATTTTTAACTCCCTAGGATTTGGTCTGGGACCCCAGCCAAATCCTATGCTATTCTGACTTCTCTAGGTGTCTACTATCATCCCTGAAAGTTTGTTGCACCATTTTAGATACACCCTGTATACTGATTCTATATAATAAATAAACTGTTCCGTCATATTACAAAAGCTAGAGCGTGGTTCTCTACTCTTAGTAGTCCGTGGACCGCTATGTTTAAAATTTTACGGACCACCCGCACCCCTGTTCATCTTAAAATCCTTCAACCTTCCTAAAATTACAATACGATAGTTCATTTTCCCTAATTAACCATGAAAACTTTTAAAATGCTCAGAAATTATAACTGCTTTAAGAAAAAATAATTCTATATCATGAGATAAATTAATTATTTTTTGTTTTGGTATATCTAATTAAACCATCGGAACACACAAAAAAATTTTAACTATTCTTTTTTAGACCTCTTCATTCTTCCTACTTATAGTGGCTGAAATTTTTTTATCAATATAGTAGTGACTGTTATCCCCACATTTGAAATAAATTGGCATAATATACATCGGAAATCATAAAACAATCGGCATAAATACATCGTCATAAATATAATTCAATCCTATATTGTTCAATGCTCTCAAATTTTTATGCAATCGAAGTTTTTTTCCGAGGGGGACCATTTATGAAGATTACTCTTTTTTATAAATTGTTTTTCATTTTGGCCAATATTGCTATAAAGAGACTATAGTACTTAACGATCAACAAGAGCTAGTCTTAAGTTTCTAAAATTATTCCCTCCCTCGTGAAATTTTCACTCCTTTTTTGTCTTGGTAATTTAAAAAAAAACTTTACACCAGTTTCCACCAAAAACCAGTTTCGTCCTTCACATATCCTTTATTTGAGGCAAATAAAATTGTATCCCCAGTTTAAAAAAGACAATAAGTCTAAAAACATGATTTTGCATTAATAAAAAACTGTCTAAATAATGGGATTTTTACAGTACATAAACACCACATTTTTACTGGGAACTTAAACACTTTCTTTGAGTGCAGGACATTAATTGAAAAATATATGTTTAGTCACAATAATTTTGAAAAAATTGATAGATTTATTTCCTCTTTCCATTGAAAAAAAATTCTGGAGACCACCACCTTTGCTTGAGAATCAATTTTATCCATGAAATTTTATCAATTTTGTGTACTCTAATATTCATATCTTATTAATAAGTGTTTTAAAAAAGGACAACCTATAATGTCGGCTTCAGAAAGAAAGAATAATTGGTAGACTACCAATCGGAAAAAGTATTTAAATTCCTACAATTCATGCTTAAATACCTGGAATCCTAAGTAAGTGACTGCAATCATTTTAAAAGATACGGCCATCCAGCAACCTCCACTTCCAAGTAGTGGCTCCTGAGCCATAACAAATTGCCCACACCGCTTTAAAAACAAACTACTTACATATCATTAGAAGGAATTACTATGCCCTGCCCCTAATTCCACCTCCAGTTTTAACCATACAACCTCCACCATTAACCTCCATAACAAACTTTACTACCTATATGTGTTGGAGTAGAATTCATATCTCAACTTCTTAATCAATCAAATTCCAGGTTTCCGGAATCCGGAGTACGTTCCTTTAAAATTTCGGGAAAGGTTTGAGAGAGAGGATTCCCGGAATCCGGAAGAGATCGATCTTCAGAAACGCATACGGTTACGGTTTTACCGGGAAATTAGTATGTTTCCTCAGAAATTTTGCAGCACAAAACTGTATGATGTTTACGATTTTCAACATTTAGGATCTATTGAAAATTCTACAATAAAAGTAGTTATATTTTATCTCACAACTTCCTTTCCGATCTATTAGTTAAACAGTCCATTAAATATTAGAAGATTCACTGAAAATTTAATCCTTAAAATCTAGGAATTCTTGTTTGTGTTGTATAATTTAAAATACTACTCTTCCGTGGTAATACTATTTTTGTCCTTCGTATTTTGTTATTATTTTCGACATAACACAATAAGTACTCTTTTCATAGATTATTAAATTTTATATCATGGGTGTGTCAAAAGTAAGTTTCGCGTATAAAATTGTGCGCAATTTTCCAGTGTCATTTTAAGTATTGGATACCTTTGCAAGAGAAAATAGCACTATTTCATGCCAGGGTTGCTTGATTTAAATCAACTTGATTTAAATCACGATTTAAATCATGATTTAAATCACTTGATTTTTTTAAAAAAAATCATTGATTTAAATCAAAAATGTTAAACTGCCACAATTTAAATAAAAAATTAGTTGTATGCTTTAAAATGGTTTGCAAGATTATTTGCATTACAATTTTTTTTTTAAATTCTGCTAGAATTAGATATTGTAACTGGGTTTAAGTTATAATAAAACTGCTTGCAATTTCAAGAACAAATTTTACTACCAATAACAAAAATATTTATGATGAAAAGGGGTAAATACGCAGGGTTTGGAATCAATAATTGTGATAAACTAAACAAGAATTAAAATATTTTAATTTTTTTATCTGGTACATCAACTTTTTAAAATACAAGCATCTGAACGAGTTTTATCGTAAGCTTGCTTTTATAGTTAGCCATGTTTTCCAAACTATTGTTTTCTTTTTCATAACTACAGCTATTCTTTATGTACATGACTGTTGTTAAGTTGCTTATTTGATTTGATTTTTATTACTAATTATTATTTTAAAGAAATAAGTATACATGATACTTTTAGTAAAATTAATTTAACTGAATTATTATAATTCAAAGATTGATTAAAATTTTAACACAAAAATGGGGCATAGATTTTTTTAGAAATCATTGTCACAATTTCTTTTAAAGCTAATATATTGATTTCACAATTGGGCAAAAATAGTCATAGAAAGGATAGATAAAAATTTTAGTTACTGATAGTTCATTCACCATTTTAGGATAGGCTTTGGGCATCTAATGCACAATGAAATGGCAGCGAACCACTTACTACCCTTAATTAATTCAATTAATTAATGCATAAAATAGATCAAAATTGGGATATTAAGTAATCCTAAACTATTATATCACATTGAAATTACAATATCAGTAGATTAATAACCAGTTTCAGGAAGTTCAGAGCTAGTTATTCATTTAAATAAAAAAATCTGATTTAAATAAAAAAATCCGATTTAAATCAAATACATCCGATTTTTTTGATTTTTTTAAAAAAATAAAAAAAATCAGCAACCCTGTTTCATGCCTCAAAAAAGATAAAGTTCGCAAATTTCCAAGTTTTAATCTTATTATGTCTTGCGTTTTTTAGTTAAATAAAGGCGATTTTTTCTTTGAAAAATTGAAGAATCTTAGAAATTTGGGAATGTTTTCTTTTTAACCATGAGTTTTGAATGGTTTTGAATCCCTCTTTATAATAAATCTAGAGAAATAATATATAATTTACTAAAGTAATTATCTTTTCCTCTTTTATGGTCTATGTTTCTCTGATTGAAGTAAAACTTTTACGAGCATTTTTTAAATTAATAAATGTAATAGATACTCCAATAATCCTTGTTTTTCTTAATTGAAGATTATAGAAGTGTTAAAACGTATAAATACTGATTTATTAATTTAAAACTATGGTTTATACCTTGATACTCAATTATAATTTTATCATTAACTTTAATTTTATGTACTTAATAATACTTAAATTATGTTTATGTTTCAAAGAAGTTTTAAATTTCCACTGATTTTTAAATTCTACCAAAGAGCATTTTTGGAGAGAGAACGAAGATTGTTGTCGTAGATAGTTAATAAATAACGTAGAGTAGATTGTTGTTTTATCCTCATACGATTGAAGCTTGCAACAAAGCCAAATTTACGTGATTCATAGACCACGGACCACGACATAGAAAAAGTTAACACCAAAAAGTTAAATGTCTCATAGGAAATCCTTCAAAAAATTGAAAAATGAGTATCATTAGTTTTCTAATTAGAAAGGGAATCAATAAACACCTATTTTTAATTCAAGAAATATTCATTTGAGATTAATAAAGGAAAGGGTTACCAACATACTACATATTCGGTTGCGTATTTAATTCTCTATCTTTATGATTGCAGTAAATTATAAAAACATAATTCCTTCAAGATAAAGTTTGTCTAGATTTTACTGGTACTTATTTGCTCTTCCAAAGTTCGTTCGTATACTCTACATCTACCATGATATTGATAATTGTCTCTATATTTTTCGTCTGTCTTTTACGTGTATTTTAGTATGGGTATGCTGTTATTGAAACTAAACAACAATATAATTAAGTATTAGCTACATTCTTGAACACAATACTTGAGTGATATTACATATAATTCAACTACAATACAGAAAAAGTAAAATTTCAATTTAGAAAAATTTTCATCGATTATACAATTCCATTTCATTTCAAAAATATACATGATCCTCATCGTGAATGTAAATTACACTTTATTACAGATATTGATAGGAAGTTATGTAAGTGCAAGAGACAAATCTTCTTAATATTTTTTTACTAATTTTTGTTCATTTATTTAAATTGCGTAACTGAAATAATATCCACAACCTTACACTTTAATACTTTCAATTATATTAGGCCTTGTGAAGTATCAGGATAACAATAAATCCTTTAATTTACAAATTGAATGAAAAAACCATCAAATCAATTTTACACAACAGCAAAAATTTTAATTTATTTTTATAAACTTTTTGAAAATTATTAACTTTTTAAATAAAAGTTTTTATTAGTTTACAGATGTTTAGTAGAAATTAAATTATAGGAATTAATTGGAACTAGAGCTGATTAATTCCGTATCATTATGATCATAATATGATGTGTTGTATTATTTTTGTAAATACAATGAACAATGTAATTTTTAGGATTTAAAAACAGTAATATTTTCCCCTATTTCCCTTTCAAGAAGTTGTAGTAATACTATTTATACACTGTAAAAGTAATAGACACACACATGTTATATTAAAGTAACAGTTTAAGTAATTATTTTTTAATGTAAAAATAATTGCTTTTTCAAAAATATTCAGACAGCTGGAGTTCAGATTATTGGAATTATCTGTATCGAAAATCAAAGTTGTACTTAACTCATCTAACAAACTTTTAGTAATTGATATACAGATGAGACTTCATACATCCCAAAAAATAATGAAGAACTGTCATTACTTTTCAATCTAATTCTAAAAAACATTTAAAATCCTAGATAACAAATAGAAAGTTGTTTTTTTTCAATCTAAAACGTAACTTTAGTGCCGTAGTATTTCACCCTAAATATTCTGTGGGGGAAGGGGAAACAGAACGCAATTGAATTTGAAAAAGAATAGTTGGAAAATGACTTTCTTTTTAACCCATCTAACCTAATTGTCGCACAGAGACCAGTTCGTGGGGACGCTTTCCCCTCCTTCATTTTGTGAAAAGGTGGAACCTCTTTATATCCGTTATTACAACATAACAGCTCTTTTATAAAGTGGTCTCGACACACAGAATATGTTATGAGTCTAATGAAACATTTATGGGACAGAGGAGACTGTATGGAAAAGGGAATTTCCGCTCCGAAATGATAAAGGATAAATGAGTTTTGATCGGACGTAATATCGACTAAATCAATTTGCGGCATCATCAGCAAAGTCGTTGTCTTTATTGATGAGAGGAATAAATTGGCATTCTATTTGATCAACTACGTGATTAATTAGTTTTATTGATGCCTTTTCACATTGCGTTTCTCGTTTTTCTTCGTTGTTGGGATCTGTACAAAAATCGTTAAGTCGGAGATGTTTTTGTTATCAGCCTAATTTTCATGGAGGAATGTCTATGATAAAAAATGTAAAATTAAAAACAAGGTAGTAAAGCACCGTTTATACGTCTCTCATTTATACGTCTTTTATATTTATACGTCGTTTTCGCCAAGTTCCAATTCATTCAAATAATCAATATGGTTTTCAATTATACGTCTTTTCATTAACACGCCGTTTTACATCGGTCCCTTGAAAGACGTATAAACGGTGCTTTACTGTAATATCGAAAATTTTGTATACAATTTTAAACATTTATATTCTTTCCTTATAGTGAGAATATAGAACTTTTCTGCAATAAAAAATACAGGTTTGAATTCTTGAGGGAGATCCTGGAGCAATACAGCTTCCATAAAAATGAAACACTTAAAAGCATAAAATGTTTAAGTGCGTTTTTTAGATCTTTATTAATATCCTTTTAAGAATTTTTAATACTAATTTTTAAAATTTTCTACTTAGATTTTATTTAACCCCTCTGTAGTTCTAGCTTTCAGTCTAAATATATTTTTCTAGCTAGTAGTAGCTAGTTGTAGTCTAGCTAGTTGTAGAGTGGCGAAAGTTGTTTTTAAATTAAATACAAATTATTATTATTGTTATTATTACTATTATTATTATTATTATTATTATTATTATTATTATTATTATTATTATTATTATTATTATTATTGTTGTTGTTAGTGTTGTTATTGTTGTTGTTGTTATTGTTATTATTATAAGAAATTTTTCAAATGAATTTTCCGTTTACTTAGTCTTATAATTAGTTTTCTTATTTTAATGTCATTTGTTTTACAAATCATTATACAGTATAACCTCGTAATCTCGAAAACCTTTTTTATATCTTGGAAATATATTTTTCACCATGAAATTAAATACTTCTCTATTTTTCCTTATCTAAAAAAACTCTTGGTACTTTTTCATTATACCGGCGCAAATCTCGCCAACCAACTTTTTGGCGACACCACACAGTCGCCAGAACAAATCACACGCCGCCGGTCGCACCTTGCTTTGAAAATGTGGAGCAAGAAGTTACCAGCTGCGCGATACTTCGTTTCGTTTGGCGTTGATTGCATTATTATTGGTGACTTAATCGACGGTATAATGAAAAGTACCAGAAAATCGTTTGCTATATCATGATAAACGCAGAGAAAAAAGTTTCATGAAAATACTTAAATATTAGCATGTACAATAGAAAAAATATTTTAATTTGAAAGTTTCTTGGATTTTTTATTCAAAATGTATCTTTATTTAACTACTAGCGCTGACGCGCTAGACGCGCAGCGCGTACTAATAATTACTATTATTATTATTAATAATAATAATAATAATAATAATAATAATAATAATAATAATAATAATAATAATAATAATAATAATAATAATAATAATAATAATAATAATAATAATAATGGTAATGGTAATGGTAATGGTAATGGTAATGGTAATGATAATGATAATGATAATGATAATAATAATAATAATAATAATAATAATAATAATAGTAATAATAATAATAATTTTTATTTACTGCACAAATAGTATTTACAAAACACAAGGAAAAATACATTCGCCACCAAGGGGAAAATAGACAAGTCCCGTTCAGGTGACAGAAATTCACCATCAAATTCACAATAGATTCAACATGGTCACTTATCTACTGCCACACCTTACTTTCAAGACCTAATAATATATCTTAATTAACATGTTAAGATTTCTGGTATTAATATGGTAAATATTCAAAAATATGAGTTGAAACTGTTGATGGACATTTATCCCTTTTTAAACTTATTTTAGCTGAAAAAATTGGAAAACACCTTAAATTGGCGATTAAATTACAGTTATTCTTAGTTCACAGCACAAAAGTGAGACTAATAAAATTTTAAAATGAGTATTATGAAACCGAGTCACACATTAAGGCAGTTTAATGGACATCAATTGAGTCCAATACAAAGAATAAGAAAAAAAATAGCTTAAATTTCAAATTAAATATAATGAAAGGTCATTGATTTTGACAAATTCAAGGGGCCTATATCTGCCGAGAGGGGGTAATTATTTTTTTCCTCTCTACACTGATGTGAAGAGTTAATCTTTTTTTAGCACGAAGGGTCAATTAGCAATCTTTTGAACTTTCCTCTTTTACAAATTAACGATTCAATTGAAAACTAAAAAATTATGACAAACGTTGACACACCTCGTACCACTGAGGGATTAAACCAGTGGTTCCCAACTCAAATATGTCTGCGGACCACTTCACTTAAATTTGAACCTCCACGGACCACCTCTATCCCTAACTGTATATCGAAAATTTTAACTTTTTTTCAGTGCATTCATTCCTCATGGAGGGTCTAAAATTTTGACTTTATTTCTGAAGCTAGGGAAACCGAGTCTTACAATGTTTCTAAATAGAACTTAGAAAATCAAATAATCAATTAAACTCAAAAGAAAAATTAACATTACATTGATTTTATATCTTATTATTTAAAAATATACCTTATATAAAAGACATTTAACCATTTTTATCAAGCCGTTTTATCTATTAACCCTGGAAGGGCTAACACAAAAGTTACATCAGGTTTTAAAGAGCAACAGTATAAAATAGTAATTTTTCTTCTTTTTCATAACCAACAAATAAGGTAATATATATTATTAGTAGATTTAAATTTGAAAGAAAGTACTTAGCATTAAATGAAACTGCAGGACGAATGAGATAACCAGGAATTATGTTGATCACAAAAAAGCAAACTGGACATGCACTATAGCTGTGAGTTTGTGGCAGAGGAAATTCTATAGGCGAGGCTGATGTTCTCACGAAAGAAACCGCGTCAAAAGTAAATAATTATTTCAAAGGAGCGATTAAAATAGAAAATAATTTATGTGTTCAAAAACTTTCGCATTTTCGGCAATAAATTTTTGTCATATCTTAGAACATACCTATTTCACGTGTATCTCAGAATTTTCTACTTTTCATACCACGATTTCTCGAAGACCCTCTGTCTGACCATAGCATCCCAGTTTGAAGTATCTTTCAACACTTCCAAGCTTCGCTTAGTATCAAACCAAGTACAAGTACGATCATTCGATTCTATATTAGTCCCACCCCGACGTCTCTCAGTTTTAATTAATCTGATGCAATACTTTTCTACATCACATTTCGTTTCTACTCTGTAACAGTGGCGGATCCAGGATTTTGTTTTGGGGGGGCTAAGAATTTTCATAATCCAATTGAATCTTCTTGTCAAAGGTAATACGGAAAAAGGTAGTGAATTATCCTACTCAAACCACTAAAAGGGGGGTCTGGGGGTCCTCCCCGAAAATTTTTGGAAATTTAAGTCAAAAACCCCACTTTTTCAACTCGTTTTGGTACGCCTCATCCGAATTTCGGATATTAATTTTTTGCGTTTTGACAAACTTAGTAAAATATTAGACAGTTGGTGGGGGCTTCCCGTAGATCCGCCACTGCCCTGTAATAAACTACTGTTGAATAAAACTGTGCAAAATAATTGAAATTAACAAATGATTCATAGGAGAGAAAGAGAACATAACATTTTTTTATGAGACGTATGATTTTTTACTTATGTTATCTATCTGTATGGATATACGAAAAAACCGTTCAATGCAAAAACCGCGTTCAATAAAAAACAAATAAATTTATTACATGTGTAAAGCTATGAGTTTTTTTGTTTTTTGAACGGTTTTTGTTTTGAACGGTTTTTTCGCGACACCATCTGTATGTAGTGTTTTTACTATTTCCTGGAATGTGTGATTAGGAGAACTAATTTTTTTAATTTTCTAAAATTTTTTGGACATGTTATTTAAAAATTAGTGATGGGCAAAATCGATAATTTTAGGTATCGAATACTTTGGTATCGAATACTTATAGGTATCGAATACTTTGGTATCGAATACTTATAGGTATCGAGTACTTTTAGGTATCGAGTACTTTTTTTCAATGTCGGGAAATGAACCTGAAGGGACAATTTTTTTGGGGCCTATCCATAATCAGACTAATATTCAAAAAACTGAAAGCGATCCATCAAAAAGCCCCGTAGCTACGGGCCTGGAGGTGGATAGAGGCGAAGGATTTGGCGGGGGAAAAACCTAGCTGCGTCAAATTTCTCTCGCGGATGATAACGACTTGGGTTTGAGCGTTGCAAAATGAAAACGGAAACAGGCTGCGTTTGATCTACAGTAGGTATTATAAAGAATACTTCATTGAAAAATTTAAAACGAAATATGTCAATAAAGTATCGATACTTTTGTGGGTATCGAATACACTCGATACCTATACTGCCGTCCTAAGCGAAAGTGTACACTAACGCAATTTCTCACAGATTTACTTTAAGAAAATCTCGCCAAGAGAGCATTTGGCGGATTTTCAATTCTATGCGGCAACCTGCTTACGATATCAGACCGCCAAGATTAACATTGAAACTATCTCGTTTCACAGCAGCCAATGAAATAATTATAACTCTTTTTTCGTTATAAAAGAAAAACTGATCATGGTAGAAGTACAGTATTTTAAACACATATACAATTATTTTTTACAAAACTATTGTAGTTTCGTTTTTAAAAAAAATCGAGTTAGTTTTAGAATTATTAAGATTTAAAGTTTTAATTTTTTCCCTTTTAAGTTTAACAATGGGTAGCAGCAACCCTTTAACAACACCAAAACCGCCAACAAAACGAGCAGAATAGAATGAACGACTAAGCTGCGTGAATTTCCCAACCATTCTAGTGGCTTTGAAGTAGCAAGATACATTCTCGCCAATTTAAAAACGCGCCAAGGGAGAAAGGAAATGAAGTTTTAAGAAAACTCGTTAACGTACATTTCGCTTAGGACGGCAGTATAGGTATCGAGTACTTAAGTATTTGGTATCGATACCTGCCCATCACTATTAAAAATCTTCCCACGGACCACCTCCGAAGGCCTCACGGACCACCAGTGGTCCGCGGACCACCTGTTGGGAACCACTGGATTAAACGGTTTAAATCCCCTGACTTTGGGTTTCTTCATTAGTGTACGGATGCTTATAAGCAATTAGGCAAAAAATTCTCCATAAAACAGTTCTGTTCCCACGTTCTTCGCATGTTCCGTGTACAAACGACCCCTATCCAACACACACAGCAGACTGATGGCCAGAACCCTACTTTCAATTTTTTTTTCTTCCCTGGAAGTTCCCATCAATTAAATGTTTAAACAGACTGTAAACACCAGCACGAAAAAAAGGCATTTTTCACGTTGATGATTCCCTTGGGGGTAACAAGGTCAAAACGAGCTTGGGAGCAGTTTTCTAAAAATAACTCCCGCAGAAGGTTTGAATGTGTTATCGGCAGCTCTTAGCTAAGTTTTTCGTTCTTTCCATATTTAGCTCTCGCCTTTCAACTAAATCCCTTTTGGAGCAACTGGCGTGGCCGAGAAATCGCGGAAATTTAAACGAATCCTATTTTCACTTAATTTAGAACTTGAATCGGAATCATTAAATCTATGTAGAATATCCATCGGCCGGAAGTATTGGGATTCTGTGGTAAATTGCAGAAGAGCACGGAAATAACAAACTTAGAGATGGCTTGTTTTGAAACATTTTTGTTAACATTTATGGTGATGCGTTATTTTGAGCTTTGGTACTGTTGAATTCACTCAGATAGCTGTGAATTTGTTGAGTTTTAAAATACAAAATAGTAACACAATAATTATCTTATATTTTGTGACAAGAAGTTTTATTTTAACAGAGAAAAGAAATCATTTTATTATCTTTTTTGAGTTAGGATACGTTTGAAACGTTTGTAGAATTTTGTGACCACTGCTTTAAGTGGTTAATAGCCAGGTTCAATAATGTTACGAAGAGTCGTTGGGATGTACATATCTGCGCCTATATAAATGGAAAAGTACCGATTTTCTAATTGAAGGGTTTTCACTATATCTCCTTAAGTTTTTTAATTAATCCTTTTTTACTGAGAGATATGAATGACAATGAGGGATACAGATCTATGTAACTTTTTTCCCGAAACAATGATACTCGTAAAATAAAAGACTTATATGGGTTTAGGGGCCATTCATTTATAACGTAAGGATGATTTTGGCAATTTTTGACCCCCCCTACCCCCATGTAAGGGTACGTAAGATTTTTCAAACCCCTCCCCCCTATTCTTACGTAAGATTCCATTTCGTTTCATCAGTTTAAACTCCAATAAAAAAGATACATCTGATATACCTTCATTTTTTAAATTAAAGCTTCGATAATATACCGAGATCATCAGCATTTTTAAGTTTTTCTGGGGTTATTCAATAGTTATTTGATTGGAATGTGTTTACATTAACTTGGAAAATCTTACGTAAGAATTGGTTTGACCCCCCACCCCCAAGTAAGGGTATGTAGAGATTTTTCCAACCCCCCTCCCCTTCGGGACCCTTACGTAATTAATGAATGGCCCCTTATCCTATCTATTGAAACCTATTTGATGGAACCTTTCATCATGAGTTGAAAAAGCTTCAATCACTTTTCGACGATATTATAAAAAAAGAACCATTAACGATCCCGATATGCGGAAATTCGTTTACCAAATGTGAGCTTAGTGAAAAGAGGCAGGTAAACAAACAAGCAGGCGAAAGCACAGTGATCTTCCTATTGATTCGGAATGTCGTCAAGGCATCACGCTATTATGCGTTTAAAATTTCATAACGGTACCTGGACACAACGCCGGGGTTGTGTTTTACCTGCACTTCCCGAAACTCGGCAAAGAAAAATCGATTTTCGTTTTAACTCCACACTGGCATATTCTCAGAAAAGGAAGTTAGCCTACGTCTACTTTGCGTTAAATCATTGCCGACTTCGCCATCTGGAAGAAATTTGAGGCCCTTTTCGGGAAGTTGTTCTTTTTGACTCCCCCGAAGAGGTTCTTCGGGGTTTTCGGCCGACCGAGATGAGGTTTCGAGTTTTCTATAAAGAAAGGTTGGAGTGAGAGTTTTTTTCTGTGAGAGGTGAGAAGAGGCATAAAAAGCATTCCGAGTGGGAAAGCAGATGAGAGAACTTACCGTTGGAAAGACCTGTGCCATTTAGATTTGTGCGTTGGGAATTAGTTTTTCAATTAGGCGATTATTTGTCAGTTTTCACAGATTACAATGTACAATGTGTTAATAGATGGGACAGCGTTCTACATTATGCTCATGCTCAATTATTCCCTCTTTGCTCCAAAAACCAAAAATCTCCTTCAGGGGCGTCATTTAGGGGGGCAGGGGGGCAACCGCCCCCCCCAAGGTTTCCACTGTAATGTGAAAAATAGCTGCAAGTCCCTTGAAAATTATGTAACTTCCACAAGGAGCTTTGGGTGCAACTCAAAATGTCTCAAAAGGAGTTAAAACACTACTTCTGATGGTTCAATTTCAAAAAATTTCTGGGGGAGGACCCCCAGCCCCCCTCTAAAATTTTCAAGCCTCTTATTTAGTGTTTTCCCCCATGAAAACTATTCCTCTAACAAGAAGCTTTTATCCTTAGAATTATCCCCAAAGAGTTTGAAAAAGAGATAAAACACTAGTTTAAAGGGGAATTAAAATTCCTGGGGGAGGACCCCTAGCCCCCCTTAAAACATTGACATTTATTTACAACTCTTTTCCCTAGAAAATTATGTGGTTTACAAGAAACTGTTCTCTTTGGATGCATACCACAGGGTCTCAAAACGAGCTAAAACACTACTTTAAGAACCAAATTTTCAAAATTTTCCTAGGGGTGAACCCCCAGACCCCCCATTTTCCTTGGAGTTCGTGTTGTCCAATCTTGACATGTTTTTTCCTTAAAAATGAAGTTGAGGCAACCCCCGCCAAAAAAAAACCTAGTTACAGCAAGGTCCAGACCCATTTTTAAAAAATTCCTTGCCCCCCCCAACCAAAAACTGAAATGACGCCCCTGATCTCCTTAAACGTTACTTTGAAAGAAAAAAGATTGAGACGGAAGGAGAATGAAAGAGAAAGAAGAGTGGAGAATGAAAGAGAAAGAAGAGTGGAGAATGAAAGAGAAAGAAGGGTGGAGAATGAAAGAGAAAGAAGAGTGGAGAATGAAAGAGAAAGAAGAGTGAAGAATGAAAGAGAAAGAAGAGTGGAGAATGAAAGAGAAAGAAGAGTGGAGAATGAAAGAGAAAGAAGAGTGGAGAATGAAAGAGAAAGAAGAGTGGAGAATGAGAAAAGAACATGAGAAAGTAGGTGCGATAGAGCATAAGAGACAGAATGTAAGAGTAAGTAGATAGAATGGGATTGAAAAAAGGAGACACCAATGAGCAGAGAGACAGAAGGAATAAAGGGAGATTTATAAAGTAGGCATGAAAGGAAAAGAAGATAGAAATGAATAGATATGTTGGAAAGCTCATTCACACCGTTTCACTTTCATTGTTCATCCTGAGTGATTCTCTCCACTGTGAATCGCTAGCTTGCATAGAAAAGGGAAGGAATAAAGAGTGAAACTCCCCCCCTAGTTACGCATTTCCCTTTGGATAATTCCTCCAAAATGAATATCAAAAGGGATAAATCTGAATGAGCCAGAAATATGGAATAAAACAAAGGGGGGGATTTGGAAGAAAAAATTAACAAAAGAGGGATGGAATGAGAAAAAAAAAAGAATGAGAGGTAATGAAAGGTATTAAGAGAGGTAGTGTAAAAACAGAGAAAAGCATATAACTCAAATATTATTTCTCGGATTGCAGTTTTTGTTCACACTGGTCCAACTAATTGTTGATTTACTTTAATTATCTCCCGAAAATAATTTTCTTAACATATTTTACTTAGTTTTTCAACATGGAAACTATAGGCCACATTCTCTTTTGCGTAACTGAAAGATCAGGAAGGGAAATCTCCCCTTATAGAATAAAGAAATATAAATTTATGCTTATTTAACAAAAGAATTGCCTAAAAAATAATTTTAAAGATTCTTGTTAAAATAATGTGTATATCTATGCCCATATAATGCCCATATCTAAAAATAATTCCTATACATCTTTATTACATTTTTATTAATCTCCGTTTAATACTTTTTGGGGGAGGAACACGGTCATCTTTAACATTTATTGCACTGTTTGTGTATGAATATAAGTCACAAAGCCATTGGTTCAAATTTTGTTACCATTTTAAAGTTTAAAATATAAGCATTACCTATAAGTTTGTTTCACGTTTTAGCCTTTTATCTTGTGTATAAAAATTATTTCAAAAAGTCACTTTATCTTAATAACGCCTTTACTTAATCTTAACATGAAACATCACTGTCGGATTTTCACACCCAACCGAGATTTGCTGAAAGATGCGAGAAATCAGATTCCTCAGGAAAAGAATATTAAAAACAAAACGCATGTGTACGGAATCCAGGAAGAGATTCCAGAAAGAGATGGAAAGGTTTTCGGCTTGCATCGCTGGTCGAATCTCATCATTGCGTACTATTTTTTCAGTAGTATTTTCGTTGAAAGTTGTTTATCCGATATGTATTAAAGAATTTGTACCGTCACGTAGATATCCTAAATTGGGCATGAAACTACGTGTGTTTATCAGGGAGTTGGGTAATAATACTTTTCATAATAATACTTTTTAAATACTTTTCGTTACTAGATAGATACTTGGCAACTTAGTTGCGGGGAAAACCGTAGAGGACTCTGCTATAGGAAACACGGCTACAGATTTTACGATATTTTTTACCGAGAAGAACTGTATAAAGGCCAATATTTTAGAAAAATCGGTCATAATGAATCTTTGGTAATAGTCTTATTTGTCTCGTAACGATTTATATTACATTGTGGTTTGACTGTATAAAGTTGTAATACTTTGACATACATTAAAAAAATTGTGCTTCTGCTTTATCAAAAGGGTTGCTCAAATCATAATATAGACCAGTGTTTCCCAACCTTTTTAGGTCAATGCCCACCGAAGCCTTTCTAAATTATCCATGCCCCCCATGTCTGTTTTTTTTAGAAAATCCTTCTAAGAAATTAAATAAAACCTGGTAGTCCATACCCACTTGGGGGGCAATTTGGTTTAAAATTTTCAAATTGCCCCCCCAAGAAAATCATATTGCCCCCCGTGGGGCGTGCGCCCCACGTTGGGAAACACTGATTTAGACAGAGATTCCAAAATTTTGAAAATTGAATGCATTTGTGAAATAAATTAGTCCTTAAAGGTTTTCTAAAACTACTTTTCAACTTTTGGAAGTGGACTAGGTGAAAGTCTTAGTAGTCTGTAGATTGTGAACCCCCTCGAAATTAATGCTGTAATACATGACTTTTGGAAACAAATAAAATATTCGTTCACTTAAAATTCCTAATGCAAAATAAATCCAGACTTAAAAACTTTAAATAAACATACTGAATTAGTTTTTCTACTAGTCGACCTCCAATCTTACTTCCAAGCAGTCTCATTAATTACCAGCTCCACAAGGGAGTCGCCAACAGCTGTTTTCCAACCACCCCGATTGAGAACGTTATTAAAAAAATTCAATTTTTGGCACACTTTTACCTCACCGTATGCAGATGACTTTGAATCTACCTCTATATATGCTAGGAACACGAATGAATTTGGCTACAGGCATGACTTTTAAGTTTTAGATCTTAACTATTTACGGTATCACTCCATGGTTGCTTTTAACGTTAAGGAGGAGCTCTTCGTTCTTGCAAGGAAGTAAATAACCAAACCATGTTATGACTCACCAAAAACTATGGTAACTTTTTTTACAAAGTATTAAAATAAAAGTGATGTTTAGAAACTTAAAAATTTGGGCTTTATTAGGATGAGCCATTTAAAATATTAAGTAAGCACAATATTGGTACTTTTTTAATCCCCTCCCTTAACAGCAAAGAAAAAGCAAATCCTCAAGCCCCCTAAGCAACTAACTGCAAATTACTGGATTTCTTTTTGTACAAAATTTTTGAACATTAATAATGCAATTCTAAAATCTTAATTTTGACAAAAGCTTGACTTAATAAGCTTGTAACTAAAATGAGTATTTTAAATTTCTTAATTTCATTTGAAACGTTTTTTTTCTTTGAAATTTTGTTCTTGCGAAATATATTGTTTTTCATGTCTTGCTGAAGCGAAATCGTAACTCTTTCCCCTCTAAGGTACTTACGTAATATTTCAATGTTCAATGAGTATCAATCCATTGATATTAATCATGACTTTGAATTTTATTTGCCTCAGTTTTTCTATTTTACTCTTTTTTGTAAAAAGAGAAAAAAACTCTTTCTATTTTACTCTTTTTTTTTGTAAAAAAACGGCATAAGCTAAAAGCAGAAACATGATTTTAACTGCCCATTTAAATTTTTTGAAGATTTTTTTCAAATTTCATCATCCATTTTTTTCAACTGTACAATATTTTTAAATGTACTTATAATTTAGTCGGTCGATGATTGCTTTGTGCGAGCAGGGTTCTCAATTTATAATAAAAAATTATTGATTATGTAGTACTGCAATGAAAATTCCGTTGCTTTTGAGCTTTTTTCCTACGATTTTCTCAAAACTTGATTTTGAGACTTATTCCCCTTTTTCAAACTGACGGACGATTTAATACGAATATGATGTGAACCTGTTTTTCATTTGTATTTACGTTCTTCGTCCAAATATCCATGAACTACTACAATTAATGTTTCAAATCATACAAAAACTCATAACATATTTCTTTTTTTTGGTAAATATCTGTCATCAAACCTCAATCAACCGCCAGCATCTGTTTCTTCATTTCGTTCTAATTGACTGGAGGGCTGTTAAACGTTAGTTCTCGATCATATAGCACCACATGGCCGCTTATCAGAATGCAAGGATCCCTAGATGAAGCACTTCAGGCCCCTCAAGTGCACCCTGTTTTATATGAAAAGGGGAGTAACAATGTCAAAAGGTAAATGCCGTGTTTACGATTCAATGTGAGCCCTAGCGTAACAATCCACTGATATCATGCAGCTGGATTAATTAGATAGTATCGAGTTATTGTTATGGAAAGATGGAGGGCTATTCTATGCGTGAGCTCAAGTGCACACTATACAGGGACTAGTTTTTATGACAGTCCCAAAGGATCGAAGGACCATAAAAAGCTCACCCCTGTGTTGGGTCATATGGGGTCAGGGGGCTCTTCAAATATTTGACTTATAGTATCGCATAAGGCCCTTATAAAACTGTCTAGTCAGGGGTATAATCAATTAATTATGGTATAATTCCTGGATTACACTCCGGACATGACTCTAGAGCAGTGGTTCCCAACAGGTGGTCCGCGGACCACTAGTGGTCCGTGAGGCCTTCAGAGGTGGTCCGTGAGAAGATTTTTAAATAACTTATCCAAAAAATGTGTGGAAAATTTTTAAAAATAGTTTTCCTAATCACTCATTCCAGGAATTAGTAAAAACACTACAAATATACAAAAATATTTAAGTAAAAAATCATACATCTCATAAATAAAAAATGTATGTTCTCTTTCTCTCCTACAAATCATTTGTTCATTTCTATTATTTTGCACAGTTTTATTCAACAGTAGTTTATTACAGAGTAAAAGCGAAATGTGATGATGCGGAAAAGTATTATATCAGATTAATTAAAACTGAGAGGCGTCGGGGTGGGGCTAATAAAGAATCGAATGATCGGACTTATACTTGGTCTGATATGAAGCGAAGAGTGGAAGTGTTGAAAGATACTTCAAACTGGGAAGCTATGGTCAGACAGAGGGTCTTCGAGAAATCGTTATATGAAAAGAGGAAATTTCTGAGATACACGTGAAATAGGTTTGTTCGAAGATATAAGAAAAATTTATTGCCGAAAATGCGAAAATTTTTGAACACATAAATTATTTTCTATTTTAATCGCTCCTTTGAAATAATTATTGACTTTTGACGCGGTTTCTTTCGGGAGAACATCAGCCTCACCCGCCTCGCCTATAGAATTTCCTCTGCCACAACTCGCAGTCAGTATACATGTCCAGTTTGCTTTTTGTGATCAACAGAATTCCTGGTTATCTCATTCGCCCTGTAGTTTAATTTAAAGCTAAGTACATCCTTTCAAATTTAAATCTACTAATAACATATTACCTTATTTGTTGGTTATGAAAAAGAAGAAAAATAACTATTTTATACTGTTGTTTTTTTAAACCTGTAACTTTTGTGTAGGTGTGAACCATTCCAGGGTTAATAGATAAAAAGGCTTGATAAAAATGGTTAAATGTTTACTATAAAAAGTATATTTTTCACTAATTGGATATAAAATTAATGTAATGTTAATTTTTAAGTTTAATAGATTATTTGATTTTCTAAGTTCCATATAGAAACATTGTAAGACTCGGTTTCCCTTACTTCAAAAGAAAAGTTAAAATTTTAGACCCTCTATGAGGAATGAATGCACTGAAAAAAGTTAAAATTTTGAAGATACAGTTAGGGATAGAGGTGGTCCGCGGAGGTTCAAATTTAAGTGAAGTGGTCCGCAGACATATTTGAGTTGGGAACCACTGCTCTAGAGCAGTGTTTCCCAACGTGGGGCGCAATTTGAAAATTTTTAACCAAATTGCCCCTCCAGGTGAGAAAAATTCAAGAATTTTTCTAAGCCCTTGAGGAACTCCCAGCCCCCCATTTTTCTTGTTTTCCATTTAAAACATAACGTACAAAAGTAATTGTAAGGATGTTTCTCTAAAAATTTTTTGAGTCAATCCCTCCCCGAAACTAAATTATGATGGTTACAAGGATGCAAGGATCTCAGATCAAGGATCCTTAACATTGTTTGAAAGATTATTGATTACTATAAATATCTAAATTATTTGAAAAGTTATTTCATTAAAATCGTTTTGTGTTCCAAATTTAGTTCTTCATTTTGTATTTTGAAAAAAAAATAGGACGCTTCTGTGCAGTTTTTCAAAGTTCAGTTTTTGATTTCAAAACAGTTAAATTTTTAATATGATTAAACATTTTAGTTTTTAAAATATTTTAATATAGAATAGTTTAAATGGTAAATAAGAATAATGTAGTGTTAAATTTAATAACTTAATAATAACATAAATTGCCTATTATAATAAATAACAAAACCTATTTAATAACTTAATATTTAAAATATTAATTTATTAAAGTTATTAAAAATTCATATTAATTATCAGTTAAAAAGTAAAACTATACTTAAATTTATTTTTGTCACTTCATCTAATACGTTATAAGACAAGGCATACAAT
The DNA here is from genome assembly GCA_024610705.1 of Tetragnatha versicolor. Lineage (NCBI taxonomy): Eukaryota > Metazoa > Arthropoda > Arachnida > Araneae > Tetragnathidae > Tetragnatha > Tetragnatha versicolor. Next base: position 18,608,153 of record JANDEH010000007.1, on the reverse strand, counting down.
ATTTTTTTTCTCATGCCATAGGAAAAATAAACACTTCTAATGACACGATAAAAATCAAGACCTTTTGCAAATGATAAGGTAACTTCTTCCTAATATCTCTTATGTGATGATACTTTCTATCAACGAGCTTCAAGAAGCACACATGTTCGTGTCCCAGGTTTTCGATAGTGAATCTATCCAGTTAAAGGAGTCGAGTTTTGTTTACTTAATGTCTCATAAGACATTTATGAATTTGATTTTCGTAATTTAATTTAGTTTATGTCAACGATGTGTCATTTTCAGTGATTCCGACATAAATTAACTTATATATCTTGTTAAGGTTGTCTTGGGCTATTTATAATGATCTGAAATATAAAAATTGAATTTGGTTTTATTTATCTAATGTGTTTCATATCCAGTTTATTAATATTTTTATATATTTTCTTTGGGATGATAAGATAAATGAATTTGCTGAAATGCTTTATGTAAAATTTGAAAACATTTTACTTGGTATATCTTATACTCAACAAATTTCAGTTTATGTATAACTATTTTCTGCGTCTATAAGGTTGTTTTAGGCCGCTTCCCTTTATCTATATTTATAAAGTTATCTTTTTAGTCCGAAAGAATATGCATTTATTTTTCATTGTGATTTCCATTATTACTCATAGCATATAACCTTGAGTGAAAATGTTAGCGCGTAGAGCTTAGGTTAGATGTCAAATGTCATAAAGCTCAAATGACTTGTTGAATTTAGCAAAGGCCAAGTTTAATCCTTTTTATGTAACAATCAATACGCATGACCAGATTGCTTTAAATTACTTCAAAAAGGTTTAAAATGTAATTCTAACAATAATTGAATCGTCAGTTTGAAGAAGGGAATAAGTCCTAAAAATGACAAATTGACTTTTTGTGCTCAAAACAATCTCCAAGGTTTGCTCTACACATGGGTGAAAAGAGGGGAAAAATAACTAATCTCCATAGGGAGATATCGCCCCTTGAAGTTGTGAAATCGATGTCCATTCATTGTATTTTTCAAGTTAATTTGGAGTTAAAGTTAATTTGTCTTTCTTTTCCTATTCTTTGAGATGTAAACGAAGTTAAAATAAAATTTTCTTTTAATTTAAAATTTTTTCAAACTTTTTCTATATAGGGAATGTTTAACTCCATTCATATTCACTCACTCCATTGATACTGCTCTAATAACTCAGTTTCACTATAATTTTGAATTTTATTTGTCTTATTCCTTTTATTTCACCCTTTTGTGGTGTAAACTAAGGAGAAATATAATTTAAATGTGAATTTAAGGGCTTTTTAAGATTTTTTCATCAGAAAAATTTCATAAGGTTGAAGAAGGGAATAAGTCCATCAACTTATTTTGACTGTAAAATATTTTTGAATATACTTATATTTGTTTTGATGGTTGCTCTGTTTTCTAAATAGGGTTGTGAACTTACAGTAAAAATTTGTTGATTATACAATGAAAATTCTATTACTTATACAGTTTTTTCGATTTTCTCAAAACTTGGTTTTTGGACTTATTCCCTTCTTCAAACTGACGATTCAATTAAACACGTCCCTACAATTTATGTACTTTTTTAAGTTGTCTCTGGGGTTTTACATGGAAAAAAATTTTGAATATTCGTTAAGTTTTTAAAAGCAGTCCTTATTTGTGTATTCCTTATTTGTAACCTAATTCACTTTTTCCATAGAGAATGCTGTATAAAATACATTACACTTTAGTGTGGCACTGTCACACTGTTCTCACTACTTAAGGGATTTTATATGCATTTTATTAGCTAACAATAGCTACAAAAAATAAAATGATGATGATACAAACAAGATCCTAAATGATTTAAAAAGATGTTTGTAATGTAAAACTCCCTCTTAATTTATAATTGGTGACTTCTCAATAAGGAAGTTGCATGTGTCAGATTTTCAAAAACAAACAAGTGTTACGTATGGTTTTTTGTATGGTAGAATGAAATATCTAGTCAGTTTTTCAAAAAAATGTACATATAATTAAATATTTTATTTTAAAAGTCGAGAAAAAACACGTGACTGAAAACGTTTATTGTTTAAACTATAAGATGACGTCAACAATAATACCATCAACTCCATTGCTTTACAACAATGTTTAGTATAAGATGACGTCACATCCAAACTCTTGGCGTTTTCGCGCGCTTTTAAAAAGGGGATTTTTGTTATTTTTTTTGGCAATCAAAAAATTTCTCGATCGGCCTCAAATTTTGGGTAGTTGCTTATTTTTGCAAGAGGAATCGATTAAAAAAATTAAAAAAAAATCATGCAACTTCCTCATTCTAAATAATTATTTATTACAATCGCCTCATTAATGTTGACATTATTATCTTTATTAAACTATATCATATTATATTTATTTTTATTATTTAAAAATGAATAGAATATATTTAGGATTCAACAGGGTCTTTATTTGTAAAAGTTCAGATTTTGTATACATTCTTTTAATTTAATATATTTTGAATATTTTTAACAACCATTTTATATATTAGAAAAATTTTTAACACAAAAATGTATTGATTAAAACTCCATGAATATGATTTTAAAATACAAGAGATCTAAATTTTCTCTCATAGATTGAATCCCTTTTCCTTTTTGTAGATTTATTCAAAACTATTTTCTAGAATTATTCAGATTAGAAGCAAACTGTTAGAGTTTTCAAGCACTCATTCATAGTTTGATTTCTTTTATTTCTAAGCAAATCAAAATTATGAAAAGTTATCCATCATTAATACATAGATTTATATCATAGGTTCCCAAACTTTTTGGGACCATTCCCCCTTTTTAAGAAGACAATTTTCCACCACCTCCTTAAAAAGTTTTGCTCCTAATTTGCTTATTTTTCAATGAATTTTATACCCCCGTTTTGTAATTAAAAATTTATAACCAAACAAAATAAAATTTAGTAAAGCTATTTAATTTATTTCAAATAATTTAAGAGTTAAGTTTTACATGTACTTTAAATTCAATTTGAAATAATTAGGTAATAATTCGACTCTACATAGCCTGGATATGCTTAAACCCTTTGCGTGCTATCCAGTCAAAGGAACTTTGGCACCCAACTGAAAACTTTCTCTTTTCTTCTTAAAACTAATTGAGTTATTGATATCTCAATGCTCCGGTGGTCCTCTCCGGGAAATTTTTAAATTTAAGCATGTTAAAAAAGTAATTTTAAAGGTCTTTTTAATGCATAAAAATTACGTTATGGAATAGTTCAAAAGTAGTCAACACTTCATTTTCTCTTATAAAGCCCCCTCCAATTTCCAATCAACTACTCCCCTCCCCTCTAGGATGCTTCAACGCCCCCTAGGGGTCGGTACCGCCCACTTTATGTTATAATTCATTTGTAATATTTTAAATCCCTATACGTAATATTTTAAAGAAAGGGTACATTGCGGAGGGGAAAAATAACATGTTAACCCTTAACGTATTTATTAAATATGCGATATCAATGTACAGTACAGCAACTATTTTACTCGCGTGTTCCGGAAATGCTTCTATTTTAAGAAGTGGATCAGAGAGACACGGCATCAGTGTTGGAATTGCACCAGGTGGCATCCCCTAATTCCTAGAAGTTTACTTTTGTCTTCTTTTTAATTTTCCTAATGCTTCTCGCAATACTCTGGATTAAGATCCTCTCTCATTGCCCGAAAACGTTCAACCCCTCTTACGTTTCCAAGAAGCTCGGATGCCCCTTAGCAGCTGTCTCCTGGGGATTCCCTATTTATTCATATTCTTTAGGGGATTATTGCCTTTTCACTCGTATCTGAAAATTCCCGAAATAGCCTGATAGTTTAAACAGCCTCCGTGATGTATTTTTCAAAAACATCACATCCATTTGTGTTTTTGTACAATTTTTGGGGGAGAAATAATTTCCAGATAGTTTTGGAGGATTGGTAATCGTAAAATAAATATTCCGCTTTTATCAATAAAATAAATAATTGATAACTTTATCAGCAATTGACACAAAAGTTTGAAAAACCTAACAGCGATAAAAATGTACACTTATGTGATATTCACTTTCGTCCTCAGTTTTATGAAGAAACTATCATTTCAGAAATTATGGCCTTTTTAGGCAATGCTTTTACACTGCATAAAAACAAATTTTTAAAACGACATCATTAAAATCTACCAAGATTCTTTTTCTCACCATTCTCTTTGCAAATTTACAATTTTTTATTTATAAATGCTAGAAGTATTAGATTTATTTATTCTTCTTTGCTTTCCACATTGCTCTAATAAATCTTTTGATATCAATTTTTCTTCTTTTTAGCTTTTAATTAGTATAATGATGATAAAAATAATACTATTTATAAACGGTTTATAAACAATTTACGAAAATAATTTCGTTGAGTTTTTATAATTTTCACCTGGGTAACAAATTTTGAAATGACTGTTTAAATGCATAAAAAGTAAACTAGAAATGTCGGGGATAAATTTTCAGCTTTTAAGTTTCAAAAAGATTATTATTTACTTGCCCCCTGCTCGCTATCGCTCACCAATCCCAGAGAACTGCTGACGCAGTTCCCCTAGAAATGATTCGCAATCTTGCTCGCTTAGCTCGCTAAGCGGTTACTAACTTCGCTTGTCTAGCAAGCAGATTGGGAGGGGCTATTCATCTACTATAATGAGAGGCGCAGCACTCATAGAATCATCTTTTCTCTACATCACGACCCGTGTGTGATGCCTCATATATTTTGTTGGTGTCACAGATTGGTATCATCCACCTATTAGAGTAAGACAGATAAATAATCACTTATTGCATAAAGAGTGATTTTTTATTCCGCAATTAAATAAATAAGCGTTTTTACTCTTTAGAGAAGAGGTCGGCAAGTAATTTTACTTGATATCCAAATAATTTTGAAAATTTTCATCGAGAACCGGAGAAAAAATAGGTTACTATTACTACTTTAAATTCTTATCTTCAAATACACATATTTTTTACAAAGATGTAATTTGAGTGCGCTGCCTGCTTAATTAAATTGTTAGATTAAATATTATTAGAAGTTTTTACGTTAAAAAAGGGGGTCCGGGGGGGTTTCCCCCAGGAAATTTTTTGAAATTTGACCCTTAAAAAGCGGGTCTTTTTCATGAAGGGAAATTTAAATTATCTGGTGTGTATATTTTAATCCTAATTCCGTGAATATGAAATATTTTCTGGAAAGCTGATTTACGATTGCATTTATTGCTGTTTCTATTGAATACGGTGGTGTGTTTAAGAACCTCACAACATTGTTCCTATCTCTGAAAGAAAAGTCGCACTTCGGTCAAAACAACTGTATTCGTCTCTACACCTTCCACGCAATGAAATGACAAATGTGTTTTGGTGGTCTTCAAGAATAAAGATAAATTATTAATTGAGATATCACTAAAATTCGTTTTAAATATACAGTATTGTGTTGTCACCAAAACTGCGTCAATATCAAAACTTTCAGAGGTCTGTAGCTTTGTCGGACGGATTGTTAAAAAAGATTTCAATATTCGCTGAGAAAGACCAGTAAATCACGCTGTTATAAAGAAATAACTTTTAATATCAAATGCTATATGGAATGAAAATCAAGATGATGAAAGAATGAAAATCATTCTGATCCTGAGAGACGATTCTTTCTAAAGGTATGCAAAATCAATTCTCAGACACGTCCTTAAAACAACGACAGCAGAAAAATATTTTTAAATATTTCAAAAGGAAATTAAGTAATTGAAAGGTCTGAACATTTATGAAATCTAACATCAGCATATGATAATGATCCATGCAAAATTATGTAAAATAAAGTCACATAAAAAATAATGTGACTGACTGGATAAATCAGGAGTACCATCCTTAAATTCAAAGTAGTATATATTTTTGTCAACATATACGCAAGAGCTTTGTATATTTTTAGCTATTCGGTGCAAAGATAGTTCATCTCTCAATTATTTGTTAAGGAAACAAAGCATTAGGAGAGCTATCGTTTTAATCATGTTTTAATAGATATTTAAAAATTAGCACAGCTTGATAAAACTGCTTTTTGTTTTCACTTGTTTTTCTGATGAGTTTTTATCTTCGAGACATGTGTGTCGGTTATTATTTTGACAACCCGTTCAACAGCTTCTTATCAAAGACCGATAATCTGAGTGAAGGCTAATCCCATCGTTTCCATTCAATGCTTGAGTAGGTCTTGAGCCTAAATTTGGAAATGGTCCTCATGAAGCGAGTGTGAAGACCTGGACGAGGTTTCCCTCTTTATCCGTAGAGTGAAAGCTTCACATTGATACTCAGGAGAGGACTGTATCTTTAGGTTGAGTAAGTGAAACTGAACACGTTATACTTTTATTTTATCCTTATGTCCTTTTTATTCCTTGTTACTTCATACTATGTTAAATCTTTTAATGCTTTTTATATCTTTATAGTAAACAAACATTAATTAAATTTTGATTATGGATATGAGAATCATTTATGACATTAATATAAAATTGTCGTTTGATTGAAAAGGAATTCCGCTACAGAAAGCACATAAAAAAATATCTTACCTTCCCCTTAAAAAATGACGGTTTTTTTTTATCCACGAACAAATTATTTCGATTGAAAACAATACAGAAAAAAAGGATTCCCTCTAAATGTAAAAGATGAATTTCTTCTGATTTGCAAGCTAAGAGCCTTGCTATTAGATTTTGTTTCTAGGTTTTATATTACTCAACTGAGTGAGAAGCAACAACAATCGATATCTATGTTAGCACGCTTTTTAAATCATACAGAAGAATGATGTGGCTAAATATTAGGTAAAATAGTTTTTTAGGCCTAGATTTACATTTCGTAGGTCGGAACTTTTATTATTTTATATAAATACGTAAAATACTTTTCGTTTTTAATCATAATTTGTTTCTGAAGTTAGGAAATAAATTAGTCATTAAAGAAGTTTTTATTCAACGTGTTTTTTTCTTCAAATTAAGACATTTTGTTGGAAATTGTTTATTTTAAGGCCCCGTTGTTTCCTTAAAATATACAGGTAAATAATTTTTTTCAATACCAAAAAATTTCTATAAGAAGAAGGGTGGGTGGGACTTAAAGGTAGAGAAAAAAATATAAACAATTTATAAAAATTCATAATTTTCCTAAGGTATTGGAGTGCTAATCCGAACTTAGGTTTTGCACAAAGGGTTGGTTGGGGTAAGTGGGTCACCCCCTAAAACTAAAATATGTGCAGGAAATTTCATACTTACTCGCACTGATTATGTTACGGTTCGTCACACTGATGAGTTTTGCATATATTTGATTTTTGTTAGCTAAGTTTTCGTTATATTTTGATATTTATTGAACTGCTGTGCAAAGTTTAACTTAAAATACATACTGCACTTTGAATTTTTATAAAATTTTAAATTTAGAACAATTTAACAGGAGGGGCTAACTTACCTAGTAATTTTAGCCTAATAGGGGTAAGTGGGACCCCTCACTATGGGGTAGGTGGGACCCCTCTTTATTGAGTGAGACCACTTATTACGGTATAAGTGGGCTTAGGGTTTCTCAGATGATACTGAGGACATGGGTGGATTTAAAGGGGTTTTCGGGACAATGTCCCCCAACATTTTCAGAAAATTTCATTTTATAGTAGTAAGGCACCTTTTACTCACCACTTCAAAGTTATAAATAATTCGATCAACATTTTATAGCAATTTTGCGTTTTAATTTAAGTTATGGTGAGTAAAGTAAAATATTTCATCATTAGTGTTCATTATCATTTAGAGTTACCAATTTCTTTTTTATCTTACAATGTTTACAAATGGGGCAAAATAAATCTTAATCAACCTTATTATGTTTTTCAACACTATTTTATATGTTAAATTAAAACATATCCCTTTGGCCTTTCAAAACATTCTATAAAATACTTATTTCGTTTTTCATTCTATTGTTACCACTGTCACCCTCATTGTAATGCGAGTAGATTTCTGAAACATGGATACAGTAACAATAAAGTATTTTATATTGAAATTTTCTGTACTTTATCGAGTAAGACCCACTTCCTTTTAAGTTTTGCTTTCTTTAAATATAAATAAAGAGTAGGTGGTCCATTTATCCCAAGAGAAGGGGTAAAAAAGACCAGTTAAGAAAAATGTAAAGCATTATTTTATAAACTAATAATAAACTTTTGTATATTGATATAGTCTTAAATAAAATAAGTCAATAAGTTCAAATTTAGCCCTTTCAAAATTTGTTAATCTCCAAAAATGCACTGGGGCAAACAGGGGTCTCACTTACCCCAACCAACCCTAGTTGAAAAATTTACTATATTATCCATATTATTTTTATGATTGTTTTCATTTAAAGATAGTTGAAATAAATAACTATTTATTAATATGAAAGTACACATCATTTTTGTTCTTTAATTAATTTTCTTAAGGTATCCGTACACCTTTTTTAGGTCAATTTTCACGAAAACCTCGATTTTCCAAAATTGATTTAGAATAGTAGCCCTATTTATTAGCTTCAAAAAACACTTTAAATTTTGTGTCTAGGACATTTAGAACCGAAGTTATAGAATTTTAAAAATTACATATCTATAGTAAGCTAGGTACAATTAAAAGTTTAATTTCGTGTTTTCTCAAAATGGGTTTTTCGTGTTTTTGCTTTATCGCATTTTTAAATATCTCCTGAAGTTATTGTTGGATTTGCATGAAATTTGGTATGCATATACTAGATATATAGGTGTTGGATCTAGACTACAATCATGGTGATATATTGAGTAGAAAAAAATTAACAGCTTATGTAATATCATTGTTTATATTTTTTTTATGAGTTTTAAGGTATTTCAATTTCAAAAGCTTCTAAAAACTTTAAAACTTTATATTTTTCAAAACTTTTAGTCTAGATCCAAGAGTACACATCACTCTTTGAAATCCAATTTACAAAAGTAAAAAATATTAATAACTTTTTGTGTAATTTCAAAATGCGTAATGGTTGTTTTTTGACCTTTTTGACCCTATTTTTTACCCTAAATTGGTGAAAAAAAATTCTTTTTCAATTTGTTTTTTGATTTATAACTAAGTTTTGAGGTAACTAATGATATTTTAAAGAAAAAATTAGGTTATTATCAAAATTTAAAAAAAAAGTTGTCAAAGGTGTACGGATACCTTAAATCTTAAATATTTTTACACTACATTGATTAATTGTAATATAAATCAAGTACAATTAATCATAATACACTACTACTGTGATATTTTAATTAATTTCTTTTCTATATATATTTTTAATAAACAAAAAGGTAAGAAAATATTATTAGGATGAGCATATATCAGTTTCATAACATTAAACACGTTTGTGTGGCATCGTTTCTGGAGATTATCTATGTCATTATTTCGTACTATATTCATATTGATTTATTTTTTTAAATCCTCAGTGTGTGTAATTTTTAAAACCTGTAGAGGCTTGTATTTTCGAGAGAACTTAATGAAAAAGAGATTATTTAAAAAAATTATGTTGAAAACATTTAGAAAAAAAAGTAACTGCTGTGAACAAATTAAACACAATTTCAAAGAAACATCTCTGAAGTGACATTTGTTTTAAATGTCACAATGTCAAGGACTTAGATAACATTTAATAGCCTTTTACAAAATATTTTATATTAAAAGTATTTATTTTGAATAATTTGAGTAATAGTTTCAAATTAGAAAAATATAAGTGCATTTGTAATTTTTTAATTCAAAGGATTGTGATCGCTTTGGGTTCCTTGCTATATATTTTGTTTAGTAGTGTAGTACTTGCCTTAATGAAGAGTTTAATTATTATTATAATTAAAATTATTTTAAACTGACATTTTTGTGAATAAGTCAAGATTTTTTTTGAGAAAGTTGAGATTAGTTTAATCGGAAGTAGAAAAAAAGAAAGATCGTATTGTCTTGGCCAACCACAAAGCGAATGAAAAAGGGTTCGAAATTGTAGGGATATTAGCAAAATTTAATTTGGCCTGGAAAAAAAATATTATTTTACATTTATCTAACATGATTTTCTCATTGAAGGGTAGAAAATAAATCAATTACTATTTAACAGGAAATTGAATTATTAAATTAATGTTAAATGCTACCCTGATGTGTTTATCTCAGTGTTTTAAAGACTAACATCCATGCCGGCACTGCAAATTAAACTCAATTCCAATCATTATTGCGGATAATTCAAGCGACTGGTCAGGATATTGAACCACCATAACCCGAGGGCACTTCTGAGTCATCTCCTAAAATACCTGCCGCGAACTTCACACGCGGGTCCACTTCGGTTGAAATAAACAAAGCGATAATTTTCTCAATTAAGACCCGCGCGACGTTACACTCGCTTTAAGAACAATAAAAACGCATGGAGAGGAAAAAAAACTCTTCCAAAACATTCACCAGTTCATCGTGGCTTAAAATAGGGGTTCGCCTCAAACTTTTAAGAAAAAAAAACTACAACGGAGGGAAATTACCCCAAAGAGAGGCTGTGAAATTTTCGGACCACTCGGTCTCTCTCTACTGAAAGTTGTGTATGTTGTTGCCATGCTGGCTGGTACGAGTGGAGAAGGTTAGCAGGCAGGAAGCTCGCTCCTCATTGGCCGGCCGACTCCCTTTCGGCGAATCCCGGGCCGCGATTGGCCGAGCGGCGCCGAGTCGTCAAATCCTGCTTGTTGTCAGGGTGTTCAATCCATTTCGCTCTCCCAGCTGTGCTTACGGCCAGAGGAGCGCAAAGCGGTATTTCGCTCCGGCCGCTCCATTGAGAAGTCCTCTTTTATAATCTCTCGCTTGGGAAGAAAATTCACAATTTTTTTTTCACCCCGGCTCTTATATCACAAACAAAAGAAACTCGCCCTGACGTGAAGCAAGTTAGGTACGTATTTTCCCAGTATTTATTTTTATCGGTGAACTACTCCATTTTCATTAATAATATAACTGTACAAATATTATTTCGACGATATTTTTTGTGTGACTGGATTGGATTAAAAGTATTCCATATTTGCATTTATTTTTTCTCAATTTATGACTGTTAAATTTATTTAAAAAACTTATGGCATAATGGAGGGAAAAAAGTGCAAAAGATCACCTTTATTCTGAAACTACCTTCTCCATTTAGAAATAATTCAATTTTTTCTCTTATTCTAAATACAAATATTATGTTTGTAAACTGAGTCGGTACAACTGGCCGTAGTAGTTTGTTGATAACGTGTTTGACGCACTGCGTGTGTTTATTGAACAATTTTTCGCGATCGTACGAGGTCAGGCGGTTTCGTTTTTTCAGCAGCAGCGGTCCGCCAGGCCTTGAGGTTTGTAAACAAAACAGGACCTGAAACAGACCGTCGGAATAATGTGTTTCGGTTTTCAAAAAAGCTGATTCGGGAGACGCGCAAAACAATTTTGCGGCTCCGCATAATTCAATTTTCATGACAGCGTTGTCAATTTTTTTGAAAGTGAGTAGAGCTTGCCGCGTATGATGGTGATATATTATTCTGTGGGGACGTTTTTAATGACATCTTTTATCTAATTTTTTTAAGATACACCAGTTTTTGAAAAACTACTTTCAAAATTTTTAAAAAATAATCTGCCAGTTTTCGAATTCTTATTACTGATGTTAAAAATTTTCTTTAACCTCTTATTATTTGCACTAATTTTTAAATTTTAGCGCTATATTTCGAAATTTTATTTTAAAAAATTTATCTTTCATTTCAAATATTTTTCTTCATTTATTCTCTATCAATTTTATTTTAATTTCTGTAAATATCCTTTATACTTAAATTTATTGAATTCCTAATTTACTTTTCATGTAATTTATTTAGTTTTAAACTAATTACTTTAAATTTAACTTGAATAAATGCCTTGCTAAATTTGCCTGTTAGTTACACACATTAAGTTGCAATTTTATTTCCAGTTGTCATTTGTGCTGACCCAAAGTATTTATTATCCTTTTTATTGGTTATTTAGTATTACAAGTGCTTTCATCTGTTAATCATGACCATGAAATTTATTTGGAATAGAGTGTAAAGATTGTTATTATTAAGATATACGGTCAGATTGTTTCAAGTAGTTTTCAAACCTTGAATTTGCCTTGAAATTAATTTGATTAACTTCTTATGTTTATATATTTTATTCGTTTTTACACTGTGTTCCGAGTTTTTTTAGAAAACAATTCAACAAGATTTTTGTTATCTTCTAGGTTTATCTCAGATATGAATGTTGTCACAAACAGTGTGCAGATACATATGAAATATAGCTGTGTTACGTGACATTCACTTCAACCTGGTTTGTTGCCAGTAGTTTTAAAGGATAGTTAAGACTGTAAGTTATATTCTATTCATTATATTTTAGGTTAATAATTGTATAAAGTATGATACAAATACTTTCTCTCTAGCAAAAACATTTTTCATAATGTTCTTACAGTTTTATCTACTTATTATTCATTGTGATCTATCTTTACATCTATCTTTTAAAAATTATAAATGGCTTAAAAAACTACTGAATTATTGTGATAGATTTGATATTTATCAAAGTAAAATTTTCTATTTTGGCTATCTTTCATTAAAGATAGCTGTTTATTAAAGTCCTCAAGCATGTTTAAAAATAAATTACACAATGAATAGCTTTTACATCTTTTCTTATTAACCTTTTATAAAAAAGTATTAATATCTTCAGTTATTTAACCTACACCAAAATGCATCTTTGGGTTATGGGGCTGTCTAAAAATGATATCATGCTTGTAGGGGAGAGGGGGATGTTTATATTTCGGGAGGGGGTATGGGGTATTTTTAGTGTTTTTCTATGATTAAAAAGGTAAATTTCCTGAGTTTCGGGGGGGGGGAAGCTTACCCCCAAATCCCCCCTCTGGCTACACCCCTGGGGGGTATGGAAGTCATCCCCCAGAAAAAATTTTGGAATTTGACCTGTAAAAGTAGGTTTTAAATCATTTCAAAAACCTTTTTGGGTCCAAGGGAGGCACTTATCCAGACAATTACTAGGGATGCACAACCTTTTTGGGAGGAGGGCCACTCACAAAGTTGATTGAGACACGGAGGGCCGCAAACAGAGTAACAGCAAAAATAATATAATACAGCTAATACAATAAGGTAGAATTTGCATCTCAAGGAACTTAATATAATATAAGATGTGAATAATTGAGTTTGTACCATTAAAGGGTTCTAGGGGTCCTCCCCAGAAAATGTTTGGAAATTTAACTAGCATTGACTAGTTTTTGCACATTTAGCCCAAATATTGGACATATATTTTAAGATGGGATTTGCATTTTGATTAACTTAATATTTATAAAAAAATGGTAATTATAGAATTCCAAATGTAAAGGGGGGTCTGGGGGTCCTACCCCAGAAAAATTTTGGAAATTTGACCCTAAAAAACAGGGTTTTAACTTATTTTAGAAATCAAGTTCGATTTTTTTGGGGGGACAGGCCCCCAGCCTTCTGCTATCCCCCTTGATAGCATATCTGAAACAGGTTATGATCTAATAAGAATTAAAAAAAATACACCTGCATTATTCAAATCTTGTTTCAAAGTGATCTTTTTGCAAAAATTTAGAACTTGGGAAATCCTTAAGAAAAATGTGTTGAAAATACTCACTAAAATTGATAAAAAAAAGCTATGTCAGAGGTATCACTAGACTTATTAGACTCCTCTGACCACGCTTAAATTTTTTCTGCATTGCAATTACAATGTGAAAAGAAGCCAGCTTCTACTAGGCGCCGTAAAAACGGCACTTTCGCGAAAAATCGCTATTTTTCGACTTTTCCGCGGCGCGTGATCCTAAACACCGGACTTCTGGCTTCAAAACTTCAAACCACTGTTAAGTTGTTTTTTCCACATCGCACCGTCGCACAAACAATACAAGAAGAAGCCAACTTCAATTTGGCGCCCGCCCAAAAATCGCGGCAGGAACGGAAAACTTCGCGAGCAAAACGAAACTCAAAAAAATCGCGATTTTCCCGACTTTTTTCCGCTATAAATCATCACTATTTCTCGGTCAAAATAAGGAAAGTAACAAAAGTTAGGGATTACCTGAAATATCCAAATTAGTTCGCGGGCCGCATGTTAATGGTTCGCGGGCCGCATGTGGCCCGCGGGCCGCAGGTTGTGCATCACTACAATTACCTTTACTTTTTAATTCAAAATGTCAAAATATTGGGGATTTAGTACAAAGTATCACCCAAGATCCCCTTGCAGAACTAATGAGGGTATGGGGGTCCTCCCCCAGAAAATGTTTTGAAATTTGACCTGCAAAAGTAGGGTTTTTACTCATTTTGAGAACCTTTTTGGGTTCCCAAGAGGGGGGGCACTGTCCAGAGTGCCACCCCCTTAATCTGCACCTGGTTTTATTTTTGGATATGGGAAGGAAATGAATTGCTAGTTTTCTGCAATCTTTAAAATTAACCCTAAAAAAAGTCAGGAAATTTTATTTCTGGAATTGAGAGGGAATCTTGTGAAAATTAACAAAACCAAACAGCAATAATTTTTCTAGAAAATGTAATCTATACACAAAGGTATAAAAAATGTGATAATAAATATTATACTACAAACAAAATAAGAATTCGATTTGAAACTATAATGTACAAATTGTACTATATCTTGAATAAAAATATTGTCTCAGTTTCTTGCTAACCTTATTCTAAACATTGTGCTGGTAGGAGATCCTGACACTTTGTGATATCGAGGAGGGAGGGGGGTCATGAAATTATAAAAGAAGTGTGTGACACCCAGTGGCGGCTCGTAGCTAAAATTATAGGGGGTGCTGCACCAAGTTGACAATGTGTATCTCAAGCGATATAATGCTAAATAAACCTAAAAAAACGTGGATAAAAACTAAAAAACTTAACTAGGATTTTCTCATGATAAGACAGCAAGGAAAATTTAAGCTGTTGGAGTTCATTTACAGCCACAGAATTCAATTCTTTGGGATGCAATCCTACACTATTTCTATTAAACAAAAATGTTGAAAAAATCAAATAAAACACATGGGAACAATATTATAAGAACATTCACCCTTATTAAGTCAATTGTTTTTAAATTTTGAAGTAACTCATAATTGTGTAATAATTCAGACTACCTATAAAAATTTTTGAAAGATTACCCCCAAAATTGAAAAAATCTAGGTTTTTCTTTGCATTTTTCATATTTCATGAAACTTAGACAGAAAAGAGGGAATCAAAAAAGCGGTTCATCTGGTCACCATACACTTAATTAACAATCAAAAACATGTCACTTACCTATTAACTCATTAATCCCATCTTACCAAGATGTTCCTCGTGCTGAGAATGATATTAAAAACTACAGAGAGCGGATTCAGTTTGTTTTGTATAATAAAACCCTGACTACTAAAAAGTAAAAAAAAATATCCTTATTTATTGAATGGCCGAATCAGTTGAACAGAATTGTTTCTTATGTTGAAAAGAAAATATAAATAAAAAATGAAGAGAGTGAGTGTAAAAAAAGCTAGAAAGTCAATGTGATTTATTATTTGAAATGTTTGAAATCGGATATTTTTTCTTATCTCTACAATGCTCGCGAAAGAAAAACGATAATTCTTTTTCTCGGCGGCAAGGGCTGCTGAGAAGCAGCCCCTTTTTCCCTAACAGATTCGCGTGCTAAATTCTTGATATTTTGATTTGATTAGATATAGCTAACTCTCAACAGTTTCCATACCCTCGTTTGGTACATTTCCGGGGGCTGTCGACCCAGAAAGAAATCTATTGGCGAGACGGCGGCGGAGTATTTTAACTGTTGTGCGTAAGGGGAAGGAATGATTAATAGCATTACGGCTAACAGCCGAGAATTATAAATTTAAAAAGGGGGATTAAGAGAAAAAATAAAGGGAAGATTTAAATATTTTTTAAATATTTGTAAGTTAAAAAAAATTGGAATTTTGGGCAATTTTGGTTGGGGGTGCTGCAGCCCCGCAGCCCCTATGGACGAGCCGCCACTGGTGACACCATTAAGGACAGACTGTATTGAATGTCATGCTTACCAGCAGAAGTTATTTTTAGTCTAAAACTTAGCTGTCAAAATACTTTTACATTGTGTTCCTCTGTCCAAGTAGACAATTTGAAAGCAGTTTTTATACAAGGTGAACAGGAGTCCAATACACCCCTGTGTAAAAAAACCCGGTGCTTACGTATTATCCCGTCAACCATTCAGTGGCCATCTAATTCAGCGGTACACCAATAGAAAAGTCAATGGGATTTGATAACGTTTTTGAATAAGCGGCACGGTTGATGGGTATAATACGTAAGAACCAAAAAACTTTTCTATAAATATTCAATCTCCCTGTTAAATTACCTAATTTTCATAAAACTAATTAAAAATTTTACAAGTCAGAACATCCTTTGCTTTTTGTTTTCAGACTATGTGCAAACACAAATCAGGTGGAATGAGCAAACCCTCTTCAGGAGCCAGCTCCCAGCAAGACGGTAGCCTCTCCGACCGAACAACCCCTGCCTCTCTCTCTAGTCAGGACTGCCCACAGAGCACCACCCCCAGCAGCATGACCCCCACAACTGACCCCTTGGCTGCCTCCCCCAGCTCTTCAGAAGCAGCAGCCCCCTTGTATGGAGTCCCCCCTACAAGGAAGTACTTAAACGCACACCCCTGTGATAAATCATACGGCTTTCTATCTCCAAAGGGCGAGATGCCCAATGTCCAAGAAGAGAACCAGTTCCTGGAGTCAGACGATGACACTGAGCAGTCACCCATGCTTGTGAAGGACAGTTTGTACTCGTGGGACCCTAATGTGATGCCCAATGATATGGCGGGAGAGAGACCTAACCATTTCAACCCCTGTGATCCATACTACTGTTCTAAGATGGACCGAAGGAACAAATTTGCCAATAACTGTGATAACTTCCAACCTCTGTACCACAACTACCGGCCTCCGCCTCCACCAGTGTTGCCTATGCAGTACCAGGCAGTTGCACCACAGTATCATGGTGCTACTGCCAGTGGTGGGGCAGTGGCGTGTCCTAGTTACTACGAAAGCACAATCAACAACTTTGAAGAAAAGGTCGGGGGCAGTTACGCGGCCATGGTGCACAAGAAAAAGTGGATGCTCAACCAAAAGTGCAAGAGTGCCGACAGCGAGCCGGACTCGTTCAGCGGACACTTGTCCTCGGTGTGTAAGCAAGGCATATCCCCTGTGAACTACAATTACGTCCAGGGCCAAAGTACAAACGTCTTGGAAACGACACATCAGCAATTCAACCCGTATTTCAAGCCCATGTACATGAGCAATGGCGACCCGATAGCTGGTCCATCGGGATTGCAACGGCCTTGCAGCATCAACTGGGAAATAGGAGCCAACAACCTTGACAGTGAGTTTCGGAGCAGGAGCTATAGCTTAACACCGACTGTGAACTTTGCTGTGTTTGAGTTGGAGTCATCCAGTGAGGCCGAGGATGTTCAGGAACCTATGGTGCCAGAGGTGATGAAAACGCCCCCAAGCATTGAAGTGAACACTAAGACAATGGATGATCCTTTTGAGCTCCCTATGATGTCTCTGGGTAAAGTCATTCCAATATCACCGTCTGCAGCTCAACTTAGCATTGCCAGCAGCTATGGTGATAATGGATCACCCATTTGTAAAATTTGCCATATGACCGCAAGAGAAAGTGATCCACTGATCTCCCCATGCCGCTGTTCTGGGACAATGCAATATATTCATTGTGGATGCTTGATGGTGGGTATAAATTAATTAGTTATATTGTATCAAAGAATATTCATTTTGCTGTTATTTATGAAAAAATGCAAAAGTTTTGGTTAAGTTGTTAATAGAGAGTTTTAGGGACAAATAAGGAGTATACAGTGAAATCCCGTTACAACGAATACCGATACAACAAAAAATCCCATTATTACGAAAGTCCCCAACCGTTTTTATTTGAATTAACGATAGTACAGTTACAACGAAGAATTTTTACGGTCCCTTAAAGTTTGTTATAACGGGATTTTACTGTATATTATTTTGATATATAGCAGGAACTTCTTTATCGACAAAATTGACCTAAGAATTATACATTCTATTAAACCAGCATTCCTCAGACTGAGGAGCATGCTAGGGTACATGAAGGTTATATTGGAAATGTACAAAGGTGATATCAAGAATCATAAATTTCTTCAATGGTTTTGGATTATTACAAAAAAACCTCGTGGAAAACACACTTTCCAATATGAGTTTATAAAACATAACATTTAGACTGGGAAAAAGAAAATGGAGGAAGAGATAAAAAGGGTCATTTTGTGTAGAATAACCAATATGTTTTGGTCATTCAAAATGTATCTTCTTTTTACACCTTTCTTACTCCCTTTTTTTAGCAAAGATTGGCACTTTCCACGGATATTTATACTTTTACTGTCATTTATATGTACTTTCCATAATTCCCCCTTTTTCTCTTTTTTACCATTTTCTCTGTATTTTTCCTTTTTGCCCAATATTTTTTAGTTCAGAGGGGGTTTCGGCATGTTATTCCATTTGTTTTGTACAATTTGCGATATTAATTTCCAGATTAATTTTCCAATTTGCAATTAAAATTTCGGATGTGTAAAAGTAACTATCATTGCAATCAATATCTTGTTAGAAAAATTCTTGTAAAACGTTTTTGAACTAAATATAACACTATGACTATATAAATTACCTTGGAAAAGAGTCCGAGAGGAGGAGATCACCTTTGAGGATGGGAACGCCCACAGGCAGAAGCCCACTCAAAACGGAAACTTTTTAGAAATCAAAGTTAACTTAAAAAAAACAATTGCAAGCGGGTTTTAAAAATGGAACAAGGCATTTTGTAATTTTGAATGACTACATGCCGAAAGTGGCCAACCCCTAAACTAAACTTTAAAAAGAGAGAGAGAAATGGTCGAAAGTAGGACAAAAAGAAATAAAAGGAAAGATATTTTGAAAGACTGGAAATTTCAATAACCTGGGAAAGGGCCCCTCCGGACTTGAAAAAGGGAAAGGAGGGAAGAAAAAAGGAAGTATATTTTGAAACACCAAAAAAGTTTGAATAACCCAGTAAAAGTGTTTCCCCTAGAGTAGAGAAAGGAACTAAAAAGGTAAAAGGAAGAGAGGAAAATAAAACACCAAGCACAATTTGAATGACTTATTCAAAATGTACTTTATTTTTCTATTTGACTTTTAGTAGGATATATCCTCCCTTCTGGTCATGCCATTGGTGTGTACTGAATATTTAAAAAAAGAAAGCACTTGCACTATTAGAGACATTTCTTTTTCATTTGAAAATTTTAACAGCCACATTCACAGCCATTAGTATCGGCATTAAATCCTTGGTCAAAGGAGGATTCCACCAATCAGAGTCAGTGAAAACCTAATTTTTTTCTTTCGCACCAATTAACACCAATGTATGGTAGTAATATATGGTACACCAATATATGGTGTAACCAATATATGGTTAACACCAATGCTGATGGCTGTGAATATGGTTATTAGGGTTGATACTGGATTTATTTGGAGATACCAAATTTATTTATTCAGATGAATAAAAACTTTTTTATAAAAGTGGGAAAGAGATAATGAATTCCAAAAAGAAAAAAGTTGAAAATTGCATATCCTTGGAATAATAACAGCCTTAATAAATCTTGATGTAAATTCAGTTTCTAAAGAGCCAAAATATTCCTTATTGTTTAATAATATGATAAATAAGTATAATATATACATTTAAATATACTTAAAACAATATTATCTTACAAATAATCAGTGCGGTTATATTAAGATCTAATTTTGTATAATACTGATACAGAAAACAAAGGAAGCAAAAAATTCAATCAACAAAGCAAAAAGTTAAAAGAAATGTTGTTATACACTGATATTATAAAATATTTTACCTCCCAGAATCAGAACCCAGGGATGCCTGTCTCTCTGGGACGAGGTCTCCCTTGGGGCAAAGAGAAACATGAAAACTCAAAATGGATTTATACAGGGGGTTTGCGAGGTGATTTCAAGTTTAGGCCTCAATATTGAGTCTGAACAGTTTCTACTCCCCCGTAGTCCCATTATAAACAAGGATTTCTCCATACGCCTTGGACTTGAACAAGAAATTCTTAAAAGTGAAACGTGTGAAACTATGCTTAAAGATCTCGCATACGAAACTATAAATTCACGGTACCCGAAAGAGGAGTGGCTGCAGGTATATACTGATGGGTCTAGGTCGGACGACTCGACTAACGCCGGTGCAGGTGTTCATTGTGATCTGTTTTCTCTCTACACACCCATCGGCCCTTTTGCATCCGCTTTTGACGGTGAAATAGCAGCTATCCACCGAGCCCTGATGCAGTTAGCACCTCGTTTGGGGCTCTTTTCAAAGGTTGTATTCTTATCAGATTCTAAAGCTGCCCTTCAAGCTATAGATACACAGAGTGATTCCCACTCCTCAATTGTTAATTGCTGCTTCGATCTTCTAAATTGGCTCTCAAGTAAAGGTAAAGAAGTTGTCCTTCAATGGATCCCTGCCCATTGCGGAGTACAGGGTAATGAGACCGCCGACTTTTTGGCTAAGAAAGGAGCTGCTGTTCTCCAAACATCCCAACCTAGTCTCCCCTACTACTCCATCAAATCACTGGTCAAGAAGGGCTTCAGAGCCTCCTTTTTCCAGGAACTCACTTCCATTAACGAAAGAAAATCATGGGTAAGGCAGATTCGTGAAGTGCCCAAATGGCCAAGAAAGAAATCTGTGGCTATGTTCCGCCTCATCTCCGGTCACGACTGTCTTCGCAAGCACCTCTACCGTATCAATGTCGCATCAGACTCTCTCTGTCCCCTGTGTAATCTTGGGGAGGATATGGATTTCAAGCATCTCCGTCGCTGCCCTGCTCTTCCCCGAATCTCCATTTGGGAGCGCTACTGGGCGGCAAGAAACGCCCTGAGTTTATAGATTTACTGAAGTCATTTTTAATGTTTCAATGTTTTCATGTCATTCTTAATGTTTTAATGTTTTTATGATGACTCAGTTGTCTTGTAACTTGCCATTGGAAATATAAAAAAAAAAACCTCCCATGTCTATTGTTATCAGTATATATACATATTAAATACAATAATACCCCAACTTCCAAAATAAGAGGGAGCAAACAACAACTATGGAAGTTAGAACCATTATTTGAATCAAGTCTAATGAATGTGCTTTTTTAATGTCTTGCTTGTTTTTCTGAATTTCTTAAGAAAAAAATATTAATGTCCATTTAAACATATACTACTTGTTAACTTATTAATATAATTTCACTTTTAAAGAAAGATTCAAAATTGGCAGTGTTTCAATGGATTAATTTTGTGAATTTTGGTGACTTTTGGGGGAAGCTTTTCTTTACTAATGCTATTTATTAACAGCTTGATTCTGAGACACTTAATAAATCTGTTCATAAAATTTTGCTAGTTACAGCAAATTTAAATACAGTAAAGCACTGTTTATGTCTTTCAAGGGACTGACGTAAAACGATGTATAAATGAAAATAATCTTGAAAACACATATTTGATTATTAGGTTTCTAATGCTCTTAATGCAGAGATTTACGTAAATACATTAAATTTGAGGTTTTTCTAAAAGAAAAATTACTTCAAACAGTTTTTGAACTGAAAAAATAATAATTAAATTAAAAAATACTTTTAAAACACTTAACATAATAATGAAACAAACCATACTTTTATAGTTTATCCTAAGTATTTATTTAATTTTTCATACCTTGAGTACTATATAGCACATCCCAAACACTACATCCGAACACATTGCATTGTATATCAAATCTTCAATTTTTTACATTTTTTTTAAAAAATCCTTCATGGTTGATATTGTGTGTGGTATAAAATGTTGTATATTTGCATTGACTTTGCGAAAACAATGTATAAATGGAAAAGTTGTATAAACAAGAAATGTGGTACTTTACTGTACATAATCTGGGCTCCTTCTCTTATCCGATTTTCCAAGTTTGTAGATGCAATTTTTTGCAAGAAATGTGTGAAATAAATTTTCAAGCAACTAGCCTACCCTGCTGTCTCAAGAACTCAGTTTTCTTAATTTATACTACACGAACCCTCCAGAGGCAACAATGTGACACAATAGCTCATTTTCATGAAATTGTCAGGAGGTCATAATAATCAAGTGGCCATCCTTCCATTATGCCTAGGCTCTATATATATGCTTATCTGTATTTCTAAAAGATTATAAGACCAATATTGTAAAGGACATCTTTAAATAGTAAGTTCTCCTTTAACCCTACAATGCATGATTTTTTAAATTCACTTGAAAATCATTTATGTGACTTCTATTATGGTGTACATTAGTAAAAAAAATACTAAAAAAATTTAATTTAATTTTTTTCTACTTTTTATTGGCAAAAAACGTTGTCCTTGTGAAATTAATTTGTGTCTCTTGTGAAATTAATTGTGAAGTGAAATAAAACCAAATGCTCTAAAAATATAAAAAAACAACTTATCTTTTCAAAACATTTTTTGTTCAAGCTGAAAAAATTTTTTATTTTAATTTATATGGTCCTTTTATTTTGGCGTTTTCTGTGTCTTGACTTTCGTTTCACTAGCTACTAACAAATGACTCAAAATAGTACCCCTGCTGTGATCTACTGGCGATCTTAAGTGCTAATACAATGAAATGTTATATCTATTGTACTTATTGCATGGTGTTGCCGTTTGGAAATGAAAGTTCGAGTAGGAAATGGGGAAAAATGTCGTGTTGCCAAATGGCATCAGTATGCACTGTAGGGTTAAATGTAATCTCATTGTCAAATTCTTTTGTCTGAATCGTCTCTTTCTTTATTGCAGAGGTGGCTAGAAGTTTGTCATAAAAGGGGGAGGAGGCCAGCTAGCTGTGAGCTCTGTCAATATCAATATCACTGGCACAAAAAATTTAAGGTGAGTGCATGATTATTTATATGAACTAAGAAGAATATGCTCATTGCAAATGTTTGGCAATACTAAAACATACACTATTTTATATCCATTACCACAATTGAATTTTAAAATAATACAGATGTGCTAATTATATTTTTATTTTTTAAAGCACAGTTAGGGCATAAAATAAGCTTTTATCAAAACTTTGTGTATGATTTTTGCCAAGCTTGTCAGAATAAATCCTTACAGAACAGCTTAGTATAGTGGGTGATAGGGACTGGGTTAACCAACATTGATTTACATGGTCAGAGAAGAGTATCTCTGTATCCTTTGGTAGAATTAAAGCCCATTATTCCCTTCCAGATCCGTCATTGGCAGTTCCCTCCGTGCTCCAGGAAAGACAAGGTCCTCCACCTGTTGTTCATTCTCTCCGTGCTGCTGATGATCACTTGCGCATCCCTGACCATCATGTTCTTCAAGCAGGACAAAGGGACCAAGGTTGAACTCAATCAGGAACTGACTCAGTCCGAAATCGGGAACCTTGTATGTGGGGTGCTGTTCTTTGTGGCCTTTTTTGTTTCGATATATGTTGAAGCTAAGTCCCACGACACTCTATATAAGTTACTAGTCAAGTTTATACACATTAATCAGCAATGGTATATTGATGAGTATGAGAAAAAAGAAACCCCGCCAGTGGCAGTCTGACATTAGGTGTGGTATGAGGGTGTGTCATATGCTCTCATCCATGATAGGCTACACAAATACTCCTTAAGAATAGACATACAACTTGCATTGCATGAACAGTGTACTTTTTCTACATGTTCTGTCCCACCACAAAATCTTTCTTTTAAAATTATCTTCCAAAGTACACATTGTCTAGTAACTTTTTATTAGCATTTTTATTCTCTTATCATTGCTGTACATTTTATCACTTAACATCATTGTACATATTTCCAATTCTACTTCTGCTAGATACTCCAACATTTCAATTGACATTAGAACATTTAATGTTACTAAAAAAAGAAAAATCCTGTCCTTTCTATTCATCTCTCTTGAGTTAGAAAAAGTAATACTATATTGTATATTTTGAAACTTCAAATAAAAAAATTAGATTTTATTATGCTTTTTTTATGTATGCCAAGATCACACATCAAAAGTAATTAAAATCCAAATTGAACAATTTCTTTTTAACTGGTCTTACAAGATGGGTTGAATCAGACATGATTTTACTCTTAATGTTACAAAAATCTTGATACTTATCATTTTGCCCAAGCCTCATACGCTTTTTCGGAAGAGAATCTTGCTCCATAGACTGAAGATAATCACTTTTTGGTGCATCCTGAACCAAACTAGGAGGAGCTGTGTTGGTCTGCTTTTTTAAAGTGTCTATTTCAAATTGTAGTTCTTGAATCTGAGTTCTAAGTAGTTCATTCTCATCCCTTGCCTCTTTCTCTAGTTTTAAATATTTCTGCAAAACATGTAGATTTGTTAGTTTACAGGAATATTTTTATTTTATATAAAAATTTATTTTTCATGGAAACAAAATAATTAAAGGATACCCCCTATGAATTAATCATTTACAACAAAATTTTTTGGGGAATGAAATTTTTTACTAATAAATGAAAACAAAACACAGTAGCGGACCTTTTATCTGGCAAGCTCGGGCCTACATCATCCCGGATTTCGGGTCCGTTTCAGAAAAAACACTATTAAAGACGCAGCTGCTTCAGTAAACCCAAAATACCGGCTTCCCCCACCCTACTATTATTTTTCGTTCTTTTAAATCTAAATTTCCGATCATATGAAAGGGAATCAAAATTGCATTAACATCGTGACGATGTCACAAAAGGCGCTGTGCAACCATTGTGCGTCTTAGCAGCAGTTGCTCACTAAAAATTCTGAACATGAGGCAGATTTCGGGTTTCCGGATAAAGGATCCGTTACTGTATAATAAATCTAGTTCACACTCATAGACATTTCTTAAAATTCATGATTAAAAGATATTTTTGCAATTTTTAGTCTTGTAGACACTATAGTTTTCGAGAGGAAGGTCTACAGTTATGTACCTTTTAAATAATCTTCTTGGGCTTCATAACCACATATACTATCCAATGAACCCACATATACAATGATTAAATTTTCAATATAAAACTCAATTATGTTATTAATTTATTGGCAATAAGCTAAAATATATTATTTGTAAGTTGTCTATTGTGAATCAAAATCATATTTATTTATTAAACTCTAATAATCTATACCTGTCTGAATATATCATCTTTGAAGAAACCATCATGATGTAAGGAATTGGAAACTTTTGTTTTCAATAGTTTATTTTTCATTTTATTCATCATTTCTTCATACTTGAAAGGAAATAGATTTTAGGTAAAGGAATATAAAGTCAAACATATGGAGTAACAGCAGTGTTTTTTCCCATAAAAATAGTTTACTCATAGATTAATAATTGAAATTAAACATTCTTATTCAAGAATAAATTCAACTGATATTTTGAAAATTTTAGGAAGCATTTAAAACAAATAATATTATGGTTGACATATAAATATTATAATTTAAGATTCCTGGCAAGAGTTCTTTATAAGTGTACATTTAAATCGTAGCACTATTTTGATGCTAATACTAAACTAAAATCATAGTGCAAAATCCTGCATATGATTGGTTCTCAGGTTATTGACCTAATGAAGAAATGGAAGGTAGTTACCCTTGCCCAACCCAAGGATTGAACCACAGAACTGACAATTAGTGAAGAAAGAGAGGACAGGGATTGGAAAGCATTATCACTTCACTACTAAAAGTACATATGAGCATTTTTATACCCAATGAAAAAATAATTACACAATCTCAATATTAGCTATAAAGAATCACATAGGATTTAATTCAAAATTTCACATAATCTGTGTTGCCATTCAAGACAATTTCAAGAGGCATTCTGTTTTAAAGTTTAGATATTCCTCAAGAAAACTATATAAACCAATTCATGTGCACACATTCATATTTTTTTTCTAATGGATACCTTTCCATTCAATATCCATATCTTTAAAAAATTTCCAATTTATTTTAGACATCAAAGAATAGTAAATTAATTGATTCAAGGCTATACTTATTTGACAATATTTGAATACTTGGTGACTAAATATTTTAGCGAGTTTTTATGGTATGAATAGCAGAATAGTATCTTCAGTGTTAGAGAAGAAATAGGTTACAATGAGGAAGTTGCATGATTTTTATTTATTTTTTAATCAATTCTTCTTTCAAAAATAAGCTACTACCCAAAATTTGAGGCTGATCGAGAAATTTTTTGATTGGCAAACAAATTAACAAAAATCCCCTTTTTAAAAGCCCGCAAAAACGCCAAGAGTTTGGATGTGACGTCATCTTACGATAAACATTGTTGTAAAGCAATGGAGTTGATGGTATGATTGTTGACGTCATCCTACGATTTAAACAATAAACGTTTTCAGCCACGTGTTTTTTCTCGACTTTTAAGTTAAAATATTTAATTACCTGTACATTTTTTTGAAAAATTGACTAGATATTTCATTAAAAACCATACGGAACACTTGTTTGTTTTTGAAAATCTGACACATGCAACTTCCTTATTCAGCTACAAAACATTTTCAGTCAGAAAAAACTTTGCAGCTATATTCTTGCCCTTAACAAACTTTAGTTCATCTAAAATGCCAAAACATTTCTTACTTCAACTTTAAGTTTTAATACATCTTGGTCTTTTTCAGATTTTATTTTCGATACCTCAGCTTCTAGCTGCACAATACGTTTATCTTTCTCTTTAATTATATTCACATAGCTTTCATGCTTTGCTGAAACTAACTCATGTTGAAGGAAGAGAAATAATTACTTATTTTTAAACTAATATCTTATAATTTTACTATATCACTTAATTTTTAACTATAAAAATATTTACATAAATGGTTTTATAAGGTAAAATAGTATATCATGAGTTTAATTTTTCACTAGTTTGTTAAATCAGTTAAAATTCACTAACTTAGAAATACTTACCTTTAGATTCTAATTGTAATAACTGTTCTTCTGTTTCTTTTCTACACTCTAATTTAAGTTTTTCGATTCTGCTGTTCAATTCAATAATTATTTCTTCATGTAGCTAAAAATATTACAATTTATAAATTAAACATCTTTTACACATGGAAACTTAGAATATTAAAAGACTAATGATACAAATTAAAGACAGCTTGGATAGTAAATGCAACCTTAGCAAATGGTAGTTAAGGAAAATAGATTTGAAAAGTTTTTTTATCGAAAAGATATTGATCTCTTGGAATCATTATCAGATTAATTTGACAACAACATGAAAAACTTATCAGGTTGATCCTCTAAAGCAGGAGTTTTCAATTTACAATATGTCCAAAAGCCACCACTAAAAATATCTGTCAATTGGCCAAAGTTGTTGTTTTAAAATATATTTAAGGGGACTTCCCTTTGGTTTTTTCACTCAATTCGCTCAAAACAAACATTCCTTTAAACAAGACCATCTACTTTCATGCAGCAAGTTATTTTCTTCAAAGGCTTTATGAACTGCAAAAAGATTTCTGAATTGGTTATTAACTGCAACTGCAGGATGCCAATTTAAAATTCCTGCACTATTGATCTAGATTTGGTTGTTGAAACTTTTTTGGACCTCATATTGAATTTGTCCTTTGTATCTCAATGACTGTAATTGAAATTTAAAAAATTATTTCAGTACTATTTTTAAAAAAGAATTAAAATTTTTTTTGAAGAGTTTACATTAAAATAGTTTCATGTGTGATATTAAGTTTTGAATACCTTTTTTTGATGACAAATGCAGTCTTCCAATCTTTTATTTTCAGATAGAAGCACTTTCTTCTCTTCTAAAATGAAGCAAATTTTAAGGATGCTGCAGGTGACTTTCTTGCAATGGATATTTTGAAATGAAT
Organism: Tetragnatha versicolor; assembly: GCA_024610705.1. Lineage (NCBI taxonomy): Eukaryota > Metazoa > Arthropoda > Arachnida > Araneae > Tetragnathidae > Tetragnatha > Tetragnatha versicolor. The sequence goes on along the minus strand of JANDEH010000007.1, from coordinate 18,580,359 downwards.
TATAGAAATAATATTGGGTTATATAAACATATGTCCTGATCTCAATAAATGTATCCAAATACACACATTGCAGGTTGGTGAATAATGTTAGAGTGATAAAGTTTTGATCATGAGTCACCTTCCCTAGCTTTGCGAATGCTAGTGCTTTTTAAAAAACCCAGCCTGTCTCATGATTTTAATCATAAGCATAGTTAACTTAAGATGTAAATCTAAGCTGTAATTTTTCAAAACAGAGTACCTTCATGATTTTCTGATCTTGAAACAGAAGCATGAAGAGTTGACAGAATTGAGTTCAATTCACCAACTTCTGAAAATTTAATTTATTAATCTACAAAACTAACTACCAACTATAGAATCAAAATGCAAGATTGGTGGGACATAGTTTTCAAAGTAGTCCCCAAATATGAAAATCTTACCCTGTAATAAACCACCACGTGTTTCTTCTAGTACTTGATTTTCTTTCAGTGATTTTGCAATATTTTGATGCAAAGTTTCAATTTCTTTATCTTTTCTCTTAAGGAGCTAAGAGTTAAAAAATCAATATAAGGATTGAAAGTTTGGGAAAATTCTGTTGCCTAAATTGTCAAGCTGTTTGGAGGCCAAATATTCAAATACAAATTTTTATTGTCGTCATCAATATAGCTGTAATTTTAAAAGGCAGGTTTTAAACTCATTTTGGTACACATAATCTGAATTTCGTACATACATTTTCAAGCATTTTATATATAATGTTTCGTAGGATAATTGCCATTTAACGACATTATAATAGAAAGTTGTAAAAAGAGAGTTCTAGGTACTAAATGACAGGTCTGGGGGTACTCCCCCAGCAAGTTTCTGGAAATTTGACCATAAAAACGGTTTTAACTTGTTTTGGTACACTTGTCCTCTTATAGAAACGCTCGAGTTCCGACCTCCCCCATTTCTCACTGTTAGTTCTGGTCCTTTTTTTGGGGGGTAAAGCCTACTAGCCCCCCTAATCCACAAGTGGGGTCTGGGGGTCACCACCAGAAAAATTTGCTAAAGTTTGTTTCAGCTCATTTTGGAACCCTTACAATTCCTTGTAAACCACAAAATTTTCTGGGGGAAAAGAAATAAAAAAAACGTCAAAGTTTCAAGGGAGGAGGCCCTCTTCCAGAACCTTTTTTTAAATACCCCCAAACTTGTGTTTCATCTACTTTTCAAACTCTTTGGAGAGCAGCAAAAGGGAAAAGCTTCTTGTAAGCAGCTTTATTTTCAAAGACACTATATGTAACAGATGTCAAAATCTAAGAGGGGGTTCGCCCCAGAAATTTTTTTAATTGCCTCTTAAAGTAGTGTTTTAGCTAATTATGAGATCCTTTGGGTTACGAGAACAGTTCCTTGTAAACCACAGAATTGCTTATCTGAAAGGATCTTTGTTTCCTTTCACTTTTTTTTTGCAGAAAAAATTTGCCGCCGTGGCTGCTCCGCCACTGAGGACATATAATGGAAATTAGCGAAACTTTTCATCAGAGATTGAAGGTTTGTCTCCTTTAAAATTACACATGAACACCTAAAGAAAAAACTCTACGTACATAAAATAAGGTAACTAAAAACGGTACTATTCCAGAATCCCAGCGCAAGCGATAAAGTCGCCAATAATGATGCATTCGCTGACAACCCTTGTTTCTGTTTCCGAAGGTGATGTGTGAGCTGTCGCCAAAAAATCTGCTTGGCGAGATTTGCGCCGGTATTCTAGAAGAGTACCCTAAAAATTAATTTCTAGGATGAATTTTTTATTTACTTCATTTAGGTAAATATAATAATAGTAAATACTGGTACGAAATTAGTAATACTGAGTCTAATCCTAAGTTTTGGATATACATTTTTAGGTAGGAACTTTCATGAAAGCATAATAAAAAATAATACAATTTCATGTACTAAAAGGGGGTTTGGGGGTCCTCCCCCAGAAAAATTTTGAAAATTTGACCCTAAATAGCAGGGTTTTATAGTGTTTTGGTATGCCTAGTCCAAATTTCGGGGGAGGAAGGGCCCCCTTGGCCCCCCTTATATACGACACTGCCATGATACAATATTTTTTCTTGCTGTTTTGTCCTCCCTCTGAATTTATTTTGAAAATTCTCCTTTAAAGTAGTGTTTTATCTCCATTTCAAACTTTTTGTAGAACACCCAAGGAGGAAAGCTTCTTGAGACAGCAGAATGTTCAATGGAAAAACACTGTTTAACAGGGGTCAAAATTTTTGAGGGAATTTCGGAGTTCTCCCTTGAAAATGTTTCGAACTTTGCCACTTAAAGTAGAGTTTCAGCGTATTTTAAGACCCTTTGATTTCATTTGAAAAGAACAGTTCCTTGTAAAACACAGAATTTTCAAGGGGGGAAATGTAATTAACGTAAAAATTTTAAGAGGGGCTAGGGGTCCTAAGAAATTTATTTTGAAATTCCCCTTCAAGCTAGTGTTAATCTACTGTGTCTTATCTTCAGAACATCAAAAGGCTACGGAAGCAGAAGAAAATGTTCGACGGAAAAACACTGGCTCTCATTTGGCTGGCTGTTCCTTAATTGATTTAGGGTTATCTGTACAAAAAAAAGAGATTTTCGGATCCCTCGCGGAACCCCGGTTGAGAAACGCTGGATCGAAATAAACATTTTAATCTATAACTTTGAAATTATAAACCAATATTTCTACTTTTTGGCGTCCAATAGAGCATAATGATATTTAGCGAGAATGTTAACAGAATAGAACCACACTTTTTAAAATTTGTAAAATGTCTAATTTTACAAAAATGGCAAGATTTGCACCTGGCTAATCCTTAAGTACCAAAATTTTTTTAGTATTTATTTACTATGAGCATGTTTAGCTCTCTTCTGGTAGGTCATGCCCTAACGCAATCTCTCTGAATCATAACAAATTTTAAAACCTTAAGAGTAAATGATCTTTACAAATTATATGAAAATCAATAATGACTTCTCAATTTTTGAATGAGATATTATAAATTCTAAAGAGGTTCTGAGTAAGAAATTTTAAAGAATTAAATTTTATGCTGTTAAAGCGAAAAGATAGAAATGACAGTGTCCTTGGTAATTAGAAAACTGATTCTCCAGAAATAAATTATCTTTTCTTCATCTTTATTGGAAAATTCTTAATAAATCTCTTCAAATTCGAATTTTTTGGGAAGCCTTAGCATTTTAGACACTAACAGCCAAACAGTATATACTTATTGAGAGTTGATGAATTTAGAATAGAATGGAATCCATACATTTTTCCATAAATATACTTCTTCCTGAAAATTATTCAAGTTCAACTGCATTTTAAAGCTTTTCAAAAACCTGATGCGAATATTTTCCCAAAATAATTGATTGGAAATATTTATTTTCTATTTATAATATATCCAAATATACATGTTTTAAATTTTCCTCCGTCCTTAAAAAATAAACAAAATAATAAACATGGAAACGTTCGTTGGTAAGAGTTTAGTGGTGATTTGTGCTTTTAAAATTGTCTAATTTGTATGGATAAGATAAAATGACATGCGTTTAAATGTAGAAAAATATATAGAACCATATAAAATTTTAAACCCTTGTTTATAATTGTATTATAAAATGTTTAGCACGAATATAGCATTTAATTATCAAGCTTTGAATGGGCCTGCTGGGCCTAAAAGGAAAATTCTGATTAAAAAATACTACAACTTCTCTTAAAGCCTTCATTTTCCTCCAAGTCCTTGGATGAGAGGTTGACAAAAAAATTCGTTATTCCTTGATCTTGGATTTCAAAAAAATGGCTGTAGCAAGTATAACCACACCTGTAAATGATTCTGAAAAGATAAAAGTAGCTATTTCTAAAGTTAGTTTATCGTTAGAAAACTGTATTTTGCCTGCGCAAAAACTGTCTCCTTCACCATCTAAGTTGGACGGATTGGATTCAGAGGCTGAAGTGGAATTAAGAATATTAGGATGTGAATTGATCCAAACTTCAGGAATATTGCTGGGTTTACCTCAGGTAAGAATATAAGATTATCTCTTGTGGTGAAGTGTTTCCTAATTTAATTGCTGTTTCATTGGTTTTTTTGGTCGGTCATATGACATCTTGATTTGTCTTTAGTTGTTAAGCCTAACTAAAGCATTCGCATCATATTTTAGTGTTGTGTTGATTAAGTAGTTGAGTAAGGAAATAATAATGAATTCTTAGGTTAAAGTATTTTCTATATCTATTTCTGTATTCCAAATATCATTGATTGTAGAAGTGAAGTTTGAAATGTAAAGTCAATAACTGCATTGTCAATTGTTACGTAATCATGTCGACGTATGTTCGTACGTATCGAGATGGTAAAACGTGACTCCCCCCATCCATTTTGAAAACTAGGCTTGGTAGATTTGATCTAGTTTTAGGAGATAGTAAGTCAGTGATTTGACATTTTTTAATTATGTCGAAGATCCTTGAACATAAATAATTATTAAAAATGAACTTAAAGCATAATTATCATTTCTTGTTTTCAATCTAGGAGGATATGTTAGAGGAAGGTTTCAAGGCGGGAGGTTAAATCTCAAGTTAATTTTTAATTAAGACTATAAAATTCAGTGTAAGTTGCACATTTCATGATTTATATTACAGGGTGGCTACAGAACCTGGGAAACAGGGATTTCAGGGAAATTCTTAAAAATGTTTAATCAGGGGAAGTTCCCGATGAGATCATTTGCTGATACGCCTCCAGAGAAAGTCCCTAAAATTTGCTTTTTTGGAATATTTTTATTTACCGTCTCATTATAAATCGCCAGGTAGTTTTAGATGATAAATATTAGAATCTGTTAAAATTTCAAACCAACTGATTAAAATATTGGCACAGCTTTAGAATAAGTCCACTCTTTGAACAGTCGCCGAAGTGGCGGTATTTCACGGCCGACAGGCTATGAAATTGTAGGTAAACATGGCGGCCGGGTTTCAAATACGGCGCCAAGGTCGCCAAAAGCGGACTTATTCTAAAGCTGTGCCAAAATATTTAGTAGTTACATCAATGCCAACTATGAACAGGTAAATCAGTTATTGGTTAATTTTATCAGTCTGGGAAAATCGCCAAGTGTTGAAGAAGAGAACAGAAAGTTTGGACAATAAATGGTTCTCCCTAGTTTAAAATGCTCAGTACAGCAACCCTAGATTCTATTACAAAGTTCGCTCTGCGAAGTGCTTTTTCGCCAATGCCTGGCATTGGCAAGAAAGCATTTTGCCAAGAATTCGCCATGGCCCGGATTCTTAAAATTTACTCAGTTATATGTCCCATAAAGTACTACTGACAATTTGCCAAGCTGTTTTAGGGTTCATCCAAAAAATGGCGATATAAAGGTGGATTCTGGTAACCTAGTTCTGTAGAAGTTGAATTGCTTACTCGCCAATAAACGGTATTGGGGCAACACCAAAAATATCGCCCAGGCCCGAATTCTTCGGATTTACCCCATTTTAGTTGTCCTGTTGTCCATGACTTGAAGTATCACAAAAAATAGCAATCCAACTGAATAAAATTTTGAGGGGTTTTAAAGGATACTACAGACCGACCACAAAGCTTTGTCATTTGACCCTTCCTGACCCTGGGAGAGTGCCCCGCTGTAAGGTTGCTAGATTTCTCCTTTTGCGCTTTTCGTAAAAGCAGATCGCGTGAATTCATGGTTTTCCTGTAGAATAGGATTGTATGTTTGTTTCATGGGAAATTTAGAAATTTTAGTTTTTTTGGTGCGATGAGGAAATAACTTTTTGTGATTAGGATACAAAAAATTACTGTAATCTCATATTCCAGATAAAAATATCTCTGAGTTTTTAGAGTAACTTATTACTTTGAAGGGAGACCTCATGAACCTCATATTCAGGTAACAGGGTTCGTATGCCTCCTGAAAATTGCTAAATTTTTTTAAGGGCCCTTATAACTCCTGAAAATGTTATTTTTTCTCCTGAATGTATCCTCTGACAACTGAAAAACATCTCTCCTACCTAGAGCATAACAAAGTTTTATTATGTATTTGGTTGAAATAGTTGTTTTTTAATCGATAAAATTCCATTCGAATGTAAAATTCTAACCACTTTTCTATTTCCTTGCTCCATACTTCATTCTGAACTGAACTCATTCTACTTGTAACGTGCAGTCATTTAAGGTTAATAATTACTCATATTACCTCCTGATTTTTTAGTAATTTACTCCTTAAAGCAGGGTTGGCAAGTTTCTTCCGAAGTGGAAAAAACCGTGGAAAAAACCGCGGAAAAAACCGTCCGGAAGAAATAGGTTTCTTCCATGTGGAAGAAACTGGAAGAAACCTCTTTTTTTAAAGAATTAGCTTTAAATTTTCAGGTTTTATAAATATTTGTCTCACAAACACTCTTATATTTACATAAAAACTTCCAAAATGTCATTAATTATATGCACCTATTAGTTAATGATTAAATTAGTAAATGTAGGTTTCTTCCAAACTATGAAAAAAATGCTATTAAATAATTTGAAAAAAAACCTTTAATAAACAATATTTACTTTGTAGTCTAAAATTTAATTAAATACTCAAAACTGTTATAAATACTTATTGCATGCATGTATTAAATTATTCCAGTAATTTTAAATTAATTTCTTCCTAACAGAAAAGTAGTTTTGAATAAGTCTGAGAATTACATAGTATTGGATGAGTTTCTGTCTACAAGAAAGTATAAAAGTTAAACAGAAAAAACATGTTTAATTAATCTGAATTTTTCTAGAATACACAATCTTCCATATAGTAATAAAACAATATAAACCCGACACAAAATTTAAAACAAAGTATTAAACTTGAATATTTCTGACAAATATTTGTCTGGTGTTATTTCCAGTCAAAAATGTTACTGTAATTATAATTAAATTACATTTATGAGTTTTTTAAAATTATGGTTTGATTTATTCAGTCAACAGATTTAAAATTAAATTTAACTAATGTCAAATTACTGTAATTATAATTAAATTACATTTATGAGTTTTTAAAAATTATGGTTTGATTTATTCAGTCAACAGATTTAAAATTAAATTTAACTAAGAGGAATTAAAAGTTAAATATATATATAATTTTCAAAAATTAATTACTCTAATTATTTAATTAAATTATATTTATGAGTTCTTTAATAAAAAACTAACTGGAATTAAAAGTTAAGTATGTTATTTTTAGAAAATTAATTACTCTAATTAATTGTAAATAAATTACATTTATGAGTTTTTTAAACTGTGGTTTAATTTATTCAGTTAACACAACAGATTTAAAATTTAATTTAACTAACCGGAATTAAAAGTCAAATATAAAATTTTTAAAAATTTAATTACTATAAATAAATTTAACTAATTATAATTAAATTACATTTAAGAGTTTTTAAAATTATGGTTTGATTTATTCATTTAACAGATTTAAAAATTGGGTGCTTCTGTAAAGCTTTTTGTTAGTTCCTTCCAGTTTCTTCCATTTCTTCCGTTTTTTTCCAGTTTCTTCCGGTTTTTTCCAGTTTCTTCCACTGTCCTGGAAGAAACTAGTTTCTTCCGGAAGAAACCCAACCCTGCCTTAAAGACTCCTGAATTTTACAATGTTAGAAGTTAGAGTATGAACCCTGAAGCAGGAAATTAAAATATGACTTTATGTATCGAAAATATCAGAACAGAGATAAATTCCATGCCCCGATCTTTTAAACGATTACTAAACAAATTGTCAGTTCTTCAAAGTGTTAATTATAATAAAGTTTAACTAAAAATGAAGATAGTTTTCATGCATAAACAGATGATTTTCATAGTTCTCTTTACTTTCAAGTTCTAATTTTATTGATACGGTCACATTTAATGTCTTGGTTATGTTTTCAGGTTGCAATGGCTACTGGACAGGTGCTATTCCAGAGGTTTTACTATTCCAAGTCTTTTGTACGTCAAGGCATGGAGGTACTATACAAAATATTTTCTTTTATTATGTTAACTAAACAGTGTCATTTATGAAAATACATGTCATTGCTGTGAAATCAAACCGGCATATCTGCAAAATGCATGAAAAAAGGAATTTTTTGACACCATTAACTGGGCAATTCCATGAAACATGGGACACAGAGTTGAAATCCCTTTCCCTAGGAAAAACCTCATTTTAACCCTATATATTTTAAAATATGGTTACATTTAATTGAAAAAGGTTTGGGAATATTGTTATACACAATTCTGCAACAGTCAAAAAATTATTTTTTGTTCTATGAGAAAAAATATTCCAAAATTCATGGTTTTCTAATTTTTTCAGCAAGAATTTTTTAGTGAAATTCAAAGCTCTGTGTAACTTTAAATATTAGAATATGTTTAATATTAATATATACATTCTTATATAAGAGTTTTCAATAGATAAACAGGTAACATAATTTAATTTACAAATTGTTTTCAGAAAAAAAATTAGTAGAGCTTTTACAGAAGGTTGTTTTAAAATGTACACAAAGTCACACATTTAATTGCAGCTTATGTTAATTAAAATCATATTAGATTTGTTATATTGAGGCTTTTTGAAAGCCTCAAATGTTCTGAACATTTTGATGTATTTATTAATTTTTGTAATATTTTATAAGGGGAGAAAATTGAGCTTTTATTACGATCCAAAAAAGCAATGTCTTTTTTGGGTAATGTGAGTCACACTGTTAAAAACACTGCTGTGCCTTTTATTATCAATTTTTTAACTGATGGAAGATTTATTTGTTTTATAGAGCTGATTTATTTAATAAAATGTCTTTTTAACCACAAAATTTAAATACTTTCATTACATAAACAGCAATTAGGAAATCAAAATGTGTGTCAGAATGTAACGCGAGTCACATGGAATTGCCCAACTTAACTATATTTAACATGTGATTATTTTTACAAATAATGCCCGACTGATATCACAGTGACAATGTGTCCTCATACTAACTAATAGTATAAATATTTTCATAATTTTCTGTTAACAGATAACTATTGATATTTATTTACACTTTTTAAAATACAGTCGAATCCGCTTAATGTGATCACGGTTAATGTTATCAATCGGATAATGATATTGAAATCGTCAGGTCCCGATCATTCCTATTTAATTTAATGTAAAATACATCGTTTAATGTGATCAACTATGAATCAAATCGCCGCTTAATGTTATCAAATTTTGTTCATATCCCCTAAAAGACGTCTCATTTCGAGTCATTTTGAAGGTCAATTATTTGTGCAAGTATACATCTGCCCCGCCAGAGTATCTGGTGTTTCTTTTTTCTGAAACTCAGTAGGAGTAAGAAAAAATGAAACATTCCGTATATATTGAAAGAAAACAGTTAAAGAGGGTGGGTCCGAATCCATACTTGTGATTGGTTAAAGAAACCATCGCCACCTTGCAGATGTTTCTGATAAGATATTTTGATTTTCCCTGTTTACTGAAATCCACAGGTTTTCTTAAATTCAGATTGTTTATTGGAGTGGAAGGCTATAATAGAGTGAAAAAAGAAAGACTTTTCTATGCAAATAAAATTACTTAGCAAGCGATTATTTTATTTTATAATTTAACTACTCGTATATTTTCCCTCAAAATTTTAAGTTGGCAAGTGCTTCTGCATAGTATAAAAACAGTGTTTTTAATACATTAATTACGATTACGTGATTTTGATTTTAAAGCAAACAATCTTAAAACACTCTGTCCTGCCTTTTTTGATATGGGATCGCTTATTGTTATCGATCGGATAATGTTATCAGTTTAATCTCGGACAATTGCGATCACATTAAGCGGATTCGACTGTATTATTTATTTTTGTTACTTTCCTTTTTATTGATGAAAATGTACATATAATTAATTATGAAAGAAGTATTTAAAAATATTACAAAAATGCCACTCGACCTTGAATTTTTCCTCTGACTACATGGAAAAGTTCTTTCTCAATTTTTTTCTCTGAAAGTGTCAAACTGAATTACTGTTCAAAATAAAGTTCATGGAAAAATAATTGAATTGTTTTATTTTCAAGTGGTTTAATAAAATTTTGTTTATAGGTTGTTTCCATGGCATGTGTAACTTTGGCCTCTAAAATTGAAGAAGCTCCCCGCAGGATAAGAGATGTTATTAATGTCTTTCACCATATTAAGCAAGTCAGGGCTGGAAAGTAAGTTGATTATCCCTTATATTTTCTACAAGGTTTGAGTAGGTTGTTTTGTTGTTACTTTCTCCCTTCCAGAACACTTTATTGCATATGTGATTTATTCATATATAGATAGGCTTGTTAAACCTCTTATCAATTAACTTTTTTTTGAATAAAATTAACCTTAATTGAACTTTTTAGTAACAGGGTTGCTGGATTTAAATCACTTGATTTTTAAAAAAATCATTGATTTAAATCAAAAATGTCAAACTGCCACAATTTAAATAAAAAATTTATCTGCTAGATATGTAACTGGGAGAGATAGGTTAAAGTTATTCAACATAAAATTGCCTGCAGTTTCAAGATAAAATTTTTGCCACTAATAACAAAAATGTTTATGACAAAAAGGGGTAAATAGCAGGGTTTGGAATCGATAATAGTGATAAACTAAACAAGAATTAAAATCTAATTTTTTACCTTGTATCAAATCTTAAAATACAAGTATGTGGATGATTTTTATTGAAAACTTTTTTTTAATTTGTCATGTTTTCCCAACTAATTTTTTCATTACAAAACTACAGATAATAGGGCTCTATTATCTGTGCATGACTACTATCAATTATTAATTACTGAATTTTCATTTTTATCACTAATTAATTATTATTTTAAAGAAATAAACACATAATTCTTTGAGTAAAATTAATTTAACTGAATCAATATAATTTAAAGATTGATTTTAATTTTTACACAAAAATGAGGCATGATGTTTTTAGTAATCATTGTCACAATTTATTTTCAAACCTAATATTAATATCAAAATTTGGCAAAAATAGTTATTGAAAGAAGGATAAAAATTTTAGTTATTGAGTATAATTCACCCTTTTCCAATGGGCTTCTCATCGGTGAGATACCAGTGAACTGCTTCTCTTAAAGTCTTAATTAATTCAATTACTTAATTAATGTATAAAATAGACTAAAATTGGGTAATTAAGTAATGCTAAAGTATTATATCACATTGAAATTACACTATCATAATATTATTAACCGTTTCATGAAGTTCAGAACTAGTAATTCATTTAAATAAAAAAAAGTCAGATTTAAATCAAATAAATCCAATTTTTTTTATTTTTTTTAAAAATCAGCAACCCTGTTTAGTAATATTGCCATGTGTATTATATGCAAGTATTATTAAAAGTTCTGAAATATTTAAAAGCTTTTAGTAAGAGCCCAGTCATGGTCGAAAAATGAATCCCTGCCTGGAATACCCATTATGAGTAAATATCTGGGTATTTACCGTTGACCCATTAAAATAATTGCCTGGATATTTTCCATCACTGTAGCTGCTTTAAATGTCTCTTATGTTACAATTATCAGTCTTGAGTAATTTGGAATCAATTTCTGTTTTCCCATCATTCAGTTTTGGGTTATTGATTGTTACTAATTTTCTCTCTATTTTTAGAACAATTCAGCCACTTATACTTGATGGTTATTATATTAACTTGAAAAATCAAGTTATTAAAGCTGAAAGAAGGGTTTTAAAAGAACTTGGTTTCTGTGTTCATGTGAAGCATCCTCATAAGGTAAGATACGTTTTTTTGTGTCTTGTGAAATTATCTCAGTGACTGTATGCATCAATGTAAACAAAAAGGCTATCCTTGTATGCTATTTTATTTTCTCAACAATTTTGTGAGTTGGTTGTGTATTGTTCATGTGTGGTTAGACTTAAAAAAAAGAAGAGAAAAAGAACCATTTCCTCCCTCTTAAACCAGATGGTTAAAAACTTTAAAGTTAAAAATGTGAGTTAAACACCAGTCAGTCAAAGCAATCAAAAACTTCTAGCAGCTATTGTGAAGAATAATATTTCAGCCTGAAGAGACATTTGCTGGTATGTTAAAAAAACTTCCTTTTATTTATTTATAATGAAAACTGCGTTTTGTTCTCTTATGAAGTTTCAAAATGTCTAGTAAGGCCAATATGTTGGATGTTAAGAAATATGCTGATTGTTATTGTATTTATTCTACAGGATCAATGGATGAAGACAACAGTCTATATGAACATTCTGCACTGACTCATCCGGAGATCTGATTGTCTTCAGAACCATTCTCTGCACTCGCTTTTGCTAATAATTTTTATCACCCATTATACTTCTATTTTAGTGAAGGTGCTGTTAACGTCTACAGCACGTAAATTCAAACTTTAATTTTTGAAGAATCCCTTCCTCCATAGTAGCTATCTGCAGTTAAGATTGTCAAGTATATTGAGTCCATTAACTAAAAATGGTGATGAATATCACTCTGAAGTTTGCAAACAGAAAAATCAACAATGCTAACCACTCATTTGCTATGTTGCTAATCACTAGTTTCTTTACTTTTTAAACATTTCTTTTAGCCACTCGACCCTTTTTTTCGTAACCAAGGGCAATTTTAACTTAAGTAGCACTTATTGCATTATATTTTTTCCCTAATGAGTATCAGTAATCTGACTGGATATTCTATTAATTAAAACCTGTTATTTTATATGTAACCACTTATGCAATACTATAAATTAAATGCCAGCTTGCAGGGAATTCTGGCTTGATATATGATGGGTTTGCATGTGGTATTTGAAATGAGTGTCAAGTAACCGGTCTTCCTCCTTATAAAGTTACATTCTTACAACATAATTACTTTTGAAGAAATACTTAGGAATTATTTTTTTACTTGAGATGGTTCTGTATTTTTGGTCAATTATAAATTTAATGAATATAGATATATATCAGTATTTACATATTCCTTAAAACTAAAGAGTTTGCCTTATTCCTTACAAAAAGGCCCTTCAATTACTTATAATTAATTACTCATTAACATCGTTACCTTTCAGAAGTACATATTTTTTTCCCTGAGTGCACAATTCCATTGCTTTCAGTTGAGAAAACACTATACCATAGCTGCCAACTTGTACAGATTGTCTGTGAAATTTACGGACATATTCCCCCATTTTTCATTTTTTTCTCCGAAAAAGTGTAAACAAATCTTGTTGCGGCAAACAGCTTGACTGCCTTTCTTAGGCAGTTAAGAAACGGGGAGATTGCTGAAATAAACCGCGATTATTTGCGAAAGTTTAGTTTTGCTCACAGAGTGTTCTGTTCCTCACACAACTGTTTTCTTGGATGACCACGGGTTCCAATTGAAATCCGCTTCTTCTCATGTCAGTATTGGGATGTAGGAAAAACGACTATCGAAAGCCAACATAATCTGATGTTCAGAATCACAATCTTGAAAAGCAGAGTTTTCATAAAAGTTTCGTTTTATCCTAGGCTGCTTTCTACAGGTGACGAATTGAAATTGGCTTCTTCTAAAATTGTAATTACAATGCAAAAAAAACTGTTGTGGTCAGAACTAATCCCTTATATGTGAAATATCATGTGACCTTATAATTTCAGGTAAATTAAAATTAATGTTAATAATTTAATTAAAGCTGATCATAGAATAGAGATTTAAGTTAAGTATTTATGTATTGACTCGAAGCCTATTTGTCGTAATCAAAATTGTGGTTTAAGGTAACTGACTGGGTTGGGAGGCCTTTTTTTAAAATATTAACTAAATAATTATTTAATTGCTATTTTCTGAGAGCTAATGTTCTAAAACAATGAAAATCATTCAAAACAGAATTTTAAAAAAATTATTTTTTAAAATATTGAGAAATTTCAATGAAAATAAGGCTAAAATTTCAACTTGCGCCAACAACTCCTGAGAATGTTCTTTTATATTTACAAATAAATGTTTTGCAGGATTTTGAGCCGAAGACACTAATCTGTGTCACTATCTACAAAAAATCTGAAATTTTTTAAAATAGAAAAGAAATACAGGAACTTGAAATCGAAAAAAGTAAAAATTCATGAAAAAAAAACGTTTTAACCAGGTTTACACACTTTAAAAAATACCTTAATTCAAATATTTTTCTTAGATTGTAGAAGATAACATGCGTTATATTATAAAGAGTGAAATAAAACAAAAAGCATCAGAATATTTTAAGTAGTTTAAGAGTAATCACTGTTACCGTGATCCAAAGTATACAAAAATGTCATTCTTCAGAAAAAGGCTTTAAAGTTTAAAATTGCATGTTAATCCTCGTATTACCCGGTACTAAAACAGCTGAAACTTATGTTCTAGATTACTCAGAGTTTAAAGTAAGGTAGTTTTGGAAAGCTTATTAAACAGGCTATAAAATAAAACAATAAAACGAAATTTGATATTTTTGGTGAAAATGACGATTTCAACCCAGTCAGTTACCTTAAATGTCGTATGAGAAGTTTTACTGATGCATGTTTTCAAAAGTTGGCAGCTATGCTATCCCACACCATTACAAATGTGGTTTGGCCAAATGAGGTGTTGAGAGGAAATATTAGCTCATGATCAAATCCTAAATGACACTTAGAATTCTCTTGATTCCTTGAAGTTTCTATAAAATTTATTTTATTATTGGTGCACTTTTCAGCTTTGAATTATCCAAGCTACACTATAGTTATGAGTAATAATCTTAATGGAACTTCTAAAATTCTCATATGAGGCTTAAATTAAAAACTAGCTTGTCCTTTCTGGCTAAAAATAACCTACAAAGTTATTGGGACACTTAAACCCTCAGCCATTTTAAAACCTTTTTTGCCGTTACTAACTCAGTACCTCAGCTCATTAATGTTATTCCTTTTTGATTGGCTAAAAAAGTTCTAATATTCTTGGGAAGTTAAAAACTTATTGACAGTTTTAAATAGTATTCAAAAAAGAGATAAAAACTGTCTTGTCTATATTAATTTTTGACTGCATAAGGGTAAAAATTATGATTATGTATTAGTGTGTATTGCATTTTAGCTAATGGCTCCTTGCAAGTACTCTTGGGCCTGGTTGTAGAAGTTGAGAAAATAAACTCGTCCTATGGACCGTGCGTAAAACTACTAGATTTCACTTCCATAAATTTTCTAGTCTGCTTACACTATTTTTTTAATGAATGAATGTAGTTGAAAAAAATTTATAACTCTTAAATGCACCATTGCATTAGGTCTCCAAATTAATTTGAGTCTTCAATTCTAAAACTTTAGAATGAATCATTTGTGTATCATACATATATAGGAACAGGTATAAAACATTTCAAGCAGATTTAATAACTTTCTTTAATTGAATATTTTTCAGATATGTGATTTCTCAAAAGAATATTTTCTGCGAACTTAAATGTGTGAAGCGTGCAATTTTTTAACTTCTTACATTGTACTTTGCATTACAAATATTTGAGATAATCTATTAATCCTTTATAGATCTTAAAAATGGGCTATTCAACTGACTGTCGTGTTTTAATCAATTTTTTGCTTGAATGATGATTATTAATGGAGTTACTAATTAATGTTTGCAGAAAATTTTCCAGCTTGAATCTAGTTTTAAAATATTGATAATTTTTTAAGTGGATTATTAGCTGAAATGCCGCTGTTTATTTATGTCTTCTTGGTTTCTTATAAGTGTGACCAGATAGGATTTTATTTACTGAATTATTTATTTCCTTTTTGTCTTAAACAAATAATTTTACTTTTAATTAGTAACCTTACTACTTATATTGCTTGCATTTAGAATGGAATATAATGTTTTTTTTCTAAGGTTTTAATGGTTTGAACTTTTTTGGCCAGTGGTAGGTATTTGAGAAAAAGGAATTAAGCACTGAGCTTTCTCTCAGGCTGAATTTCTAGTAACTTTGGCTAGGTATGCAGGCATTCCTGAATAGGGTAATTGTATGGTGTACCCAAATGCTGTTGGTGGTGCATTCTTCCTCTAGTTGGGCCCTAGTTACACTTTTCACTGACCATCAAAAATCCCCCTCTTAAAATATTTAAGGTAATGGCAATTGCAGAAGACCTTGTATCAGTAAATTGGAAATATTCAGTTCCAAATTTATACAAACCTTATTTAATTAAAATACCATTAAAACTTAAAATATATCAGTTATATTGTAGCTAAGTGTCTTAAATACGCTTAAATTTTTTTGTTAATATTAACTCTTTCAGTTATTCATGAAATACCTTGTTAGCTGAAGTTTTATTTATATTTTTAACTAGTAGTTCATTGTATGTGAACATAGCTAATATTTCTCTTCAGATAATTTTTGAGAAATTTGTATCACATTTGGTTGATAATATGTACAAAAGTAAATTCTAATTTTTCAGGCAGCACATTTTTAATATTTAGTACAGTATGTACTAGGAGTATTTAATTTCGTTGCCTACCTTAAACTGAAGTTAATTTTATTTACTCTTGCCAATATATACAACATATTCTTCGACAAAATTACTAGTAATATGCATTGAACGTTAAAAAAGTTAAGGTATAGGATACTTCTACAGTTTGAATTGAATGACACCAATCTTACACCCTTTTTTTCTTCTGGGTTATAGTTATTCGGAACTAAAATCAGCTTTTACTGGCAAAGAGATTTTGAAAATCAAAACAGAATGAAATAGTTCATTACAAGGATAGCCTCAATGTTTTTACTAAACTTGAATTTTGTATAGATTAAGCTAAAGATTAAGTTTTTCTTTATAACCTTAGTATTAAAACTTAAGAATTATTTGTATATTTACTGAAATAAATGTAGAAATATTGGCTGGTGTCTAGGTACTTCAGGTTTACTTTTAAAATTAAATGAAAATTACCTAAATAATTTGCCCGATGGGAAATTCCTCTAGATTTTAAGACCTAGTGTGTATATTACTATTCTAATTAGTTGCATATCTTTAAAATATCATTAGATAAGTGTAGACAACATTGGTGTTTGTAAAATTTAATAACTTACTGATCATTAACTTTAGAAAAATATTTTTTCACTTAATCCTAGAAATTTTCCTGTGCATAAAACTTATACCTTTTGATACATTCATGCTTGTATTCATTCAACTAATCTTGTAGTTTTTCTTGTTTCAGGAACTTAATTTCCTTTAAAATATTTAGGTTAAGGGCAAGGTTAATTTTTTTTGGCCTGGGAAACTGTTTCTGATAATTCAAAATTACTTCACGATTTTAAAATTCAGGTTATTAAACAATTAGCCATAATACCAGATGTGTTTTATAGATATGTATTATTGCTCTTTATTCCTTTTTTGTGCATGTTAAATTTTGTTCAACATTCTGTAAGTTTTTATACAGTTTTTTGTAAAAAAATACTTGATGAAGCTTTTATTGATCTACTCTTAATACAAACTTTTAGATCACCAGCTATATTCATGGGTGAAAGTTTTCTATTTAAAGACAAATTTTTCTTGGCTTTGTTCTTCAGGATGGAAAAAATCATGTCTTATACATTTCAGCTTACAAGGCAAGAGTGGTGTACCTTCTATAATTTTACTGAAAATTATAAATATGAGGAGCATTTAAAAATTTTCGGCTTTGTAGCAATACATGGCAATTCCATCTTGGAAAATTATCTAACTTTCATCCATGGCAGTACTATGTTTTACTACAACAGGGTTCCCACAGTAATTAAAACTGTAATGAAATTTAGCTCTTTAATTCCATATTACATTTAACTCCTGAACCAACTATTTTCTACCACCATACTTTTCACTTCATCCCTTGGTTCTAGTTAGTCAGGATAAATATGATTGTACTATATCCCATATAAGGTGAAATGAGTTCAGCGGCCAACTCATTAGCCGGGATAAAATTTGGCTTTTACATATGTACAATTTTTTTATTACAAACCTTGGTAAAAAAATAAATTTAAAGTGAGTTAAAAAAGGATTTAAAGTGAGTTACTCAGCTAATTGATACTTTAATATTGAATTTTTTATTTAAAAAGATAAGAGGCTTCATATTTATCTGACTTTAAAGGTGATTTAACTGTTACCATAGAGTGGGAACCCTGTTATTTTATTTGTCCTAGCCAAAAGTAGGCAAGTTGTCAAATCTAACGTTTATAGATCATTACAATTATGGACATTTTTTATTTCAATGTCAGTTTAGCTTGTTAAAGTATTATTTTGGTAAGTGTTTCAAATTTGTGCTTTTTCTATATTGACTAACATAAATCTTTTCTATGAAAAAGGGTATTAGACCAAGTCTTTCATCTATGTAGTGATTTGTGGCACAGGGGATTCCCAAGTAGCTGCTGCCTTTATAAATTGCTGTTTATATCCATTTTAAAAGGTATATTCTACTTAATTTTATTTGCTTTGAAATCCACATTTATTAACTAGTGTTGATGAGATCCTCAATTTTATAGGGCTACTTCATGAAAATCCAGCTACCTTGCAGTATAAGGTACATATTATTTTTTGAGAGAGTATACAAATTGCTTCAGTGTTACAAGGATTTCTGTAGCAATGTATTGTTTATGTTTCTTTTTTCTGTCAACATGTAATTGGAAGCATTTCTGCCTAGTTATCTTTTTCTCAGAATCAATGCTTCGGCTATTTATCTTGGAATCTAGTGAAGATAGATACTTGAAAGCTGGCTTTCGAAATTGCTTCTTAGTGCAATAAAGAGTAAGTGGTTACTGCTATTATTAATTTTTGATTTTTTTAAAATTTCAAGCTCTATTAAGTGATAATTAAAACAATAATATATTAACAAGGTGCTTATATACTAAGAGTAGAATAATTAATTTAACGATTAAACCAAGAATTTAAAAATGAAGATTTTAGTTTTATAGATTTTGACTCATAAATATGTCTTGACTAGTTTTTGGTGGAAATAATCTTTAAATTATTACTGCATTGCATGATGTTAAGTGCAATATATCTTATAGTTTGATAGTGTTGGATCAGTGGTTCTTAAGGGCCTACAGACAAAACAAGCATGGGTGAAAACTTTCTCATCTAGACACCTAAATCCTTTTTAGTTATTTTCTTCAGGATAGAAAAATTAATACAAGTACTAATTAAGAGAATAGCACCCCAGGTGTGAAGGGTAATGAAACAGTGATTGGCACTTCCTGACAGGTCACTGGCCAGGTCAGATTTATTGATTAAAATATAATCAAAACACTATTTTCAATGAAGTTTTATGTAATTTCATCCTGGAAATGTTTCAAAATTTCACCCATGACTATAATCCTGGCTTGAAGTCGTAATAATTCAAAGGGTTTCATGTATTCCGGACGCTGTGGAGAAAGTAAAAGGTTCTCCCTACTCGACTCTTACGAGTCACCTATAGACACCCCATTAATTTTCAATTTAGTTGATAACTAATTTTTATTTTGTTTTTCAAAATTATACAACATTCTCTGCTATTGTATAGTAATTTGACACCAATTAAGAACCATTGTGACTTGGCTTTTCATTGATTTGATTAAGGAGGTTTGTAGGATACTTTTAAGTTGTCTTTTGGCATCACTTGTTTTAAATACTTCATTATCCATTGACAGCCTTCCAAGCCAAAATTTAGATAGAGCTATTGGGCTGCAGTGTGCACACATCTAATTTTAGCTTCTGCATCTGCTATGTCCTGCATATGCTGTTGTGGCAGTTGATATAACAGGTACCTATTTTTTATCTATGTTCTATATACACATCTGGTATTATGGCAAACTTTACAACAAAATTCATATTTAAACTGGAAATTTTGCATGAGTAATTTGACTTCAGAAACAGTCATTTCTATCTAGTTTAGTTTTTTGTTTTAAGTGGAAATTGAGGAATTTCTCTAGTTTAAGTTATGTATCAGTTGCGACTTTAGCATCCTTCAAGTTGAATCTGAAGACTGGAACAGCCAAATTTCTGCATACAGTATATGGAGCATATGTGTTATAACCTGCTCATGCCTGTTGCAGATCATTGTTTTGTTGCTAGAATTTTTGAAGGTAAAGAATTACAAGTTGATGCAGACTGCTTGGTAAGTTCCCCTTTTTGAAATTTTACATTGCTAGTTTTTATTAATTCCCTATTGGGTTTTTAATGAAGTGTAAAAACACAAGATAGTAATGGATTAGGGAACCCTAGTATATATTTTATTTGCAACCACATGTGAAAGTAATCTGTTAAGAAATGGAAATTCGTCCTTTCATTTTTCTTTAGGATGAGGCAGGACAGATAATATAAACAAATGGATAATTGGGTATACTATCAATGAGGCATTCCATATCAAATCAATACAAGGATTTGATATAGTAATGGTGTTATCATTTAGTACTCTCAGTTTTACAAAATAATTGGCTCTTTAAGCAGTGGTTCCCAAAGTGAGCGGTACCGCTCCCTGGGGGCATTGAATAATTCTAGGGTGAAAGGAAATTAGGGGCGTTATTAAAGTAAATAGTGTTATTTTGATAGGTAGGTGTGAAGGTAGTCATATTTGACAGTAGTTTTTTTATAATTATTTTATTTTAAACATCTATTTCATAGAAGTATATCTTTGTGTGAAGGAAGTAATTAAGTGTTTACATTATAAGTAAAAGCCGAAAACATTTTTAATAGGGAAGTTTGTTCTCAGATTCTGTAGCCGCCCTGTTAAAATCCCTTTTCAACAAGTTAAAATTCAAAAAATTTCCTGGGGAAGGGCCCCCAGACCCTCCTTTTCCCCCCTGGATTTAGATATCAATAATTTGTGACAACTTTTAAGATGAATCCAGGAAATTTTCAGTAGGAGATACCAAATTCCCTTTGGACGTAATCAAAGATTTCAGTTCATTCAGAATTAGGTAAAGAATTATTTTTCAGTCAAAGTTTTTGAAAACATAGTCTTATAAAATGTAGAATCTCTAATTATTTTTTTACAATTTTTGTCCATATACTACTTTTTAAATTATTTATTGTTTGGTTGTAAATTAAAGTATTTATATTATGAAATATTTGTATGAAAATCTATAAAACATTAGTTGATTAGAGGCAAAAAATTGTAAGGGGCAGAAAAACTTTTGCGTTGAAAGGGGGCGGTGGTCCCAAAAAGTTTGGGAACCTTAGCTTTAAGGTACATGCAGCAGGTTTTTAACTATAGAATAACTTTTAATAATAGATTAATTTTACTGTTTTATTTCTTTAGGAATTACATGAATGACAGCCTCCGAACTGATGTATTTGTGAGGTATGATCCTGAAACTATAGCGTGTGCTTGTATTGCCCTTAGTGCTAGATTGCTTCAGGTGAGTGAATAGGAATTATCTGTTAACAATTTTAATGAAGGTGATTTTATTTACACAGTATGGACTGAGGATATTCAAAATTGGTCCTATGTATAGTTGATTATTTTAGCATACTTTTGTGTGCTAATAAGCCCCTAATAGTTGTTAGAAAATTAATTTTCTACTTGTCTCTATTTGCAGATTCCTCTACCAAACAAGCCAGCATGGTATTTGATTTTCAATGTGGCTGAACAAATGATTAATGATATTAGCATCTCCATCTTATCCTTGTACACTAGAAAGAAGGTAAATTTTTATTTATAAAAACATGCTTGACTGTTTTCAAATACCATTTTTATTTAAGATTGCAATTATATCCCTAATTTTGTTCAACTAACTTACACATTCTAGAGAGCCTGTATACGGGAGAGAAACGACAACTCGGTTTAGCTCACAGATTGGTAAACAGTGTTTTCTGTTCGCCGCAGGCGGAGTTAGGTTTCCCTCCATAGGAATGCGAGACAAGCGGCATGATACAGTTTGGTCAGTTTTAAGGATGCGCAGAGACGCTTTTAAGCGAGTTGTCGCCTCTCTCGTATACAGGCTCTAACACATTCTAAGTTACTCAATTTTTCAAACTTATCGAAAAATTTAAAATAGTATCTGACAAAACTGAACTGAATTAGTGCCAAAACATGATCAAAATAGCTTTTAATTTTCCTAGCAATAAACAATATAATTTTATGATTGCATTTAAAAAAGACAGAAATTTCGCGGTGATTCCCTAAAATTGTCTTCATTAAAGTCTTGCATCTCTAATACTAACAGTACAAAATGTTGATATATAACCACTGAGTTTGTATTGATCATATCATCTTTCTTTGTTTAGCCTGATCCAGAAAGATTAGACAAACTAGTAGAAGAACTGAAGAAGACACACATAGAAGCTAAAGCAAAGGCCAAGGGAATTGCAAGTTCTGATAACCAAGTTAATTCTCCATCTCAACCAAGTAATTTTTTCAAATTATTTCCACTATCATTAGTTATGTAAAATGTTTTGGGCCATTTACAAGGTCGCCACTAGCAACTTAAAACTATTTAAAGGGTATTTATTTCATCATCACTTGGTTATGGTTGTCGATTTCAGACTGCTATTTGTTGATTTGAGGCAACTAAAGCAACTCTTTTGAACTTTAAAATAATTTAATAATTTTTTGAATTTATAAATAATCTAAAAATTTCATATCAAATATTAATTTAAAAAATTTACAAACTTTAATTTACTCTTAAATTTTCAGGTTCTCCTAAGAATGGAACAAAATCTCCTAGCACTGATGGAAGAAAAGATAGAAGTGACAAGCATAATGATGTCAGTCCTAAGTAAGTGTACTAATTACTATAATTCGTAATGTGGATTAGCTGGGCACTACTGGAAGTTTTGAAATTTTTGCATGTTATACAGTAAAATCCCGTTATAACAAACTTCACAGGACCGTAAAATCGCTCTGTGTAATGGAAGTTTTGTTGTAACCTTACTATCGCCAATTCAAATAAAAACAGTTGGGGACTTTTGTAATAACGGGTTTTTCGTTGTAACAGGATTTCGCTGTATTAAATATTTTGATTACAGAGAACCTGATGGTTACAGTTAACTCATTGTTAAGCTTATATTGTCGATATAATTATTTTAGTCAATTTGCTTGTCAACGTGACTTATAATTTCAAGGCTGAATCGAAGCTGAAAGGTTCTGTCATAAGTTTTTCAGTTATATACAGCCAATATAAATTCTTTTTTAATCGGTCGCATATTCTCTTTATAAAGTCTATGCACATCCCATGAAAAAGACATTCCTTTTTATCACCTTCAATTATCTTTCTATTGGGTAGGTCTCCATGACTTAATTTTTGAAGAAAAGCTTCCTTTTTCTGCTTTTTATGATGATGAACATTCTTACCTACATTGCTTGATTATCTCATGATAAAACGTTTTCATCTGAAATGGCAAATGAATCGTCAGTTTGAAGAAAGGAATAAGTCCAAAAAATGACAAATTGACTTTTTGTGCTCAAAACAATCTCTAAGCTTTGCTCTACACATGGGTGAAAAGAGGGGAACAATAACTAACCCCTATAGGGAGATATTGCCCCTTGAAGTTGTGAAATCGATGTCCATTCATTGTATTTTTTAAGCTAATTTGGAATTAAAGTTAATTTTTCTTTCTCCTCATATTCTATGTGCTGTAAACTAAGTTAAAATAAAATTTTCTCTTAATTTCAATGTTTTTCAAACTTTTTTTTATGTAGGGAATGTTTGACTCCATTCATATTCACTCACTCCATTGATACTGCTTTAATAACCCAGTTTCACTATAATTTTGAATTTCATTTGTCTTATTCTTTTTATTTCACCCTTTTGTGGTGTAAACTAAGGAGAAATATAATTTAAATGTGATTTTAAGGGTTTTTAAAGATTTTTTCATCAGAAGAATTTCATAAGGTGTAAGAAGGGAATAAGTCCATCAACTTATTTTGGCTGTAAAATATTTTTGAATACAGTTATATTTGTTTTGATGATTGCTCTGTTTTCTAAATAGGGTTCTGAACTTCCAGTAAAAATTTGGCGGTTATACAATGAAAATTCCATTACTTATACAGTTTTTTTCGATTTTCTCAAAACTTGATTTTTGGACTTATTCCCTTCTTCAAACTGACGATTCAAATACATTTCACTCTAAATTTTGTTTGCTTATATAGTAGTTACATTTTGGTTAGTTTCATGCAGATATATGAAATTTGCTCTTGAAATATGTGTTCTTCTATTTATTAAGATTGAAGTTATTAATCTAGTTAATGGGCCAGGTTTTTAAAAATTAATAGTTTTACGTTGAAATTAAAATTGCTCAAATTAGTTCGTTGTTAAAACCAATTAAGTTTTGAGTTATAGCATGACTATAAAGATAATGGTATTTTTTGTGGGGTTGAGAAGGCATCAGTCTTCCTGAATGGTGCAAATGATCTAACCTGATTCTTGCACCATAAAACAACCACCTAACCATTTTCCTGGAACCGCCATTGGGTGTTCATAATGCTTGTAGAACCCTTGAGAATGCCTCGCGAAATCCTGGTTGGGAAACGCTGTTCTTTTGGTTTTATGGGTTTACAAACTAATAAAATTAACCACTAAAAAGTAAGCAAACAATTCTAAGTAACTAAATTTAATATGAATGTAGGTTTCTCTTTGGGGTTTTCTACTTCTCGTCATATTTAACCCATTAAGGACGGTTGGTAAGAAAAGTTGCCAAGGGACACATTTCATTTTTACTGACTCTAATAGAGGACATTAAAAGTTTAAATGCATGATAACAGCTTCTGAAGAATGTATTTATTCAGATAAAAATAGAAATTTATACCTTCCATGCCGTTTTGGTGGTAAAATCACAGTTAGAATGAGAGCGTTTCACTACATTTTGGAAATAGCTGGAATATCATTTGGAAAACGCCAAAATAATCTGATGTTTTGGTTATTTTTGTGACTTGTTTCTATTGCAGCATATTCACAAGATCCCATTCTAAATATCATTACCAATTACAGTTGGAATGAGGGTATTTAAATTGCTAATAGCATGAGTTTTCTTCGAGTCTACAATCGTCCGATGTGTAGTCTAAACTTTTACGAGTTACTCATAAGAAGCTTTTGCTAATTAATTATTTTTAATGCTTTTTTTTAGTTCTTATCATAAATGTAGATCTTATTGATACATTAGCATGATGAAATGTTTCCCTTGGATCATAATTTTAGTGGGTTTTTTTTATAGATTTAGATTTTTACCGATTCCTAACACATTTATTGGTTCAATCTCATACTAAATCATTTCTGGATACATTTATTTTCCTTGAAAGGGTTTTCTGGAAACTTACAGTAGTCAAAAAGTAAAATAAAATATCACTGGAGTTATTTAGCCTATTTTGAAGGGCCAATACCTAGTTTTTATCGAGTTGATGAGTAATCTTCAACATTTTCCGTGGGGAATATGCGAAATCTGTAGCCATAAAGATGAATATTGTAATTATGATGACTTTTTGATAGAATGACTAACAAGAACGTAGAATTCTAATAAGAGAAAAAGCTTCGGAAGGCAAAAAAATTAATCAAAGGTATAAAAAAATAAAAGTTGAGAAAATATAAGACTTTCAGGTAAAAAAAGTCCCTTTGTCCCAGACTGGGAGATATAAATAAAACTATTTCAACCTGAAGGTTAGTTAAAGTGCTGAAATCAAAAGGTTCTGACCATTCAGACTTAAAAAGTACTAGTTAGGCTATTTTTAAAGCCTAAAATTAGGTGATTATCAATATTTCGGACTGAACAGGTCCTATTCATTAGGGGTGAAATACCCTTTTTTGGACCCCCTATCAGCAGTATAGTCCCCATTCACTTTTATTTTTGTATTATTTCTTTAAATTATGAATGAAAACACATTATCAAAATCGTAAACATGTTAATTAGTTTTTTCGACTTTTCATTTGTCAGAGTTTGGACCCCACAAAGGACGGTTGGCAAGAAAAGTTGCCAGTTAAAAAATCATTACTATTATTTTTTGAAAAATCTGAAAATGGGTATTTCTTACTATATTCGGTCCAAATGAACAAATTATGAAAGAAAAAGTTACTTATTTTCATTATTTTAAAGTCGTCCTTAATGGGTTAACTTTAAACGCTTATTTGAAGCTGCTTCAAAATGAAAATTTCTCTGCTCCAAAACTACGTTTTGCAACTTCACTTGCATCCCTGATGTATATTAAGCTTCTTAAAATCACTTGGATACTGCTACAGTCGACTCCGCTTATAGTGATCGCAATTGTCTGAAATTAAACTGACAACGTTATCTTATTAATAACAATAAGCGATTTCATATCAAAAGCAGCTATAAAAAATGCTATAGATTTTACATCTTAGCTTTATTTTATTTTTAAAGGTTTGAATTCCTAAAATAAATATATTTTTAAGCTTTTAATTTGCACTGTTCACTCATCTGTATTTATAAATGAGAAAAATCTGACTTTTGAATTTTTTTCTGATGTATGTCCTCTAATTTTGAAGCAATTGTCCTATATTTTTTAAGCAAAATGTCCTATATTTTTGAAGCAAATGTCATCATATTTTTTCTAACTGTCGCCATGAACCCTGCATTAGCTTATTTCCTGTGTTTTTATTTGCTTTTAGTTACATTTTGACTTATAATGTGGTTTTAAAACCTGATTCAGGACAGTATGTTTTAGGCTGTGTGAAAAGAATTGCGTTTCACTGTTTCTTTTATTGTGTGAAAAGGTACTCCTTGAATTTTTATAAAAAACACTGCTTGAATACTCCTTGATATTGATTTGTAAAATTTGTATGTACCCTGTATTAGTTTAAGTGGAATAGTACAAATCTATGTGTAGCGTTTAATGAACCATTATAGTAGCTTGGGGTGTGATCCAGTAAAAATTTATTTTAATAATTGTTTATATTTTCAATCTGTTAATCTTGTAGGTTCCACAAGGATTCAAACCACCGTAAGCGTCGAAGCCCTTCACCTGTGGAAGATGGATACCATAGCACAGAGTCAAAGAAACGACTCAAGTCTAGTTCCTCTGGTAGTGGTGCTTCAAGTCATAGCCCTAGTCCTAAAAGAAAACAGAAGACTCCTCCCAGGGGGTTCAAGGATCCTCACCGTTCACGCTCTCGGTCCAGGTCCAAGTCCCGCAGCAGCAAAAAGCCTAAGCACAGGTCTTCACACAAGCGAAAGCACAGCCCATCCCCAGCATACTCACCAGTCCACCATACCTCCTCCAAGAAGTCTTACAAAAGCAAGCACTCGGACAAAAACCACCGAGTCACCTCAAGGTCCAGGTCGCACGAGCGCAATCATCACTCCAACTCCTTGCACGAGAAGACCTCCTCCTCCTCTCACAAGTCGCGCAGAGACAGGGCCAAAGAGAATCATCATTCACGCGAAAAGAAGAGGAGGTAGTCCTTTCGTTCAGCTTAGACTGCATTGTCATGGGTTCATCTGTTACTTCGAATCACCGAGCGCTGATGTTGAGCTCTTGCATTTTGAATGTCGGAGAATTTGTTGACTTCCGTTTTATACCTTCTAGGAATTATTTAAAACACATTTATGAAGCTTGCTCTTACAAAAGTTTCTTTTTATTGCATAAAAATTTGCCAATTGTGTTGGTGTAAATAATTGGTGTGCTTTTTGAATTGAGATGAAATTCAAAATTAGATTTCCCCATTCTTGCAAGTTTTGGGCATGTCTTCATCTGAATTGTGTAATACAGTTCAGTTTGCCCTAATTGGTGCTCCTTATTTAAGTTAATACACCTTTTTTTGTTTTTAGTGAGGGACTTGTTCTTAATTTAACTACCAGTAGTTGATCACCTTGTTAATGAAACTTTCTATCATTAAGTTAAAGGTAAAATTATCTTGATAAGGTTAGGTTTTTAACGTGTGAAATAATGTTAACATTATGATTCTCAGAGGAAAAGTTGCCTCTCTTTAACTTGGCAAAAAATGTTTGTCTCCGATTAATTTACTTTTGACAAAAATACATTGAGCTACAAACAATAAAGTGTAATGACTTAAAATACATGAATTTTCTCTGATTAATCAGATTATTTTTGCTGGAAAATGTCATTAATTTATCTCAGCATCTCACTTGCATTTAAATAAGGAAAAAGTGCAAGAAATGTCCATAAATTGCTTTACGTAGCTAGCTAGTATTTTTTACTGGTATGATTTTACCACGTAAGAAAAAAAATTTTGAGTTAGTGTATAATAAATATATAAAGCTGTTCAATAATACTTTCATTATATTTTGGTGGGGATTAAACCAAATTTTCAAATAGTTTCATTTCTCAAATAGTTTTAAAATTGAATATTTAAGGAAATGCTAAAAAATATTTAGGAAATGATAGGTAAAGTGCATGTGCTATCAAGTGAAACATATTTTTTCTTTTGTACCTGATGTAAAGTACCTTATTGTGTCATGTTAGCTTTAACATTGTTCTTAAAGCAGATGCTCAATTTCATGCTCATGAGTGGATATCGATTCATTTTGTAATATTCTAAATACTCCTCAGTTTTGATATTTTTGTTTTGATATTCTATATTGGTATTAGTAGGTATGCTAACACGGGAGGAGCAAGCCTTCCATGGAAATTAAAATGATTAGTATTGTTAGTTGACCCTAGCTGGCAAATGCATTTTTATAATTTCATATGTTTTAAGAGTAACATAATCATCTCTTGTCACATCTATGCCAAAACATTTTCCCTCATTTGCACCTTCAAGTTGTATGATCATTTGAAGCTTTTGTTGAAATTAGGTTGGTTGAGTATGAATGAGAGAGAGAGATTGTATGTTGAGAATCATATAGAATATAAATCATGTACTTATAGAAAAGAAATGAAGCATATTTTAACTGTACATATTTAAATTATTTGGAATGCTTCGGGAAGAAAACAACTTGGGACATGTTTTGTGTTTGTTTTAATTTATTCTTTTGTAATTAAATATTAAATTGATCTTGTTACATCCCAAGTATTTATCTGATGTTATTATGACCGCTGACATTTCTTTTCTATGCATTGTAAATACAGAATAAATACTTTTTTACTCTTTGAAAATTTCTTTATGAGTATCTACAAGGGTTCTTTGATATAAGCCGCAAATTACACAGACTATAAAATTCTCCCATATCCCCTCCGAAATTTTTTCCTGACTACACCACTGCTTGGGAATAACTTTTTAAAAATGGCTGGAAAAAATCAATTTATAGTAACGATACTTATGATACATGTTTTAAGGCTTTTTTCAGTGTTGAACACAACTATCCCATTTGAACAACTATTGGAAAAACTTGGTGCTGCAAAATAACTGTTAAAGAAGTCATTCAAACAGTTTCCCCAAAGAAATCTAATTATAGTCTGTTCATTTAGAATAGATGGCTGAAACAGCTCATCACACAACTTAAGTGACCAATTCTTTTACAGTATTTTAACTACTGTTTAGGTTGCCTTGTAATTGCACAAGAAAATTGTTTCGACAATTACAATAGTAACTGCTTCTAATACAGTTCTGGTCTCGGCCGCTTGTACTAAATCAGCGTTTCTCAACCGGGGTTCCGCGAGGCTTCCTCAAGGGATCCGAAAATCTTTTTTTGTTCTGGTTTACATTTTAGAATAACCCTCTACATAAATAAGGCATCAGCCAGCCAAATGTGAGCAAGTGTTTTTCCATAGCCCTTGGGTGTTCTAAGATGAGTTTGAAAAGGAGATTAACACTAGTTTGAAGGTGAATTTCAAAATTAATTTCTGAGGAAGGACCCCTGCCCCCTTGAAATTTTGGCGCTAATTATATTTTCCCCCTTGAAAATTCTGTTTTACAAGGAATTGTTCTTTTCAGATGTAACCCAAAGGTTCTTAAAATTACACTGAAACTCTACTTTAATTTCTTAACTCTCTTTTAAATTTCTAGGGAGAACTCCCAAACTTCTATCTAAAATTTTGACGTCTGTTATACAGCGATTTTCCCTTGAACATTCTGCTGTCTCTAGTAGCTTTTCTCCTTGGGTGTTCCACAGGAGAAAAATTTGAAAGGAGATTAAACACTAGTTTAAAGGGAAATTTTAAAAATAAGTTCTGAGAGAGGACAAAATAGCAAGAAAAAATATTGTTGCATGGCAGTGGCGTATATAAGGGTGGCCGAGGGGGCCTGCCCTCCCCCGAAATTCAGACAAGGCATATCAAAATACGTTAAAACCCTGTAATTTAGGGTCAATTTTTTAAATTTTTTCTGGGGGAGGGCCCCCAAATCCCCCTTTAGTGCATGAAATTGTATTATTTTCAATTTCTTACATTCTTTCATGAAAATTGTAATCCTACATAAAAATGCAAATCCAAAATTTGGACTGAATGTACCAAAAACGAGTTAAAACCTAGTTTTTTGGGTGGGATTTCTAAAAATTTTCTGGGGGAGTACCCCCAAACCCCCCTTCCTACTCGGAACTTTATTAATCACCATTTTTATTATATGCTAATTTCACATAAAAAGAAGAGGAAGATGTTTGGAAAAATAGTAAATATGCAGAAGACTTCGCTCATTTGGAAGGATGGACTATAAAGGACAAATTAATTCCGCCTAACCGAAAAATGGATATCCTCTTAGCCAGATTAAGAACCAAGACTTTATTAACAAACAAAAATTTATTCAAGATAGGAAAGGTTTCTAGTCCGCTTTGTTCTCAATGTATAGAAATTGATTCTAATGAACATCTACTCGTCCAGGGGCGTAGCGAAGGGGGGGGGTCCCCGGGTCCGGACCCCCCCATGGGCCCGACCCAAAATTTTTGAACCCTTTTTTAGGCGTTAAATATTCCAGTGCCTACTCAAAAGAGGGCGTCTATGTCCCTTAAAAGTGTCTAAAAACCACCTATTTTGCATGTTAAAATCTAAAATTTTCCGGGGGAGCCCCCGGTGTCTCTATAACAAAAGAGTAATACTATACTAAAAGAGTAAACCAAACCCTGTTTTTAGGGTCAAATTTCCAAACAAATTTTGGGGGAGAACCCCCTGACCCCCCTTGGGACTTTATTATAAACAATTTTTTTTATGATGAGTTCGTCAAAATACAAAACTCCTAGCAAATAATAAATTCCTGAAAATATAACGTTCGAAATTCGGATTAGGTGTACCAAAACTAGTTGAAAACCTGCTTTTTAGACTTGAATTTCCAAATTTGGGGAGGTCCCCCAACCCTCCTAAGGTAATTCGAACACGATTATTTTCAACCTTTTTAATATTATATTCGTTGAGAAGATTCAATTTGATTTTCAAATTCTTAGCCCCCCCAAAACAGAACCCTGGATCAACTACTGCCTCAGAAACGTCCGATTTTCTATTTTTTTTCTTTAAAAATTATCTAGCTTACAAGGAGTGGTGTTCCTCGGTTATTACCTCATAAATGAATTAAAAATATTCCTTTTAAAATTCAAATTTCCAAAAATTTTCTGGGGGTGGACCCCCAAACCCCCCTCTTTAATATGGAGCTACTGAATTGAATACTCTTAATCTGTTTCTTCATGGTCTCTGTGCTTAAAAAAAATTATGTGGATAAGAACTTTCAATCGAAGTAGTAATACATAATCTTAATTATTAATAAATGATTAACTATATTAATTAACACAGAGAAAAAATTAAAAGTAATGTGAAAATTATAACTTTATTTCACTAATTGTAGAAACTTTTTGATATCCAATGGTAAATTTTTCGCACTGGACCCCCCCCATAGGAAAATCCTGGCTACGCCACTGACTCGTACAATGCAAAAAATTCATCACTCAAAGAAAAAAACTCATGGAAACTTTGAACATATCTTCGGCAAATTTCACAGAAATCTTGAAAGTCAACAGAGGAAATATAAAGAAAAAAACTCATGCCTTAACAAATTTCTTGAAAGCAATAGTTAATTCTCAGTAGCAAATGCATAAAAAAGGAAAATAACACGAACAGGAAGAAGAAGACGAAGCGACTAACATATAGTCTGCAAAAGTCTCAAAATGTATTGTAACTTGTTGTTCACATAAAAATGCATTAAAAAAACTACGTTAAACCCATTTTAAATATACTTTTGAGGTGTTGAGTAATTATTTTGGGCCCCTCCCGAAATAAATTTCTATATACGCCACTGAATATTGCTTCTGTTCTTCGTCTTTTGTTATAGACGAATTAAAATCTTGTATTAGCTTCACACCTCTTTCTGCAGTATCATTGACAAATTTCAAACTTTTAACGATTCTTGATGCTTTTAAAAATTCCAGGTCAGTATTCCAATCATCTGGATCAGCCTTTAAAAATTTAGCAGAAATATTAAACCTTTTAAAAAACTTCAGTGTAAAAGGATTGATGAAGCTATCGAGTTCTTTGCTTAAAATATAACTGGACTCTTTTAAATCCCCTTCCACTTTTATTATTATGTTATCTTCACTACAGTCTTCATCTAGTTCATCTTCATAAGATAAAAGTTTTAAGGCCATGTTAACCTTAATTTATCTTTCAATACTTTCGTCAAAAAATGCAAATGCAATAATCTCTGAGTACCACAAGCACAAGTGATTCAAAAACTTTGTTATTGCTATTTTCGATATATCTGCAACTATTTTTTCGTAGTTATTAAAGATTTTACTAACTTGAGATCTTGATATGGAGCTAATGTTGCATCTGGTGCACTAAACCAAACTTTAATATAGATGTTACTAATTAGAAAAACACATATACTTTCGATGGCATCAATCTCTGTAAGGGTTAGAGGGAATTCGAATCTGAAAAGGAAAATTTTCAGGCAATAGATGGCTTTTGCCATCCATTTAGCATGATACATGGCACCTGGGGCCCTAAACGATATTTGGGTTGATTTATTAAGGCCCTAGAAATACTAAGCACAATTGCAGTAATTCCCTGTAATCTTCTCTAGGAAGACATTTAGGATTTTTCAATTGCTCAGTTATAAAGCTTCAACATTGTTGGAAGCTTTATAATATAAGTTGGAAACTTTTTAAACGGTTTAATATTTCAACTAAATTTTTAAAGGCTGATCCAGATGATTGGAATTCTGACCTGAAATTTTTAAAAGCATCAAGAATCGTTAAAAGTTTGAAATTTGTCAATGATACTGCAGAAAGAGGTGTGAAGCTAATACAAGATTTTAATTCGTCTATAACAAAAGACGAAGAACAGAAGCAATATTTATTGCTAGTAGTCGCCGAGTGTAGGAAACTGTATCCCGATACAAAAAGCGTATTCTTTCAAAGCCTTTACCTCTTTAATTCTGTGTTTATTATGGACTTAATCATTTTATTTTTAAAGTTGAACATAGTTGTAATAAATTTTCTATAATATTTATGTTATAAATACTTTTATAATTATGGGGTTACCTCTTTTGATTTATAGTGCAATGTTTTGTAGTAATTGATATTTGAAATAAATTAATAAGTTTGTAAAAAAAATTCTCTCTAATTCTTATTTTTTTAATCCCTTAAATTTTATGCCTATGCAGTCAAAAACCCTTATTTAAGACATTATTGAACCATTTTACGGTAGCTGACAAATTTAAAGAAATTTCCTGACATTCTTCAAAAATATATTATCAAAATCGTAAACATGTTAATTAGTTTTTTCGACTTTTCATTTGTCAGAGTTTGGACCCCACAAAGGACGGTTGGCAAGAAAAGTTGCCAGTTAAAAAATCATTACAATTATTTTTTGAAAAATCTGAAAATGGGTATTTCTTACTATAATTTCTTACTATAATTTTAACCCCTAAATTTTTTCGTGGAACCCACTTGGGGAACCACTGGTATATTGTATAGGTTTGTTAATTTGAGCGACAATGGCTGATCTTCGGCAATGTTCTCGGGAATTTCTCACAGAATTTATTGAAATTTACGAAAGTTCCCCATGCATTTGGCGTGTCAAATCCAAGGAGTATAGTGACAGGGATAAAAAGGCGCTGACTTATGATTAGGTTCATCACGTACGTAATTCACTTAGTAATCTAATATGGGAAAAGTTCTGCCTTCTTAGAAGCCACTTCCGCAACCACCTTGAACGTACCCGGCGTTCCAATCTTTTATTTTTCTTAACTATAGACAGCATGCCAAAGTTGACCAGAGTAGTACCTCCTCCATGACGATGGCACTAGAACTGTGCGAAATATACAGTTATCACTGCACCGTGTGGACACTCTAAAAGTTGCTACGTTTTCATTCCGTCTTACGACTGCGCAAACAAAAGGTTGTGCAAAACGTAGCGTCTGGACCGGCCTTTACTTTAAAGTGCAATAAACTTTTTAGTTTGTAAAAATAATTCGTGTAATTTTTTGCATGTGTACGAATGTGCCCACACGTGTGCGAAAATGCCCCACCCATAGGGCACATTCGCACGAAATTTCTAGTTTTTTAGATTGATGATATAGGTTAGAAATTTTAGATGAATGCGACCAAATATCGGGAAAGGTCTTCTAGAAATTTATACGTACTAGAAATTTGCTAGCGTTAGAAGCAGCAAAGTAAATTTTCTTGTCATTTTGTTGGCGTAGAATATCAATAAAAAAACTCTCAAGTGGACATTCATCATTTTATTCAGTAGAGGCACTACTAAAGTAAGTTTCTAGAAAGATTTTATTTCCCTGCTTTAATTCAAAATATCTTGTTATGCGACCAGTTATCGTTCTAAAATATCGGGAAAGGTCTTTACTTTCATTTGAATTCGAGTTTGTTTCAATGTCATCTAGATCCAGATAAATATGCCGAAATGTACTTTTTGTGCGAATGTGCCCCACTCTCCCCTACAGGTAAAAAATCTTGATTTTTTAATCATTTTAGAAGGATTTTTTTCCTTTTTCACTAACTTCTAAACACTATTAGAGACATGCATTTATTACTGCCAGGCATTTTTGTTGTTGTTAATAACGTACCAGATCCTATTTTTAATCAACAAAAAGCATGAATTTCAAACCATTTTAGTATGCCTGTAATTTTAATATTATTTTATTTATAGGTACTTTAGTATTATAGTATTAAACCGTCGACCGTTCAGATGCCGTTCAATTCAGCGGCATAACAATAGGTTTTGATGACGTTTTTGATTAAGCGGTACAATCGTTTTTATAATACTTAAGAACCTATTTATATATTAATAAGATAAGTACAAAATTAATTTTCCAAGCATTAATTCGGTTGCTACTAAATAGCCAGACCGATTTATTGTTGTAAAAATATACACTGGTGTTCAAAATTAAGAGAAACTGCACATTTGTTCGATTTTCTGCAGATCTAGTGGACATATTGTGATGAAATTTGGTATGAACTATGAACATAGGTTGGTATAACACCCAATAAGTAATCATTCAAAAATTTTAATACACAAGCTTGGGCAGGAGTAATAACCGTCAGAATTGAAAGGTATGAAATAGTGGTTTCAGAATAGAGCGAAATAGGGGCTCTGAACGGTTTTTTTGGAGGGTAGCGATAGCGTGATAATATTGCCTTATCTAGATCTTGAGCTCTCGTACTACCTCCTCTAAAGGGTTGAAGCCTAAAAATCTGGTTTCTCATTCTATATGGCGAGTATCTTCCGTCTCAATTAAAATTGCTAACCTGATGAGCTTTATTGAGCCCACCAAAAAAAGCTGAGTTTCGGAGAAAGTAGGATTTATGAATAGGAAATTTTACTATCTGCCTTATTCATGGTAAAAATTATATTTCAAGGATCCTTGCATGATTGTGGGAGGGTGTCATACCTTTTATAAACTCACTATTTTGTTCTATTCTGGAACCGCTATTTCATACCTTTCAATGCTGACGGTTATTACTCCTGCGCATGCATGGGCAGGGGGGCAGCTGCCCCCCCCTAAGTCCCAAGTAATTTACTTTTACTTTACTTAAGTTAAAACCCAGTTTTTCAAGCTCAAATTTTCAAAATTTTTCTGGGGGAGGGTCCCCATAGGCCCCTTTATTATTCATACTTTTTTAAATAATAAGTTCATTAAAATAAAGTCTCCCTTTAGTATTTAAACCTTTATTATTCATACTTTTTTGTAATAAGTTCATTAAAATCAAAATTCTACCTAAAACGTATGTCCAAATTTAGGTTTACGTGTACCAAAAAACAGTTTAAAACCCTGTTCTTAAGGGTCAAATTTCCAAAAATTTTCTGGGGAGGGCCCCCAGACCCCCTTTATAAATTTGAACCTTTATTACTAATAACTTTTCTTCGATACATTTTTCTTGGAAGCAAATTCTACCTAAAAAATCTTGAAAAGCTACATTTAACCTGTTAATACGGATGAAAGGGACTGAAAAATATTTTTAGCCCCCTCCCGAAATGAATTTCCATATTCGCCAGCACTGATTCGAAATTAAAAATAAGAGCTCCCCCCATGGCCGTATCCGAGGGGGTAGAGAGTTGACTCCCATTCCAAATTTATTATGTCTATTTTGTTGCTTTTTCCTGTGAAAATTCTGAAAATTATGCAAGGAGTTATCTACCTCAAGTGCAACCTAAATGGCTCCCAATGTCCAAAAAAGAGTCACAAAACTACTTTTTAGAGTCAAATTACAAAAACTTTTACCTCAAAAACAAAAACCCTTATTGTTTCCACGCTACCCACAAAACTTTTAACTTAATTTCAAGGTCAAAACACTTTATTATTCTCATAGTCGAAGATTTGATCAAAAACATACTTTGAATACTGCAATGTATTCCTATTTATCTTCCGCCTATCTACTTGGCCGCTGTCTACTCTATCTAACAACTTGGCCTGCCTAATGTCGTGGTTCTTACAGCAATGAATCGGTCTGGCTGTTGAGTAAACAACCGAATTAATGCTTGGCAAATTAATTTTGTACTTATTGATACATAAATAAAATAATATTAAAATTACAGGCAAACTAAAATGGTTTGAAATTTTTTTTGTTGATTAAAAATAGTACACTGCTGTGCAAAAATTAAGGACGGAACTGTTTTTTCAACACAACACCTAGTAGAATTATTGTTCATCCATGAAAATCATACCAAAAGATGTTCAATGAGTGAGGATACAGGGCCCGAGAACAAATTTTCCCTATCAATATTTTAAGGGGGTAAACGGGCCCTCCATTGATAATGGAGTTCCATTACACATTTGAAGCAGTGACAGAAACGTCTGTGTAAGAGGAATTTCACCGAGAAATTTAAGTTTTTTGCAATGAATATGATTATTTCTGAACTCAATGCATATTTTTAAACATTTTTGCTGCTTTTAAATGGTATTTTTTAGATTTTATTGAGCTGTATTCTCATGGCCCATTTGATTCTTTTAGAAGACCTTTCGAGTCAATAATTTCTCTTAATTAGTGAAAAATCCGCAGATAATCACAATTTGGCTTTCTCAAAGTTTTTCATAAGAAACAATATTGAAAGAATAAAGGGTACAGCTTTAGAATAGGTCCACTTTTTGAACGGTCGCCAAGTTGGCGGTATTTCATGGCCGACAGGCTGTGAAAATGTAGGTAAACATGGCGGACAGGTTTCAAATATGGCGGCCGGCGCCAAGGTCGCCAAAAGTGGACCTATTCTAAAGCTGTTCCGAATAAAGTTACTTTTTGGGTCCCCGGACCTAAACACAATCAGACACATATGAGACCTACTAAAAACATGGGTGACGGTAAGATACTACTTACCAAAAATGACCTTGAAGCTAAAACGTGCCAAAAATGATAAGACCGATATCTCTCGATAAAACCTAAAAAAATACCATTTAAAGGCAGCACAAACGATTGAAAATATGCATTGTTCAGGAATAATCATATTCATTGCAAAAAATCTTAAATGTCTCGGTTAAATACCTCTTACCTCTTACACAGGCGTTTCTGCCACTGCTCCAAATGTGCAATGGAACTCCATTATCAATGGAGGGCCCATTTACCCCCTTAAAATATTGATAGGGAAAATTTGTTCTCGGGCCCTGTATTCTCACCCATTGAACATCTTTTGGTATGATTTTCATGGATGAACAATTATTTTACTAGGTGTTATCAAATATAGATGGCAAACTGTGCAAAATAGGATAAAATTGAAAAACGACGTTTGCACATAATTTATTAGAAGATGTTAAAAGATGTTATGTTTGAAAAACACAAAATTAACAACAAAAATGCCTGGCAATAATAAATTCATGTTTCTAGTCAGTGTTATTCTTAGGATTTTTTTCAAGGAGTAAAAATACTCCTCGACTTTTTTAGGAGGCGTGAAATTCATTTATGAGGAGGGAAATACCGGAAATAGCATAAACTATATATAAAGAGACAAATTTTTTATAAAAATGCTTTTTTTCATGAACAAACTAATTTGAGTAGAAAATTTTTTTGATTTCGGTGGGGTGCCCATTTTTTAAGCAAAACGTTTATTAAAAATTTAAAGCGTAAAAATACGCCTGGCTAGTTTTTGAAAGCGTGTTTCCTATTTTCAATGCGTGAAATACGCTCTCAGAGGCGTTAAAATTATCACTGTTTCTAGTGTTTAGAAGCTAGTGAAAAAGAAAAAATCGTTCTAAAATGATTTAAAAATCAAGATTTTTACATGGTGAAGGTGGGATGTGCACTATTGGTGGCAACGCTTACCGGCAGCCAGGTAGCCCTCACGGTGTTCGAAAGAGCACAGGGAAAGATGAACTAACTTTTCTAAAATTCTTGTTTTTCCGACGTTGCTAGCTCTCGTACTATATAGGCATGTGATACATGTCTATGAACTATTTTAGTACTGTTTATGAATATCAAGCCAATTTTTCCAGTTATGTTTTAATGGAAAAATGAAGCAATTAAGGCAAAAGTAATAAGGGTTTAGTAGCGAAATGTTATCTATTTAAGAATAAGAAATAGTCACGATCCTGGGATCAGCCACATTTAAACCACGGTTTGAGATTATTTCAACCAACCAAAATAATGTAAAAAAATGCTGGATTCAGGTTTAGAGAAGGTGGAAGTAATGAAATTTCAACTTTGGTTTCAATAGTTTACATCGGCTCATAACCAGACCTTACAGTTAAAGAAACAATCGGTATTGTGTGCTGCCATGCTTTTTGGTGCTGCATGTATAGCACGGGGCTTACAGGTGTAAGTAACTAAAATTTTACAAGAAAAACACTACAATACACTTAAAATAAAATAAAAACAAAACTTAAAAAAATAAATTATGTTTTTCAGAAAAATTGTGCTGTATATTTTTTATACGTTATCCCTATTAGGGTTAATATGAAGCTTATATACAGGGTGTATCTGAAATAGTGCAACAAACTTTCAGGGATGATAGTACTCATCAAGAAGAACAAGAATCGGTATAGAAAGGGGGGTCCCAGGGCAAATCCCTGGGAGTTTAAAATGGAGCGACACCCCAAAAAAATCATTGAAAAATTAAATTTGTAGAAGAACTACTATTGGTAAAAACTTAATTATGGTCTCAAAAATTGTGGTTTAATATGATATTTAAGATTACCTCAAAAGTCTTCACTTTAAAATTTGTTTTATTATGAAAAAAGTTAAAAAACCAAAAAAATGTGAAAATCTGCCAAAACCTTATTTTGTATTTCGAAATCCTTTCTTTTGATTTGATAATCTGAAAGATCATAGTTGAAAACCCTTAAGTCCAAAGTTTCACGTAAATACAATCAATATTAAACGCTTGAGATCCTGTTAAAGTTTGTTTTTTGAGTGCGAAAACAGCTCCAGAAAACGAATGTTCAGGGAGAATCTACGAGTTACGGATAGATAATCAGTAAATTTCTTTTCTCTCCCAATTTGGCGAAACATGCCAAGCTCCTACAGATCGCCAAGCAAGCTAGGGCGATCTGTTGGCGAAAGTTGGCGAGGAATCTCGTTACGCAAATCGTGACGAGAAATTTAGCGAGCATCAATCCGTTACTTGTAGATTTTCCCTGAACATTTGTTTTTTTGGATCTTTTTTCGCACGCCTTTAACAGGATATTAAGCGTTTAATATTGATGGTATTTGCGTGAATCTTTCGATTTTAGGGTTTTCACATATGTTCTTTCAGATTATCAAATCAAAAGAAAGGATTTCCAAATACAAATTAAGGTTTTGGCAGATTTTTCACATTTTTTGTAGTTTTTTAACTTTATTTCATAATAAAACAAATTTTAAAGTGAAGACTTTTTAGATAATTTTAAAGATCATATTAAACCACAATTTTTGAGACCATAATTAAGTTTTTACCAATAGCAGTTCTTCTACAAATTGAATTTTTCAATGATTTTTTGGGGTGTCGCTCCATTTTTAACTCCCTGGGATTTGGACTGGGACCCCCTTTCTATACCGATTCTTGTTCGTCTTGATGAGTACTATCATCCCTAAAAGTTTGTTGCACCATTTCAGATACACCCTGTATAAGCTTCATTAACCCTAGTAGCAATGCTTGTCCCAAATATGTCAAGTTTACGTAACTGCAACTAGAAGTAAACGAAATTTGGCCTCTTACATGACGAAAATTGGACGAATTTGGAACATTGGGAAGTGGGACCTACAAGTCCCGTCGGGGCATAAAGGGTTAAGGAGAAAATAAAATGTTATTTTATGGGAAATCAGAAAGCTGAATTTTGGAGGCCATTTCATATTTATCTTTTTATGTTCTTGTCGGAAAGCATTTCTCTCGGTTTCATATTTTGTACCACAGAGAAAAGATTATCAGAGAGTCCATTTCCATGGACGCTAATGGCAACTTTTTTAACATGGGTTTTCCCATAGACGGTGGCGTTTCTATGTGATAACGGTGGAACTAACCAGAGAATATGACGTAACGTTGTTGACTCTCTACAATCGAGCTACAGCCGCATACACTCTCTCAATTAACCCCACCCACTTTCAAATCGCTAAAGAGGGAAAAAAATTTATATATTTTCCCGGTTATTAAAACAGTTACGTGTATCTTTCTTTCGAGCATGCGCTGGGGATAATTTCTTAGACATTACAAGTCTCTCTGATGTCACGATCTCCACAGGGACTCACCCAATGTTCTGGCCAGCTGAGATCTCTCGCTGGCTTATATATACTTGATCTGCCCGTGACGTCATTATCTTGCATCTTCTTTAAAGTGGCGATGGATCGGGAGCTACTCTGTAATCGAACTTACAACTCCAAGTCCACATTTAATACAATTTAAACAAATAACTTCACATTTAATGATAATTTCTGCTACCACAATCACTAACGAGATATTAAACGACAGAACAAACGATATCAATGTTTATAATAGGGAAAGTTTAGTTACTGTCAGGGAAAGTTTGCAACCATAAGGGAAAAGTTTCATTGATCAGGGGAAAAATAGCAGAGATTGAGAAATTCAAATGCAGCCTCCATACAAAGTTCTAAGTCCAATGAGAATCACTCGTTTCCTTTAGTCCCCGCCCACACCAATGATTGACAGCTGGAGGGTCGAAACGCCACTATGCGATAACTGTAGAACTATTTTAGTAAAATCGCGTTTTGGACTCTCTGAATAATCTTTACTCTGTGTTTTGTACACTTTAAAAGGATATGGTCAACGTCTTCATTTCCACCTATTTTGCAGTCGCAGTCACAGTGAGATATTGAACTTAAATTGAATCTGTTTAAAAAAATTTTAAAATTTCCATGTCCTGTAAGAAGCTGAGTTATTTTATAGTTAGTTTAGTTAAAAAGTGATGGTTGGCCAATCTGATTATTATGGATTGAAAGAATTTCTTGGTTACTGTTCCTTTGCTTGAGCTGAAGTACTCCTTGTAGTCCTTGTTCCATGCATTCACAACATCTTTCCACATAGCTTTTTTATAATTGCGATTTGGGTATGTTGACAGCAATATCAACTCTCCGCTTGGTGGCAGTTTTGGCAAGAGTCAGCCCTCTCGTTTCCATGAATGCCTGTATATGTACACGAACGAACGCGAAGTCGACCAATACGTTTCTATTCTTGAACTGTTTTAGTTGGGTTTGAATATTGACAACTATGCTGTTGGAAGAAGATATATGTTTTAAGATTTCCAAAGAAGAAAGGGAATCGGTACAAATGATGTAATAAGAAATATTGTCTAATTCTGAACATAAAGTATCAATGCAATTTTAATGAAGATTCAATCATAAATGTGTCCTAATGGGAACATTTTTGATATTCGTTTACTGAATACTTGCCGTGAGTTCATTTTATTATCAGGCGCTCGCCACTCCAGTTAATTTTTTTGTAACTAAACAGTAAATCAATGAATGCTCAGTTCATAAAAAAGACTATTCGTTAAGTCGAAGAACAAAAGCTTCTTCCTCCCTGTGGACACAAGAGGAAAATGAAGAAACGCCAACTGAATTTCTTTTTTTAAACTAAATATTTACCTCTGCTCTTTGAGGTTCAAAACGGTCCCCTGCCAAAATGTCCCCTCAGTTGTTCTCTCTCTCTCCCCTTACTGCCATTGCATCAAAGTCCCCCCACTACCAAAAGAAAAAAATAATAAATAGCGAAGGGGGGGGAGGGGCAGAAAAAGAAATTGCATTCTGGAAGCCTGGATCTCACTACAGTTCCCTCTTCCTCGTCTCTAACTTATACACCTACATTAAAAAGAATAGAAAAAAAGGCCAGAGAAAAAAGCCGGGGAAAAAATACCCGGGCCCTCGCAGTCTAAAACTCTTCTTTCGTTTTCTCCTTTAAAAAAAATCGATTAGAAGTAGGGGGAGGGGGAGGACTTTTTCCCGCTCAATCTGTAGCGGAACGAGCTAGGCTGCGAGAGATAAAAAAAAGAATTTCTATTCTGGAAACTTGCGCCCTAGGAGGCAGTGCGAATATTTTTTTTGTGCTTCATTCTCTTTTTTTTTCAAGCGATTTTTTCCCCGATTTTTTTGTTGCTTATTTATTTATTTTTTCCCTTCAATGTTTCGCCCCTCTCCGTTTCTTCCTTCCCTCCCTCCTATCAGGAGTATGAGAAATATTCATTAAAAAGCGGGCCTTCGAATCCGGCAGAAAAAGAGCGGGAGGAAAAAAATATAAGAAACGGAATCTTCCAACAACGGGTTTAATACGAGCGGAGGATCTCTAGCATCGTCATCATCGTATTCTTTTGTGACGTATCGGGAACAAGAGGCCTCTCATATTCCATCAAGTCTTTGTTGCAGCATTTAAAATGCATCGATATATTCTCCCTCTATGGAAGTTTTCATTCAAATCCGAGGGGCGAACGAATATTGGGATAGTTACCAGGACACTTCAGCGCCAGTGATGCCTTTGGGCCATCAGAAGAACATTTCGGAAAACATTCGGTTCGCTACCTCCTCTCTCTCCCTTAAAAGCGTGAATCCAGAATTATATCTTTTTCTCCTTTCTCTATAATATAATATCTTATCATTATCTCCCTCAAATATTTAATGTTTCCAGTGTCATTTCCAGAAGAAAAATTCGTTGGGGGATATTGGAATTTCGGGAGGGGATACTAGGTTAATTTAATCCTTTTCTAAGGTCAAAAAAGGTAACTTTCTGAGTTTCGAGGGGGAGAATATATCTAAATCCCCCCTCTGACTATGTCAATGTATGTTTCTCTCAATCTAACTCAATGTTTTCTCTTCATCTCACTTTTTTTATTTGATCTTTCATTATATATTTTCTCCGTCTCTTTCGTGTCATTGCTCGTGTTTCTGATGGGGTCACTGATTAGTCCTATACTACTATATACACAGGGTGTTTCAGATAAGTATTTCATAACTTCTAGGAGGGGTAGAGCACACCTGGATGACTCAGAATCACCTAGGAATGAGGGGTCGGAATTGCACCCCTGATGAGCTAAGTGTTTTTATAAGCGGGCATGGGAGGTTGAAACACTTATCTGAAACACCCTGTATTTTCCGAATATCAAATACTATCCAGTCCAGAGGTTTCTCAAAAAATCCTCCCTCCATTTTACATTGGGTTAATATATAAATGTTTTAGTTTTAATGCTTTAACTGTCTTCTTTTCTTGCTTCCTTACAATACACCTTATGTATAGGGTGTGTTTCAAAAGCCCTTTTCATGACTTTTATTCGGAACCAACATCTCCTAGGCCTAGGTCATGGAAGAAAGGTGTAATTCTAGGTACCATACTGAATCTATGGCAGGAATCTATGCATTGCATGAATCTATTGACCATTACATGCATGAATGGTCTATTGCATGAATCTATTGACCAATACATGCATGAATGGTCTATTGCATGAATGCATTGCATGAATCTATTGACCAATACATGCATTAATGGTCTATTGCATGAATGCATTGCACAAATCTATTGACCATGCTGAATCTATGGAGAGGGCTTACAGCTCTCCTAGCGGCAAAATAGCTTAAAAAATTAACTAACAAATTAAATGTGATAGAACGAGAACTTCAATATGAAAATTGTTTGGGAAAAATCCCAAATTGTTTGCAGTGTAGGAAACAGACATAGGAAAACGATTCATGAAAATATCTTCAACTTTTTAGGAGATATTTAGAAATAATAATAGCACTTTTAGCGAAGCAAGCAGCACTTTTTCAGTCCTAAAAAAGGTTCCA
This sequence comes from Tetragnatha versicolor, assembly GCA_024610705.1. Taxonomy (NCBI): domain Eukaryota; kingdom Metazoa; phylum Arthropoda; class Arachnida; order Araneae; family Tetragnathidae; genus Tetragnatha; species Tetragnatha versicolor. Next base: position 18,536,083 of record JANDEH010000007.1, on the reverse strand, counting down.
AAAGTTTTAAGTTTCCTACTTTTTTAAATTTAAATTTGCCTTTATTTAACTAACTTTATTTAACTATTTACTTTATTTAACTTTTAATTTTGGAAACTGAAAACTACCCGATAAAACTGAAAAACTTTACTGATGAATGGAGAGAGAAAAAGAGAGAGTGAAAGAGAGAGAGAGAATAAGAAGGGGAAAAGAATGAGTGAGTCATGAATTGTCTTCCAAAGGCACACCCAACATTTGTAACTTTTCAGGGATTTCTCACCATTTGATATCAGGGGATGACATCAGATGATAGCCACGGGGATGTCGTCTGCCGTGCTAACGGGGGAAAATGAAACTTTAATGATGCGTATTATTCACGAAACTAAAAATTTGGTTTCATTGCAGACTAGTGTTTTTAGCTTTCGTATTTATTATAAGGGGTCGTTAAACAAATGACCGTTTAGAGGCTTATTCACAAATCCTGCAAGGTTTTTATATTTTGATATAAATGCGCATGCGTCACAAAGAAATAACATCTAATAACTAATAAGTTTTAAAGTTACTGAAGTCCCGCTGGAGCAGTGGTAGCGTGCCTGCATAGCATGCGGCAGTTCCTGGGTTCAATCCCCAGTTATTATTTTATTAAAATTTCCAAAAAACAGCAAAAATGAAGTCCATACTCATGCGAATTGTTATCAAAGTATAAAAACCTTGCAGGATCTGTGAATATGCGTTTTAGAGGGAAAGGCGAAGAGGTCAAAACGTTTACAGACTGATGGTCGAATTGTAGTTGTTGAAATTCTAGCTTTGTGGCGTAGCAAGAGTGGGGGCCAGTATATCTATAGGAGGGTTGGGATTAAAGATAGATAAGACAACTGTTGCTCTCTATCGGAAATGCTTGATTGATTTTATAAACTGTTATTTTTGTCTGAGTTTTCTTGTGAAATTTGCACTAAAAATATTTAAGATAAATCTTCTAAATAGAAAGTTAAATGTTCACAGATTTTTCCCTCGCATGTTTCAAGATTTTTAAATGAAGCAGATTTTTCGAGTTTGAAAGAAAAAGAAAGCAATTCAACTATTTTATGCCAACCCTGTTTAGAAAATAAGAATTAACATTGTTGCGTTTAGCCTTAAAGTCAGTAGTTTCCAAACTGTGGAACTCGGTGCCTAAGGCACAGCGAACTTAATTAACTTCAAATATTCACATCCTGTTATGATCTTAGGACAAAATCCCATTCCAAAACTGTTTTACAAATTAATTTTTAAAGTTTTATTTTTAAAAATTCGAAAAGAGCTCCTAATTTTTAAAATAGTGGGACTTTTAAAAAAATTATTCTTACTCTATGACAGGGGTGGCCAACCTTTTTTGGAAGAGTGCCACTATTTGAGGGGGGAAATTTAGGCGTGCCACTTACTATTTTTCTACTTCCCCTAAAAATATAAAAAATTGAAAACAAAATTCATAAGCTGATAATAGAATTTTTACACACATAAATTTTTTTATGTGAAATAGAATAGTGCAGATTTAAAACGAACAAACTTATATTTTATTACAATTAAACAATTTTAATGGTTCAGAGTTATGGCAATACAAAATTAGTAAACAAATAAAATAAAAATTAATGATAATAATTTTCAAGCAGTGTGACAAAACTTTTTATCCTGCCCACCATGCTAGGTGCTCCATCTGTGCAAACACTGACCAATTTTTTTCAATCTACCTGGTTAGCTTCAATTACACTTTTAAGTTCTTTAAAAATGTCCTCTCCTGTAGTTAAAACCAGTTGCCGCAAATCAAGAAGTTCTTCCGCAATATTAAAGTTATCATTCATGAAACGCACAAATATGCTTAACTGCGCTCAATCCGATTGATGCCGCCTGAAAATATTATTTTTCCAAAATTGTTTCAGTACGCGTGCCACTGGTGAGGCTCTGCCGTGCCACTTTGTGGCACGCGTGCCGCGGGTTGGCCATCCCTGCTCTATGAAATGATGGCATTTACTTGCTTATATCCTTTTCTGATTTATCTTTAAACAAAATGAAGATTTTTAATATTTGATGTTGTTGTAAGAAGTTTATAAATATTTGGGATTAAAAAAACTGAGAGTGAACTTTTTAAGTTCAATTAAATGATAGATTTTAGTCGCGTTTTTATAAAATGCTAATGAGTTTGAGGAAATGAGAAGATGTTAGGAAGTTTGCACATTTTATCTGCTTTTAATTTAAGAGTTTCACCGAGTTAGGGTAAAATCGTTTCATGACACAATCCAAAATTTATAAACAATGTACCACAAAATTTTCAGTTTTCAAAGTTTACTCTTTTTATAAGTGAGGCGCCACAGAAGAATTTTTTTATCAGTAGGTGCACCGCGACTGTAAAACGTTTTTTAACCACTGACTTAAGAGCTGGATATAACTACGTCATTCGCTGCAAAAATCTAATTTAATTACGTGTGCTCATTTATACATAATATTTTTATTTAAAAAATTATGGGCTCATTACGTACTGTAAAAAAGTATTATTAATGAAATTAGAATCGTTTTGGCAACGTAACCATCCACTTTCTCCCTAATATCTAGCGAACCCAGTTTGGGGGCCAATTAGAGGGGCACGAAGTGTCACTTGGCTTGCCAGAGTCGCTTCCACATCAGCACTTTAATTCATTCGGACAAGAAATTTTCAGTTCACTTGTTTTTGACCTCCGAGTTATCCTGACATTAACATACCCACTCATTAAATCCCGTTCCCTCGTTCGAATTTCCTGGTCGAAGGTGAGAGGGCCGTTCACAAAATTACGCCACACAATATTCAGGGTTTTTTATACCACCCCTTTCCTCATATTGTGATGTTAGGTTTTGAAATGTAAACAAATTTAAGATTACCAAATTTTATTTCATACATTGTAATCATTGGATTCATACATTGTCATAATGCATTGTAATGTATTGTAGAGAAACAGCCGAACCTAGTGAAACCTTGATAAGTGGGACGAAAGGGTAGATTCCGAGTTCCGACCCCCTAGAACCTGAATAAGTGGAATGAAACTATCATGAGATATCCACTTATACAGGTTAGATTGTAGTCTCTTCAGGAGCCTAGTAGTTAAGGCATCGGCTTTGGGATCGGAGGTACCCGGGTTCAATTCCCGACACCGCTAAAGACTCATCGAGTACATGCTCGTTAAATCTGTGGATCTGAAAGTCCTGAGGTTGGTCATGGCGCAGTTCACCTCGGGTCCAGGTGTGTGGAGACAATTTCCCTCCCCTTCAGAGACATGGCAAAATTGTGGAGGTGGCGATATATAGTGGCCGTATCTGGCATATCTCATGAAGCAGAAGTCGGAATCCTGCCATTTATGGGCCTCCCTTTCTCAGGAGCCGCACACGGGTGCGGCTCCTATAGCTCCTAGCTAGCTTCCATATAAGGATTCAAGGCAAAGGGGCCCCTTTGCCTTGAATCCTTATATGGAAGCTAGCTATGGTAATTCAAGTGGCATACATTTTATTACTGCTATTTGCCATTTGACTTAGTGGAATACAGTATAATCCCGTTATCTCGAACTTTAATAGCTTGAAAACATTTATATCTCGAAAAAAAAATTTCCACTTGAAATTTCTCAATTTTTCTTCGTTAATTCGAAAACTGGCTAACTGGAAATTTTTTTGGATCTTTTTGTTTTGAGGTATTATACTGTACCACCTGTATAAGTGGAATGAACATTTCTGTCATGAGGGTTCCACTTATTTAGGTTTGACTGAAGTCTCTGTTATTACTGCCATTTTTCACGTGAAGTCCAAACGAACATTAAGGTACGTGCCTACGTTGAAAACGTCAATTTAGACCAAAACTAGTAATTTTTGTTTTTGATTCTGTAATTTAGTACAGCTTTTTAGCTTTCTAAAACTATCTTACCTTTGATTCTATAGCCACTAGAAAAAAAGTTATAGCTAGTTAAAGAAAGAATGTCACATGCAGGTCATATGCAAAATGTCATTTCAAATGCGTTTTTCTCAGAATAGTTTTTTTAATAAATTTAGTTACGGTAAATATGATTTCTCAAACTCTATTGCTTGTATTGTTATGAAATTTGGCATGTGAATGTTTTTGATACAGTCGAATCCGCTTAATGTGATCACGGTTAATGTTATCAATCGGATAATGTTATCGAAATCGATAGGTCCCGATCATTCCTATTCAATTTAATGTAAAACGTATCGTTTAATGTGATCAACTATTGATCAACACGCCGCTTAATGTTATCAAAATTTGTCCATATCCCCTAAAACCGTCCGCTATCAGGTTTCTTTTTGAAAGTCAATTTCTACAAGTAAACATCTACCCCATCCTAGCATCTGGCGTTTCTTTTTCTCAAACTCATTAGTAAGAATAAGAAAACATTCCGCAAATATTGAGGGGGGGTCCGAATCCATACTTGTAAGAAACCATCGGCGCCTTGCAGATTTGCGATTTTAATTTTCCCTTAATTATTGAAATTCAGATTATAAAATACGTGGTTTATTAGATTGGAGTTCAGAGAAAAAGAAACCTTTCTACATATAGAAATATAAAGTAAGCGACAATTTTGTTTTTATTAGTTGTCAAATACATAGAGTAAAATTGTTTTAAACACATTAATTACGAGTACGTAATTTTGATTTTAAAGCAAACAATACTTTTTGCTGTTTTTTATGTAAAATCGCTTATTGTTATCAATCGGATAATGTTATCAGTTTAATCTCGGACAATTGCGATCACATTAAGCGGATTCGACTGTAGTATTACCTAGGGAATGACCTATGGAAATCTTGTTAAGTTGATTCTAAGTGAGTTAAGGAGCTTGTTTATATAGGAAAGAAAGGAAAAAAACTGAAAATTTAATGTATTCCTAATTAAAAGGATGTAACTTCTATAAAAATTTTTATATCTAGAACTTCTTTGGTCATTCCCTAGATAATTGTCCTAAAATTATGTAACCGATTAAAAAATCACTTTAAGTTAGCTATATTTTTAATTATGATGTTTATCGTAAACTTAGAAAATTATCAAATTTAAGCTATTTTTATTTAAGTTTATGAGTTACATTAATATTTTTTTAACTTTTATATTTAAATAACTGTTTTCCAATATAAATGCATCCAAAAAACCAGAAATATCAGAATATTTTATATTTTTAAAGAAAAAGTTCTCCAACGTAGGCACGTGCCTTAAAGAATATTTCTCCTTTAGCATTATTGTAACATCTGTAAAAATATTTTTTAGTGTAATTCCACCAAAAATAGAGTGGTCCTGTTCCCACTCACTAATATGATTCCCCCTCCCCTTCGAAGTATGACGTAATTTTTTAATGGTCCCAAAGGTGGAAGTTTTCACAGAAACTTTATTTTGGATCATGTTGTGATCGTTTGAAATAATAGGATACTAGTTGTTTAGGTGGAAACCAGTTTGTCCAGGCATATTTTTGTATGGTAATCGCTAACCAATTAGTACTATTGAAGTAATCAAATGACAGACATCAGAAGTTTTGATCTGATTTATATGTCATAAATTCGATTTTAAGTGGCATCCTCACTAAATTTTTATCATCAGTCTCCAATGTTTTGATTGCTGAAAAACAAAAAAAGACGTCCTGCCATTGACTCTTGATCAAAACAAAGATATTGATGAAAACAAGTAATATAATGCATATGCATCAAATAAATCCTGAAATCTAGATGTTGCACCATTCTTTCAAAGGGCTATCTAGTTATAATTGTGTTCTGTAAACAGTAATTTTGTTTATTACTGTGCCCATAAGCGGGGGGATATGCTTCGTAAAAAAACTATATATTACGTTTTCGAAGAAAGAATGAATGGATGGAAGAACCAAGAAAATGGAACCCCTCCTCTTATTTATGCAATATAGTTATTTTTATGAATTGCTAAAGTTCAAGACTAATTGAAGAGTTTGGTATCTGAGGTAAGTCAATGACATGCATAGCAACTCAACTCTTAAGAAGAAAAATGAACTGTTCGAAAACAAGTCATTATTCCATTGAAATAAAAAAAGAGCCAGAAAGATGAACAGCAGCGATTGTTGTGGAATGGGAAGTAAAAGAACAAAGTTCGCACAATTGATGGTTTATTTTGTAGGTATGTTTGCTAACAAAAGATTCGGAAAAAAGAACACTTTGCATTTTTAATGAGTTCTATTTCGAGGTGGAACGTTTTGCAGATATCGTTTTCCGAATCACCGAAACAGCTGGTTGTTTTCTTTCGAGAATGTAAAGGAAGAAAAAAATATAAACGCAGCAATGACCTTGAAAAACACGCAGGGAGCTCCCATGAATATTAATTAGCAGCAAAAGAAGGCAAAAAGCAAAGCAGAAAAAAATGGCGTAAGTGGAGATGATTCTGAAGTAGGTTTTCGTCGTCCCTTCTGGGGCAGGTTTGCATCAAATGTCATTAAGGGAAAGAGCAGCTAATTGAAAGAACTTTTTCCTTCTTTCATACCGGGAAAAGGGAGAAAAGGTACTTAAGAGAGAGACTTTCGAGAAGGCTGAGTACAGTCCATTTGATCGGAAACTTTTTTGAAGAAATTATCTTGCGGCCGATATATTGAACCTCGGTTTTACTTAGGTTAGATACATCTGACTTCGTTGAGTTTTCTGTAAAAGATGAAGCATATAAAATTGAGAGTTTCTGCAAAATAGAAATCTTGACATCAGAAACTTTCTGAGATTAAAGAATGTCCATAAACAAAGATTACAGTAGATTTTTGGAAGAATTTTACGAAAAGTTCGAAGATTTCTTAATTATGTTACAAATGTTGTTTCTTATCACAACTAGTTTTGGAGTAAAGCATTTCTGAGTAGCAATATCCGTAGCAATGAGTTAAACTTAGCGAAAAAGCTAGGGACTTTTATGCACTCTTTGGAGGAAAACAAAAAGAAAATGTGTTGTAAGTAAAAAACAGATGGGAAAAATACTAGCCTTTTTTAGCGGGAAGACTTTTCAGATACTCCGATGGTGCCTGATAGAGGTTTAAAATGATTAAACCTGTTTAAGGTTCATCAATGCTATTAAATATTTTCCTCTAAAACAATCACTTGGAAATAAACAAATCTCTAATCTAAAATAGTTCCCACTGAATTTTCCCTGAAAATAAACAATCGAAAATCGTTCAATTCTAAGGATCAGTATATTTCTTTTTCAAGCACAATAAAATAATAATTCCAAACAATCCTTCCATGCTGCATGATAGTTATCCTATTACACTAGTCGACAAATTTAAACTTTTTTTCCCTAACAAAAATGAGATGAGGTATTTCCGACTAATTTCAGGGTGTAGAATTCAGAAATAGTTGTGAAAAAGCTGCAGCACGTACAGTTTTTTTGTTACAAATATGGCACTAGTACTGTAAGAAACGGACAAAAACCTTGAAAACACTCATTTTTAACAATTAATCTCATTATTTTAACATAAAATACTATCATAATTAAGAGGATATAACATGTTTCAGACAATATAAAACTAAAAATCATTAAACATTCATTAAATACGATGCAATTTTTATAACTTTTGTCTCTTAAGTGGCGTTAAATCTCCTCTTTCAATGAACCAAGAGCTGTTGCCCAAAATTGCTATTTCTCAGTGACCTATTTATAGAGTAATTGTCCTAAGGGAATCTTTATCCTTGTTTATGATTGACTACAGTGAAATTTTTCAGAAATAAGTTCAAACATGGATGTGAAATATGAATTTTGGGTGATGCTCAACATTCTATGGCTTGGTAAGACTAAAGAGAACCTTCTATTGGGATTAAAACATTTTTATTGGTCCCATTTTCTAAAAATCATCTTATCACTCTCCTAAAAACCATTTTCAAGCTGATGATTCTTTTTTATTAAATTTTCCTTCATAAGCAGGGTCGTGAAATCTTTTTTAATTAGAGGTTCATATTGACTTTGAGTTTGCCTTCACTTAATGGCGAAAAAAGTCCTTTTAAATACTTTTTGAAATGTTTTTTCTGTATTTGTTGTTGATATTAAATAACTAAGATAATTTGAATGTCCTCCCCATACTATAGGAATAGTAATATGCATAAAACTACTGTTGACTCTTACACACTTAAAAAGAGCAACATTCTAACTTCTGCAACACACATGAAGAGCCCAGATTTCATTTTAGTCACCTATTTGGACCCAAAACAGTGGGGAAAAACCTTTTCCCACTTTTTCTATAAAATATTACCGTTGAATTGTAATTTAAATCATACCCAAATTAAGCAAAACGTATTGTACATAAATGTGCAAAATTTACACTAAAAACTAGTCAATTTTCAAAATGAACTTTAGTACAAGAACATCGCCACTTTTTTAAAAGAATGTCTACGTACTGGGATACTAGAAATAAATTAATCAGATGGGATTGCAGGGTTGCTATTGGACAAAATGACGCTTAAAACACAAAAATTAAGAAAAAAAGCAGAAAATCGAAAACTTTTGTTACGCAAAAATGGGACGTGGTGGAACTTTTTTACTTGCAGATATTTAAATAACTCCATGAGTTAGTGACAAAAATAGTAATTTGGTTGTTGTTAGGAAACCACTGTCGACTAGTGTTATTATCTATCTATACATACGTAAATTTACTATTAAACACTACAGATAGATATTTGATTGAAATGGATTAGATACAACAGAACACTATCCAGTTGGAATCATCATAAAAAATAATGTATTCGAGATAAAATTATATTGATAAAGGATCTGTAATGTTTTTAATTTGCAATGAAATTTTTATCTTTTGAAGAAATCACTACCAGTATCCAATCCAGTGATTTTATTACCTCACTAGATTTAATCAGTTTTGTGTATTTTAAATGCAATGTGATAACGAAGTCCTGTGAAGTTCATGTATGTAAAAACAATGCACCCCTGTTTTTGCTTGTTAACAAATGAGGTAACAGGCTTCTTATAGACTGGAATCTTTTTTTCTGGTGTGCCTTTGAAACTGCCCATCCTTTTTAAAGCAAACTTTTTCCGTCGATTGCTAGTTGTCTAATGATTTCGCTTGAATGTAATAACAGAGTTCAAATTATAGTTACCTTTCGTAGAAACATAAAATCAATGTAATTGAATAAATTATTCAAGTTTTGTATAGTTTTGCAAAGAAACCTGAGTATCTCAAATTGGCTTGTTAATCTACCTAGTCTGATTTTGTAACAAAAGCTTTCGATTATCTTAAATTCGGAGAAAAGGTTATTTTTGTATGTAATGTGGATCTTGTTATGAAACTTTAAGCTGCCATAACAATACCAAGTTAACAGTAAAATAACAATGGAATTTTGTTATAACATTTCAAGAAAACACGACAGCTCATATAGCATGAATTTTATAGTTTTTGCATGGTTTGCATCTTGGATGTTTTTTGAAAGATGTTTTTAAAAAAGAGACAAGTTGAAGAGGGTTAAAAACATGAAATCAAAATGTGAAACTAATACTTGTTTTCGAAAAGAGTATAATATACATAATTATGGGCCCATGACGATCCGGGATCTCTTTAAACAAATATAACCAGAGATTGTTTTCTATAATAAAAAGCAACCAAGCAGTAAACTTAACCGACATAAAATGCCCTATACATACCCGTGAAAGTCTATACTATACCATAATTTCTAAAACTCAAATATTTCCTTTCATCAAATCCATGAAGCGACAGTGAGGTTTATAATTCATACGATTTGAAAACTGCAGACTTGGGTACATTCTAGCAGTTCCCTAGACTTCTTTTAATTTTGCATTCCCAGATTCTTTAAAAACGTTCAATGGTTAAATTTAAAAACCTTTCCAGACTGGCCGCCGCACCAGCCGTATGGATGACGGCGTAGTTAGTTAGTTGCCATGGTTACTCTATCGTCCGTTACTATGGCAACAGATCCTGCACAGACTATATCGTAAATAGTTACTTTATAATGTTACTGTATTATTATTCAAGCTGTAAAGATGAGATCGAAGGCTGTATTCGACCAGGAAGCAGACGCAACAGACACAGGCCGGAAGTTCCACCATTTCCGAAGTCACTCCACAGATATGCCATAAAAACAACTAAACTCGAACTATTATAATTTAAAATTTCTTTTTATAGAACTGATCGATTGCGATGGAGACTATTTCATTGAACATTTTAAATCAGTTAACTTTTGAAACGTATTTTAAGATTTATTTCAAGCTACTATTCTATATTTGGAAGAATTCTCATAGTATCTCCACCGAGGTTCGTAAAATGGAAAAAGTTGAAGAAAAAAGACTGATATAAACTTTTAAGGTGACTTTCTGTTTAATGGCTTCATCAAAGCCCACTCCCATGAACAGCCTGAAACTTTTCATCTAGAGTTTCGGACTAGGAAATTTCCAGGATGCACAGGTCCTATCTCCTTACGTTGGACTTTCTCATTGTTAAAACTGTGAAATAACAGGATGAAAGAATGAAGTGAACATTTGGAAGAAAAGTCATCAAAAGTAAGTTGTATATGCATGTTTTATTTCGGTGCTTCTAATGATGTCTACAATCAGTGGCGTATCCCCAAAATCATTTTTTGAGGGGGATAAGGGTAAATATTTTTCAATAGTAAAGGAAGGAAAAATTTTTAGTGATAGGAAAGGTAAATCCCTAAATCCCCACCTACGATCTACTACAATGGTGTATGTAGTTTATGACGCGCCTTTTAATCAATGGGTCAAGTTTTATTCATTATTTTGTTTATATTAGTAGGTAATCAGATTCACACTTTAGAAGGTCTAACAATAAGAAGGATACAAACATCATTTAAAAAATAAGTTGAATTTTACAATATTAAAACTCAATGATAGATTTCATACTTCCCTCACAAAAATAACAGATTTTTTTCAATTTTCTTTTCAAAAAAGGTAAAGCAAATGAAAGTTTACAAATATTAGTACTATCGTAAATGTGGAAATACAGATATTTTTAATCATATATTTTTGCAATGTTTTTGTTTTCTATTTCCTCCCTTTTATATTTACAAATTTTATAATTTTCAATGCATGGGTCACTTCATAATTCTTTTTTGTGACCTGCTGGTCACAAGTTCACCCCCGTCTGTGTACCTATTAACTATTTTTTATGTTGAGATAACAAAGATAACTACAAAATTCTTGATCTGCATTTCAGTCCCAAGAAAAACATATTAAGTAACAGGTCTCGCATCTTGGAAGCAAACAAAGCAAACAGAGATAACTGAAGAAATTTGGCTGTGCACTGCTACATCTTCAGATTAAGCTTAAAAACTAAAGATAAGAGACCAAGTTAGAACTTCTAACTTTTGACCACTGCGGTTCCTTAATTCCTCCTGCATTCTACATTGGAATCTGAACGAGCGATCGTGCAATAAGTGATTATCATGGCTACCTTGAAAATGAAGCAAGTAAAACTCACGCAAACGTCAGGGAACACAGTGGTCATTAGACCTCTAGTCGCTAAATTGCTATGACTTGTCAAGCAAGGTTTTCAACTTCTGGGCTACAAAGTGAATTGTGCAATTGAATCTGCGGTTCTGATCTCACGATGGAAAATTTTTTTCTGTTGTTGCCCGTTTGTGATGCCACTCAAATAACTACAATTATCATTTGACTGAAGTGGTTTCAGTTGCTTGACTCTGATGTGAGTATAATTGAAAGAGATGTTCTACGAAAAAGGTAGTATATGGTGAAAATCTTTAAAAAAAGTGTGATGAGACACTCTACAGAAATATCAAAGTTTTTATCAAAGAAATTCGAATATTGAACCGATAAAACACCCCCAAATACTATCCAATCGAAAATCCTTCCAAGCTGTTTGTGCTGCTTCAGTTAGCTGGATAAAAGTTAAATGAGAAGATCTCTGGAAGCTGTGATATTTCCATGTGATTTTAACATTATCAATGAAAGGTAAACAAGTTTTTTTTAATAACAATAAGAAATTTACTATTTTAAAAAGAAATGTTTTTTATTTTGCTTAAGAATATGTTGAGTTTTTGAGCTTTTAAAGGATTTTTTTCCGTTAAAAAGCAATTGAAATGTACTTCACTAACTCAAAAACAATTATTAGCTGGTGTATATTCAAACATATTGCTTAAGTGTTTTCAAAAGTTAAGTGTTAAATTAGTGTGAGGTGTTTTTTAAACAGATAAAAGGTTATTTGAATTTTTTTAAAATATCAAAGCTTTTGTTGCTTTTTACATTTATTGATGTTGTTATGTTCTCGTGTTTTTCCCAAACAGGCACTTAACTTTAATTCGTATTTTAAAATCATACTTCATTTATACTAAGAGTTTCTCTTTGTTTCTTTCAAGTAACTACATTTGCATTTTACATCTTCATTTGTCTAAAAGTATTAAAGCAAACTAATTGCATACTTATAACCTTAAGAATTGCAACGTGTAGTACAATATGATTGTATTTTTAAAGTAGTAACACTTTTCGTTATTTCACTGACTGTTAATGCGTGTTTATTGAACTGTTTTGAAGGAGAGAGCAAGCGAGAGTGAGAGAGTTAAGAGGATTATGACTAACTAGCTATTTAACTGAAACATTAATTAATACGTTGTTATAACCGTTATAATGCAATTGTGTAGGATTTAACAAGATTAATGTCTCTTACTTTGGTCACAGAACAAGACCATTACTTTTCTCAATGAAGGAATGTTAGGATGTCAGAAAACACCATAGCAATGAAAGGAATCATACTTTAATGTGATTTTGATTAAGTGCTTTATCCTTCAGATGCATTCCAAAAGAAGATATTTTTAGTTTGCAGCTTTAATAAAAGGTATTTTATTGTATTTTTAGCATTTTTTGGAGTCCGTAAATTTAATATTAGCTTCTTAATGTTATTAGAAAAACTTTAAGTTTAAATAACATTAAGAGACAAAAATTCTGTGGTACAGATCCTACTACACTCTTAAAACGACAATCTCAAAACTGAGTTAAAATTACTCAAATCTGAGTATGGCATAAACTCAAACTGGCTCCGATTCAAATTTACTCAAATTTGAAAACATGCATAAATATACTCATTTCTGAAAATGTGCAGATACTCAAAAATAAAACACCATGAGCTTATTTTTGAGTTAGTGTAAGGCATTTTTATGAATCGGAGTGCGACGAGTGTCACTATGACGTGCTAAATAGTTTTATGAATTCGGTGTGATATCGCAAGATGTGTGATGCACGCTACCACACCGAAAATTGAATTACATCAGTTTCCCCAATAATTATAATTTTCGAACATAAGTTAAAAATAAGTAAAATTTGAGTGAACCAATTGAATTGTTTGAAATTGAGTATGTCTGATGTTTCAAAATTGAAAGCATTGGATCGTCATATTTGAAGCAAAACGTTTCATACCAAAATACAAACATACACTTACTCAAATGTGAAACTGTCATTTCTCTCAGTGTAAACGTCATGAATACCATGAAATGTTCAAGAATTTATTTCAAGAGGAAATTAAAAATGAGCTAAAACTAGTTAAAATACGAAACATTTTCTGTTTTTACAGAAGTTTATGATAAAAATCGGATTTATGCGATTAAACGTACGAGTTTCTAAATTTACAACTTAGTTTACTAAAGAAATAAATTATAGTAGAGTTTCTCTAATAAAATTTTTTTAATTGGTTATAAAGATAAGTGTTAGCTATAAAATTGTACTCATAGTAGGCACTTGAAACCAACACCATGAGGAAGTTAAACTTCTTGCATATACTTTTGCTTCATTATATTTCATGTCACGTTCTAATAAATCTTTTTTTGAGAATAATTTTATGCTAATTTCACCTATTATGCAACCAATGAGCTTGCGGTTCGCTCATTAGATTATTATCTATTTTATTTCTCTTCAATAGCAAGTGATACGGAATTCTTGCTTTACTCGTTCACTTTTGAATCCCTACTATGAATTACAAACACGTAAATTTTTCCCTAGTAGTTATTAGGGTGTGGAAAGTAGTATAATATCTTGAATTCTAAGAATAATCAAGGGAGAGGGTGCATCTTCACAGACACTTTTCATTAAATTATATTTCTAATGTTTTTATACAACTATAACACAACTCTGGTATTAAATATAAGCATCTGCCCATTAGATAAAATTTTTTCCCACCACTTATCTCTTTAATGGAATTTTTGTTAGAAAATTAAATTTAAAAACTTAGTGACCCTAGGTCCCCAACTAGTGGGACAGTTTGAATAATCATATAAAAAGTAATGAAGATTTTCTAGTAATTCTGAAAAATACAATAATATATTAATTGGTGAAAAAGCTATGATAAGTAACACGGACGTAGCTATAGCTTTTCCATGGGGGTGTCGAGAATTCACTTCATAAACAAAAATAGAACACATACATTGCATAAACTAATGTTACAATCCATTTGACACTCGGGCAAAGCTGCTGGTAAAGTTAGTTAACTTTTAAGTAACTTTGGGGGGACGCGTCCCCCCTCCAGGAACGACGCCCGTGGATAAAACATAAATAATGTAGGTATGTAAAATATTTATTTATGATAAAGATAACAAAGCTAAAACAGTAAAAATAAAATAATTTACTTTAAAGTACTAAATTTAGCCTTTTACGCCTTGTTGCCAACTTATGTATAATTTCTTTGGGATCCAATTGCACTGCCAAGTCACGATGAACAAATAGTCATTAGAGCAAGTCCATCTGGGGCATCATTTCAGTTTCTAGTTGGGGGAGGGCAAGGATTTTTTCAAGAATTCCCCTTTAAAATTGTGTATATCTCCTTTTCAAACTCTGGAGAGCACCAAAAAGGAAAATTTTCTTGTAAGTGGCATAATTTTAATGGAAAAACAGTGTATAACAGGCGTCAAACTTTTAAAGGAGGTTCGAGGGTTCTCTCCCAGAAATTTTTTTGAAATTTCCCCCTCAAAACTTGTGTTTTAACTCATTTTGAGACATTTTGGGTTACATTCAAAGCTCTTTGTCGAAGTTGTAGAATTTTCAAGTGACCTGCAGTTATTTTTCACATAATAGGGGAAAACATGGGGGGGCGTTTCCCTCCCCCTTCCCTCTTAAGTGATGCCCGTGAAGTCCAGTAACTCTGTCATCTCCCATTTTATTTCTAATGTAGGTTTTTACCCTCTTTAGAGTGCACAGGTGCCTGTGCTCGACTGTGCGCAAAATCTGAAATATGGGTATTTGGCTTAGAAACAATTGTTGCTTGGGCTAAGGGGGGGTCTGGGTGTGGGCCCCCTAACCCTCCTTATATACGTTCGTGATAAGTAATCTTAAATTGGTTTTCTTCTTAAAATTTCTCACTTTATAGTCATCACGCAAATAACTTAGTTTTTTTTGGTTTTCTTCAAGATACTTTTTTGCATCAGTTTTAAATTTCAATTATCTGAATGTTCTATTCTTTTTAATAGAAACTGAATTTTTTGCTCATAAGAGGCAATTTAGGACATTCCCAAGTTGCCCCATACTTAAGTATCTCATGGTGTTCCTTTGACTCTTTAGATATATCCCTACTCTAATAAGTTTAGCAAAAAACAATTTTTTTCCTTTTCTGAAATATTAGTAGATACTCGTATTTTTTTAAAAATATCAACAAATGTTTCAGTCTTTTTTGGGACACCCTGCATTAGTACCTCAAAGCACGAGTTCATAACTGCCAAATCACTTCTGGAAAAGGGGAGTGTCCCAAAGTGCCTTACTCTTCCCTTCTAAACAACTCTTTAGAAAAAGGATACAAATATATGCAGACCTCATGTTATTTTACTTAGTTTGAAATGGATTGGTAAAAAAAGTTTAATGTAAATAGTTTACCTGTAGATACTTTGGATAAAGAATAATGAGAAACTCAAGACTCATCCAAACACAATTAAATAATTACAATGTGTAGCATTCGTTTTAAGACCAAATTAGAAGCAGCTATTTTTATAAGATATTTTTTAATTGACACAAAAAGTAAAGGATATTTTTTTTGCTCCGTTTTGGTTATTGGTTACAATAATTATCTAACAATGAAATAGAGCCACACCCGTGAAATATATTTTAATTAAAACAAAGTTTGCCGTATAAAACGTTGAAATTTTATGATACGAGTAAGGTTTTACATGAAAAACTTTAAAGGGATAAAAAATCTCATTTTATTTGTTAGTTTTTCCGATGATTTCAGTTTTTATAAACAGAACTACATTGAGAGTTGATAGGAAAAATTATTTTCCTTTTTTGAATGAAATGTAAGTACTATTCAAATTTAATTTAAGTACACAACAACTGAAAAATAGTATGATCACGATTTTTAAAAAACACGCCAAAAACGCCGATTCCACAATCATAACAGATTTCTCTGATGAATTTAGGTTTTTAGTAATGCAGTACTGTATTCTAAAAAACGTCATTAAATTAAAAGAAAAATTTTATTTACAAAATATTTTTCTGTAATGAAACTTCCACTTCAATTGATAATAGAGAATGTAATATTAATGGCAATAGTTAGAAAAGGGGATTAATCTATTTATATACGCATCGACATTTTTGAATAATATGTGCAAGTGCATGAACTATCATACACAATGTTCTTAATTCTATAATTTCATCAAAACACAAAAAAAACTTAATGCTTTTTCTATGGTTTTCTATGTATATTACGGTCTATATGAGCAAGAGATTTAAGCTATTTGCTTGCAAAATTTTTTAGTACAGCTTAATGGTAAGAAATCTGACTGAATAAACAGCTTTAATGAACTATTTCTTTGTATTTTGAATGAATTATAAAAATATGCTTTTTAATGCATTGTTTTCTGTTTTAAATTGCTTGTTACTGAAATCATTATTTGTTTGATGATATTAACAAAACAAATAGTTAAAAATAATAAACAAATATTTGAACTTTGGTTTATGTTGTAAAATAAAGAATATTATTTAATCATCCATAAAATTTTTAAACCTTAACATCTTTGATATTTTTCTTTAAGTCCCAATAATTTTTTCTTGCTCAATGTTTTAAAAAGGATAAAAAAGAGAGAACTCATGCTTAATATATAAATGCAATATACGATAAGCTTAGGTTGTTTTACATTACTCATTACAATTAATAACATAGAAAGTTTCTACACTGAATAAATTCTTGAACATTTCATGGTGTTCATGACGTTTACTCTGAGAAAAATGACAGTTTCAAATCTGAGTAAGTAGATGTTTTCATTTTGGTAAACTTTTTGTTTCAAATATGACTACCCAATGCTTTCAATTCTGAAACACAAGACATACTCAGTTTCAAACAACTCAATATTCACCACTCAAATTATACTTATTTTTAACTTATGTTCACAAATTATAACTATTGGGGAAACTGATGTTAATCAATTTTCGGTGGGGTAGTGGGCAACACACAACTTTCGATATCACACCTTATTTGTAAAACTATAAAGCACATCATAGTGACACTTGTCGCACTCCAATTCATAATAATGCCTTGCACTTACTCCAAAATAAGCTTAATTAATGGTGTTTTATTTTTGAGTATATGAATATTTTCAAAACTTGAGTAAATTTGAATCGGATCCAGTTTGAGTGTGTATGCCATACTCATAACTCCGATTTGAGTAATTTAAGAGCGTATATTATGTTGTTGATGTAAGAGTGTATGTATGTCATAATGTTCTGTTTCTTATAACATTTATTATTTCTAACGTGAATCAGTAAGTTTACTTACAAGGTAGGTACTATTTGAGTGAAAACTAAACTACTTTTTGGGGTGTGTTTAGAATAGAAGGTCTTTCTCGTATTTCACAAGTTCCATAACATCTATTATTATGGCAACTATATTCTATTGAAAATAATTTAATTTAATTTTTTAGTGTAATGTACTATTAGATGTTTCTCTAAACTTCATTTGCCTCCAAGTTCTATTTATTCGGGTTTATTTGAAAATTTTTAGTTGCTAGGGCCTGATTTGAAATCAAATTTCCAAAGAAGTTTTTTCCTCACCTTTAAAATCACCAATTTTATCTCTCAATACCTTCATGGTGTTTCGAGTTTAAATTGTTTTCTTAGAATTTCATTCGATGCAGAAAAAATAATTTTCGTTGCCAAATATTTTCGTTTCAAACACTAAACTTAAATGTAACACAAATAGAATAACAAACAACATACTTCATACTTTCTGAGATAAATAAATTTATAATAGAGGAATTAACTATTCCTACATCAAATATAAACTGTTCATACTTTAAGTTGTTATTTATATAATAACTATTCAGAAACTATATTCAGGAACTAATTTACAATTGTTCGGTGTTCCTGGTATTCAACAACGTAATAATAATTGGTTATAATTATATGATTATTTATAAGCAACATAACTTTATGATGAATTAAGAATTTTTTACAATGCTTTGGAAAGCTAAAGATTTTTAAGATTAAATATATCTTTTGGATTATATTTTCTCTAAAAATTAAGTTTAAACAAGATAAATTTTCCTGTTTTTACTAGAGATCCAGTACATTTTTTTATTCAGCTTAAATTTTTTATATTTCCATTTGTTTACTAAAAACTTTATTTAAGTAAGATAAGGAGCATTTATTAAAAGCATGATGGAGCATCATACCCTCAAATGAGGTATAGGGTTGCGTTGCGAATACGTGATTAAGATTAGTTTTAATCATTTTTTATCTTTTACTTTTTTAATAGTGGCATTGTTGTAAATATTGCTTAGAACTTAAATAAATATAAAAATAATTTATTCTCTATTTTTTATTTATTATTATTATTATTATTATTATTATTATTATTATTATTATTATTATTATTATTATTATTATTATTATTATTATTATTATTATTGTTATTGTTATTGTCATTGTCATTGTCATTGTCATTGTCATTGTCATTGTCATTGTCATTGTCATTATCATTATCATTATCATTATCATTATCATTATCATTATCATTGTTATTGTTATTGTTATTGTTATTGTTATTGTTATTGTCATTGTCATTGTCATTGTCATTGTCATTGTCATTGTCATTGTCATTGTCATTATCATTATCATTATCATTATTATTATTATTATTATTATTATTATTATTATTATTATTATTATTATTATTATTATTATTATTATTATTATTATTGTCATTGTCATTGTCATTGTCATTATCATTATCATTATCATTATCATTATCATTATTATTATTATTATTATTATTATTATTATTATTATTATTATTGTTATTGTTATTGTCATTGTCATTGTCATTGTCATTGTCATTGTCATTGTCATTGTCATTGTCATTATCATTATCATTATCATTATTATTATTATTATTATTATTATTATTATTATTATTATTATTATTATTATTATTATTATTTAATTATTTCTTTTCGCCACTGATGATGCTCTCCGAAGAAGAGAGTGGAACGTATATAAATAAATTCCAAGAAACACGGCCATCCATACCGGAAAATGGAATAAATTACTCTTCAGGTCCTGGAAGTTTTCATCAATTTATGTAATAAAAATAGTTTAAAATAAATAGGCTGTTTTTAACTTGATATTTCTTTTTGGTTAAATTTAAAAACACATTCTTACCAACGATAGATTAGGTAGAAATTTAATAATTTGAATTAGACTCCAAAGCCCACTTACTTAAAAATTAAGATTATATCATACATTAATTTCTACTTAAAATTCATACCAATAGTAATAATAGCTGAACTATTAATTAATTGTGGCAATTTTATTGTATACCGATTTTCATGACGAGAGGGTCGAAAAATAATTTATTTTCATCAACCCTCAGAATTTCAATCAATTAAATTAGATCGCCGAGTCAACTGAGTTAGACACCCTTAAGAAACCTTACTTAGTAATAAGTTCAACGACTCATTCCTAAAGCAAACCAGAACGGAAGCTTGCGAGATATCTCTTCAAAAAAGGAGCATTTTGGCGAGTTTTCGTGCTTACTGGAACCTTTATCAGATTCTGACACTGACGGGCGCCTAGACTTCTATCGTCTTCCCTGCCATGCAACCTCGGGACGACAGATTCTTATCGCAGGGTTAGAGTAATTCCGGGAAAAAAAGATTACTCTCTCCCTCCCTATGGTATTGATTTCATTTTTTTTCTACTTACTTAGAGGATTCGGTGAAAAGACGGTATCTTCACACAGGTGTGGTGGACTTGAACCAGGCGAAGTCACGAGAATCGTTTACAAAATTTTCGAACGACAAGAAATACCTTAAATGGAAATGAAGCACATTGTGATTTGATTGATTTGTAGACTCGTCAAATATGCAAAGCTTTGATTTTTCGATCGGAATTAAAATAAGTTCTTTGAGAAAATCAAGCATTCGAGAACCTACTGTTGCGATGGGAAATAAATATTTTAATAGTACTTAATAATTTAAAATTGTTGAAATAAAAGACAGTACATGGGTAGTTAGTCTTCAAATTTTTTCGATTTCTTGATTGTAAAAAAATTTTAGCACCTAAAATTTTTAATAACCAAATGTGGATACCTAAATGCAGCGTTAGAAATTGGGAAAAAAATCCACTGGTCCTACGGACCAGTGCTTTATCAATCTTACTAGTCCGCAACAAAAATTACTGGTCCGACAAATTAAAAAGGACAAGTTTAAATATTATTGTAAAGTAACTATTGCACTGAATGTGAGTACCAAATAGGTAATGTTAAAAATTAATACATATTCAATAATAAGTTGTATGAGAAATAAGTAATATCACTAAATGACTAAATAATCAAATAATTTTGAAAATATCTTATTTATTAAATATTTTTCTTGATTAAATAATATTTCTCCAATTGACTTACAAACTTGATGCAATTGCACTAATTGACAAAAAATAAGAACTTTTCTTAAATAAATGATATTGCACACAAATTAATGCATAACTTAACTGGTGGAGGGTGGGATATTTTTTCACCACTGGTCTGGTGGACCAGTGATTTTCTGATTCCACTGGTCCGAGCCGTTTTTCAGTTGTCCCGGACCAGCAATCCAGTACAATTTCGAACGCTGCCTAAATGTATTTATTTTCTTTTTACTACTCTTGTATATTTTAATGTTATATTAGTTTTCTTTAACTTTATTGCACACATTTGGAAGAGTTCGTACTTGCATTGCACAGAAATACAAATGAAATTTACCGAGTTTAAATTTATATATCTGGATTATTTTAAAATAGCTTTATAAGTTTTTTTTAAATAGTTTTCAATAGTATGAAAAATATTCATACAATGTTTTTGATTCTTTCTTCGAAAATTTTAAGTGGAAAGAGGATATTTTACATCCCATATAACACGCTATTTTTAACACATGGAAAATAATTTATCGTATTTTTATTGCATAATGTTGACGTATGCAATAAAATATGTTAAACCTATTTTTTGTAAATTAACCACCGACAACTAAAAAACTGGTATACTTTTTATAACAAAAAAGTATCTTCACCCTCCTATAAAAAAAGTTACCTTCTGCATCTTTCTTTTCCCAAATTTATTGAAATGTAAATAACAATTAAGAAAATAGAAAAGAAGAGTTCTTCACCAGTAACCTCTGGTTAGAGGAATGTGTGAGAAAACTCCAGCTCTCAAGCGTCGCCTCCAACCGTGGACCGGTTTCGCCCTTGTTAGGGCTCATCAGCACGGTATAGGAAGGTAACGCAAGAGAGCGGAGGAAGAGCTTTTAGTCTAGCCGACTATAACGGAAAAAGTGGTGACTATTGATCAGTCCTCCACTATCTGCCGGAATGAACTGCGCATTCCCTAGAACAGATTTAATTCCCGAAAGGCAAGGTATGAAAAGAAGAGTTCTTCACCAGTAACCACCAGTAACGTTATAGTCGGCTAGACTAAAAGCTCTTCCTCCGCTCTCTTGCGTTACCTTCCTATACCGTGCTGATGAGCCCTAACAAGGGCGAAACCGGTCCACGGTTGGAGGCGACGCTTGAGAGCTGGAGTTTTCTCACAATTAAGAAAATACTTTTTATAACGCTTAATACAATTTTTCCACTAACCATGTTTATTTTCCTACAGGGTAAAAAAGGGTGAATTAAGCATATTTTAAAACATGAAATTTGTGAAATTGAAACCTTATAAAATAATAATAATAAACTCTAGTAAGAAAAATCTAATCATTAACAAAAATAACTTGAGCAACGAGTTTAAACCTTACCTCAAATTGTAAAGAGTGACGAGATTTGAAGTTGTAATGGCTCCTAAATAACATTATGATGACTATCTAAGAAATACCTAGAATTTTCTTCAGTTACATGACTAGAAGAAAACATAAAACCGATTTTAAAACATAAGTTTACAATTTCTTGGAAATTTAAAAAAACCTTTAAGTGTTCGAAGAACTTCATCATTTTATGAGAACTAATTATGTGAAATAGTTCAGAGGTTGCATATTTTCCTTTATTACTGTTTACTCTAATTATATTTAACTAAATTTTTTATACAAAAGTAGCACTTATTACAGAATTGTAAGTTTTATTTTAAAAAGTAAAAAGTTGGTTAATCTTTAAGAAAAAAACAACAACAATCGCTTAGAACTGAAAATTTTTCTAAGAAATTTAAAATGAAGTTGTATTTTTTGTCAACCTTTTCATTCCTTATTATCCGCAACAAACAGTTTAAGGAAGCAAATATTTGGCTATTAGAAATTCGCAAAAATATTCAAAAGTTCATTCTAGTATTTATTTTTTAGGACACTAGGGGGCTCTGCCCCCTGCTCGCTATCGCTCACCAACCCCCGGAACTGCTTCGCAGTTCTTTGAAGATCGCTTCGCGATCTTAGCGAGCAGAGCTCGCTTGTTTCATCTCAACTATCCAGTACAACCTGGAACTTGTCTGCTTATAATCTGTTCATTTAGAAAAGGCGCCTGCAACAGGATCAAAAACGCTCAATAATGCTTAATAACGCTCATCAGACAACTTCAGTGACCGATTGTTTTACAGTATTTTGACTACTTCTGCTTAGTCTGCCTTGTCATTGCAGAAGAAAATTTTGTCGACGATAATTAGAATAATAACTGCTTTTAATACATTGCGTCTCAGGCGCTAATTCTAAATGAACAGAGTATAGTTAATGATCATTTAATATCGAAACTTTTTATCTCTCAAACTTTTCAATAATTTAATTCGGATCATTACCACGAAAATATCAAAATAAAACTCTTACTGAGATATTCCTTTTTAAGTTATCAATAATTTAAAGGATAGGGGGCTACAGCCCCCTACTCGCTTACGCTCACCAACCCCCGTAACTGCTATGCAGCTCTTTACAGATCGCTTCGCGATCTGTAATATCTGCAATCGATCTTTAGCATCAGAGTAAAACAAACTTCCTGAAAATCCTCTTCCTTTCGTCGGCACAAATAGCACTCAAAATAGCTAAATTATTTATTTCTCTAGTAGTTCAAAAATATCGGAGTATCTTTAAAAGATTATTAACCAAGTCTATACTATATCGCTAGCAAACTTAGAGCAAAAATGTGCACCTCAAAACTTTTAAATTTAAATATCCGTGCTCGCGACAATCTAGTGAACAGGCAAATATAAAATTTAAAAACATTAAACACGTCTGATAAAGACCTACTAAAACTATGAAAAAAATTAAACTTTGATGCTTAATAATTCCAAAACTAATTAGAATTTTTTAAAGAATTAAACGCCAATCTCTTTCTAAAAAATAAGAATTAAAGTGTTTAAAAAATCATATTGATACCTTGAATAGTTTTCATTTTAGATAGAAAAAAACAAAAAAGTGTCAAAAATTTCGAAAATTAAAAAATTAATTACTCTAAACCAAATTCGAAATTCGAAAAAAGGGCGACGTAGTGCACATTTTCATACTTCAGAGTATTAGGCTGCAAAAAATCATAGTTCTGCTGCTAATAGATTTCGCTGAACTGGATTACGCGGCGAAAAAAGGAAAACTTCAACTTTGACCTTAAAAATACCCCAGAACTAATTATCACATCAGTTAGCTTTTTGTTCGAGAGTGTGCCCCAAATATTCCTCTACAAACTTTTCAAATTTCATAAATATCTATCAAGTAGTTTTTGCGTTATGAGGGTTCAAAGAGTTGAAAAATAACATTTTCTGAAACAGCGGCAGCGGCGGCAGCGGCGGCAGCGGTGACAGTAACTTTTTTTTAATATAGAGAGATTAAAATGTATTGTTTCATCAAAATATGTTCTTCTTAGTCAACATTAGTAAGAAAGAAAGAAATGTGTTTGGCTACACATTTATTCTTGAAGTAGTCCGTTTTAAAATAATAAATTTCCAATATTTATAAAATATTTGAAATCGTGGTTTACAACTTGAAATAAAAACAAAACATTTTATCTTCGCATTTGAAACTATCAGGCGGTTTAAAATAATAATTTTTTTTCACTCAAGTTTTTTAATAAAGTCAAAACGATTCAAAAGTATTTCTTAAATAAAGTAAAAGAAAAAATTATTTATCTACAGACTATTACATTGAAGTTATTCCAAACGAATTACAATCTAAGTTATATTATGTTACATGACATCTGAAACAATAGCAAATACATTTAAATGACTAAAATAAGATTTAAAGATCCCTCGGAAATGAGGTATTACATCTGAATGAAAATGAAATCAACGCATCTCGCAAATTTAAAAGCACAAATATCACAATTGAAGAATTTTTCCAATTACTTCAGCATACAGAAGCTCTTTGAAATGTTTCGATTTCCCGTTTCTCCTCAGCTGGGGAAGATAATTTTATTTTAAGCTGAAAGCATACTACTCTAGAGGACAGTTGTTTGTTTAAGTAATCAATTTGCCCGCTTAGTAATTTACAGCTTGGGTACATTTCCAATGATAAAGTATTATGATTAACTGAGATTACAATAGATTTGCAGTATCCGAAAGTATATAGATACTCCATTTTTCAAACTAAGGAACTTTCTTCTTAGCTTGGTTCTGTAGTATTTTGATAAAATGAATTTAATTTCCAACTCAAAGTTGTCCTCCCACCAGATTGTGGCTAGAAGAGCGGATTTTACTGTCCATGTTCGTTTTACGTTTACTCGTAGTGTGGAAAGTTTTAGAGATTAAAATAATTTCCAATTTATAAGCGATTTTTGTGGATTGCTAAATAATAATTGTTGATATATAAAAATATGGTTCAATTCCGTTAAAGGTCCCACTAAATATCACCAAGTTTTTATGAGCGCTATATATTCAAATATCGACAAATTTTTCTGATTTTTATTGATAAACTAAACAGTTATTTATCTAACTAAACATTTTAATCTATTAGTTTGAAATTATTTAGCAATATTTCTACTTTTGGGTGACCAAAAAAAACATGGCGGTATTTAGCGGGAAGTTTAACGGAATGGAACCAAAAATATATATAGATAAAAATCACAGGTCCAACTCTTTTCTCCATGGACCCTTTTCTAAAAATTACTCTAAATGCAGTCAAGAAATGAAATTTTTATGATTTAACTTTTCATAGCGAAAATGTAGTTTAATGTTTATTTGATTAAAAATAAGTCTTAAATGAAAGAAACAATATGAATCCTACCCATTTTATCCCATAGTAAAAATTTTGTTACTTAAAAAAAGTGTTTCATTGTGAAAATTGTTACGGAAAATTAAGAAAAATGTAACTAAAATACCACTTTTCACATTATACTTACAAATATTATAGAACAATATATTGAAGAAATTCCCATTGTTGCTTATAAAACAAATGTCAGGAATTTATTTTTCTATCATTTAATTTACTTCTCTTTACTTAATAGGTTGCTTGTGGAAAGTTTCTACAGTACATTTCCCTTCAATTGTGTGAAACTTATTTTTCTTTGAAATTATACAGAGGCAGGGAGTATCAAAGAAAAATAAACAATCACACGCATTTTCAAAAAGATAAGTTTAACAACAGATGGTTCGTCATAGGGATGGGAACTGCATATTAGAATACAGAGTACAGAAAGATTATCTTTTTAAGTTTTTTTTATAACAATTTTAATTAATCTGTAAAAGCAGAACTGTTAATTTAGATATTTTTGGTACTTGTTCAGTTAAGACTGTTTTTATATTTCATTGCTATTTAGTAGAAAACGTACATAACTGAATTTAAATTTTTTTCCCTAATTTTAGATTTTTTAACCAGTATACTGGTTTAATTCTACCAAATGGAATGTTACCTAATTTGGTTGAGATACTTGATATGTTTTGATAAATATATTTTGCTGGGAAGATATTAAAAAATTAATAAGGGAAGATATTGTAAAAAGAAGAAGAAGCGACTGTAAATAGTCAGAAAATGTCTCCATCCAATCAACAAGAACAAGATATTACAGTTGGAACAAAATAAAACAAACTGGAGTAATAACACACTTAAGCAATTTCACCGTATTTATATTTTCAGTTTATTAATGTTTTACACACGCAATTTTCACACTTGAAAAATTGACAAAATTTATCCTAATAAAGATCAGAACTTTAACTTAACTTTCTCATTTCAGGGATATGGTTTGAATATCCTTTTTAGAAACTATATGTTTAGTTTCATGCGCATATACTCAATTTAATGTAATTCTCAAGTATAAAATGTTAAAATGTATTTGTTTTTGAACTTTGTTGTATGCAGCTTTTAGATTTTTGGGTATCACTGAGTTCTATTTCAGATACCCACAGATTTCATTTAAATTTGTTCTTTAAATAGTGTTTCGAAGTGTCAGTTGTGTTGTTTCTTATGCCGCTTGGAATATCCAAGCTCCACCGCGAAGCGTTCAGGGTTTAAGGCAAAGGGGGTGTGGCTCCTGAGAAAGTGAGGCCCATGAAAGGCAGGTGTCCGACTTAAGCCTCGGATGATAGATGCCGCCACCATCTATCGCTACCTCCACAATTTTGACATGCATCTGAAGGGGAGGGAAATAGTCTCCAGACACCTGGACCCAAGGTAAACTGCGCCATGACCGACCTCAGGACTTTCGGACCCACAGATTTAACGAGCACGTACTCCGCATATACTCGATGGGTCTTCAGCGGTGTCTGGAATCGAACCCGGGACCCTCCAATCCTCAAGCCGATGCCTTAACCACTAGGTCCCCACGGGCAGTTCATTTCATGCATTACATTCAAATGAAATGTGTACCTTTTCCATAAAAAATTAAGTACCTAAATTTAAGATTACCAGGTTAAATGGAACCTTATACCCCCCTAAAATTTCATTATAATTATCATTCTCATGGATCACTGGAAGGTCTTATACCTTCAAATGTCCAAAGTTTCCTTAGGTTCACTTTTGAGAAAAATAGTTTTCCTATAAAGTAATGGCAAATTACAATTGAATCGTCAGTTTGAAGAAGGGAATAAGTCCAAAACAGGACAAATTGACTTCTTGTGCTCAAAAAAATCTCCAAGCTTTGCTCTACACATGCGTGAAAAGAGGGGGGAAATATATAGGGAGATATTGCCCCTATAGGGAGATATTGCCCCTTGAAGTTGTGAAATCGATGTCCATTAATTGTACTTTTTAAGTTATTTTGGAATTAAAGTTAATTTGACTTTCTTTTCATATTCTTTGTGCTGTAAACTAAGTTAAAATAAAATTTTCTCCTAATTTCAATTTTTTCGAACCTTTTTTATGCAGGGAATGTTTGACTGCATTCATTTTCACTCATTCCATTGATACTGCTTTAATAACTCAGTTTCACTATGATTTTTAATTTTATTTGTCTTATTCTTCTTATTTCACCCTCTTATGGTGTAAACTAAGAAGAAACATAATTTAAACGTGAATTGAATGGTTTTTTTCATCAGAAAAATTTCATAAGGTGGAAGAAGGGAATAAGTCCATCAACTTATTTTGACTGTAAAATATTTTTGAATATACTTATGTTTGTTTTGATGTTTTTTCTGTTTTCTAAATAGGGTTCTGAACTTCCAGTAAAAATTTGGTGGTTATACAAAGAAATTCCATTACTTATACAGTTTTTTTTTCGATATTATCAAAGCTTGGTTTTTGGACTTATTCCCTTCTTCCAACTGACGATTTATTTGTGAATAGGGATTAGGTTAAGTTTTAAGTACCATAAAATGCAATTTTCCTTTTCTGTTGAATCAGATTGTTTCGATTAAGACGTCAACCCGGTTCTTCCAATTCATTTCCTCGTCATCTCCACTCTTGAGACACGCCTTCATTCCTCCTCCCATTTTCTTAATTAGTAGGGAGGATAGTGGGACGAGATTTTAAGCTAGAGAAGATCGCAAAAACGCAAAACGTGCCAAATCAACGAACTGGAGAGGCGCGAGTTTTGAATAATTAAGTACTTTAACGGTTACATTTGCCTGGTTTAGAATCCTATCATTTTTAATCCATCAGATTTTTACTTAACTCACTTTGACATCAACACCTGTTTAAAGACAAAATAACCGCGGTCCTTACGATCTGTACTCACATCATTTACGTATATAAAGGTATTTTAAATCAGATTTCAACATGGCCGTAACCAGATTTTAGTTACGGGGTGGTTTTTACTCAAAATTTTTTCTGATGTACCTCCTTATGAGTTAAGATCAGCATTTCCCAACCTTTTCACCGTCATGGAACCCTTGTGTGCCAATGTTCAAATTTTACGGAACCCCTAATAATATCTTATATTTATAATTAACTATTTTAGTAAGAACAGGCAGGAAATAACCGTCATAGGTCGTTCGTTTTAAAACAAATGCCATCGTTCTATAAAGTAAAAGATAATGCTTTATAAAAGAAATCATAAAATCAAAATCTAAAAAGAAAACCGAAACAAATTATCAAAATAAATTATCAAAACTAATTGAATTTGTAAAACTGTTGGACATTGGTAAAGGAGGCGTTTTCTTTTTTTATGGAAATTCCTAGTTTGTTTGCCTAGGTATTTTCAAGAAAATACTTGAGTATTTTAATTAAAAAATAACCCTACCACGATTTCAAAAAGTTTCTTTTAAACCCTTAAAAAGACAAATTCAACTATACCATGTCATAAGCTCTAGATCTGGGGTTCTCAAACTTTTCAGCCGAGGCACCCATAGCAGGCTAAAAAAAATTTGGGGCACCCCTCAAAAAAGGTTAAGATTATAGTTTTAAAAAAAGAAGTCCATAAGAGGTCGCCACGCCAGGGCGTATTTTGAAATTTATTTCCCCCTTCCCATGCATATTGCATAATATGTAGGTAAAATTTGGTCTTTGGGAACTGAACTGGATATAAAAAAAGTTGTCATTTGGAAAATTCCAAGTACCAAAGGTTTGGTACACCTAGTTCGAGTTTTGGATACACATTTTTAGGTAGAATTAGTATTTTAATGAACTTAATATAACATAAAAAAGTTGTGAGAGTTCTAAGTACAAAAGGGGATCTGGGGGTCTTCCCCCAGAAAATGTTTGGAAATTCAACCTTAAAAACATGGTTTCAACTTGGTTTTGGTGTACTCTTAGTCCAAATTTCGGGCATATATTTTAAGGTAGGATTTTGATGAACTTATTAAAAGAGCTTTGAATAATAAAATTCCAAGTACAAAATATGGTTTTGGTGGCTTCCCAGATCTTTTGTTCGCTGATTGACGGTCTCTGGGTAATAAAACTTTAGATGCACCCTTAGGCCCAAGTGAGACCTAGCGTCTATAAGACGCTACTGCAATTAATCAAAGAGGGGAAAAAGCATGGAGTTAAGCCTGAGACTCACCCTATCTTGGGCTTTCTCCATGCTTTTTTATGGAGATTTATTGCAGTAGCATCTATAAGACGCGTAGTGTGACGGGGACCTTAGGG
Source organism: Tetragnatha versicolor (assembly GCA_024610705.1). Taxonomy (NCBI): domain Eukaryota; kingdom Metazoa; phylum Arthropoda; class Arachnida; order Araneae; family Tetragnathidae; genus Tetragnatha; species Tetragnatha versicolor. The sequence goes on along the minus strand of JANDEH010000007.1, from coordinate 18,506,269 downwards.
ACCTGCCACGCTAGTGTCTAAGAAGATGCCTAAGTCGTAAAATAGTCGTTAAGATCCTTGTCAACACAGGGGAGAAAGCATGGAGATGAGCCGATAAGGAAGCAACTTTTTTACGACTTTGGCGTCTTCTAAACGCTAGTGTGACAGGGCCCCGGCAGTAGAGCCACTACGGATTTCAGGTAGCTACCATGACCCACTCATCAAGCACGACGTCGGGAGCCCGGGGTTCGAGGGTATTTATTTACTGTTCCCGCTGAAGAATGTGACCCTGACCTTCCCGTAAAAAGGGGTTGTGGGGGTGAATGGTCCCCTCGGTAGCTGCGGTCCGCAGGTACCCGCTGGGTAACATAAAGTGGATGTTAGTATCGCCGTGACAAGTATCCCATTGTGCACCATTGGCAAAATGAAAGCGGCATCTGAAATAACTAAGTATCAAAGTCCAGGGGCCATCGATAAAGCAGTGTTCTCCAACCCCCGGTCCGTTGACCGGTGCCGGTCCGTGGATCAAATGGTACCGGGCCGCGGGCCGACTATTTCATTAAGGAATTTGAATTTCTAGGTTTATACTGTATTGGTGTAACTGTATTTTATTTTCAAAGCATGTTTAAATACAATTAAATTAAAATTAATAAATCAAAATAATCTAGAATGTAAACAATCAACGCCCCCAGCGGGCCGCTGTAAAATTATCAAACGTTGACCGGTCCGTGGTGGTAAAAAGGTTGGGGACCACTGCTATAAAGGATATCACGTTTGTAGGGGAGGGAGGGGTTCATTAATCTATGACTGACAAGAATTGTGAGATCACACATTGGAAATCATCAGGAAAACTAATAGGATTTTTTTTCGGAAAATGTAGTTAAATAAAATTATCATAAAATTCATTCTAAACAAAATAAGAGTTCACTTTTAAATTATAAGGTAGGGGGCACTTAAACTAGAATAAAAACATTGGTCCCAGATTCTACCGAACTTTATTCTTAACTTCTTATAACAACAAAGGCTTTCACGGCCGAGCCGGTGATATAAGTTTTCTTCCGGGGTGGTTGGCCGTGGTCGAAGAGAAGTGGTTAAGATCGACCACGGCCCACTTTTATCATTAAACTTATTTATTATTAAACTTATCAGAAAACGTTTATCATTATTAACTTATTATTGGTAGTAGAGTGTGTCATGTGACAAAGGTGGAGGTATGGTGAAGTATAACACTTTGTTACATAGGGGAGGGAGGGGTCAAAAGTGCGACATAATTTATGTATGGCCCCATACCAAATATGTCAAGTTTGCTTAACTGCAACTAGACGTAAACGAAATTTAGTCATGGCAGAAATAAAAAGAATCGGGATCATTTGTGGCTTTTGGGTTCTGATAGAGGAAAATCTTCGAGAAAAAAATTATTAACGGGGAGCCTTCTTCCGCATAGTCCAATCATGAGAATTCATTGATTTTAATTAAGTTAAAAGCCTTCCTGGGTTCTTATGTTTACATTTATGGCATATTTAAGCGACCTACAACAGCTTAGTCTTTCAACAACGATCCTCAAAATAGAGAACACCCCATGTTTGGGCGCGAAGAAAAATATCCAACCACTACTGCCGAAAACAGGAAATCACAAACTACAACAAGAGGCTCATTGTTTCCCATTTCCAAGATGCTACATCTCTACGAAAAAAACGTCAACAGTGCGTCCTTGCTTGTGTCGGGATCGCTCTCTTCCTCTTCTCTCGGAGCGTTCACCGCATCGTCTGTGGACGGCAGACACAGACACCACGTGACCCGAAAGCGGGGGTGGACGCATCAGAACGAAAGGGTTGAAACGAGAATGCCACCTCCTCCGACAGTCCCCCTGAAAAAAAGTCTCCCTCGGAAAGTCATCCCTGGAATCTCTCTTCTCCGCGCGGGTTATTGACCTTGAGGCGGTCGGTGGTGGGAAAAATAAAGCCTCTGAGGGGGAAGGGAAAGCGAGGGGTCTCCCCCTCGGAAGGTGCTTCGGAGAGGGGGTTTCTCTTCTCTCTGCTGGACGGACTTCTTCTTGAATAAATAAGCGACGGTGGTCGGAAAAAGACGCAGGTTGGAAGATCAGTTGGTGGAAAGTGGCGTCGCTTTTTCTATCTAAGCGTACGACTTTTTTCATCGATCCGTCTAGCGCGGGCCTCTGCAGCGCGGCGAACACGCAGCAACAGCCCGCCAGTCAATATCTGCTGCACCCCCTCACACTCCCTACCCCCGCCAGACGCGGCGCAGCTCCCCCCCTAGTCTGTGCCTCCGCCCGTTTTTTCCGTCCCTCCCTGCCAGTTTTTTTCTCTCCCTCTCCTCTTCCTCCTTCTCCCTCTACTTTATTGATTGGAGGCGCGCAAACCTGCGTCTGGTCTGGGGAGGAGGGTCCTTTTTTCCCGCCGCCCGACCCGAACGTTCTTTTCTTCTTTTAGGCCCGCGTCTTCGCCCGGGATACTACAACACAACTCCTCTCTGCTGAGTCCGCCGAGCTCATCATCCCCTACCGCGCGCGCTCTGAGAGAAAAAACCTCGCAGTCAAAAACGCTCTCCATCCACACCCGCGCCTCCTCCTAACTGACTAATTAACTCCTTAATGAGGTGTCAAAAGGCGCGGAGCTTTTGATTAAGTTTGAGGGAGACCCCCGAGAGTGGTGGTGAAAAAAAATGGCTCCTCGGCCATTTTTTTAAAGAGGAGAAGGGAAGAAAACCAACCATCCACCGCAGCGCGCGTGCAGAACCGCTGCCAGCAGCTACGACGACGATGATGATGATGATAATTTGTGCAGCCGCCGCGCTGCACGCTCTCTGGCGGAACAGCTGAGTAATTAAAAGCAGTCTCGGTTTCTTCTTCTTTTTTGTTGGTTTTGTTGTTCTTCTCTCCCGGTTGTTGATGTTGTTGCCCTTAACGACTGCCAATTGGCGCTAATGAAGGCAGCGCAGAACCACGTGCTCGCGCGCCAGAAGGAAATGAAGGATTGTGCGAAATGCAATTAAGGATGCTCGCATGAATTCTCGAACAGAAAGGTAAGATCGCTCTCTCTTTCTCCCCTCTCTGTTGTTTTTCTATCTCTCTTTTTCGAATGGAGATGTTTGAGTGTTGACGTCTTGTTGTGTTTGCTCCGTTTGACGCTAATATCCCCGCAATTAGGTTCGCGTTAATTTCGACCTTTTTCTTCGCCGTGGAATTTAATTGGCGCCATTCGATTTGAATGATCGGTGTGGCGGAATTAGCCATCCGATTTTAAATTATTGGATTAGGTTTTCTTCGGAAAGAGATAGGGAATTTTCTACATGAATTACAATTCAATTTTTTGAATATATACGATTTATGTAAATTGGTTTTGATGGATGTTAATAATTTTTTTAATGATCAAACTGGGTACATTAATTTTTAGTTATTTAGAATAATTCTTGGTAATGGGAAGATAATTAGATTTCATAAATCGTAAATTAGAGAATCCCAAAATTAAATATTAATTTTATTAATTACATTTGTCTGAAATGTGTATAATTTATTGATTTATCGAAAAAAGTTTCTGATAATTTTATAACGTCCCTTTTACAAGTAACCACCTTTTTAATGTATTTTTGCTTGCTTGTCTTGTCTTGCTTTTTTATCATTTGAATTTTTTATTTTATAACAGTCTCTCTTTTATAGTTATGAGAGGGTTTTTTATTTGGAGGCTTCTACCAATACATATTTTGATAATATTTATTAATATTTTATCACTATTTTAAATTTTTCGTGTGTTTAGTACTTGATGGCTCAATAATTGAAAGTAATTTTCTAAAGGAAATTCATACTATCAAAATAACTTTGATAAACTACTTAAATTTTATCCGTTTTTCGTCCTTCAAAACGTACCTGTAAAACCTTCTTTTCCGCCTAGCATTCTTGTACACCAGTGTAAGCTGCGACAAGAAACCGCAACGGAAGCTTATTGTGCCATGCTATTTTACAGTTTCTAATATACAGTAGCAATGTTTTATTACATTTTCCAATTTATCTTTTAAATTCACAAAAACAAGGGATATGTTGCCTTAATTTCGGTTCCTTTCTATCCAAGTATCAAAACAGTTTTGTTAAAATTTTACATTGATTATTTTGTTTCTTTACTTAAAAAATATTAAGTAACCAACACTATGTTTGATACTTTAATTAAAACACACATGCAATATAAAAAAAGAAATAAACTGATTATAGCGTCGTTAGAATACATACAGTGTTTATAGAAATGTAAATCCAGTGTCAATCAAAAATGTAATTAAATTGTTTAAAAATAATGAAAAATCTATAAGAAATATAAATTAACAACTCGCTATTTGATTGAAACTTCAAATAAAGAAATCTAATTTATATGATTTTATCCAAATAACTTATCGATAAATAAAATACCTTCAAACATGGAATGCTGTTATTAAAACTTTTGTCCATTACATTTGTTAAATTATCGTGTAACATAAAATAATTGTAATTTTAAAACTAAAATTGATAAAAATACTCAATATAAGAACTTAATTAAATCAATGTTCAATACTTCAAATATAATATCCCGAATTATATTTATAATTTTTTTATTACATCAATTCTCTACCACTCTTAAAATTCCAAATGAACCTTTCCTTCTTTTGAATTAAACATTTCAAGATGATTTTGTTTTGAGAGAAAAGTGTCATCAACATCCTCAAGAACACGATTTACTTCATAAACATACTAGCTCTCAAATCGTCTTCCAATATGTTGATATATCGTTGTAACAAGTCCCACTTTCCTGGGTTTTACGATGTCCTGAGAGAAATTCTATATCAGTAATAAATAATCTACCTCAAGGACGGGGCCGAAATGATTTACAAAACTTCTTGCATTAGTACGGAAGCAAGGTACGTAATTAGAATCATGGAGACCAAAGCAACTATCAAAAGGCTACCCGTGTTCAACTTTTTTTTCGAAGCAAAGATTGGCCTTTCAATCTTCATCCAAATTGTCCCTGAAGATTATATCGTTTGCTTATAATCGCTTGTTTTTGCGGCTCTTTTTTTAAGCTGTCTTGCCCTTTAGATTTCATGAGCTGATGGGCATGCATCTTTGATCGAGTTAATGTTTGGTTTTTAGGAAGGGATTTAAACTGGAAGAGTTTAAAATAGAATTGCTTTTGTTTTCGAATTTACATGCTTTTTGTACCTCTCCTCTCTTGAATTATCTTCTCCTCTTTGAATTTTATTGGTATTGTTCCTATGATATATGCTAATATTGCATCAATGATTTAGTATTTTTTTTTGAGTTTGTTGCCTGAATGGTGTAATAAGAGTTGAACAAACTTTTCCGAGATATTTCATCTTTATCCCATTCTGTTCAAAAACCGCTACCCCTATTACGCCCTTTTTTGAGCTTTTTCCTTTATCTTCAACAAAATTTGATACATTTTGTACTCTATGTGTATGTGTAAGGTTTTAAATTAATAAGGTTTAAAATTTGAACTTGGGTTCTTTAATTGACGTCGTAGTTGATGAATTGATGTGAAATTAAATACTCCCAATACATTATAGAAAAAACAAGGTGGTAATACTGAAACTAAAACTTAAATTTGGTGTAAAAATCTACTTTATTTTTTGTCGTATTTATGGACTTCTCTAATTTTATCATAAAGAAGTCAACGTTGTTTATTTGCACTTGATAAAAAGTTAAAAACAGTCAGTGTTATTTTGGGGGTGCATGGATCCCCTATGTCAGTGCAAAAAAAGATGAATAGTTAACATGGCATTGGTTTATGTACAACCACATAGAAAAAAAACTAGGATAAACAATACGAGATAAAATAAAGTTACAGTGATAAAAATACCCTATAGGTTGACCCAAGACAATTGTCTCTTAATCCAACGCTAGACTGGATCGTTAACTGTGCTATACCTTACCGTTACGAATAAGTTTAGCCTTGGTTAATCAATGCAAATAAACAACGTTGTCTTCCTTTTGATATATTTTCGCACATCCCATTGATCTGTTAAATGGTTTTTATGTTGTAACCAGCATTCGTACATAGATCTCCCAAGAGATAATCTTTTCTTTTAAACAAAAGGAGTAAAAAATAAAACTGAAATAAAAAACTTAAACTCAATATGAATAGGAGAATTTTTAAAAATTTTATATTTATTTTTAACAAGTTATTCAAGACCACGAATAAAAATGTTCTGCATTTTATTAATTTTAGTTGGTGGTGATTTCCTTTCTCTTAAACTTCATTGTGTGCATGTGCATACATTTGAAAAATATCATTCTATTTTGAAAAAACAGAAATTTAACACTTTAACGATAAAATCAAGGTAAATTCTCCATTCATTAAATTCCCAACAACTAATCGATTTCATGCTTGATATATTTTTAAAAATGTCTTTCATTCTATCGTATTATATTACCATCTTTTCACAGACTCTCTTATATCCAATATATTCAGCTTTTTACGCATTTTTATAATTTTTATAACATTAATTCTTTTTTATAAATGGAGAAGTTTATCTGATATTAAACATATTGGTGCGATAGTTATAACTAAACTGATAAACAAAATAGAAAACTAGCAATGTGACGAAGTTGTTCATTGTATTGCCTTTTGATTGCCTGCTTCCCAGTGAAATACTTGTTTACATTACTAGTTTTCTATTTGTTTATCTGTTTAATACTACTCCACTAGTATGTTTAAACTTTAAACTATCTCAATTTATGAAGTACTAAAATAAATTTAATAATAATTCTAATAAAATATTAGAAATGAGGCAAAAAATACAGTCTATTGCATTAGTGTGTAGTTTTACAAACCAAATTCGAAATTCGTAAAAAGGGCGACGTAGTGCACATCTTCATACTTCAAAGTATTAGGCTGCAAAAAATCATAGTTCTGCTGCTAATAGATTACGCTGAACTGGATTACGCGGTGAGAAAAGAAAAACTCAACTTTGACCTTAAAAATACCCCCAACTAATTATCACATCAGTTAGCTTTTTATTCGAGAATTTGCCCCAAATATTCCTCTACAAACGTTTCAAATTTCATAAATTTCTATCAAGTAGTTTTTGTGATACGAGAGTTCAAAGAGTTGAAAAATTAAATTTTCTGTAACAGCGGCGGCGGTGACAGTAACTTTTTTTAATATGGAGGATGGAGGGACAAATAATAGATAGATATTCATAACTCATTGTCTCAAACATTCCGTAAAGACCTAGGGTGCCCATTTTTGTGACCTAGGAAGATTGAAATTTAAACCATCATAATTTCAACACAACACAGATTTACAATCCTGAACAACTCCATGAATCATCATCCCTACGGTGAGAAAAAAACCGACCCCGCTTATTACCATACAAACCCACTCCACATTCAGAAAGGATGCCACCGAAATTTCACCCATAAAAAAATGGTTCCCATTATATAACGCCCTGTCGAAGGTAAGAACCAAGCCGTACCTTGCACGTAGGTGCCAATGCACCCTTCAGGAATCCCCTTCTCTCCCCTCATGCTCACAAAGCCACCCGGGGACCTCCATGTTTACCAGATTTTCCAAGGGGTGGAAAACCCCACGAGGGGGATGGAGAAGTATGTAACCTTTCAGAAGCAGCGGAAAGGTTATGGACCGTAAGGAATCGCAGGCCCCCAGTGCCTCCGAAAACCCTCAACCTTTCAGGTTGTCTGAGAAAACGCTCTCCTATCATGTGCCGGGATCTGGAATTCATTTTTGCTTGACAGACCCTCTTGCTCTCCCGTAAGTTTGCATGTTTTCCCCCGATGGTTTCTTAAAGTTCTGTTGTGTCCGCTAATCTGAAATTATTTTGGTGTATCGTTTCCATCCGTCATATTGTTTTCTGTGTATCATTTTCTGATTGTCTACTCCCATCGTATTTTTCCGCTGAATTCATTTTTGCTGGACTCCTCGCTCTCCAGTAAGTTTGCATGTTTTTCCAACGGTTTCTGAAAGAAGTTGGTTTGAATGTTTGGATTTATCGTTTCTCTCTGTTTATCTTGGTCATATTCTTTTCTGTATATCGTTTTCTGATTGTCTGTCGTGTTTTCCCTCTTCTCTTACAAGAGCAATTACCCCTATCACCTTATTCTTAAGATTAAATGATCAAGTTGAGAATCGCAACTTTAGTTTTAAAATATTTGGCGTTGAAGACATTTTCAAAGACGTAAATTGTTGAAATTACAAGTCATCTGCAAATAAATAAATAGGTGTAAATATTTAAAACTTTTAAGATATTCAAAATATATCCCCTCTTAGTTTCTCCATATATCTTTCTTATTATATATACATTTTATCATTCCCTCACATTCATGTCTTTCTTATTTTCATCTTTCATTCTTTCTCTTTCACACTCTCATTTTCCTTCGATCTCTTACTTATTTAACTCCTTTTCTTTTACTTTCTTTCAATCCTTCTCTCACAAATTCATTCTCTGATAGTCTCTTATAATTCTTGATTACATACTTTCCAACTTTTACGGGTTGTCCGTAATATTTACGGATTGATTGAAAAAATTACGGATTTTGCGTTTTTGTACCCTAATCATCCAAGAAAACGCAAAACACTCGCGACGTAAACGATTTTCTCTAATTGTATCTTTTTACTTCAAAACCAGATTCCTCTACTAATCCCTTTCCTTACGATTTTCTCAATTTTGGTCCTTTTATTGAGTGAAATTTGGCTTTTTTGCCACCGGCGTGTCTTGACGTGCGCTCACCCATAAAGTTTGCTTCTTCTCATGTTTCGTTCGCAATGCGGGAAAACAACTTAACCGAGATTGGATTTGAATTGATGTTGTCAGGCTTGTTAGCGCAAAAAGCTTCAAGTAGCCGTTTTGTAATGTTACGCAAAAGGTTTTGTTTTTCTACTTTCAGAAGGGGGTTAGAGTGACCCCTAACTTCGCCTTTCACTCCCCTGCTCCCAGCCACCATAAACCTACCTTTATTTTTTTCTCACTCTAACAGAACTAGTCATCTCTCACTCTTTCATTCAATCCATATCTTTTTACTCTCCCTCCTCTTTCTCTCCATCTCTCTTTTAATTCTCAAAAAATTTTCTCTTTCAATTAGGGAAGACCTTTCTAATTTCCTCTCCCTCTTGCTCTTTCCCAAGCCAAAAGAAAAAGACGCGAAGGCGTTAAATAACGGAGCGAGTTAATTAACAACTTAGTCGGCAGAACATAAATGGCTAATCCTCAAAATAAAAAAAATATCTCAACCTTTCTCTGAAAACGTCTTTTTCCAACTATTATATTAAATCACATGTGCGAGAGAAACAAGCTTCGTATTTCGGAGACCTCATCTCCATTCCTCGTAGGAGTATTGATTTATGGATGCTTGCTGTGGACGTGACAGGAGATGATCGGTTGTTTACGTGTTACGAGTTCATTCTTGTGATTCTCGCGCAGAGAGAAATGGTTCGCCTTAGCATACATGAATGGGAGATGTGGGACTGCCTCGTGTTCGATTATATCGAAATTAGGTGGTTTCTTTTTTCAGTTAGAGATATTTTCCTTTTGCGAACTACTCTAGATGCTTTCTCTTCATTGTCGTGTTTTTTCTATGTATCACGGGCTAGTAATTTGTATAGCGGGCTTACAACACATTTCATGCCAAAGGCAGTAGTTCAACTGGTTCGGAAACTACATCAACTCAGAAGATAGATGGGAGATTTAGCTAAATAAAATACAGTATACCCTCGTTATCTCCAAAAACCTTTATAACTCGAAAAATTATATTTCCGCATGAAATAAAGTAGTAATTTATTTTATGTTTACCTACTATAATAATTAATTTTCAAAATTTTTTTATTATTATACCTTTTAACCTCGAAAACTGGATACCTTGAATTTATTTTCGGGTCCTTTCGATTTCAAAATATCGAGGTTATATACTGTAACATGCTTTAATGAAATTTAAAGAATAATGGTTTACCTACTTGGTATAAAACTTTGGGTAGAAATTGAAAAAAAAACATCTAATGTTTATAAATCAATCTATTATATCATCCGAGTTTCCCGATACACTTAAAAAAGCCACCATAACTCCAATATATAAATCAGGTAATAAAAATATATTGTCTAATTATCGCCCAATTTCCATCCTACCTTCCTTTTCTAAAATCATCGAAAAAACTTTATCCATTAAAATGTATAACTTTCTGAATCATATTGAGTTTTTTGCATCAAATCAGTATGGATTTATTAAAGGTAGAAATACAGAATCGGCTTTTTTAGAATTCAACAAATTTCTCTATAATAGTATTGATAATAATAAAAAAACTGTTGCACTTTTTTTAGATGTATCCAAGGCTTTCGATAATGTTAATCATTCTTTATTAATTTTGAAATTGGAACACGCAGGTTTTAGAGGAAATATATTAAACTGGTTCATATCATACTTATCTAATAGAAAACAACGAGTAAAAGTGAGGGACACATTAAGTAGTTATTCTATTTCAAATCGTGGCGTGCCACAAGGATCCATTTTGGGCCCCCTTTTGTTCTTAATTTTTATTAACGACTTCTGTAATTTATAACTTTTTGGTAAAATTATAACTTATGCCGATGACTCCGTGTTACTTTATTCCTGTGAAAACCTTTTGGAACTTCTATCACAAATTGAAACTGACCTTATAGAAATCAGAAAATGGTTTTTCTATAAATGACTTAACTCTAAATTCAAACAAGACTAAATACATTTATTTTAATCTTAGATTGACATCTAGTAATTTTAATATTAAATTTCATTCCGATCTCTGTCATAGTTATTTTAATTGCGATTGTGAAACACTTGAACAAGTTCATAGTATCAAATATTTAGGCTTAATTATTGATTCAAATTTAAAATGGAAAACTGACATCAAGGAGCAGTAAAAAAATTGCGTTTTGTTTTGTGTAAATTTTACCACCTCAAAAACAATATTGGTATGTCTTTTCTTAAAACTATTTATTATTCTTGGTTTTATTCCTTAATTAATTATGGTGTTATCATTTGGGGTGGTGAATATAGATCCAATCTTCAACCAATAATTTCAATACAGAACAAAATATTTAAAATTCTAAATACTCAAATCAGCCCAAATAATTTTAGATCCCTTAATTTACTCTCATTTCGACATAACGCATACTTCCGTATCATACTTTATATTTTTCGCCATAGTTATTTGTGTGACTTTAGAGTAAGAACATATAATTCTAGATCAATTCAAACTTATCAGATTCCTAAATTTTCCAAGGATATCTATACTAAACATTTCTTTTACCTAGCACCCAAATTATTTAACAGTTTGCCTCTAAACTTAATTAGCATTAATAATTTATCTTCTTTTAAAAGAAATTTATTTAATTTCTTAATAAATATCGACGATCTGGATCTATATTTTCATCTCATTTGAAGCAAATAATTTCAATTTTGTCCAGCTTTTTGCCAATTTTTAATTTATTAAATTTTTTTTGGTTTTCCTTCTTTTCTTGTCCACTCATGTATGATTTTATTTTTGGTAGCCTGAACGGGATTTTTAAATTTATCCCCTTGGCTACTAACATGTGTACTTAATTTCTGTATTTGTATTATTTCTATGTGAATAAAGACTTTTCTATTATTATTTTCCATTATAATATTCAATATACCATTATTATTCATTATTATCATTAACATTCAGTTCATTATATATATTATATTTTATAATTAAAAAAATGAGAAACGAGCGTTAAAAGAATGAAATAATGGAATTACTATGATATAGAAAAAACATATCTTTTACATTAATCAAATCATTTGTGTTTAAATGCAGAAGCAATTTTTACGGGCTCAAATGTTTCGAATTTTCTAAATACTGTCGTTAATTTTTTAAAAAGTAAGGACTTGGTTTTATGTTATGACAGCCAGACAGCCGCCATTTGAGGCGATGTTTACTATACACAATTTTGAGTACCTGGTACAATTTAAAGCTATTTAGTTAAAATAAGGGATAAGCTTTGAAAATAGAAACTCCAGGTGCCTTGCACTTCGTAATACGATAGATACAACGTGTCTTTGTATGAGAAATAAAAATATATAAGTCAGACAAAACAATTACTTTGAAGGACATATTTCAAATATCACAATTAGTTTCCAGACGTATAAGTTTCCATCAATAATCCTCTTAATATATTTTTTTTAAATAATAACGATACAAAAAAAAACATAAAATCAAAATTTCTGCTTTTATAATGCCATATAATTTGTTAGATTCTGTATCTATGGGCAACCTTAAAATAAAAAAAATGTCGTCTATATTTTGCATGACCTATATTGTGCTAAATTTTGAAATCGATTTTATATTTGTCCCAGACAGTTATAATACAAGTCAGACGGCCTACACTTTTATACAAACCTGATAATCCCAAAGATAGACTTGTAAGTATTACGTCTTTTTAAACATTTTCCTGGAAGAAAATATACACAATAAACCACTTCCCTTAGAACTATTAATGCATAAAGGTTGTTTTTTGTATCATTGATCGTATTTACTTCGATAACTCGTTGCAGTGTTTTTGGTAATTTTTATTGGTTAAACAAACCTATAAATCTTAAAAAGTAGATAAGTTCTCAGTGTGTTTTTTATGAACAGACTGTATCTATACAGAGATGAGTGCATCTATACAAATGGAAGTTTCAGACACTTAGCTAGTAGAAAATTTTGGGTAACTCTTGGTTCTTATAAAATTAAAATCTTCGTTTCTTAGGAGTTAATTACGTTTTAAATATAAGTAAAAATTTCCATACATGAATACGAAAATGTCCGCACTGATAAATTATTGGGTACTGTAATATTTTATGTAAAAAAATCTTTATTATTATTATTATTATTATTATTATTATTATTATTATTATTATTATTATTATTATTATTATTATTATTATTATTATTATTATTATTATTATTATTATTATTATTATTATTATTATTATTATTATTATTATTATTATTATTATTATTATTATTTTTATTTTTTTATTATCATTGTAAATTTGATATGAGACATCAAGAATATATTTTCTTTTAAAAAATAAACTGTATCTATATAAATAAATACTACGTGCAATGGATATTTTATGATTTCTTAGTGCATCAATTTGGAAGAGCAGATTAAACTGGACGTTGCCAGACTTTCATGTGCAATAGGGTCTTGTTACAAATTCCGATGAAGAAATTAGTAGCAATTTACCCCCTGCAGTGTTCTTCAACTCACGTTCTCCTCTTCGTTTTATGGCCTTTTTGGAAGTTTACTTACCTTTTTTTTCTACTCAAGGATGTTTCGTAACACCAGTTCTCCACAAACGGTTTCTTCATCAGACGTATTTTGAAAGACCCAGCCTGGTCAATAAAGGATACACCTGGTCTTGTGTAGCATATAAAAGTTTTTTTTTTCGAAATCAATGTGGATATTGTTTTGAAAATCTTTTCCCCTTTTCTTCGCTGGAATGAGTATGTCTTAGCTTTTAAATTGTGTTCCACATCCATTTATCTTTAAATTTGCATTCTTTAAGTTATTTTTGATGAATATTTTTCAAAATATAGCAATAAAAATCTTGTAAAGCTGGTTTATTGATGTTGGTACGTGTATGGATTTATAATAGAGTTTAGCTAAAGGGTGAAACATGAGTCATAGTTAAACCAATAATAGTTTTTCTATTTTACTGTAGTTTACATGTTTTCAATCATCTAAGCCTAAACATTCTTTTTAATTTAGCGTTAATAGTTTTACATTACAAGTTTTTTAAGAATTTATGTATCAAAGATATTTTATCATTTAATCAAGTAAAGATATACCACATAATTCTTGAACATTTGAAATATATTTTTATTTTTTAAGTTGTGTCATATAGAATCAATCCACTGATAGTAAAAATGTAAAGAGGCAGGAAAAATGTGTAATTTCAGTCTTAAACGACATACGAATGAAAGAGGGCTTGCCCTTACTTCGAGTCAAGATTTCATGTTTTCGGACGTTTTTTACCGTAATTTATTTTTGAGTCTTAATGAGTCCATCGTAATACTCACCTTCCATATCTAAGTGCCTTATTTCAACATAATTGGAGTATTTTAAGCTATGACGGGAAATTGAAATTAAAAACAATATGGCATCCCTTTAAAATGACTGAACGCTTGTGTACTAAAGCTTAAAGCAAGTAAACTTTCCTAGTAGCACATCCCAAGATATTGCTCTGATATCAATAGATGTCATAATATTAAATTAATGTAATTAAAATGTCATGTAATATAGGTTAATATCTTGTATCTTCTCTAGGATTATCTCGAAACATTATTTGTTTCATAGACGATTTCTATAAAAATTAAATACTACAGTGGGCTTACGCATATTCGGGGTTCAGTATTCCCGGTTGAGCAATGTTACCCCCGCATATTCGCGGATTTCAATCTCTAAGTTTTTTAGCAATGAAACTTGCATATTTGAAAGAAAAGATATGATTGTTCGATTCCGGTATTTTTTATGTAAAACCATTTTGAAAAATGTAACTTCTTCTACTAAGCAAGTTTTCCCAACTAGTAACCCTTTTGGTTTTTACTTTGGTAACAACTTTTGGTTTTATAGTTATTACAATTATTTACAGTAATTTACAGTTAAAACTACTTTTTGCATGAACCAGTTTTATTAGTTTTATGTAATAAATGACGGAATCGAACCATTATATCTGTTATATTATCATATATGCGCGTTTGAAAACTGGGTTCGTTATTCGCGGTATATTTTAGAACGTAACTACCGCGAATAACGAGGGAACACTGTATTCCCTTTTCATTACTTGCACCTGATCACCAGGAAATGTTTCGCGACCACAAAAACGCCCTTGGAACCACTTTCCAACCAAAAAACCACGCCAAAAGTGCCATTTCCAGGGACCCTCTTCCAACCTGTTCGCACCCCTCACGCGTGACTCAAGTTCCGTAACTCCATTTTCCGCTCAACACTGATAGAAAACTTCCCTCCAAAAAAATATCTCCCGCTCCAAAAACCGAGTGCCTCGCCTGGCAACTCGGGCTGAGTTCCTTCTGACCTATCATTGGGAGCCCCTTTCGTGGGCCCCCAGTGACCCAAGGCATTTCTCGGTTGGCCCAGATGGTAGCTCGAGTGAAGGGAGTAAAAATGGTCTTTTAAAAAGTTCGTTTTTTTTATCTTCTCGAGCTGAGTTTCATTGCTCTCGGGCTTTTCTTCGTTATTATTATTTTTTTCTTTGGAGGAACGGGTCTTCATCCTTTTAAAACTCTGGAGTGAGTGTAATGGTCGCGAAATTCGATGTTGACACTCGGCCGTTTCGTCAGAAGGTGGAGGTTGTTGTAACAAAGGACGCCTGTAGCAGCGTTTTCCCACGGTAAGGGAAAGATAAATTACTCTTTATTATTATGTTCCCCTTATTTCTCTCTCGTGCTTTTTAATTATTAATTTTTACGAGTGTGCCAGCTGTTGCCCCGCTGGAGTAATGAAGAGGTTCCTCACTCTTCGGATATCCTGGACTGGTTGTGCAAAACTTGCATTTCATTAGGGCGTAACTTGTGTGCTCTCTTTGTTGTGGATCTTTGCTTAATAGAGTGGCTGTCTTTTCACCTTTCTTGTGAATATTATGGCACTTTGTGGGAGACAAATGGACTGTTATGAGGATTTTGGATGCACAATCGTTCTGTGTTATGTCCTGCAGTAGTATTGTATTTATAGTTTTCAAGAAGAATGAATAAGCCTTAGAATTCTGGATACTAAGCGCACTTCAATGCTGTAAAATCATCTCCATTGAAAAGAAATGGGGCATTTGTTGAATTTCCACTATTTTAGCGTACATTTTTAGTTACTATGTTTTGTACATGATTGAAATAGCTATTTAAGTGTTATTTAAAAAAAAATCATTTCCACAGAGAGACTGTTTTCAAGTACAAAAAACTTTTTTACACCATTTTTGGTTTCAAAATTTTTTTTATCCAAACGCTTTTAGAACGATAAACTCAAAATTCTCCATACTTTGATTTCTATTGTGTGCTTTTCAATAGGGTTATATTGTTTTGATGAGAATATTCTTTTTATTTTTAGAAATTTTATGTGAGAAGTTGCTTTTTCATACAATTTCATTTGATTGTCTTGCTTTAATATTTCATTATCCTGTGCATTTTCCTTATCACTTTTTCAAACCTTTTATTAAATTACTCTCCAAAGCGAACTAGTATTTAAATTTCAAATACGTTGATTTCTCCATCTCAGTATCCAGAATAACTCATAAACACCCAGTAGCCTTTAAACCCATTTTGTTGTAAAACGTGCTATTATTTCATAAAATTTGTCGCTCCTCACGATACTGCATCATGTCCTTAATCACCTCAATTCGGGTCATCACGTAAGTTTCTCCATCAATACGATCCAAATACGAGAATGACCTTCCAGTCCCAAAATAATACCGGCATCTCTCTGGCTTCATCGAATCCGGAGGCAATGACCATGGTTAGCCCTCGGACTCTCAGACGACGGTTTCGACACTTCGTAAGAAGTTCGAATGACATTCTTTATCGATTATCTTCTCTGGTAGTTATTATTGTCTCATCTATCCCGAGAGCACTCGGAGAAAATAAGACAAGGATCGACACGATTTGTTTTAGTTCGTATCTTTTCGGATGTTGAACGATAGCAATAGCTTTTGAGGTGGTATTTAGCTTATTTCTCGCTTTTATGACGTGTTGAGAGAATAGTTTATCTTTCTGTGTTCGTGATGATTAATGATAAACACAAGGCGCGTAAGCTGTGAAAGAGCATTTTCATGTTCCTATTATCTTTGTAAAGGAATAGGATTTGTATTCAGTTTGATTATGTTTTAATGTATCAGCACGCTCTTTCATGCTGGTAATTGACTCAACATTTAATTTTATCTTTTAATAATTCGCTTTGCTTCTGATGTCTCTTTCTGACCCACTTAGCTCGTTGTGTGTGAATGTTTCCATCTAATACAGGGGTTTTCAACCTTTTATTTGACGCGATTAATTATTTGACCGACCCCCTCTGAACTATAATTTTGAAAAACCTACATTTGTTGAAACATAAATACACATCACTCTTAACCCATTAATGCCCAAATTATTTTCGATCGAAGTGGAAAACTCGAACTTTAGCCCATCCGTATTACAAAATAAATTAAGCAAACGCAAAAAAACACATTGTTTTAGGATTGAGGGTTGTTTTCTCTTGCCATATGTGCAGTTTCGTTAGTGTTGGGTGAATTTAAGGTAATTTAAGAGAGCATTTATGACATTTAGCGATCTAGAAATAGATCACTGGGGGGGGGCGCTAATGGGTTAAGAGAGACAGGTAATAAAACCAGTGATTTTGCACAGTCACAATAATTTATCAAAATATTCCGATGGATTTATTTTTATTTTTCCTGCTTTTAGTGATCCCCCAGCAAAGGGTTGCATTGCAACCCACCGGCACCGGTTGAGATCTCCTGATCTATTATATCACAATTCTTTTTTATAAGGAAGATTTTCCTAACATCCTATATTTAAGTAAGTTATTTTATTTCGCTATTGTTCGATGTGTCTTTTCTAAGTTAAAAACAAATACATTGCAAAAATCATTCACATATATTTTATTTGTTTTTCATCTTTAACATGAATAAAAAAAATTACAATCCTGCCCATCCATTAGGACCAACGCACAGATACTTTTTTCTGTTTCCCTATCGATCCCTCTTTAAAAGTTTCAATCTAAAAGCACTTTTTGCCAACCTTTTCCCCGTAGACTAGGGTTCTCGCCCCTTTATTTTTATTCCGTTTCTGTGCTCTTCATCCTTGAGTAGCCCTCTTTCGGCCGTTTTCAGCTGACTGGTCATCGAACTCTGCTCGATCAATGAATCGGACTGTTGTTTCTCAACCGGGAGCTGTGACATTGATGTATCACGAGAAAATTCTGATGTGTTGCAGCAAAAAATTTCAGAAGGAACATCAGCATAAGAGGGGTGTTCAACTTGTGTCCTCTGATGAAAATGCTGTTGTCGGTTTAACAAAATATTAATTGAAATAGTCGTTATAAAAGATGTCCCGAGGTTTTCTCCTTTTGTCTCGTCCTTTTATCCTATCTAATAAACCTTTTTTAAGTTACATTTATCTGAGGGCGTTTGAAATTAAGTGTTATTTATTTTGGAGGCCTGTATCATTCAATTTTTTTGCCTGGATTAAAAGAAATGTCGATTGAAACTGGTAAACAATGGTAAAAATTGGTGACGGTTTTTACATAGCCTTTATTGAGATTTATAGTCTACCATCAGACAATTCGAATGCAATTTCTTTTGTGGATACTGGTTTAAATTGAATCAACCTTTTTCTGTGTTAGCATAATTGTATTCTCATCAAAACAATGTAACTCAAGGATAGAAAAATATATTCAAAATAAATTAAATTTAGTTCATACAAAATTTACGTTGGTATTAAAGAGTTGTTCCTGATTGGATGGAAATTCGGAGTCTACCTTCATGTCAACCTTTTTATGAATTTTATGTTGGGATTTATTTTTATGGATCTTTTATCTTGTACATTTCAATTTGGTTACAAAACAGAGGGATGCAGCTCCATAGTTCCTTCACCTGGATTTTGCCTGGCAAACACCTTATAATTAAAACAGATTATAAATATATATAAAATACACAAATGAAAAAAATAGACAAAGATATAGGTTTGAATTTGTATATCATATCGATATATCTTTTTTCTCCCCATCTCCTCTTTCTCTTATCTACTGCATAATAAACATTCCATCACCGTTGATTTATATCAAGATACATTTTTACACACCTAGATATCCTTCTACAAATATTATAACTCAAAAAACTTTAAGCATCCTATAAAAATTTACCATGAACAAATACATTGAAATAAAAATTTTTTAGACATAAAATTGAATTAATATCTAGATATCCTTTTCTTTTCTCTTTCGGGTCATCTCAACCCTTTGCACACCCACCCACTACCCTTCTTTCCGGCGCAAACAAAGCACACAGGTTTTTTTTGTTCGTACCCTTCCTAATTTATCGCGGGCGGCTCCTCGCGTGACGATCGCGACAACCGGCTGTGAATACAGAGTGCTTTGCGATTGAATAAATCGCCGATTACATGCAGAGACAGCGAAGGGCGCTGTTGCGGAGGCGTTGTTATTCTTTTACTCTCTTTTGGTGCAGTTTGGACGAAAAAAAACAGGGTTTATAAAGAGAGTTAAAACTTTAATATAATTAATATGAAAACTAACGATATTTGCGGCGGTTTGTAGAGCTCTTATTTTAACTGTGTCGCATTTTGACAAAGCTTTATGTTTTACTCTGAATTTTAATATTTTAATTCAATTTTTACTTAGCTATGTTTTATATAGACTTTTTATATTGTGGAATTTGTATGTTTTAACCTGTTTTTACAATAAAGACTTCCCAGTCCCCCATATTACTCCATAAACTGGGATTGGATTGGGCTACCCAATACCCAATATGAAAACTGAAACGCTTCTAGTTTTTATCGAATCAAAGACATTTTTAAGATGGAGTAAAATTTCTAGGGTTGTTCTTAGAATCTTAGGCGGGGTTGAGGGATTCTTGGTAGAATCGTCTGCCCTAATTCAAGAGCAATTAAAACTTCAAATTATTCTATTTAGATGCTAATCCCTTTGTTTTTATGTAGGGTATTTTTTTTATTCTGCACCCCTATTTGATTTGAAATCTTATTACCCTTTGAAATATTTGATCTCAAACATGTAGGAATTTCCGATCCTATGAAAAAAATATATAAAAACTAATAAACTTAAATCTAGTATGTAGAACCTCGTTAGACTTCATGAGACCAACAACGAAAAGACGAAACTTTTGACGAAAGGACGTTTTATCGAATAAAATTAGAGCACTAAGATAAAAAAAATCCGTACCTTTCTTACTGGTCGTTGTAATGCAGGGGTCGCTGTATCGGGGGGGTCTTTGTAGAGGTTCTACTTCTAGCATCAAGAACTATTTTTAGTTATTTACAGCAAAGCACTCAATTAAGGGGACACAAGACATCTCGACAGCCAAAATGCGTGAAATTTAGCTTTACCAATTTCTTTCAGAAACATAACTAAAAATGCATTCCCATCTTTAAAATTTTTACAGAAAGCAGTCAAGATTCTGTAGTTTATATATAACACAAGAAAAATAAAAAATTGAATATTTTAATATTTAAATTTATAGTTAAAATGGACTTAGTTTCTACGATACATATTGACTAATGTTGTTAAAGTACATTTTTAAAAAAACTACTGCACATTTTACTTTAAAATTTGGACCAGCTATAGATTATAAGTTGATGGATAATAATAAGCATCCTTTTTGTTTTAGCTACACAACAATTAATTTGAAAAAATTTTAAATTTAGGTTTCAAAAATCCGTCAAATTTAAGACATAAAAAACCTTTTTTCTATTGAAATATAACTCTGATTGGTTAATCAGAGGATATTATTTTAGAAATTAGTAAGGTTTATATGTAGGGAAAATTTGGAATCTCTAACTATAATAGATTTTTTTAAAAGTGTACCAAAACATCAAACAAATTGACTGAGAAAAATGGAATTATAGTTTTAAAGGCTTATAAAAAATGCTACAAATACAAAAGTAAACGCGTTTTTTGACGGCTTTTCATATTTCAAAACTACACATATTATATATTTTTGGAAAAGTAAGATTACATACTTTTTTAAAAGAAAAATTGGAAAATCGAAAATTTGATGCATTTTATGTCATGTGTCCCCTTAACCAAGATGATATAAAATAATCCTTAATAAATCTATCAAAAACCTGAAGCTCGCATTTTGATGTACAGAACATTTCCATCATTGTCTTTCATCTCAGAATACACATAATAAAAATTTCATTGCTATGCAACATCATCAAATTAATATTTAATGACTTATCCATGCACACTTTTCTTTAAACCGCTTTCAAATACATTCATTAATTCATTATCAATATAATCAGGTATGGAGGAGCAGATTCAAAGAATGAATGGATCATTGGATGAACGATCTTGTAGAAATTTCTAGGTCTCTTATTAAAACACTTTTTTTGTACCCCTTATTCCTCCATTTCAGTACTGCCGTTGTCCTGTTCCTCAATAAATCAAGTTCGTAGTGTATTCTTCCATCGTTCATTATCGTTAATGGGATCAATATTCATGAGACCAATAGTTACGAAGTGTTCGTTGTTTTTACTGCTAATTTACGTTGATTAATTGTAATAATTGCATTGCTTCCTGTTTCACTTTCTATACAGAATTGTCATGTGAGCACTCTTCGTAAACTTTTTATTTGAATCATTGGTTTTGAACGTTGTTTTTGTTTGAATTAACTTTTGATACATATTCATTGCCGAACGAAAAAATTAAATGTTTTAAGAATATAGCACTAAGTGGTTAATGATGCTGGATACATGTTGTAATGTTTAATGATTTCTTTTTTGGGTGCGTGACTTTTTTTTCCAAATGCATGTCCTTTTAATTTGCCTACTTTAAAAATCATTTTATTAAGTTTATGCATCTCACAATGAAATTTACTTTCCCTTCAAGTTAATTACTGCAAAAAGATTTTATTGAAATATTTTAAGGAAGTAAAACTTTTTAGTGTTTTGAACGGATTTAAAAAAAGTATTTGTCATTTGTCCAAAATATCTCCGTAAAATCAAAAATTTATTATTTTTATGTAACTTGAAAGTAGAAGCAATTAAGCCTAGAGCCTGAAAGAACGTTGCCTATAAAATGAAGTTTTTTACTTATTGAATTTCATGAATAAATGTTATTGATTTGAATGGATTTCATTGTCTAATATAATCGCGTTAAGTATAATATTTTCTTCCATTGAAATATTTAAAATACATGTTCATTCATTTTCTGTGAAACATAAATTAGAATTCTTTGCTTGACCTGATGTGATCTTTCGAAATACCTTTATTTTTCTCTCCCAATTAAATAAATTGAAACAGCGATTGTTCTATGCAAAGGATTTTGGTTGATTTGGTTCACTTTCTGAATGTTCTTTTAATAAAGGTTCTTGTTAAAAATTAAGAACCAGTTTCATTAAATCTCAACATAGCTAAATATGTCGTAAAAATAATAAACTAATTCAACTCGCATTTTTTACACAATTTGAGGTAACTCTTTAAACTCTAACCATTGTGCATTTAACAAAATTGTTTCTATCTTTTGTTTTCCTTTCCTAATCTTTAATATAAAGTACAATCTGATTCTTTTCATAATGTATTTTAATAACTATATGTTAACTTATTAATATTCTCTACTGTAACTATCAAATCTTATGACAACCTTTTTAAGGTAATTCTAACTTGCTCTCTGATAATGTGTCTTGACTGTCTGACTGTCTTGTGTTATACATGTGATAATTTTTTTCTGATCTCTTTGTGAAATGATAAAACTAAAAACTCTAATAATCCTGTTTCATCTTTTTCACTGTATGCTCTTATATTTATCTACTATATCTTAACATCTCAAACTCATTTCCATGTTTCAGTGGTCTTACTAAATGACGACCCTTTCTGAACATGGAACTTTTAAAACATTGGAAATTCTCTGCGAAAGGAGTAAGTTATTTAAATTATTAAATTGTGAAATTTGACTCATATTGTGCTGTGATTTTAAAAACAAACTTACTATGGCATGAAAAACATAGCTCTATTTGACAAACGTTATTGCTTATTAACTTTACCCAAACTGTTGTAAAATTTATTGACTTGGATAACAGTTCAGAAAACAAACTATTCCATCTAGAGAAGTAATGTTTATGCTAGCTATTCATCCGTTACGAAAATAAAGGAATGACATTGATTGTGAAATTCCCATTTCTTTTGTTTTAGTGTGTCTGCACTGTCAAATTTTTAAAATATTCATTCTCAGATTACGAAGTGATTGTTGTTTTCAAATTGGAAAGTTTTTAAAAATATAATGCGTATAGTTTGAATTATGCCTTAAATATTTTTGCCATGCCATATTAGACGGTTTTTTTTCATGTCTGACAAGTTTACCTTTCAACTAACTCTCAAGCTTAGACCGCCCGATATTGTCACAGAATCCTAGAGAAAATTTGGGGCGTCTAGGACTGGTTTAAAGTATAAAAATACCAGCTGAAGATTGGCATCATGGGTTATTTTCGATTTCTGTTGACTGTTCTATTATTTGATATTTTAATAATGTTTATCGGAAAATCTCCAGTTACTATTAGTCACGGAATTGATTTTATAATTTTATAATTATTTTGTCAAATAAAAGTTAGATAAATATGTTAATAATAACGTTGTTTCTGTTTAAGTTATTGTCTCATTTTTATGACCAACCCTAAAGGATAAAAAAACTTACCACAGTTTTTATAAATAAGTAATTGGCATTCTGAAATTTTATTTTTAACCCTAACCCAAAAATAATTTATTTTTAATTTCTTTTGGCAACTCTTACCCGCTCTCTATAGCTACTCAAAATTGCTCCGCCACCCACCCAAACCGGGATAATATGACTCGGAATTATCTTAGGGTACTCCACAACCCCTATCATTTTTGCCCATGAGTTTTGAATCACCCTGTATATTTTCACCACCATCTTGACTAAGCTCAGTCGAGAAATGAAATTCAAGACTGAGAGTCATAAAAACTAGTTTTTAAACAGAAGGTAGTTCCTTAATTAATTTTTAATTCCTTAGGCAGAAAAGTCTACAGTGTTCAAAATTATTGACAAAAAATTATATTATAATATTTTTGATGCAAACAAAGCTGAATATAAGTCCACTGGCCGGACAATAAGCCTTGGAGGGTCTGATCCTGTCTTAGGTCTCCCTACCTTAGAGTGTGAGAAATATTTAACTTCATGCACCAGCGATTCAAGGCTATTTGGGATGATACTGTCCTAGCTCCTTTAGGGAAACACTGGAATGACTTTTTTTGCGAAAGCCAGGCAGACGGTGGGGTGATTCCAGGTAATAACCACCCTCACACTGTCATTTCTTTTGGCGCAAAAAAAATTACTCTCGAAGACCATTCAGCTGTGTATATGTGTGGGTTCATGTCCGCAAGGAGAATTTAACTCTGAAAAATCATGCCATGATATAAGAACCCAGTGTGGTCGGTGTTCACTATGAAACTATAAAAATCTATTTGTATGAAAATGACCTTTAGTTTAGATTTTAGATGATACTTGCATATCTCTGTCAAAGCAAATATATACAACGTCTTTTGCTTAATAGAATAATTAAAAAAATTTGTATTTTTCAAATTTTTTGGGTTTTGTGCTTGAGTATTTTTTCTTGAGTGATTCTTATGGATAAAAGTTCACAGACGACTTTGGAAAAATAAGAATGATATTCGAAAGATTTAAGTATTATATAGGTAAATTTTCAAGTAGTACTATCCTTGATGTTTGTTGACATTTAAGTGTTCATGAATGTATTAACTTGTATACAATAAATTTTATCCATCCATCATGAAAAGAAATAGTTGTTTCATTTAGAAATGATAAAAGTAAATTTTATTAAAGCGATTTTAAATAGGGGATACAAATTTCCTTTCGGTTTTTCTTGAAATACTATCAAACATTTTAAAATTATAAAAAAAACATTAATTCTAATTATAACTTCAAAGGGAGACAAGAAACTACACAAATAAGCTACTTTACAATTTGAAATAAACAAAAATTTCCTCGTAAAGAAAATACCCCTAAAAACTGACCTTCGAAAGCAGAAAAAGTCGGTTATTTTGGGGGATACAGAAAATTTTAAAAACATTAAGCGATGTTGTTATCAATTTAAATTTAAACTATACTGTTTTGCATAAAATTAATTAATAGAGATAGGGATCTTGATAACATTAACTATTATCACATCAAACTGAGTCGTCTGTGAACATGTCCATTCCAGTATAATGTAAGTTTAGCTGTCCTTGCGTTACCCTCAACACTTCTACGTTGGAGAGAATCAGAAACCCCTCACACCAAACCACTCCAATGATCATCAATAGGGTCGTGGCAAACTAGCGGCTTGAAGACGCCAAAGTCATAAAAAAGTCTTTAAGATTCTTGCTAAGATAGGGGAGAAAGCATGGAGTTGAGCTTGTCCCATATCTTGATAAGAATCTTAACAACGAGTTTCTTATGACTGAGGCGTCTTCAAGCCGCTAGTGTGGCACGACCTTTAGGTAGAACGCATCAGAAAATTCTCAACAACAGAAAAACCGTCGAAAAGCGTGTTCCTCCCCTCATTACAACCCCTCACAACAATAATTGTGGTCGAAACAAAACCACCAGAATCCATCCACGGAAAACGAGAGTCTTTAATACAGATCTCGCCTTCTCCCGACATTAATGCGCCATTAATCTTTCACGTTATCAATCATCCCTTCTGCAGATTACGCTTTTTTTTTTATTCTCTCTCTTCTCCCTTGTTCTTTTCGCATGCGGCATTTTTTTTCTATGCTATCATCGTCCACTGTCAGCGCGTGAGGGCGACTTGCGGCTTTCACTTTGTCCGAATCCATCATCCGCGAGGGTACTTAGTGCGCGTTTATTGATTGGGAATATGCAAGAACATCGAGTCGTTTGGGGATTTTTGCGTGTTTTTTGCCGAAGATTGGTGGCGATGCTTGATGGTCCATTTTGTAGTTTGGTAAACATGGCTTGGACGGATATAGGAAGGTATCCTTTGGACATGTGTGGGACATTGAGAGCAGGGCTCGTCTTACAAGTTTGGATCCCCAGGGCAAAATACCTATTTGGGGGCCATCGCAAGTCAGTCTTAAAATAAAACTTTATTTTATTTGACATAAAATAACAAAACCAATCATCTTTAATCTAAATGCACTGCATTAAAACTAACCTAAAAGCTTTAAAATCTTAATATGTTGATTTTAAATTCATTATTCCATAAATTCATTTTACACTATCTTCCTTATTTTCTTAGCTTTTTAAGCACTTTTGGGGCCCCTTTAAAATGGGGGACCTGGGCAAGTGCCCCGAATGCCCTCCCAGAATCAGGCTCTGATTGAGAGGATATGCCCACCTTATGACTCTGTAAAAATTGCTTACAGTTAGAGATGTAGAAAGGGCTCTGATTTTTCTATTAATTTGTCAATACCGCTTAGGTCTGGTACACTGTTATAAAATTGAAAAATGATTGATGAAATTTTGTATTCTGATTGATGAAAAATCCTTGAGCTCCCTGATCACTTGTTAATGCATCCGAAATGGGTGGTCCATTATCGTGTTTATATCTGGCAGTTTTCGAAAACACCCCCTGGAACAGAGATTGCGAGGTCCTTTCCCGCCTTGAAATAAAATTACGTGTAACATTTCATAAAAAAAACGTGTCAATCTTTATCCAGGTCCTTTTAAAAATAGCCACCAGGAAATTAATTGGAAATACTGCAAGGTATCGACACATTTTAAATATACGCTGAAACCTTCTGGAGAAGAACCGCCACAGCTCTTGAATTTTTAAACGACGTTTTTTGAGGTGAACATGTCGCTTTGAATTGCGCATCTTTTTAAAACCTTGAGTGAATATTACCTGTTCAAAGAGCATAATAAATGCTGAGTAAACACAGATGAATCCTGGGATTTTCAACGAAAGTCGGGAAAAATTTAGCTTTCGTGGAAGAAGTGCACAAACATTTATTATTCATCGCTGCGTTTCACTGAGATTGATCTGGTCTTGTGTTTTTTGGTGTATTTTTAATGCCCGTTTTTGAGCTACTTTTGCTGCTCTGGTGATTTGATGAGGTAGGATTAAAAACGATTTTCAAAAAGGTACGCAATTTTTTAATGAAATCTCGTGTTTAAGGGTTAAGTAAATTCAAAAACGGGTTTTTTATAAAGTGTAGATTTTTCCTTTAAGTATGCAAGGAAAAGTTACTTATGTTTGTAAATTTTTTTGAATTGTCATTCTCTCTCTCTCATTCTTTCCTTACATATTAATTTTTTTGGATTTAAAGGGATAATAATAATAATAATAATAATAATAATAATAATAATAATAATAATAATAATTTTATTGGACAAACAAAAGAACAGAACAGAAAAAATACAAACGCAGTTGATCGAATACATACATTTCCCAAAGGAGCTACCGCTCGTCCATGGGGTCATGGAATATCTTTGTTAAAGGTAAGATCAAAAATAAAAAATCGATTTGGTTTATGGTGGAAGAAGTTGTTTTTTTAACACTAGACACTTAAAAATTAATTGTAAATACAAGAACAAAAAAATAAAAAAGGAAAACAAAAAGGCTTGGCTGGCAATTTCTATGTTTATAGAGAAAAAAATGAATAAATGATGATATTTAAACCTGACAAAATTAGAATAAGGACTCAATGCTATTTAGACTCAAAATATATGCAATGCACAATTTCTTAAAGTATTTAATGTTAGTTTGAGATTGAATTTCGCTTGGAAGTTTATTAAAAAAAGTGACAGAAAGATATTGGAAGTGTTTTTTGTATATTTCTTTGTGAGGAATAGGTATATTATAGTAGTTATGATTTCGAAGGTTATAGGAAAAATTTTGGTTTATCGTGGCATAGCCAGGATATTTCTTCAGAAAAATAAGGCAATTGAGAACATATAACTGACGTGCATTTAAAAGATTATTAAGAGGAAAGTAACTTAAAAATTTCTTTTGTATAGTAAGCAAAGGCTTGATATTTGAATAAAAGTCACCACCCCAAATCAAAATTCCATATTGTATACGAGATTGAACCCAAGCAAAATATATTCTCAAAAGTAAATCAGAGTTAATATATTTTTTTAGGTGATAAAACCTGAACAAAATGTATCTTAACTTACTACCTATTGAATTTATATGATCTTTGAATTTCCAGTTTTTATTAAACAAAATACCCAAATATTTTATTGTTGGAGTGTATTTGATAAAATGATTTTCACACTGTTTATTTTCACAATCGCAAAAGTATAATTTAAGATCTTCATGAAAAGTGGACTGTAAGGAAAATATTATGTAACTAGTTTTGTTCACATTTATTTTTAGTTCATTACTTGCGAAATAATACTGTTATAATTGAAATTACACTTCATAAAGAGGTAATTAGCGAGTTCTTAATAAGCTTGATGGAAGGGCAGATTAATTAAATACGTACAATGTAACTTTAGAACATGAAATACTTGCCTAATTAATTTTTTTTCAGCGAGTTATAAATTAGTGCGCTAAACACCCCTTTTTTGGTCTAAATCCCTGTTGGAAAAATTTTCTGGTGTTTCATATCATAAACCGGTATCAAATTATACTGGATCGAATATCATTTATACTGGAGCCAGTATAATTTGATACTGGTTTATGAAACACCAGAAAAATTTTACCGATAGGGTTTACTGGGCTATAAAAACTAAAAATATCGCTGAGAAACCAAACTTCATCTGAAAAAAATTATTCTTTTACTGGTCATCATTGGCCTCACCGGCTACTGAAAATTGGGGAGGGACCCAAAGATTTGGGATTCCTCCACAGAGAGATTTTACAAAACCTTGATTTTCTACCCTTAAAAAATCCTTTATTTCGCTTAGCCCCCTAGTGATTTTAAGGTGGCTTTGTGAATCAATTAATAAACTGTCACTTCAAGTTTTTGGTAATCTTTCAACTAAAAAGGGGGTCTGATATTTTTTTGAAATATGACCTTTTAAAACAGGGTCAAACTCATTTTTAGTGCTATATGATTAGAAAATTTCAAAATCAAATTTCTTTTCCTCAAAAGTTAAAAACAAAGTTTTTCTAAACGATGCTCCCAATTATAGGGGGGGGGGCGCCCGTGTTGGTCACAGTAGATAATTGAATTTGATTGTGTTTTTTTGTGGGAACACGGAATTGTTTTGACGGCCGACTGACTTTTTTGGAAGGGAGACTGGCATCTGGAGAGGGGCACTAGAATGTGTGTAAAGGATGGTAGTATAACTTAAGTTAGCCACTTTCAGTCAAACAACGGTGAATTCTTTACTAGAGTGTTTTAAATGTCGATAGTAAATATTTTTTACTGAGTGGATAGAGTATTTTGTAATAAAACATAGAAAATTTTCAATCACATGACTCGGACCTAGCAACGGCCTTAGCAACAGATTGTTTTACCTACAGCAGTTAACAGTTAAAAGAAAATAACTGGTCATGGAATGCTTCTATTGGAGCATTTGCAATCACATGACAGTAACAGCCACCGCACCTAGCAACGGCCTTAGCAACAGACTTTTTGACCTACAGCAAGGAAGAAAATAAATGGTCGTGACGTCACCTGAAAACACTCTATTTTTATAAAAATCTAAAAAACGATCATTTTTAATGATCATTGGGACTTGTGACTACGAGTAGAATTATAAAAGAATTAACCCTGGTCTCTAGCCAAAAATTCCGATTTGAGAATAGTGCAATTTTAGTTGATTAGTTTGTAAAACCTGATTCTTTTTGGTCCAAGGACTAGTTTAACATCGTAATATAAGACTTATACACACACTTACACACATTGCCTCATGGGTAAAAGAAGAACAAAATTCAGCTGCCGCGTTCAAAAGAACAACGCTATACACCCCGACTGGACAACAGTAGACTAGTCTTCTTTCGATTAAGGTAGACAGCTGCCGACTGACTGGCCACTCAAGGTCGCCCAGGGGAGAATTTGCAACACGTTCTCTCATTATAAGCTCCTTGATTGCTGGAAGCCATCCAACAACGGACACTAACTCCTCTTCCTCAATCCAGTTCCATCATCAGCACCTGACCTGGTTTCGGAACCCGATCCGGAGAATCGATCGGAACCCAATCAAAACGATCCATCCTCCACATTCCACCCTTAAGGAGCCTCTTCCAGATCTTATCAAAAAACCCTTTCGCGAAAAAGGGATACAAATTACATATCTCGGGACCACGTGGTTGACCCGTTCATCAGGGCTCCGGGCGGCGGAGTTGATGGCTTTACCTAGTGAAGTCCCATTCGTATGCAGCGGACGAGCAAGGTCTTTCAAGGTCAACATCTTTCCGACTGGTTTTATTATTATATGCAAAGAAGAAGAAAAAAGCGGGTTTTCTTAGTTACTACTACAAGATTACTCCGGCAGTCCGTTTCATTGATCGATGGGACGTTGGAGGGATCCATTTCGCAGGACGGATCCTCCTACCGTTGGCTCAAAATGCAACGTTTTTGCAACATTGTAAGCAGTAGGTGATGGGATAAGTATGGGGGTTGGGACGTTTCCTTGATGGATGGGGGTTTGCCCCCCCCTTAGTGCATAATGAACGTGTAATTACTATGGAGCTTTCTTCCCGGTGAAGAGTTTTAATAAAGAGCATGAGATTGACAGTAGGACTCGCATTCATTGATACTTTTTGAGCTAGTGTTTGATGTTTTGAATGACCTGAGGTAAAAGAAACACTCTGCAGGAAACATATCTCGGGTGGGTTAAGAATTATGGTGTAGGTTTTCTTTGCTGTAAGTAAGTCAAATCTTTTCTCCACGGTCTTTGGATCTTACGGTTAGAAGAAACCACCAACAAAGCTGGAATGTAGCAAAGGAATGAAGTGGTAAACTGTCTTTTCTTTATTGTAGGAAATGTTGCCTGAAACTAGTCTCCCCAGCCAACATAATTAAGTTTAGCTTTCTCTTACGGAACAGTGGTAGCAATGTATTGTTGTTTGATAGTATAGAAATTTCGTAAAGTAGGAAAAACGGGCGCAGTTTTATACACATTCATTAATTCAGCAACATTTTTTTTGAAGTTGGAAAAATGACTTATTCGAATACATTTTTCTAAAAATATCTAAAAACGACTTACTTTTAAGATATGAAATATAGTATAGTGTCAGTCAGTTCAGAACGTTTTACATTTTACTTCAACTTATACAAGTTTTTTGTAAAAAGTTGACCGAAATAACCATAATGAATTTTGCGATGTTAAAGGTGTTAAAAGTGTTAATGTACACCAGGTATCAAATTTCCTCCTTTTACCCTTCATGAAATCATGGATCTATACCATTGAATTATACAAGTTACTACACCAATAACTAAAAAATAGCATTATACGTCGGCTTATGAAAAAACCGTAATTTTTTATAGGAAAATAGTTTGAACAAGTATTCGCTTTGTAGAATGTAATATTACAAAGAAATGTTTGAAATAAGCAGAGTACATCATAATAAATCCTATTTTAACAATTGGAAATATACAAAACAATACCAGTCTACTGGGATTTGTTCCTTTTTTGAGAATATTTATTCCATTATAATAAATGCAAAACTAACCCCTTATTTTAAGGTATGAAAAATGAAACTTTCAAACACAATGTTTTTAGAGGTTTTGATTTTTATACTCATGAAGAAAATTTATCAGCTTGTGTCTTTGCTTGTACAATTTCGTCAAAAATAATACGAGTTTTTATTTGCATTATTATTTTGAGTTTATTACAGCCATTTCTTAGTGAAAAAAACAACGTTCTCAAAATAAATATATGTCTGACTGAACCTCCAGCCCTTGTTCAATAATAGTAGTTCTCGATTACTTCTGAAAACCTCAACCACCAGATCCAAGATAATTTTCCAAAAACAAGCTTAACTCGTCTACCACAACCCTTAGGAAACCTAATTATTTCCGAGAACTAGTAAATAACACTCACATTCCTTTCCGCTGACTTTGAAAACCCCTAAACAGTTGAAGTTGAAGCTTCTTATGAAAGCAAAGCCCGGTATAAACAACCCCATTGTTCTTGATATCGCTCTCCCAGATAATCATGCATGGATAATGTCGGAAGGAAAAAATAAGATGAAGGCGCTCGGCTGCGAAAACGACTTGCCATCTTCCGAATTCCATCCAAAGCAATCAACACACAAAATTTCCAAGATTCTCTCAATTTTTGATCATGTATGACCAAATTTTATTTACTTTAAGTAGCAGTGTTTGGTTTGGTTTAATTGTGGTTTTATGGCGCAACAATTGACATATTTGGAATGAGCTTTGCTATTATAGAAATTGGAGTAAATGGATAATTGCAGTCAAATTTTTTTTTTAAATCTTAAGGGGGCTCAGTACCAAAAATATTTTTTTCTCTAATAACAGGATTTTATTATCTTTTAAGATGTAAAATTATGTACTTACTTCATACTATTGTAATTCATATTTATCCCAAAAAGCGAGTTCAAAAATTTATTTTTTAAAAAAATTACAAAAAACCTCACAACAATGCCCAAAATTACCCTAAATTTAAATTGATACTCCTCCCTGAATATATGTTCTTTTGATTTGGTTTTTTGTCTTAACATAGATCAAACATATATAGTCACTTGTAGGCATGGAAATTTGATTATCTATAAAAGTTTCTGAAAAATTAAAAAAAACTCTGAAATTAGGCATTTTTTTTCGAAAAATATCCTAAGTTTCCACTTTACTGCTCCGTAGCAAAAATTCTAATAAATATATTATAAAATCCATGCCTGAAGATGTTAAACAGGTGTTACTAATAATGACTACAAAGTTTGAAGTGGTTTGGATGATTAGAAAAAAAAGCCTTGTGATTTTAAACATTAAAAGCCTTGTTTTGAGAAAAAGCCGTTTAAAAATAGAAAACTAGGCTTCTTAACACTATCTAGGCTTCATAAATCTAAAAATTTTCACACTTAGAATCCCTGTATCATTATGAAACTTGGTAGGAATAATTCTAAGGGTATATCTTTATTTTTATTGCAAAATCTCAAATTCGATACTTTGACAAAATTTTGGTACTGAGCCCCCTTAATGTATTCAGAATGGCTTAGAACCTCCAAAAAATATTTTAATTTACCTTTTAAAGCCCTAAATTTTAAGTTATTTTTAAGTTAAATTAAAAATAGCTTATTTTCTGTCTGAGCTGAAACAGCTTTAGACCATGGGCCCGTGTCAAAAATTGATGGGTCATTTGAACCACCAGAAGATCTATATGGAAGGATATAAGGGCATAAACTAATAAGATTCAGCACTATGCCGTCACTTGTAAGCAGTCCAACTGAGTGGAGTTGAGAATTCAAAAGCACAGCTAAAGGGAGTATATTTTGGTCACGTGATCATGTACGGCATTCTTACCATCAATAGATCCATGAAAAATAATGAGAAAACGCGCAGTGCCGTACAAAAGTAGTGGTCCATAAAGTCGGAAATTTTTTTTGATTTTCCGGCAATTTTAAGGGTAAATTTGGTCATTTGATCATGTACGGCATCGGTACCATACAGTTTTAATGCCTCTTCTAATCCATAATTCCGCAACGCCGTACAAAGAATCATGTGACAAGGGGGGAAAATCGAGGGTTGAAAACCCCTCCTTTTCTAGTAAATCTGGTAAAATAAAAAGATCTAGTAAATTTAAAAGTCTAGTGAACGAGTTTACTAGAAAAGGAGGGTTTTCAACCCTCGATTTTTCCCCCTTGTCACATGATTTTTCGTACGGCGTTGCGGAATTATGGATTAGAAGAGGCATTAAAACTGTATGGTACCGATGCCGTACATGATCAAATGACCAAATTTACCCTTAAAATTGCCGGAAAATCAAAAAAAAATTCCGACTTTGTGGACCACTACTTTTGTACGGCACTGCGCGTTTTCTCATTATTTTTCATGGATCTATTGATGGTAAGAATGCCGTACATGATCACATGATCAAAATATACTCCCTTTAGCTGTGCTTTTGAATTCTCAACTCCACTCAGTTGGACTGCTTACAAGTGACGGCATAGTGCTGGATCTTATTATTTTATGCCCTTATATCATTCTATATAGATCTTCTGGTGGTTCAAATGACCCATCAATTTTTGACACGGGCCCATGGTCTACTTGTGTCGTCATCCGTGTTTACTATCATTCCGCTTTGAAATGCTGAGCTCTAGTTTTTTTATAGCCTAGTGTTTCGATGAAAACGGTGTTTCCCACATTTCCAAGAGGCACATGGGACGTCACACTGTTAGGCACTTTCTGTAATAAAATATATCATAATTAACTGAAAAAAATTTGTAGGAATAGACAAGAATATTTTTGGAATCGGGAAATAATTTTTAATAATTTAAAATTGAATATTCAGAATTGAAAGAGATGCTGCAATTCTCCATTGTATGAAGAAGTAATGTGGAATGAAGATTCTGGAAAACGAGTCTAAAACGTGCGTTGTGTTATATTTTTTAGATAAAAATATTTCTAAACCTAAAACTGATTCTGATCAAAATGTAAACAAACCACCGAGACTTCTGAGGGTTTAAATAAAACGTTGATTTCAGGGGAACTCGTTTTTTACCCAGCCTTTATTTGGTTGACATGTTATATTACTTGGTTGCCACCTTTTTAAAATCTGCATCTGGGCCTTGGGTTCTTGTTTGTTGTTGCTTTGCTGGAACTCGGGGGATGTTTGAGTATTCCATCTTTTCGAGGCACGATGTGTTTTCTTTGGACTCGAATTGCCAATTTTTGTCACATTTTTTAAAGGAGGGGTTGAGTTGATTCGGAATGACTTCCGAGTTAGTGTTTGAACGTGTTTTTGAGGAATAGTGTTTAGGTGACTTATGCTTCTTTCAAATGAAGTAGGCTGTCTTGTTCCATTCCGCTTTCTTGAAAAAAATATTTTACATTACTTACATAGCTACCTGTAAATTTCATTTTTTATAAATTACATACATTATCTTCTATGTATTTTTTATTAAAGAAATATTTTTGTGTTAAGAATAAATTGTATATAATTTAATTATCCCATCCCCTTAGAATCTTTTTTATGCCTATATATTTGAAAAAGTGTCATTATAGCAAAGTTATATCTTGTAATTTAGTTAAGAAAAGATAATTTCCAGAAAGAATCGCTTACATCTTAAAGCTACTTTTAGGATTTCTCATTGTAATCAATGTTGGAAAAATATTTTTTGTAACAGTAGTTTTTATAGAACATTTACATTCGGTTTTGTTATTCAAATTTAGGATAACTACTTTTTCACCAAATAGTTACTGAATTACTCTTCACTAAATGAACCTTTATTTAATCTAAAATGGAACCCACATATAAATCAGTTGAAAATATCTTTTTTCTCTTTAAATACTCCTCTTTTTAACTTTTCTAGGCTTACGTTTCTTAAAGATCTCCATAAATATTTTTGGTGATTAAAAACCAAATGAGAATACTCATAATCACGAAACTACTTGTACTCCCTACTTACCACCATTTCATCATTTAATCACATTAAATACAACCTTAAAACTCTTTCAAATAAATTCTAGAAAAACTACATCCAAGTAAAAAGGCATAGGCCTGTATCATGCAGCTAAATAAACTAAATAAGATAACAGTACTTTTTATTGTTAATAATACTCGTAATTTTTTTATTCGATTGAGAGTTTTCGCTTACTCTTTAAATATATAGGCCAATATAGTAGTCACTCTTAAACCTTTCTTGCCTTTCAAAAAGTAGAAGGGGTAGAAAGAAGACTAAGGGGTTTTAATCTTCTGACACACGTCACATATCTGGAGAATTAGTGCATAGTTACTCCAGGAATTCTACAACCTATGCATCTCCAGTTCTCCCAAACAGTTTTCATCTGTGCGTGTCCTTTTCTAGTTTGATTGAATCCAGCCGATATTACAAGATTAACGTCAGAATCTCATTATTTTATGGCAGTTATTAACTGCCATAAAATAACACCATAACCATAAAATAACACACCTACATCTTTACATATTTAACAAACTATTGACGTGAGATCACTAGGGTCAATTTCTAGTGATGAGATGTAGGTTTCGCCGAAGTTGATTAGCACGCGAACTAGGAAGGACGAAAAGTGGAATGAACTGGACTTAAAGAAGTTTCTAACCATCTGAAGTAGCCATAGCCAAGCGAATTCGATTTCTCTTTTGAGATCATTCAACTAAAATTTTATTTTAATAAGTTTTTTAATAAGTATTTGGTGTATTTTAGGTAGTTCACATTTTGATAAAACATTTATGTAACCAGACATACTTAAATTTTTTTTCTTTGTGTCTTAGTTTATGGTTAGAGTCTATTTATTTTAATTAAATGAGCAACACTGAAACAGTCGGGTATCGAATATAAACTCACCAGTATACAGGCTGTTTCAAAAGTCCGTTTCGCGGCTTTTATTTGGAACTAACGTGTCCTAGGGTCACGGAAGTAAGGTCTACCCCTAGGTAAGTGACCCTGGAGAATCCATTGAAATGACTTACAGCGCCCCTAGTGGCGAAACAATAAAGTTAAAAAAATTAATTTAAAAACTATAGGAGATGGAGCAAAAATCTCAGTAAGAGTATTGTTGCCAACGTTATGAAGAACTCACTGAAAAAACTCACTTCATGACAATATCGTGAATATTCGCGGAGATATTAGCATGAGAAAATAACCCTTTTTCAGGTCCCAAAAAAGAAAAAGTTCGTAAATTTGCAAGTTTAAAAAAAAAAAATTTATTAAATTTTGTCTTCATTAAACTAAAAAAACACAAAACTACACAATGACACTTAAAAAATTGCAAATTTACAAAAAGTAAAAAACGAACACACATAAATACAAATAAAGTACAAAATATTTATACATTTTTAATGAAATCATTTCTTAATGTAATAAATTTATCAAAGAAAATGCCACTACGATATACGTAATAATACAATATAAGGGCACATTTGAACGGATCAGTAAAAGCAAGGTTTAGTAAAATCCCTCAAGTTATCCTTTGACCAGTATATACCTAATATAGAAATTAACCTTAATATCTACACCTTCATACTCAAGAGCCATGTTATTCAAAATTCAATACATTCCTTTGACCATTTCAAAAATCCTGCAATGGAAAATTCCCAGCAGCAACCTGAAATGCACTCCGTGCAAGGTCATGGTCAATGCGCAGACAGACACACAGAGAGAGAAAGAGTCGCGTCTCTCTATAGATCCCGAAAAGATTACCTTGATCGGCGTGATGGAAATATTCCGTTTCTTGAAGAAAGTGAAGAGAGGGGAGAGTAGGAGGAGCAGGAAGTGGTCGGCCCAGCGCTCCTCGTCGCACAAGGGAGGATGGTTTCAATAATGAAAAGCCTGGAGGAGTCTCTTCATCCTCGATCCTATCTGAGTCAGTGGTGCGTCGAAGCACACATACAGAGAAAGCGCGATGGAGTTTGTGATTGTTTTCACTTGTTGGATGTCTGTGAAGGGTTGGATGTTTAGTGGGGTTGGAAGAAGGGGGTGTAGCGCGGGGATATACTATTAATGTTTTTTTTTATTGTAAACTCTTAAATGGATAAAACTGTCAAAAATATTGATTGTGTTTTTAATTCCACTTTTAACTTTTAAATATAGTACCTACAGTTTGTTTTAAATACAGTGAAATCCCGTTAAAGCGAACTTCACGGGACCGTAACATTTCTTCGTTGTAATGGAAATTTCGTTGTAACCGTACTATCGCTAATTCAAATAAAAACGGTTGGGGACTTTCGTTGTAACGGATTTTCACTGTATACAGTTTTGATGGACACAGTTTCGAAAATTATAATTGCGTTTCTCTCTTTCTCGTTTTAGTTGTCTTTCTCTTAGCTCTCATTCTCTGCTCTCACATTGTCTTTAACTTTCAAATTAATTTATTGATATATTTCAAGTTTCATTTCCCACTTTCTATCATACTTTCCAACTTTATCACTTTTTTATTTTTTCTGTTGATATCTCTCCTATTCTTTCTATCGATACCTCTTCTATTCTTTCTATTGATACCTCTCCACTCCTATTCTTTCTATTGATACTTCTCCTATTCTTTCTATAGATACCTCTTCTATTCTTTCTATAGATACCTCTTATAGTCTTTCTCGCTTTCTGTCTCTCTTTTTTATAATCACAATCTATCTTTTTCTTTCCCTCTCATTCCAAATTAAAGTGTCAGGAGGTTAAAAAAAGTAACCTGGGAGGTTCATATCAATGGAGAGGTTCATATCAATGCAGCATTATGGAAACACAATTTTTAATAAATATTGCGTTCTACTTAATAAATATTTAATATCGAGTATTATCGAGAATATTTTGATGCCGTTACTGGTAGTTTTGACTTTAACTGACGGTGACTTTATTTGAGTGAAGAGTTATTATGAAATTTCGTTACAATTATTCCCAATCTAAGGTTCCGTAGATAATTCAATGAATTAAAAATGTTAAACACAAATAATTTCGTCAATTTGATACCGTTATTAACGTACAATTTTCTCTTTTTTTTCTTGTATTTATGTAATTTTTTTCTTTATGTTTATTATCTGCTTTCATTTTAAGTGCGCTTTTTTCATGAATGATCAATTTACAGATTTTATTTAGTGTTTTACTTCCCCGGATTTTAACATAAAAAATGTCCTTCCGTCGTTAAAAATCCAAACAGTAACGTTAAGCGGTCCTTTAGCCTTAACTAAAACAAAATTCAATTAAAATCCTAATGGTAAATTCCTATTTAAATTTATGTTTCCAAATAGTAGATAAAGCATAAAAAACATGTTTTAAAATTAATTTACGTATTTAGAAAGTGCAATCTATTAAGATAGGCGAATCAGAGTCAAATTTCAAGCAAAATCAATGTCTTTTTCAATGATTAGTTTATATTAATTTAGATTTATTTGCATGGATTTTCTTCGAGGACACTCATTATTTGTATCTGTTTCAAGGTTATTGAAACGATGGACAAA
Source organism: Tetragnatha versicolor (assembly GCA_024610705.1). Classification (NCBI taxonomy): domain Eukaryota; kingdom Metazoa; phylum Arthropoda; class Arachnida; order Araneae; family Tetragnathidae; genus Tetragnatha; species Tetragnatha versicolor. The sequence continues at coordinate 18,467,518 of JANDEH010000007.1, read as the reverse complement.
CTTCAATACGCTCCCAACAACATCAAGGTGAGAAATTGTTTATCTTATTTTCTATGAATTTTATCACTGAAAAGAGCACGGCACTTAATTTTATAAATACTTAATGATGTTTTCTGACTTAACTATGCGAATTTTTTTTGTCGGCAAAACAATGACGCACCTTAAGTTTAATTTTACTCTTTCAAAGTACTTTGCAATTATTTCTCGATCCGTTTTTGCTGCCGAGGTGACACATGATAACAAAAGATTGTTTGTTTCAGAAAGTTCATTTCGTTGTGAATTCGTTGTTCGTACCATTAATTTTTTGACACTTTTTGTTCAACAATGACAAATATATTAACCCCTTTCCTAAGGTTAGTTTTTCAGCGTTTTAAGGAATTAGAAAATCATCACAATCGTTAATAATGCTGTTTATAATGCCGCTTGGAGTATAAAAACTCCATTCGTAAAGGCTTTCAGGAATTTAGGCAGAGGCTTCTGAGAAAAAGAGGCTCTTGAATGGCAAGAGTCCGACCTAAGCCTCGAATGATAGATGCTGCCACCTTCACAATTTTGCCATGTCTCTGAAGGAGAGGGAAATAGTCTCCAGACCTGGACCCCTGGACCCATGGTAAATTGCGCCATGACAAACCATAGGACTTTCAGACCCTCTGATAAAACAAGCACGTTCTCTGCATATACTCGGTGGGTCTTTAGTGTTGTCGGGAATCGAACTCGAGACCTTCTGATACTACACTGTTAAAAAACAGTTCAACCTTTCACCACAATCTGGTTCCAATTTAGCTGCAACCGAGGTTTGGTAACAGGTTTCACCAAGTTTTCGTATTTTTCACTATAGTGAAAGCACCAAGTTTTCGGTATTTTCAGTAGTAATAGCACCTAAAACTTGGTGAAACCTGTTACCGAACCTAGGTTGCAGCTGAATTTGAACCAGTTTGTGGTGAAAGGTTGAACTGTTTTTTAACAGGGTACTAGGTGGATGCCTAGTTAACTGCTATGAACGCTAGTTAACTTTTATCAATGTTCCTGAAAATTGGGAAATTTATCCGGATACCACCAACAGTTACGTAAGAGTCATTTAGTAGACAGAACTCATCGATACATATTGCCTACTTCGTCACAAGTTCACAAATCTAAAACCCGATCGGTTTTTCATTTGTCCAGTCCCCAGCAGAACAATTACTCACATCCCTCCCTTCCTTCATTATTTACTCCCGACCCCAGACTCCCCGAGATGAGGGAGAGGAAAAACCCTCCGATCCTCATCCTCTCTCTTATCATCCCAAAATAACTTACTACCCCGCCATCTATCGGCAAGAACTGCAACTAAAACCTGTTTCATGAAAACGACGGATTCCGCTCAACACTAATTTTACGATCATCATGAAAAAGGATTGAGGAGCTTTTTGTGGAAAGATGAGTCCTCTCTTTCATTTTTAATCTCTCTGCTAATTTTCAGCGAATATTATTTAAAAACAACGCGAAAGGACAAAAACAGAGACATTCCCCCATTTGTTTTCTGGTTGTGTTTCAGCGATTAAGAAGGAGGAGCAGAGGGCTAAATGAAGGAAGGCATTACACACATTCCGGTTTATCGATCTTTCGGATCGATTTTTTTCGATAAATAAGCTGGCCCGCATCTCGCTGTTGCGAAAGAGGATTTGGGAGGAATTTCCGCTCAAGAGGATTAAAATATTTACTCGATTTAGATTTTCAATTATACTCGGTTTGCGAGGAGGGAAAAGCTCGATGAAAACCATACATTTAATTATCTTGAGTCTTGTAATAATCTCCTGTTAGTCGTGTATCTCGTATTTGATTGTTTGGAGCTTGTTCTTTGTTTTCTTGGTTTCTTGTTTGTGTTTGAGGTTTTGCGCAGTGGTTTTTTAAGAATTCAAACTTTATCAATAAAGCCTCCTTATTTGTGGTCGTACTTCATATGATGTTTTTTGTGTGTTGTACTTCACATGATGTTTTTTGGGTGTTGTACTTCACATGATGTTTTTTATTGTTGAATGATGTAGCGAAATGATATTTGAATTATTTTAAGAATAGGGGTTTCTATAGGAATTGCCTATTGATAAGCCAAACATTTGAGTAAAAACTGTAAAAAAAATCAAACCATTGGCTATTGCTTGAAAAATTAAGAACATACATAACATATTTTGACATTGTAGAACTACCTTTAGAAGTTAATTTAAGTATCATTCTGGTCGAGAGTTTACACTTTCTATTAGTTACAGTAAATTACACTAATCTCCTTACACCCTTTATTTTATAAAAGAATAAATAATTTAGAGTTTATTAACTGCATTTCAACTAGATTGATGAAGTTTCAAATAAACAAAATAACTTTAAATATAAAAAGTATTGTGTTCTTTTATGAAAACTCCCCCAGTAAGTCTATTCTCTAATTTAATGATTTTTATGCAATGCCTTGAATTGGGAAGAATTTTTCCTCAGATGAAACTTTTTCAGACTTTGAACAAATTAAAATTCTTCAATTTAAATTTCTCTTCCTATTGAAACTATGGAAAGTTAAATGTTTGAAAAGAGTTTATGAGTTAACATTTTTTAATTCTTCGCCAAACATTCTTTTCCGGTTTTTCATTTCCACCTATTTTCTCGACTTGCATGGCAAACTGATTTTCTTAGCTTATTCCATTAACAAAAAAAAATACTCAAAAGTAGCTCTTAATTACCTTTTCTGGTTTACGAAAGTGATCGGAAGACTATCACACCAACAATGTAATGCGGGCTCCATGCAACTGTTGCTGCTAGCTTCTGAGTGGCTTCCGAAATAGCAGGGAAAGAACCTATCCAGTTCAATAGCCTCTGTTATCTTCTTTATTTCACAACGCAGAAGTGGCAATTATCACTGAGATTGTAATTTCCGAACGAGAGGGTGCGGGGCAGAGGAGAAAGAACGGAAATAAGATTTTAGGAGGGTTTTAAACTTCGATGAAAGGATTTGGTTAGAAAGAAGCCGCCGGAGACGGTACTTAGGAGTCCGAATGATCAACCATCTAGAAATAATGCGTTACTACCGCATATGTGTTTTCTATAGTACCAATACGTAGTCCTGAGCCTTGCTAAAGTAAGGACTTGTTTGAGGAAAGTAAGGACTGTCAGTATGAAATCAGAATGGAACTGACGGATGTTTTCTTGTATCTTAAAACCGTGTGGTTGAAGTTACTGTTGTTGATTATGGTTCATCCTGTGTTTCATGGGATACCCAAGTTGTCGAAAAGTATTTGAAGATCGAAAAAATTGCTCTTGGTAAGAACTGGATTGTATTTGTGCAAGCTGCATTATATCACGTTTTGAATGTCGGCGATGCAATGCAAAAGGATGTATGTCGTCATAAGGACGCTTTTGATTTTAATAGGTTTTCCTTAGGTTGCTTGGTTTGTTAATTTTTATGGTAAAAAAGGCCGGATTAAGTCATGACTGGCTTGAAGTGTTATTAGTAAAGTTGTGAAGAGGATGAAATTTGTATGTAAGAGTCGATATTTTGTTCACTAAGGAAAGTACTTTTTCGTGATTATGAAGTGAGTAAACTAAGTTATTAACGATATCAACATCCTCTGTATAAAAATATCTTACTTTTTTTACTCTTATGCATCTTACAACTGAAAAACTTCTAGCTGTAGTTAAACACTTCCAACTATTAATTGAATTGATTATCTGAAAAAGAAATAAATCTAAAGTATACCGCCAACAAATGTGTTCATTAACAGATTTAGATAATGTTCACTAATTATAAATAGTTTTTTTTGAATGAAGGATCTTTTTTCTCACACCCCCTTAAAAAACTTTCAGAAAGAAGAATTTTATTGGTTCCCTCCTAGATGTGGGTGGTCCCATTTCGTTAAACATAATTATAGCCTTTTAACTCTTACTACACAATCTCTTAGAATTATAAAGATTATCCTCATGAACAGGAGGTTTAAGTATGTTTGTTTTATCATATTTTTAAAGAAATGATTTGTTAAGAATTTAATCCTATGCAAGCATGAAAGAAAACGCATCAAAAATTCATACAGCATTGCATTATCTTGCATTGGATTAATGCTATTAATAATTGATAAATGATGTAATGCATTACATCAATGGTCGCCATATGATTCTCGGCGATATATGTATGTGATCTCGATATATGTATGTGATATATGTATTGTGATCTCTATATTTGATTCCTTCCCATAGACAACCTTGCTAACCTTCTAAATCTAAATAAAAGATCCGATAGCGAACGTTTTGTTAGCACAACCGGTATTCCTAGATGTTAAATTTTAATCAACCATGAAATTTCGATTTCTGATGACTGTCCAAGATAGTTAAGTCTACCTTTATTCTTTCCCCCCAACACGTCAATTTGCCCGATGACGCAATGTAAAGTCGATCAGGTGTGATTGGTGCTACAGGTTTTGACTTGGGGACCAGATGAGGCTCACATGGAAACGTAGTACAACTCGTGCTTTCAATACTTGCTTGTGATAAGTTTCAATGTTAGTGTGAAGTTTCTTTGATTCAAGTCTAAGTTTTTCAAGTTTCTTTTCTTCTTTTTTTTAGAGAGAAATGGATGGAACAGATCGCCATTCCCTGCCATCTCTTCAGAAAAGTAAGTGAATATTTTTATTCTCTTAGTTTTTCTCTTAGAAAATATTTACAGGTGAAAGGATGAAGATCATTCGCTATGGATACATCTAGCCGTTTATAATCTGAAACCTCTTACTTTTATAGAAGCTTCAAAGCTAGTGATTTTATTTAGATAGGATTTTTGTGTTTTTAGACTTCAAGTGAGCAAAAAGAATTTAAATTAAGTAACTTTTGTGTTACACCTCTTTGGGTCAGCTTTTTTGATAAACATCTGGAATACCTGTGGATTACATCGTGGAAAGAGTGAGTTTTACATGTGAAAATTATAAAAGCTATATCAACAAAAGTAATAGAGTGCAAAATAAAAATTAGTATTTTTGAACTAATTTAAGGTGTTGAGTTGAAAATTATAATTGTTAATTTAAAGTAATGAGGTTTCAGTTTAAACTTCTTTTTGCAGATTTTAAGTTGTGTCGAGTGTACAAAAGACTTTTAGTTGGAAATGTTATTATGATTTTATGGTTCATATGCTAGAAGAAACTTGTGGCATGGAATACAAACACCTTTTATCCTGATCTAGTCAACTGATATTTTCTATTTCAGCTATGGATAATCCTTTATTCCCCGTGTTTGCATTGGTTTGTATTTTTTTCCTAATGTTAGTTGCACCGTAGATTTTTCCAAACAAATAAATTGTCACTATTTATTGAACCATTTTCTGGGATTACAAGTCGCGGCTTTCTGACATTATATCCAGACGTTTTGAGTTCTACTTTGGAAATCCTGATCAGAGGGAAAAAACAATCAACAACTCATAATAAATTGTCCCTCAAATAAATTACCTAACTAAAAGACCAATTATTTTAAACCGTTTCTTACAGTTGCATTTAATACGCATAATTATTGTTTGATTCAGTCAGCAGAGTTGGCAAACACGTTTGTTTAAAACCTTCAACCTATGAACCAGTCGGTAAACGAGCCCCAGCATATCTTTGCAATCCATTTGGCTACTGTTGGGAGTTCAAAAGGTCCGCATATAGTATATTTACCCCTAGGGCAGAAAAAGCGGCTGCGAGTGCCTCATAAAAACTTTTACATCTTTGTTATGACGAATGGAAAAATGCCAAGATCAAGTTATTCCCTTAGAGCTGTGAGTCTGTTCCTGGAACGGACAGTTTGCGATGCCAAGTATAAAAATGCGAAAGGTATTTTATCTATGAGATATTTAAAAAATTTTTATTCAGATAATTGCTAATGATATAGTATTGGAATACAGTGTAAAATATCATTGGTCCCTGAAAAAGTGACATTATCCGCAGTGAGTGATAAAGCACCTTGGGTGGCATTTTTGCGGTTTTAAACAGTTCATCGTTTTGCCTAAATGTAATTGGTAAGTAAAATTAAATACTAGGAGGATAAATACTAATTTTATTCTTCTTCTTCAGTTTTAGGATTTTTGCTTTAATTAAATGCTAATTGCAAATATTTTTTCACCTCGGCCTTTCCTGTCCTACCGTTATGTTTTCCTTGCACAGCGCATTTTTTATTCTTATTTATTATATTTTCAGTTTATTCTACCACTGCAGTAAATTTTCTCTTATTCGTGGTTATATCTAGTTTTGACAGTTCTTTTTTTTTCAGTTAAAAATAGACATAATATAGACTTTTGATGGCCTTCTGAAACAGTCTACAAAATGAAATAAGCGAAAGAGACTAGTTCCTTACAGTGGACACTCATTTAGAATTACCTACTCCAGAACCCTTGAATTTTCTATCTGAGCATTTTCTTGAAGTGTGACGCTTTCCTCCTAATAAGTATATTAGTCGCGTGAAAGAGCTTTCGAAAATGCCATTTCCATTTCCTCTGAGGCTTTTCACTGTAACCTTACCCGCCTGTGGCTCTTCCCACGGAGATAGTTTGGTTTTAATTTTCAGTGTTGAATGAATTATCTCTGTTCTGGGCTCTCTTTATTAGTTTATTTCCTTACACTGTAACTCGAATGAGGCTGGTATTTGGCGTCTAACTCTGACCAAAATGTATTTATTTTTATGCCAAAATGTATCTTTTATAATTGATTTCTTACAATGTTTAGTTTCTCATGTTATGGGGAAAAAGCTTTTTTGTTTAGAATACGCTTCAGAAAATGTAAAGAAAAAATATAAAAAACCTCACAACACTATTTTCTTTTTTTACTTGGAGTTGCTTACACATTACATTTTTCCCAGTCTTATAAATCATGTGTATAGAAGGAATTTTCATTTAAGAACATCTCTATAACCTGATTTTTGAAATAAGTAAATCGCTGATTAGATAAGTTAGTTGATAGTAAACGGTTTAAGTTTTAAATCGTTTTTTAAATTATAAAACTTTTATTCATTATTAAGATACCTAATTGTTCTTTTCAATAAGCTTCTCAACATGATAAAAATAGAGAACAGAAACGTTGTGCTTATATTTGTAAAGTAATAGAAATATTTTCTTTTTAAAAAAATTGTGTTAACTTCATTTACTGAGCCTAAGAAAGAGAAAACATCACTCCCCACACTTATTCTAAGACGCTTCTCTTGGTAAAAGCTCTAGGGTGCATCCACATTTTTACCAAAGCCCCACCCGAGTAAAATTGACACGATGGACCATTTATTATTCTATATACTACAAATATAATACTAAGGTCGGAAATGTAATAATTATTAACATTCCTTTTTTCGCGTTTAATATCATATAATTGAATGATTTTTAAAAAGATTTAAATGTTATTACTAAAAGTGATGTGAGTTACAAGTGTTGTAAAGGTTTTCCCCCTATCGACATTACTTAATTGGCTTATTTCGTAAAGTTTACTTCAAAGAGAGATGTATTGATTGGAAAATGACCCCACTCCAGTGTTATGACTAAATAATATGAATGTTCTCTAGTATCATATTCAGTTTCTATTGAAAATCGTTTAAAATTTGAAAATTGAGATATTTTCATTTGAGATAGTATACAAGCCACCTATTTATAAAAAACTAGAACCCGGAAATCTTTTCTTTAAGGTTCTTCCAATGGAAAACAACAGGTGCCTTCGTATTCATATAAAATTAATCTTTCATAAAAATACCCAATCAAGCTCAGTTTTTTGACAGACGGCAGTTTTAATTAAAGTGTTTACCTCTCCGACAAAATTTCTTTCAGAATTGTGTCTTGAGAGACAGAAAGCCAGTTTATCTTCATCTTTTCTGCACCAGGATACGTTTTTGTGCAGTGTTCCCCCTAAAAAGAACTGCGGAATTCTCTCAAAAACAACTTGGGACACAATCCGCCAGGAGCCGTTGGTTGCTGCGTGAGAATTTTTGTTTGTGCTCTCCTCCAACCAATCAATATGTCTGGGACGGCTGAAAAAAATCCTCCGCATTACCAGTTTTGATATAACAATGTAATTCGACTGCTTTTTGGGATTCTTTTTAAAAAAAGCGATCTTTATTCAGATTCGAATGCGACATTTTGCGAGAAAATGAATAAGAGCGGAGTTCTGTTGTTCTTTTCTGCTTCCGTGTTTGTGCGAATCGCGCCAGACATGAAAAATTGACATGATTTGGAATATTTGAAAGTATATGTCGCGGTTGCGTTTTTCCGTTGATTATTATTTTGTAAATGTAGATCGCAATTATATGTAATGGTTAAAGAGAAAATTGAAATTGTTAGAAGGTCGTGAGTTCTCTTCGTGGTTTTCTTCAACCGCGCTGGTTTGTCTCTTAGTTATATGGATCGTTTTTCGATTGTATTTTTGAAAGACTTGCCCAAATTAAAATCTTTATGAATTGAAAACTTTTCCATCAAGGAGTTAAAGGCCATCCGGTATAATGTGTCCAGAAACTAAAGTTTATAGTTAAATGAATATGATAATTCCTATAATAACTAGGAGACTAATTAGAAGTGAAAATTTTAATTTATTTTGAAAGCACACTGTAAAAGATTATTTCTTAAAATAATGGCAATTAAGCTGTTGCTGGTTAATTTCCGTACTTCGAGGTTTTTTTCCTTGCTTTTTCTGTCAAATAAGATACATTTTTTGTTATTTGAAGATAGAAATTTCTCTTATATTAGTCACAGTAGGAGGCCTTTATAACAATCATCCATATAATTAATTTTATAGACCTTAATTTTATAGACCTGAAACATTATGACGTCACCCAACTAAAAGAAGATTGTGCCTTTTGACTTGTACAGTACATTACTCGTTTCTTTAAACGTTCTTTCAGCTAACGTTTCAAACTAAATATAAATTCTTTTTGTGGAAGAATTTTCACGGAAAAAGCACATTTTCTTGGCATGCGGAAAATTTTCGTCAAAATACAATGGAAAACGTAGCCTAAAAATAAGATTATTTTTATTAAATATTATATATTTTTACACAATTATGATACATACTTGTATTATTTTCATTACATAATTGTTATTAAAAACAATTTCAAGTGTTTCAGTAAAGGGATAATTTTAAATGCTCATTAAAATATATTTTAAAGCGAAGCAAATCGATTAGCGGTTGTGAGTTACGCAAACTTAAATCGAAACCTGTTAACCTTCTAGCTAGGATCATTTTTATCACATCACATTTACTCAGTTCTTATCCAAACGATTGCAGCAAAGAGGCTGCATAAGGATTTTCTAATCCACATTAATATATTAGAGAAATGGAACTTTCAAACATTTTGAATGATTTTTGGAGAATCATTTGCATATTTTTTTAATCTAAAGAAGGAATTATTTTTTAACAATATGTTATATTTAAAGATATCTTACTCAACCAATTATAAATAATAATGATGTGTGTGATAGAATTATTTTCTATAGTATGATTTAACGATACAATGTGCAGAACTGTGTAAATAAGTGATAGGGGATACAGGATGGCATAAAACATACTGGTTGGATATACAAAATTTTTAAATAAAACTCTTATTTTCACACTTTTAAAAAAGTTTAATTTTATTGAAGCGAATTTTTTTGTCATTAATTCCCAGACGAAAAATATAACATGTTGATAGTATAAAAGTAAAGTACTACATAGTTTCTTTTTTAAAGTTTCTTTAAGGACATCAGAAAAAAGTTTTCTTCTTTTTGGGATGTATTTTTACCTGTCTCGACATTTTAGTTTAAGTAAAACTACTTGCGTTAACTAGTAGTGTTCAATGATTAAAAGGATACGTCTGCATATTAAAGGGGTTCAGTTTCTCTGATTCCGAGGAAATCAAATTAGGAAACTGCACGAATATTCAGTATAGTGTATCCGGATTCATTATTTTAAAAGTGAGTGCTGTTCTTTCGATCAAATAAATGATTTCACCAGAAAATTGATTATGATAGCTGAAATTGTTGAAATGAGTTGAATATTACTCATTTCTAATCTACTCCAAAATCCAAAATATTGTGTTTAAACTTTTAAAAGTATTAAATTTATTTCGAATTCTCCAGTTTCGTGTGTATTACTTTTTTAAATTTCAAAACTTATTCAAATCACTGAAAGAGGGATTGTGTGAATAAAACTTGTGATTAATGAATTCTTTAGAATTATTTTCCCTGTTAAAATTTAACATGGTATTGTATGAAAACTATTCTAAACTGGTTCATGTAACAAAGCGTATATACAAAACTACTGCATTTGAAAAAATTCGTTTTACCATCAAAACTGGATTCAGTGGAAAATTATTTCGAAGAGCATTAGGCATTGAATGAAACAATAGCTTTAAAATATTTTTTAAAATTGAAATTCATAGTTCATTGTGAAATTTAGTTTTTTTAAACTTACATTAACTCGTCTAATCTATTGTTCTCGAGCATATTTTAGTTGTAATATAAATCTTTCTCAAAACTGTTACGTTCAAAATAAAGCACACAGTTTGATTTTTACTAAACATTATGGTATACCGTGTAAATCATTTTGTTTTAACAAAAACAAAACAAACAAACAACTTTATTACAATATAAACAAAGAACAAAAGAATACAAAAAAGGGGAAAACATTTTCCATTTGCATCGCCAAAAAGGTGAGATCACCTCATACAGGTGAAAGAATATATTTACATAAAATAAAAATATAAAAACACAATATACAACAAAAATTTACCATAGAAAATAAAATACAAGATTAAAAAAAGGTTTTATACCGATATCTATGCATTTATACTAAAATCACATAATTTATTTTTTTGGTTACTTGAAAAAACTTTTAAAATATCGAACGAATAATGAATTACTTACTATTAAAGGATTTTGACCCGAGTTACTTTTTAAAAGTACAAATATTTGCTTTGCTCACCATAGAAGTGGTATTTTTCAGGGTTTTGGAGTTAGTGAAAAACATCTAGTCGGTTGAAAAACACTATCACATAAAGTATAAAATGTGTGTATCCGCGTAAATCTACTACTTTATACTTTCATTCTCAAAATCCATCCTTTTTTAACTAAGTACAATTCATCTATCCCAGTCTAGACACTGATATTGCATTACTTATGGAAGAGAAAAGTTGCCATGAAATATCTTTGATTGCCCTGCCATTTTGGCGAAGCTCCTCAGGATCCATCTGGATCACCCGCATCAACTCCTCTATTCCGCGGAAGTTATTGATGTGGCCAGAACTGTCTTGGACACTTTTGGATCAATTTGATCAGATTGTAACATTATACATAACAGATGTATAAAGGGTAAAGGGCAAAAATTATTTTTCCCTCTGAAATTTTTGAAAATACAGAATACCTTCATAATATGTCCTTTATCCTTCTATAGCCGGAAAAATTCCATATTAAAATCCCCCCCTTGAAAAATATATCATGTATAAAAAGGAGCCAGATTATTATATTTTGCGGCTTTTGCCACTTGGCTTGTGATTTCGATTGCGGCCTTCAAGTACTTAGAAGTTGGAAACCCCTGATTTATCCTGAAGAAGAAATTGTACTTTTCTAACATAAAAATTAAATATAAAATCAAAAGATGCCTAGCTATTTCAAGCTTTCTGTCACAGATAACTTTTTTGTGCCTAATAGATTCTTTGATTTCTTAAAGAAGTTCTTGATTATTTTTTAAAGCACTTTTCATACTTTATTCACAAATTATCCAAGCAATTTGAATTGAAGACGATGCGAAGACAAGGTTGAATTTAATTTTTGTTAATCAGTCTCTTTGAAAATAAGTTCAATTAGAAATATCTCAACCGTTATTACTTCGTTGGTTCCGATAAAAAATGAGTTGCCAAACATTATTTTCTTGTCTGGAGAAATTTTTTATTTTATTATCTAACTTTGAAAAGTGAATAAAAAGTTAAAGGATGATTAAAATTGGACTTTCAATTTATGCTTAGATAAAGTCAATTTTGTAATTTTTAAAAAGTTATCGAACAGCAAAATAAAAGTATTTTTTTAAACTTCGGTATAAAAATTAGAAAATGTTAATTCAAAGTAATTCTGAGTATGAAAACAATCATTTTTTCCAAGTTCTATTTATTTATAATTTGAAGTACTACCTACTATTAACAGACTTCATTGTAATTTTTTCTTATCCCAGTGCTTCTTTAACTTTTATTAATTGCGAATCGTAATTTGTATTGCCCCTCCCCCTTTTATACAACAAAAATTTATGCAAAGCAATAATAATATTTTTTGACGCTAAAGCTACAATGGTGTCGTGAATATTCTAGATCAGGGGTACTCAAACTTTTTAACATCGCGACCCACTTTTGAGAAACTAAATCTAACGCGACCCACTGACTTCAGTTATTTATAATAAACTGAACTGAGATAATTATCTCATGCCCCCTCCCCACAGAATTTTAACTTCTCTGACTGGGGGGTGTTCACCAACTATTTAGTTACAAGGGTATGAAATAGTTTAATTGTGGTCTAACAATGATCCCTACAGTAAAAAGGGGGTCTGGGGGTACTCCCCCAGAGAAAATTTTTAAATTTGACCCTTAAAAACATGGTTTTAACTTGTTTTTTAGCAATATGGGATAAATTACATCAGATGCATCATTTCCCAAGAAAATTCTTAAGATTTGCATTGATCCCCCCCAGTGTGGATGGGGAGAAACACTAAATATTTTTTTCAAATCTTATTTGAATAACCGACTAGATTTGCATATCGGCACATTCAAGTGACACACATAGTACGTATTTACATTAATTGCCTTTTCTGTTCCACTCCAAGTAGTGTAGTTTTTCCTCAAATTTTTATTCTTTTTACTATAGTATGGTAATTTGATAATTTCAAAAGTTCAACTAATAGTTTGATAATTGGATAATTCAAAAGTCAATAACACCGTTTGTGAAAAATTAAAAATATTCTCGCGACCCACCAAAAACTGACTGGCGACCCACCAGTGGGTCGCGACCCACAGTTTGAGAAACTCTGTTCTAGATCTAGTCGATGCAAAAATCGGTAAAAAACTCATAGCTTTACAGATGTAATAAATTTGTTTAAAACCAGTATTAAATCAATTCCCAAGGGAAATGGGGGCCAGGGGCTTCTCCCCCGGAAATTTTTAACAAATTTTAGAGCGATCAAAGCGATTTTAAGACTTTTCTTGAGGATTCTCGGGGATACACGCTGCACCCTTGGTTCCGCTATTGGTCCAGATCTGAATATTGTAATTTTTTTATATTCTCACACCATTGACGTACCAAGACACTTTTCGGGACGGCCCCAGTATGGATTTAATTTATATTGATAGACCCATTCATAGATATTTGTTCCAAAAGAAGGAAATTATTCCAAAGCCCTCTTAAAAAATGTTGCTTTTTAGAAATCGTCAGGTTGGAATTGCATCTTGATAAACATTACTTAATATTTAAAAAAGTTTGGGTGATACAGAGTTCCAAGTACAAAAGGGAAGTCTTTTTACTCGTTTGCGCCCCCTTCTTGAGTTATCGCGCCCTCCAGGGGGTCTGCCCCACAGTTTGAGAACCACTGTCTTAGCCCTTTCCTTTTAACTTTTCAACTATAAAAAGGATCGAACTATAGTTGTATAAATGATTCATTGTCCATCTGCTGTACACTATTTTTTATTTAGGTTCCAGACATTGTGTACTGAATTTTCTATTTCAGTGTTGTCTTTCGTCGGCTGTAAGTTAGACGTTAGAGATTAAATACTTGAAATTTTTAATTGAATAGAAAATCCTTCATGAAAATCTTCAGAAAACTACTCAGCCTAAAAAAGCCATCAGTCCCTTCTTGCCAGGAAAACAGAACAACTTCAGCAGGTACTAATGAAAAGAAAAAAAATGAGAACTCAACCCTTTATTTACCGACGGTACTTACAAGTACCGCCCACTTTAAAATTACATAGAATAACCATCCTTGCGAATATATTGACGATAATTTGCAGGAAGACTCTTTTAGTTATCCTCTTCCAGGATAAAAAGCAGCGAAGGTTCTATGATTAGTCTTTTAGCGGGAAATGCGAATAGATTTAGCTGAAGTTGTAAGTTTAGCTGCCATTTCGATCGGATTCACATGATTGTCATTTTTGTTCCCGCAAAAAAGTAGTTAAAGTCAAAAGTTAAGTGTATTATTTTTTAAGACTTATTACTGCGATAAAAAAAGCTATGTTTTTCTTGTATTGTGAGAATATTTTAGCACTCCGTGTACTGACAGTACCCAAAAGTATCTATCAATTTAAGTAATTGGCTCTAGCGGATTCAACTTTCCAAAGACGATTATTTTATTTATGTATATCCGTTAATTTTCAATTTAGTGACTCAAAAAAAGTATTTGCACGAAAAAAATTGCAGCGAATCATAATGCGGTAAATAAAGGGTTAAGATATTAAAGAAATAGCGTTTTCACTTTTAAAAATAGTGTTTCCACTAAAGAAATAGTGTTTTCACCCACAAATTAGTCCATAACATAAACCCCCCCGAAAATTTTTCGAATGATATAGCATCCTGTTTCTTCATCATACACTGTAAAAAAAACTGTAGAAAAACAGAAATTTCAATAACAGTGACTTTATGTTTACAGAGATATTCTGTCATGTAACATTCCCACCGCACTTCTATTTATTTTATGTAAAATAACAGCTTTTACCTAGTTTTTTAGCTTATCTGTACTTAAACAGAAACTTACTGCATTGAAAACCAATACAGCTATTGGCAACGTTATACTGAATCTTCTTTGGTTCAGTGGTAGCGTGCGTGCTTAGCATGCGGTAGGTCGCGGGTTCTATCCCCGGATATCAATTAATTAAAATTAAAAAAACTCTACTAAAATAAGTGCATGCGCACAAGCAGAAAATTACTGAGAGGCAACAGAAAAATTCTGTAGCCCACTTGACAGAAAGTTCCTTTTTACAGCATTTACCTGTAGGTTACAGCTTTTTTCTGTTTACAGGATTTTTCAACCTACAGATTTTTTCTGGCAACTTTTGCTGCCAGAAATTTTCTGTTTTTTTGCAGGATTATTTTTTACAGTGTAGGATTAACGAGAAATCCCGACATCGTGGGAGGAGTGTGAAATTTCTAGGCCGCGGAACAATCCCAAGACTGGGAGGGGACAAAGGGAAGGCCTCGCGCCAAGAGTTTCACACCGTTTTATTTTGATTCCGGGGCGCTCCTCCCAGCATCAAAACAAGCGGTTATGCCAACAGTTTTGGGTGACAAAACAAACGACTCATTCTTTTCCCGAAACGGCCGCCAACAGCCCTGAGCGTAGGTGATGGATGATTTGAGAGAGGATCCTTTTCCAGAATCTGATACCTGGTGAATATTTCGTTCCGAGGTGAATATATCATTTTGAGAAGTTAAAATATTCCTCCTTTTTCATCCTTTAAAATGTTATTGTAGGATCTGACTTCATTAGCCTCAATTTTTTTTGTTCAGAAAAGTTTTAGAATCGAAGTAGTATTTGTTAATGTGAATAGGTTATTACCAGTTTTATAAAATAAGTCAATTTTTAGTTCCAATGTCGTCAAAGATTAATAAAGTAGTACTAAAGTACCAAGTACCGAAAAAATTTTGAAATAATTAATAAGGGTTTTTCATAAAATATTTAAGTTTTAAATTCAGTTATACCGATACATCTAACACAATAATTTATCTCTACCAATCAATATGATTTTAATAATTCTATTGTTAGTAATTTTACAACTTTATCAAAAAACATAAGCCCAGTTAATTTTCGTATCCATCCAATAAAATTTTATTCTTTATAGTATTCACTTTAAATTAAAAAAAAGAAGTCTTAAAGAAGGAAATTTCGTTGAAACCATCCTTTTATTTTATTGCTCATTCCTTGAACTTTTTATACATAATTTCAAAATTCCTTGGTGTTTTTTAGAGAAAACTATCTATCCTTTATATATATAAAGAATATAAATATTTATTTTCTGATAGGGGTATTTGAATGTGAAAGTAGTTTTATTTTTTTTGAGTTTGATGAAGCTCTTTTAGAAGAAACACAAAAATATAATTAATACTTTATTCCTCTCTTTTAAAAACTATTGAATTAAAAAACAAAGAAAGGATATTTGCTCAAAACCCGACATCATTAAAAAAATTAAAGGATAAAAATTCTATTTTGGAATAAATTTTTTTCCACAATTCTCGCAAGAGCCGAATTTTTATCAAAATGTTTTTTTGTTAATTGTGTTGTTTTTTAAATGAAGACTATTTGATATTTCAATCTTTAATTTAAAAACGCGTAGACGTGGAAAAAAAGCATACGCTGAAAATAAGTTGAGAAATTTGAATGAAGTATAAAAAAAGCTTTCAAAGGGAATGTCTGAGATCGAAAAAATTTACGCTTCTTTTTTTAAAGTTAAGAAACTAAAAACTGTGAATGTGCAATACATACTTGATAAAAAAAATCACATATTTTATTCGACTCTACACAGTTCTTTTTGTTAATTTCCGTGAGAAAAAAAGCACCTGCAATCAATTTAAAAATTTTTAAATAAATTGTTTACTTAAATTAAACGTCGTAAAATCTACAGAAATCATGTAAAAAATATTTCTAATGTGAAAGTCAAATGTTTATAACGTTTAAATGTTTAATATAGTTTTATTTTATCTATTTTTTACTATCTCCGATTCATGGCTAAAACCTCTTCAAATTATTTTTGGTTTGTCAGCTAGTAGAGTTTGGTTTGTCAGCTAGTAGATATTTTCTTGAAGTAGATTTTTCCCTGTTAGTTCAGTAATTAATTTTTCATAATACGTATAACATCAAAGTAATTTTTGATGATTCGTCCACGATGTCTGTAGCAGATTACAATTGAGTTGAACCATTCTGAAATTATTTTTCAAAGAATCGCGCTACATGATGCTCAACAGATATGGCTCATTTGCATTGAGAGTAAATACACTTTCTCTTTTGATAAACTTCGGATTAAATCTACTGTGATTAGAAAGCTTAAGAAAATAATATCAGTCGTTTTAGTTGTTTCTGCGACTTGGTTTTCGGAAGACGTGGGAGAGGTCAGAATTGATAAAATAATTCCTGGATTTTTTCCATGTGCAGTATATGTATAACCTTGATATCTCAAAATCGAAGAGACCCAAAAATAAATTCCTAGTTCTTTATTTCAAAGGTAAAACTTAAAGGTTTTCGAGCTATCAAAGTTCGAAATAACGAGGTTAAACTGTATATTGGTAAAGTTGTTTTGTTACATGTCTTTTGTTACCTTAACACTCAAAATGAAGCGTCATTATTTATAACACAAAGTTATTTTCGCAACAATGTTTCACTGTTCACTCCATTGATGTTGAATTTTAAATCCCTTTAAATTCCAGCAGCGTCTTTTAGCGGGTTCGAATGTAGACTGGAATTTTGTGAAATATCCCCTATAATGATTTTAATTTCGCCGTTTAACCTTACGAGTTGTATAAATATAGCTACTTTCATGCGTTCAGTTCTTTCTCTACCCTCATTCTTAGAATTTCTATCTCTTCCAGCTGTCCTAGCTGGTGGCAGAAAGACGTAAACCCGTATTTTTTTATAAGTTGAATGGTCTTTTCAAGGGCCAGCTTTGGAGTCATGACGAATTTTTTTTGTCTATTATTACGAAACCTTTTCTAAAGTTGGAGGGTTGCTATTATTTTATTGCTTTACTTCAGGATAAAAAACCTTAGCCAGTGACATCACATTTAAATTCACTTAGTTTATTTAATTTCAATGACAGTTAAAAACAAGTCCTTAAAATTCGATACTACTTGAATGTAAAATTATAAACAATATAAGGTTGGGTTTGAGTAACTAAAGAAGTATGTGTGACCTTGACATAGTTTTCGAAATGCCGTGTTTAACCTTGATGTTTATAGTCGTATATTCATAAATCAGATTTTTAAACCAAAGGGCAGGTCTAGGGTCTACGGATTATCATCGTTGGAAAAATATTCATTAGCAAAATGCTACGTTTGTAACTCAAGGCATATTTATATAGTATTAGTAAAGTATACAACTTACTATGGATAAATATTATGAATTGAGGATAGTTCATGATATTTGGCTATCCTCAATCCTGAAATAAAAAAGTAATAAAAATCACTACTATTTACCTGATTTGAAAAAAGTTAAAAAAATTAGTTTACTTTAACCAAATTCCAACATAAAAAATCGACACAAAAAGGTGCGAGTTGTCACAAAGAGTTTTTTTGCGACAGAAAAAGCACCGTAAATTATCCAATAAGTTAGTAAGTATTTACACCAAAGTTTATGACTTTTGAAGTTATATATTCTCGGGTCTTTTTGAACTATTGTAGACACTTTTCATTTGATAGAGGCAACAAAAATTCCCCAATCGAAGAAAGGCACGTTTTTGGAACCGAAATGCCAAAAGACGCGTGCGGAATACACGTGTGCGTGCGTTTTTTCCAGACATGACTGTGCCTAGCTAGAAAAACCCATACCTTCTCTCTCTCCAGAGGAAAACAGCTGCCGAAAGAAAAAAAACGATTTTTTTTCATATTATTTTCGTTTTGCGAAAAGGCACCAGCGATTCGCGCGCTTGTGGCTACCGTACCAAACAATACGTCAGAGCTGATGGCCAACGGTTGTTGATGTAATATCCTCGCCACATAGGACTTGTACGGATGCTCAGACAGGGAGAGGCGGGAGACCGTTGCCCGCCCCCCCTCCCTGTTGCTCGCGCTCACGTGACCCGTCTGGCAGGATAGGGTTAAGCCTTTTCCTTTGGCGCGCTAAATGGCTCCTCGCCAAAAAACTACGGTTCGCAGTCGCAGCTCCGTCGGATTTCGTTCATAGAGGAGAATTTTTTAAGGCTCTCTCCGGGTTTTTTTATATCTCACAGCCCAGATAAAGCCCGCAGCTGTGTCATGACTAAGATTCCGAACGGTAAGTTCCTTCCTTTACCTCGACTGGAAACTTTTCAGACGGGCCGTGCGGAGTTTTTGGAACTTTTTTATTTGCGCAATCATCGAACTGACGGATGATAATGATAATGCCCTGAAAGATGAGCTCGGACGTTTTTTTGTCTCATCCCTCCCTCCCATTTTTTTAAAGGCCGGGGTGTGGCGGTGTAGTAGTCGATAACGACGTTACGTCACGAACTTTCGTTTTTAATTCTTCCTCGCGCTGTCGGGCTTTCTTCCTCTTCCACTATTGCCGCGCTGTTCATTATTCCATTTACGTCTGTTTTGTCGTCTGCCCAAAAAAACAGACGTGGAGTGTATATGCCCGCTCGATTTTCCCGGCAAATAATTTGTCACTGGCGATGGTCAGCGAAGCACGACTATCGGGCTCTCGCATCGACGGCAATGAAATTAGTGGGCACCAGTGAGAGGCATTTTAAGTTGTGTCTTCTCTGGCGGCTGTTTGTTTTTATCGTATTACCTGTTGAGAGGGCGAACGCACACATTTAAAGTCTTGCTCGACAGCCGGTTCATTTCCATAATCGTCTCTCAAATTGCTTTCGATTTTGTTCGATAAGTGTCATAATCGACGTGTCGTATGGAATGTAATAAATTTCGTTCCAAAGCGATTTATGTATCATCTCTTTATTTGGAGTCACATTAGCATGTCGTGATGTTTTTTTGCTTTCTTTTACGATATTTTTTTCATCTGAAACTATTATAAAGTTATAAAGTCCAGGCATGTGTTTTTTCCGCTAATTAGCGAAAATCCGCTTATTGTAGTGGTATCGGTTATCGGAATTCCGATTTTTTGTAATTTTATTGTGTACCAAAACGAGTTAAAACCCTGCTTTTAGGGTCAAATTTCAAAAAGAATTTCTGGGGGAGGACCCCCTCACCCCCTTTGGTATTTGTAACTCAAGCATTCACAATTCTTTTTAGATTGAGTTTAGTAAGATGAGTATCCTATCTAAAAGTAATAAAAAGCTAAATTGAACCTATTGTACATGGGAAGGGGCTGAGGAATTTGGGTCCTTCACGAAATAAATTTCTATACCACTGTAAATAATCTAAAAATTTTCAGATAATTTCTTTCTTGACCAATCACATGCCTGAAAGTCGTGTGTTAAAACAGCATGCGACTTACATAACTGAAAATATGACAGGACTGGTGCGTGAATATGTTATTGTGGAGCACGTGCATTTGTTTACACTTTTAGAGCTTTTTTTTAGAACATGGATATCTCTTGTGTTAGTGTATTTCTATTAGTTGGTTTGCAATAATCGGCAATAGTATTTTAAAATATATATGAACTTGTTTTTTAGGGATATACCGCAAGAATATAAAAATTTTTTTAGATAAAAATGTAACCTCAGATAGAGATTTTAATTGGTTACTCATAAAATATTTTATATGATTTAAATTTTTTTATAATGTTTGTAGATTAAATCACGTTTAAATTTCAGAATAGTAACGAACGATGTCCTTTCATCTTTCCACAGAGCGTTCTTATCCAAACGTTACTGAACTGAACGAAAGTTTGATTATGCAAAAACAACTGAGGCCACAAAAATATTCGATATCCGTGTTTAGTCTCAGAAGTTAATTTTCCATGAAATTTGAAATAGTAATTCAAACGAAATATTTTTTAACCTACAATAAATAGTTTAGATTTGTTTTTACATATTTTTCTTAAAATTTCTGAAATAGGATTGTTAAGAATTTTTATTCAAATACTTTTTTGTTCTATCTCAAGCCATACGAGTTCTTATAAAGACATGCACTAATTACTTACGTACCTAATATTATATAACATTAAAACATACATGTAATTCGCATTTTTTAAAACATTCCTCATGACATATTTTGTAATACATGAGTTGGAGTCATAGGTAGGAGTTCCTTTTCTTTTGTTTGTCACCTATAAAAGCTGCCAGCTTTTTCAACCCCTAATAGTTCGTTTATTTTATTAAGTTTTTGTCTGAACTTTAGGATTCTTAAATTCGAAATTTTCCTTTAGCTGTCGTAGAATAACTGTAACAAATTTAAAGAACGTGTGTGTGTGTGTTTATAATTATTATTCTCAGTAAGTACTAGTTTAAAACATTTTATTAAGGTAAGGACATTTTATTAATTGGGTTTCTAAATTGAAATAAAAACGTTTTTTAATTACATTATTCCCTTTACATGATTAAGGTACTATCCTACCCCTAATATCGTCATTTTGGGTCAAAATATCGATCTTTCAAATCTGGTGTTAAATTAAAGATTAAAGTATGTTTTCTTAGCTTTCTGAAACCATATTATTAAATAGACTATTAACCATTATTATCATTTGGATTTATGGGTAAGATTGCATTTTTTATTTTGTTTTTTGCTTTTTTCTCAAAACACATTTTTAACATTTTACTCTAACCGCCGATTCTCATAACTCAAAAAGTGATGGTTCAAATGACTTGAAATTTTGTACCAATATTCAAATAGGTTTAATATAGAAGGTGGACCACTTCTGTGTATGAGAAGTAATTAGATTTTTTTATAATGATGATTAAATTAAGAAGTTGTTAAAAAATTTAGTGATTTTCATTTGTTGTTAGTTTAAAACAGTGCTCTAATATTATAAATTCAGTGACACTTTTGAGAGTGGTCCAACTCCTAAAAAAGGTTTTAATCTATGTAATAAAATTTACAGATTGAGGATATCTTCATTCAAAGTGTATATTTGATGTTTTGCGTAATAGCCTATTTTGGCTAATTTTATGCACAAATGGGTTAAAAAATAATATATATATAATTTTGGTTTAAATTTTACATTTATCCTAGTTTCAAGATGTATTTAATCATTTAATGAAATTTTTTTAAATATTTAAAAAAAAGCCTCCAGGGGTAGGATAGCACCTTAAAACTACATTAAAGAAGCATTTTAATAGTTGATTGGTGTGAAAACATATTTTGCTGACCGGCCGACTTGGGGGCCGCTTCGTCTTCCCCCTTATATTCCCCACTTGAGGAAAAGGAAAGCATTTTCGTTTTCGACATGGCTTGAATGGAGCAAAAAATAACCACTATGTTAAAATCGTAAAGAAAAACTTAATATTTATTTTTCTAGAAAGTAGTAATGTAGTTATATGCAAGGAAAAGTGTTTAAATTAAATGAACGCGACGCCTATAAGCAGTCATTAATCTAACGCCCTCTTTTCTCACTGGGATTTCAGCGCCTTTAATTTGAATAACCTGCACCTTAATTACAAGCAAGAGTTTTGCAACTTTAAATATCTGATCGCGAAAGGTTAAGATTTTACATTACTTAAAATATTTTGAAGCTTTTTGTGGTAGATCTTTAATGAAATAAAAATAGAGTGAACTTTTTTTATAAATGACCAGGGTTGCTTGATTTAAAAAAACTTGATTTAAATCACTTGATTTTTTAAAAAATCATTGATTTAAATCAAAAATGTTAAACTTCCACAATTTAAATCAAAAATTAGTTATGTATGCTTTAAAATGGTTTGCAAGATTATTTTCATTTTACAATTTTTTAAAAATTCTGTTAGATATGTAACTGGGAGATAGGTTTAGGTTACTCTACATAAATTTGCCTGTAATTTCAAGAACAAATTTTACTACTAATAACAAAAATATTTATGACAAAAAGGGTAAGTAGCAGGGTTTGGAATCGATAATTGGGATATACTAAACAATGATTAAAATATTTTAATTAATTTATCTGGTACAACAACTTTTTAAAATACTAGGGGGCTCTGCCCCCTGCTCGCTATCGCTCACCAACCCCCGGAACTGCTCCGCAGATCTTTGAAGATCGCTTCGCGATCTTAGCGAGCAGAGCTCGCTTGTTTCATCTCAACTATCCAGTAAAACCTGGAACTTGTCTGCTTAGTAAATGATCATTTAAAATCGAAACTTTTTATTTCTCTATCTTATCAATAACTTTATGCGGACCATTACTACAAAAATATCAAAAGAAAACTGTTACTAAAATATTCCTTTTTAGTTTACCAATAATTTTACCGAAATGTTTTCAAAAATATCCAGCAAGTCTACTAATCATCATCAACCATCTTAGAGAAAAAAAATGCCATTAAAAAACTTTTAAAGTTATGAAATGCACGTGTGTATCTAGTGAATCATTGGGAATAAGAAATCAGACTCATAAAAATAATCGCCTGTTTCTCTAGTGAACGACCAGAAAGAGAAGAAAAAATTTAAACTTGGTATCTTAATAATTCTAAAACTAATTCGAATTTTTTGAAAAACGAAACGCCAATCTTTCTATAAAAAATAATTGTATGTGTGTTTAAAATATCATAGTTCTACTGTGATTAGTTTTTCTATCATAACGAAAAAACCGAAAAAGGGTAAAAAATTTCGAAACTTTAGAATTTAATAACTCCAAAAATAATTCGAAATTCGAAAAAAGGGCGACGAGGTGCAAAACTTCATACCTAAGAGTATGTGTGTGCAAAAAATCATGTTTCTGCTGTAAATAGATTTTGCTGGGGGCGAACTCGCAGCCGAAAAAAATAATTTTCGACTTTGACATTAAATAATTCTAGAACTATTTATCTAATTAATTAGGTTTGGGAACTAAAATGATCATCATGCATTTGTCTACCAATAGTCAAAATTTCATAATATTCCTTCAAATAGTTTTTGCGTAGTGGGAGTTTATAGTGGTCAAAAATAAAATTTTCAAAATCAGCGGCGGCGGCGGTCACTGTTACTTTTTTTTAATATAGAGAGACAAGCATGTGAATGATTTTTATCGTAAGCTTGCTTTTATAGTTAGTCATGTTTTCCAAACTATATTGTTTTCTTTTTCATAACTACAGCAAATAGAGCTCATTCTCTATGCACATGACTGTCAATAAGTTGTTTATTTTATTTTATTTTTATTACTAGTTATATTTTAAAGAAATAAGTATACATAACACTAGTAAAATTAATTTAACTGAATTATTATAATTCAAAGATTGATTAAAATTTTTACACAAAAATGAGGCATAGATTTTTTTAGAAATCATTGTTACAATTTCTTTTAAAGCTATTATTGATTTCACAATTGGGCAAAAATAGTTATAGAAAGGATAAAATTTTAGTAACCGATATAATAATAGTATAATTGTTCATTCACCATTTTAGGATGGGCTTGGGCATTTCACTATGAAATGGCAGCGAACCGCTCCCTTTAATTAATTCAATTAATTAATGCATAAAATAGATCAAAATTGGGATATTGGGGGCCGTTCAAATATTACGTAAGCACTTTTTTGGTCATTTTTAACCCCCTCCCCCCTTGTCAGCAAAGATAAGCATACCTCAACCCCCCACCATAATTACGTAAGGGGCCATTCATTAATTACGTAAGGATGATTTTGGCAATTTTTGACCCCCCTCCCCCCATGTAAGGGTACGTAAGATTTTTCAAACCCCTCCCCCCCTATTCTTACGTAAGATTCCATTATGTTTTTCAAAACAACAAAATGTTAGAAAACTCTCCTTTTGACGTAAATCAAAGATTTTTATTTTTCAACAGATAAGTAATATTCTTGCTGTCAACTACATATTACTACTATTATATTATTATCTCTTGATTAGAATAATTGGAATTTGTTTTAGGAAAATCTTACGTAAGAATTGGTTTGACCCCCCCACCCCCAAGTAAGGGTATGTAGAGATTTTTCCAACCCCCCTCCCCCTCGGGACCCTTACGTAATTAATGAATTGCCCCTAAGACACTGCCGGACCCCCCCCCCCCGAAATTTTGACATCCCTTGTAGTAAGTCCTGTTTTTTCCTTGAAAATTAGGTAACTCGTACAAGGAGCTGTACTTATTGGGTGTAACCCTAAGGGTTCAAAAATGAGTCGAAATACTACTTTTTGGGGTTACAATTTCAAAATGTTAGGGTGGTCCATCTCCAGAAAAAGTGCTTACGTCAGATTTCCTAATTCAATTTTTTTGTTACATTTATTTTTGGTTGAATTTTGAAATTATTTATGCAAGAAACAAGAGATTTTCGAAAATGCACCATCTTACGTAAGCATCACTTATATCCCCCTCCCCCCTTGTCACCAAAAATAAGCAAAGAGCAAACCCCCCTCCCCCCTTAGGTGCTTACGTAATATTTGAACGGCCCCATTAAGTAATTCTAAATTATTATATCACATTGAAATTACAATATCAATATATAATATACTATTAACCAGTTTCAGGAAGTTCAGAGCTAGTTATTCATTTAAATAAAAAAATCTGATTTAAATAAAAAAATCCGATTTAAATCAAATAAATCCGATTTTTTTATTTTTTTTTTAATAAAAAAAATCAGCAACCCTGTAAATGACTATATAAAAAGGCGAAAAAAAATTGTATTTCCCCCAAAGACACACTTTAGCATCCATGGGGGCTTGCTCTTGGCTTATTTTTCCTGGGTATGATTGATGCTTACTGTCACAAACACTGCATTTTAGAAATGATATTGTTTCTTGCATAAATAGTTTCAGAATTCAACCAAAAATAAATTTTACAAAAAAAAATGAGTTAAGAAGAAGAATTTCAAGCATCGTGACTTCACAATGAAAATAATAACGATAGGTTTTAAGTGTTCATAGAGCACAATAAATTTCTGGAATCCAGGCACCACTAAACATTTTGTACAAAAAAAGAACAAAGGAGGGTCGGGCAGTAGCAGTAGCACCTCATATTTAAAGCATCCCTTGAATTAATTTGTAAACATTTTTCACTCATTGTAATTTTTAGGGGATTGATTCTATACCTCATTTTCTCTTGCTTCCTTGTTGCCAAAAAGTTATATATTTGTAGTAATTTAGGGCGGCTGGTTTATTTTATAGAACGAACATAATCTTTTTCTTCAACGCATCATTATTATTTCGAGGGTTAGATGGTGTATTGTCCTTTTTTGATACTCCAATTTCGTTATGGTTTATTTTGTCTTGGTTGACAAATTTTGTTCTTTAGTTTTTGTACTGTATAATTTGAGGTGCTTGATATCAAAACCAGCTCATTCCGTATTTTTCTGAGATCCACTTTTTTGCATATTTTGAAAGTTTAGAGCAGGGGTTCCCAAACTTTTTTGGCCCGTGGACCCCCTGTCTTAGGGACCGTTCAAAAAGTAGCTAAAAATATTATGGTTATGATATATATTTCTAAACTACGCATAAATTTTGTAAAACAAACATTTGATTTCAATTTTACATAGTTAAAAAAATTGCCATTCATATGGTTACACGATATTTTTAAGGAAATTATAATAATCAAACATTTTAAAAATTTGAAATAAAAACAAATCTAAATTTATAATATCTATCACTACTTTTCACGACTCAAAAACTTTTAATTTTAACAATAAGTTTTGGTCGCAAGTTTGTCAAATTAATGGCTTATGAAAAAAAAATAATAAGTTCAGAAATAACTATAATTGATATATGGCATGTTAACAGACAATATTCAATTAAGTTCAACAATGAAAAGAAATCCAACTGTCATTGATATGGTTACACAACATTTTTAATAAAATTATAAAAATCAAACATTTAAAAAATTTGAAACTAAAAATAAATATAAACTTTTAATTTAATTACATTTCAAGGCACAAAAACTTATAGCTATAAGGACTCAGTGATAACCAACTTTTTATATTACTAACCGGTATTATATTACCGGTAACTTGACCGACGGTTAAACGACAGTCAATCTTCTAATTGGCCGTTGAAGAAGGAAAACTAGTTTTCAACCAATCAGAGGTTTGACACCTGGTTAACCGCCGGTCAAGTTACCGTTGAATACGGCCGTAAAATTTAATTATAACAAAGACAAAACTTTTGAAACATGAAAAGTTTTCATTTTAATGAAATTTTTCCCGTGGACCCCTGGGGGTCCATATGTACCACTTTGGGAATCGCTGGTTTAGAGGGTCCTTCATAACCTGATGAAGGGATATAGCTCAAATCCAGCTCATTCCAACCCAAAATTAGATGAAAAGGTGAAAACTGTGATCTTAACTGTGAAATTTCAGATAACTTGAAAAAGTTAAGTGGATGTCTAAAACTCGTAAAGACACAAATATTAACTAGTAAACTGGAAAAAAAACAATTTCACACAACTTAATTGAACAAAAAAAACTGAAAAAAGCATGAAAAATCGTGTTTTTACATTAAAATCAGCTTATTCCAAAATAATTAGTGTAATTACGCCCAAGGTAATGCACCTGGAATGAAAATGAAAAACCAATCAAATTCTAGGCGGTTATACCTACAATTAAAAATTAAAAAAAATAGCTTTAGAACTGTGGACGTGAGAAGTTTTTTGTCTCCTGTAAAATTTACAAATATGGAATGAGTTGGTTTTGATAGCAAGCACCTAATTTGAAGAGAAGAACAATATAGTATATATGTTTAATGCAGGGGCGTAGCCAAGGGGGTACCTGGGTCTGGACCCCCCCCATGGGCCCGATTCAAAAATTTTTGACCCTATTTTAGGCGTCAAATATTCCAGTATCAATCAGGCTCAAGATGTATTACCATAAACACACACTAATTGAATTGTGCTGAATCGCTTCTTGTGTTCTTAACTCATCTTCTCTGACATTATATCCAGATAATATTTAAACATGAAAATTCTTTGTCCAAGTTACAGACCGATTCAGTAAAGGGAAAAGCTGTGTGTGCTATGAGTTTAGTTAGTGAGTTAAAAGGAAACTCAAATAATGTATTGGGTTACCAATCTGGGGCTAACGCGCGAAAAGATGTTATAACGAATAACATGATTCCTATCATGGGACTTGAGGATGGAAGGGGTTGCTAAATCAGTGGGTAATTGGAAGGCAAAAGAAGGCCCTTAAAAGTGCCTAAAACACTTTATTTATTGCATGTTAAAATCTAAAATTGTCCGATCCCTCGTAACAGACGTATTATTACAAAAACAGGCTCGAAAGTTGTAAATGTGTATCTAGCTATAAACAGACTTCAATCCAAAATATAAAAAAATATGTATAGAATTTTTGGGAGGGGAAAAAGAGCCTTCGGGTCCAGCATTTAGCCTATTGCATGTTAATCAGGTTCAGAGAGCATGGGTGGGTCCAAGGGCCGAGAAACCCTCCCAAATAGCTTCTTAAAAACACTTTTTAATGCTAAAATTCAAACTAAAAATTTAGAACTATTTTCATTAGCTTTATGCAAGTTAATGGTTTTAATGACCCATATTGATTCATTTTGTTGCTACTACATAAGATCATATGATAATTTATTCTTATAAATACTCACTCTTTCTATTCCGATTATGTTGAACATGACATAGTTTGTCTCTTTTCTTTCAGGTCATATTATCTTTTAGCTTTTCTCAAGATGTATTACCATAAACACACACTAATTGAATTGTGCTGAATCGCTTCTTGTGTTCTTAACTCATCTTCTCTGACATTATATCCAGATAATATTTAAACATGAAAATTCTTTGTCCAAGTTACAGACCGATTCAGTAAAGGGAAAAGCTGTGTGTGCTATGAGTTTAGTTAGTGAGTTAAAAGGAAACTCAAATAATGTATTGGGTTACCAATCTGGGGCTAACGCGCGAAAAGATGTTATAACGAATAACATGATTCCTATCATGGGACTTGAGGATGGAAGGGGTTGCTAAATCAGTGGGTAATTGGAAGGATCTACTTGTAGCAAGTGATTCTGCAGCATCTTATTCTTATAACATTGCTGCAACATATTAAGAAAGTGGGGATTGTCACCACCTTAAATTTAAGTTTATAAATTTTAACTGGTGTTGTTTTTTTTAAATATTTCTCTGGCAATGATGGTTGAGGGTCTTGTCTTTTGATAAATGTTCTTGATACGATGCACTAAAAATTTTGATACAAACAACGAATGCATTGTTTATGCAAATCACAATCAATTCCATTTAGGAAGAAAAAAAGGCACTGTCGCAGCAGTCATTGCTCTCGTAACATCTCAGTTGTTCGATCCCCAGTTTTGATAAGTTGAAACTTTTTCAAAAAATGTACGTTTACATCGAAGAGTTTTTTTTATTTATTCCCGCGCTCCTCTAAGGTTGTTTTCTAGACTCTACTTTTTCTCTTTTATCTCGGGATCACTGACCGTCTGCAGGCTTTATATCTATCTGCCTCGTTTTACCCAGAATAATTATCGATTTTTCGCCCTTTAAGACGTTTTCTCCCTTATTTTTGCTTTTGTTTCCCTACCCACACTCCTTTTTCCATCCCTGCTCGCTTTTTCTTGTATGGGATGCATTGCCTCCGACTACTGCTGTGTTACTGCATATAAAAACACCAAGGCTCGCCGCAACAAAAAAGTTCCCTTCTATCTTTGCGAACGGGCCTTTCTTTTTCCTTTTCGCAAAGTCTGTGGTGTCCGTAGGGAACATGAATACGGCCCTGTTTTCTTTTTCTGTGTGTCTGTGGGAAATTTTATTGTTGGTTGTGGGAGTGGATATCTTCAGGAGAAAGGGAATGCCAAGGTGTAATTATTTCGTATTGTTTATCCCGATTCCAAGACGTTACCTTCTGAAGAATTTCTCTAGTCAAGTAATAGAGGGATTGTGTGGTGATATTTGAATGATATCGGTAACTTAAAGAATTTTTTTTCCGATGGGAATATTTAATTGTTTTATTAACTTCCATTGGTAATTATATGCAGTTTTGTGATGCTAGGGTGAATTTTACTTTGTTGGGAGGTTTTTATGTGGGAAAAAATCATTCAATCCACATCTTTTTTGTCAAGTAAAGTTGTATGAATTAGTTGTATGAAACCGGAAAAAAACTTAAATTTAATGAAACTATGAAAATCATAATGCCAAAATATACCTTGCATCTTTTTCAAAATTCTGTATAGTTTTATGCCTGTCGTCCTCCCACCATTATTAAGTTTTAAACTAAATCTTGGCTTAATTGGTATCTAAAACTATTTACTTTGAAGATATTTTTTTTCTAAAACTGCCTGTCCATTTTAATCAGATAGGGAGTATTTTATGGTTTTAAGAGTTGGCAACTTATTGTTATACTCTTTAAAATACGAAAAAGTAAATAAAAGCATTATGCAGATTTAAATATATGCACAAGTTAGTATTCTGATTTTTACTGGGGTTATTTTTAAATAAAAGAATTTGAATTAATTTTATTCCGTATTCTTAAAAGTACGCCTTTTAAGTTCTAAATGCCAAGTTGTAATTATAGTTCAAATCTGATTCCTTAAAATTAGAATTATGAAATTCTATGGGAAACATTTATTTTTTTACACAATGTTAATTACTTTTATTTTTATTATTTAAAGATGATTTCAACTCGAGTCAATGTTAAAAAGTTAAGAAAATCATTTAAAAAGTTTTGAAGGTTAATAAAAAGATTAAGCGATAAAAAAATCTTTCCAAACCATGCTTTCATTTTTATTATCTGTACCCATATTTCTCTTGGAACCAGATAGGTGAAGCACCTTTTATCAAAATTTTATCGTAATGCAAATTAACTTCTGACTGATGTAAGTTCTATCTCATTCGTTTTTAAAATTTCTCCAATTTCCACATCTTATCTTCAATAGATCTTGAAAACCTAAACAAAACAGATTCATAGGAAACGTTTACTTTGTTTAAGTAAAAATCCATTAGATTAAGTTCAAACAAAAAAGAATAATGTAAGATAAATGTAAAAAAATTTGTCGTATACAGCTTAGCGCTTTGTAACACTCAGACTGGGCCATTTTAGTTGATTTTCATGCCAGTATTAAACTGAATCACATTTGATTGTGTCTGATTTTCAGCTTCCTAGTAAACAAATTGGATATACGAAAAAACCGTTCAATGCAAAAACCGTTCAATAAAAAACAATCAAATTTATTGCATGTGTAAAGCTACGAATTTTTTTGTTTTTTGAACGGTTTTCGTCTGAACGGTTTTTGTTTTGAACGGTTTTTTCGCGACACCAACAAATTGGTTCAATTCCGTTAAAGGGCCCGCTAATATGGCCAAATTTTTATGAGCGCCTTATATTCAAATATCGACAAATTTTTCTGTGATTTTTATTAATCAACTATACTTGAATGCAACGTATTGGATGCAAGAGCATCACTATTCACCCAGTAATAAAAATAGTTAAATAATTAAAGATGACGTAAAAAAACAGTAATTCCTTCCAAATCCTGGGTTTACCATCACTTTTTTTACTTATTTATGTTCTTATGTTAGTAATTTTTCTTAGAATGGCTCATAAGCTCATTATGTAAATATTTAAAGGGAACATACCATATTTTCTTAGTTTTTTTATATGCTTTGTGTTTTCTTTCTTTTCTATTATTTCGTTAAAAATAATCTTTAGTGCTCTGTCTAATTTTTTTGCATGCTCTATCTCATATGTTGTATATTTAAAATGCCCTCTAATTTTTTCGACGTGCTCTTACTTTTGCCAACTATGCTGAAATATTGCTTTTCCTTCCAATGTGCTGCTTTCTTTTCTTTTTGTAAACACCTTCCATTTTTAACTTCTAGTACTACCTTATTTTAAAAAAATATTTGCTTTTAATTTTGTTTGAATAAATTAATTCTATATGCACTTACTGTTGAATTTCGATTGCAGTGTTTTAATTGGCATGGTGTTCAATTGCTAATATTCAGAAACAAAACATTTTAAATAAATTTCTTACATTTTAAAGTCAAGTTTATTTAAATGAGTTTTAACTATTTAAAAAGTTTTTGAGAGAAACTGACACGATATGAATTTATTGATTATAACCTTAGGAAATGTTACAAAAGATCTTTAAAAAACACTTAACCATAATGCTTGTTATCAAATCGAAGCAACCAAGGGGGCTTGTTGATCGAAATATACTTAATTTGTGACTCCATTTTTTCGGATGATTATACTTACTCAAATATACAGGGATGTAAAATTTGAATTCTACTTAGGAAAATAAATTGTTGCTTATATCATATAAATAAATCTTAGCAATGGCCTTGGAAGCAACTTTGCAAATTATCACTTACCTAAGGATGCTGGATCGTTGCCTAGTTGGTAAGCATAAGAGCTCGTCTCAAGCTGTTTTTCATTTCGGATTTATTTCAATTATCTTATTTTAATCCTAACAGGGAATGTTTTCCTGCCTAACTTAAAAAACAAACACCTCAAACTACACTAAAAAGGCTCAAAATGAATCCTCCAGAAAAGATTTCTAGTGAACCACTGCCCAACCTGCTGTCGGACCTGTCTTCCTGCCACAGCGACGGTGACCGAATCCGCACCCGATGCCGCTTCGAAAACCACTGTCGAGTCATGGAGGACAAACTGACCCATCTGGTCAAGCTGAATCGCAGCGACCTCTTCAGGGTGTTCAACGGCGCCAGCCAAGCCATGGACCTAGTGGCCGACTCTAAAGAGAAGTGCCAGTCGCTGAAGGAGCGATTGACTTCATGCTTGGAGTTCCTGAGGTCCAAGAGGGACGACTTGAGAAGGTTGTGGATCGAGTCGCTTCAGCACAAAAAGGTGTATGAGATGTTGGAAGAGATCTCCAAACTGAAGAAGGTCCCCTCGCAGGCAAACGAGTTGTTGCTGGATAAAAAGTACCTGGAAGCCACCAGGATCCTGGTGTCGTCCACTGTGATCCTTGAAGGAGATTTGAGGGACACGGGAGCTCTGAAGGACTTGAAGGCCGAGATCTATCGGTTGATCGACACCTTCTATTCGATATTTTTAGAAGAGCTGTGCCAGGAGTTGTACATGTCCACCTTCCGTTCGGTGTTCCGGGGGAATAGCATAGCTGAAGAGGTGACGTACGAGAAGCTTTTCAAGAGCCAGAATTTGTGGAAGGCGTCCGGAAGCCTGAATTTCAATATGCCGTACGTCACGACGCTTCTGGAGTGCATAACGCTGCTGAATAAAGCGCCTGAGACCCTCGAGATTCTGAAAGAGGAGTGCGGGAGCGAGCTCTTGCGCATCGTTCACAAGTTGTCCAAGTTGATGTTCGACATCGTCCAGCAGAACTCCGACACGCCGTTAATGGAGATGGCTCTTCACCAGCAACAGGAGCTGATGATGGACTTGCTGCACACGATCATTGGGCATTTCAGGCAGATAACGATAAACCACAAGGTTTTCTTGCACACGCTGGAGAAAGTCGTCCCGTCTGATGTATTGTCGCAGTACGAAATGGTTGACTTGTACTCGAATATTCAGGATGCTATCGAGCAATTCGTGAGCTGCTATCTTGAAATCCAGCCTACCACCACCATATTACCTCGTCAGAGTATTTCTATGTTTTCAAGTTCTGAAATACCGGAGGACTTGTCATCGTACTTTTTGCCGAAGCCCTACAACGAAACCAAGTGTAGCACGCTGTTTAAGTTTTCCAACTCGACTCTGGGATTGATCCGCAACCGGAAGAAGGCGAAGTACGAGCTGCTTCAAAGAAGCGACGAATCGCAAGAGAACTACGATGCTTGTTCAAAGAAGCTAGTCTTGGTGTGCAAGCCCTCGGTAAGAAACATCACTTTCATGTTCAAGCCGGTTAACCAATTCATTCAAGAAATCGGATCGGAACTGGAATTAGAAGGAGGAACTAACTGCCCCTTGCACGTGTTTTTACTCGACTGCACGAACCACTTTCTGGATCAAGTGAACGCGGAAATCAAGAAAATCATGGAAAACGCGTCCGCGTGTTTGGAATCTTGGAGCGTCATGCCGATTCCAGGGGACCTCGACAAAAGCGGTTCCGAAATGCAGATCCTGAGCAGCACGCTCATCTTGTACGACTACCTCAAAGAGCTGAGGAACATGACCACCCTCCTCCCAGACTTTTCCAACCACTTCCTGCAGCTGATCTACTACGTCATCCTCGACTACAAGGACCTGGTTCAGGAGGTGTTCAAGAGCCTGTTCGCCGAGGAGCAGAACATACTCAGCGTCACCTGGGCTAGAGACCGGGACATCCGCCGCCTGCTCAAGTCCTTCTCCAACTGGAAGCACCTCGAAGGGGCCGAGACTGGCGGCGGGGAGATGGTGGAATCCCCGGAAGAGATCCGCCTGCGCAACAAGGAGGAGTCTGAACTCCTTCTGCGGAACTTGAACTCCGAGGAGCAGACTTCGTGGGAGATCATCAGCGACTGCACCACCCTCTTCCACATCGCCTTGCTGGAAGAGAGCCTCCAGTGGTTTTCTGGTCAGCTGCACGACTTCGCCAGGGATTTCGACCCCATCCAACCAGACAAGGTCCTCAAGACCCACCCCTCTTGCGACCTGAAGAAGCTCGCCAAGGAATACGAGGACTTCTCGGACGTCTGTCTGCTGGCCTTGCACTTGGAAGTCCGCGCTCACTGCTTCCAACACCTCCTTCCCTTCTCCATCCCGGACAGCTACTCGGAATCTGACCTCCCCAACGAGCTGGAATCGGCTGTCCAGAATCTCACCAACGACCTGATGCGCATTGACGAGGCCCTGGTTACCGCCTTGACCCCCAAGGAACTCAAGTACATCTTCGAAGGACTAGGGGAACTGGTGGCTGCCATCCTCATCCACAACGTGTCCAGCATGAACAGGGTCAGCAACTTCCTGGTGAAGGGTCTGCACCGCAGCATCTTCGTCCTCCAGTGTTGCCTTGGCAACATCACCATGACCAGGGAGGTGTCGCTGGAGAGGGCCAGGCAGTACCTGCAGTTGCTCGGTCAGTCCTGCGAGGACATCTTGAATGACATCGTGGAGGAAGGGCCAAAGTTTAAGGAGAAGGAGTACTTGGCACTTTTAAGGATCATCCAGGAAAAGGAAGGGGAACAAGTTTCCGGGAATTGGGGAGATAAGCTGAGGGAGGTTTTTAAGAGGTATTCTGCTGTTCGAGAAACTAAATGAAGAAAAGAAAGATGCTATGGGTTTTAGATAGAATATATGCTAGTTTATGCTACTTAAAGCAGTTTATAGTAATTTTTCAGGATTGTTTTTTAAAATGACGAAGCTCTTTTAAATGCTTTTGAGGATAATTTTGATCGAGCTTATGACTTTTAAATGTCTTATTATAAAGAGAAATTAGAAAGAGGAAAATATTGTAGATGTTTTCTCTTATAGCTTGAGTGAGTGTTGGTAGGTTTGTATTTATTTTGATGGACTAGTCTGGTGCTACTTTTCCTAGTCCTGGTGCTATATTTTACAAAATTTTTTTTTTTTGATTCAAAGCTCAGTGAATATTTTTCTTTGTGTAGTATACTTCTTTCTTTGAAATACTTCTTTTTTTTGTTTTATCAAATTAGAGCTTTTTTAAGGTTTACAAAAACGTATGTAATATTGTTATATCATTGTTACAATGTGTAATACTTGAATTCGAGTGCCGAATATAGTAGTATATATATACTAGTGTAAAAATATTTTTTCGAACGCACGAATGTACCATGTAAGAAAACGTACTGCCTGTTTTGGGTTCAGATTGTTAATACTTTTCTTATTACTTAAAGTAGCTATTATGATAATACATTTGTATTTCAATTAGTATTTCAAAAAATATTTTATCAACATATCTTATTTACACCAATATTTTTGCAAGCATTAGAGCCAAAAAACATTGTTTTCACTTGGAACTTATGTTATAGCAAAAAAATGTTTCCTAGGTTGTAGCTAGTATCAGGTTTGCTCAAACTAGTCATTATTATTTCAAAGTAGTATCTATTGTGTTATTTAATTGTTTTAAAAGCTTAAATAAAGAGAACTTATTTACATCTATAGAATTTTCTTCTTTTCATACATTCCAAATAAGCTCCAAAGTACCTTTCTCCTTTTGTTTAGGCATGAAATAATATTAAAGTTCATTTTTTGTCTAGATTATTTCTGTCGGATTATCAAAAACGTTCTTTCACCTTACTAGATTTTCCATGAATTTCTTATGAACAAATTGCTTAAATTGGTTTGAGTTTGATCACCGAAGGTAATAGATTTTCATCATAAAGTGGATTATGAAATTGCTTCTTGGGTTTACTTTTCATTAACCAAGCGAAGAATTTATGAGCAAATTCAATAACATTTCCAGAGTTGGTAATTTTTCTCGAAAATTGAAAACATACCTGGAGGTTTTAGCGCGAGCTTAGTTTTTGATTGAATAAATTATATTGCATAAAAGAAGAGTGGTTTAACAGTTTTAAATTGTTTTTTTCCCAAACTTTACTAAAAAGGGGAATTTTTTTTCTAAAACTTTTAAAAATAAAGAAATACATATAAGTGAAGTGATTTTTCTATTCAGGTTTTTGAAATGCCTACAGGTTTCGAAAGTTACTAGTCAACAAGTTTTATCAACAAGTTTTAGAATTTATTTATTTTTCTAAGTATGAGTTGTTGTTGTTTATAATTAGTTAATAAATGAAGAAAATTATGGAATTCCTTATAATATGTTTCACATTTACGAGGAAAAACTAAACCAATTCCAATTAATATAAAAGTTTTAAAAAATGTTGTCCCTTCATTAAAACCCGTTAATAATTCTACTAACTACAAATAAATAGTTAAATGTGTTAGGTGATTTATACGTTAGTTTCAACTAGCCTCCACGTCCACTTACCTTTGAAAAAAAATAAAGCACCTCTGAGAGACTTCTAATAAATATAATGTTCCCAGTTCGATAATTTCCTGACAACTTGTGTCTGATTAGAATTAACGGCACTGAATTATGTTTGAATGTCCTCTCTTTATCTCTGTCATAATACGCAATCGATACTCCTAACAAACATTTTTAACAATAAGCCCATTGTAGACACTAGAAGCCCATAAACTATATCAACTGTTGATTGGTTTCCCATTTTTGATGCGCGTGCGTTGTTGAAATTAATTATCACCTGTCAACTGAATGTAGCTCGAGTGAAGGATGGTTTTGCGCGGGTTCTCGTCTTGTTTTTGAAAGTTAAGAGTCTGGGTGCCACTTAAGGATCTCTAATGTGTTTTGGTTACCTAGTTTATGGCTTGGATGGGAAAAGTTAGATTTCCATGGGGTCGTGGGGGATTTTGGATCATTGACTTATTTTTTCGAGCAACCATTTTATTTTTGACACCTTAATTTGTTTAAAATTTTCATTTTCTCTTTTTTTTAAGAATTACTCTTTAAATATCAGTTTCATATGTATGTGATTGTGATAGTATTTTAATATTTAAATCAATCCCCTTAAGTGTCTATCATATATGTCCAGTGAAATGAAATTCTTGCTCTTAGTACATAAAACCTAGTTGGTTAAGAGAAAAATAGGAGTTGAAATTCTAAAACACGTTTTTTAGTAACGTGTTTCAAAAAGTAAGCCAGAAAGTTGTTTTTGTAATTTTTCATTTGATTGAAATTCACCGAGTAAGGAGGTAGTTAAAGAGGTACATACTTAGGAAGTCTTCTAAAATTTTAAAGTACATTTATTATCACACAAAAACAAGATTTTAACACGGTATACCATTATTGTTTTAAAGAAATTTCATGCAATTTAACTTTGAATAGAATATTAGTAACTTTTAAATCGTCAAAAGAAAAAAAATTATAACTGTACGAAACCTAAAATTAACCGTATGGTTATATCATTTCATAACCATAACATTGTTCAATTCAAGGATAACGGGGTTTTCCATTTTTGATATAAATGTGCAAATCTTCGTTAATTTTGTGTTCCAAGGAAAATCCGAAGGATACACACACATGAACTATCTCTAATTTCTCAAGTATATAGCAGCACAACACTCCACCATACTCCCTCTGATGTACTCTCAACTCGTCGGTATTCAACACCGAGAGATGAATCACCAGTCTCAAATGAGGCTTTTTTGTTCGTTCGTGGACACCATACGGTGGATGCCATCCATCATTCTTCTTTCGGAAACTTCAGTCTCCGTCGGCCTTGGCATTGTGCGCCCTAAGTCAAGTGCGGAGCGCTTGCCTCCTTTTCTGGGGAAACAAAGCTCCACAGCATCCGCGTGGAGATTCCGGAGTTAGTTTTCAATGGAGAAAAGCTGAGAGTTTCTCG
The DNA here is from genome assembly GCA_024610705.1 of Tetragnatha versicolor. Taxonomy (NCBI): domain Eukaryota; kingdom Metazoa; phylum Arthropoda; class Arachnida; order Araneae; family Tetragnathidae; genus Tetragnatha; species Tetragnatha versicolor. Next base: position 18,429,568 of record JANDEH010000007.1, on the reverse strand, counting down.
TTTTTCTGGTGGGGTCTCTGTTACTCTGGTTTGAATTGGGATTTTTAACCGAATGGTGATCATGAATATCAAGTTACTGCATCCCTCTACCTTTGTAATGCTTTCTTCTGCGGATATTTCTTATAATAATGCGGATATTTCTTGAATTTAAGATTTTTACGTTGGGGGATTCAGAGGATTAATGTTGAACCATCTTGATATTATAAAATAGTTATTCCAAGTTATGAAATTTTTAAAGGTTATATTTGAATAACTGGTTTTAAAGTGCAGTGGTCGACAAACTTTTTGACTAGAAAGTTCAATGCCTCCATGAAAAGTGCTTGGATTGCCAGACTTTCTCTTTGAGAATGTTAAAAGACTTTCAATTCATTACTTATCTTTCAGACTTTCAATTCAGACTTTTAGTATGTTAAGCAGTAATATTTTTTACATAATATTATTTGGTTTTTCACTACGATTTCGTCTATACTATAACGGGAATTCTGCACTGGCATAACAGGGTGACCCAACACTTTTTCTAAAGTACTACCTCCATTCGGGTACTTTTTACACATTGTAAATTAATTTTAGTGAATAAAAATCAAAGTTTTGTAAACAATTCCAAGAAAAATTGGAGAGTCTGGGGGTCTCCCGCAGAAAAATTTTTGGAAATTGCATAATCTTATGTAAACAACCATACTCAAGAATTTTTGTTAGGATTTAGTAAGTAAAGTAATACAAGTTGTATTTTTTAAACAGAGAAAAGAATATTAATCTGTCCGTGTCCATGGCTGTATTATTCGGCCTTCGGACTGTAGCTTGGGTGCTTCGGTGTCATTTCAATATTGAAATTAAAAGTTTAAAAAATGACTTTTTTTAATTGGACAAAGCTGAAGATACAATAATTAATAGAATTTATAATTGATGCATCAAAGTTTCTAAACTTACTTACTCTATTCGAGAGAAACTTTCACGTAATGTTGTACCCTTTTGTAACCCAAACCGTCACATATTTATTAATCAAAATAATCACCAATCTGGAGATAGATGAAAAACTTCTGTCAAAAATGTAAGATAATTGTGAGAGGTTTTCTTTCGAATTGTTCATCATTCAAGAAAGACTAAGTTGGAATAGCTGAATCATCAAGTGGTTCCATTAAGTGTCTCTTAAGTTTAAAATTAGAAGTTTAGCGTGTTATGGTGATTCACAACAGTGATTGCGCCAATTTAAAAGCATTAAGTCATTCTTCTCCTTCCTTATTATGTATTCAAAGTAATCTTCCCTTTAACCCTTTCAGTCATAACCGCCCCCAATGTTTCATAGGAATCAATGGAAATCTCGGGCGGCTTAGGATTGAAATGGTTAAAAAATTCTACTTAAACGTTACTTAACTTCGTGACTGTTTTTTTTCTAGATATAATCATAATATTTCATAGGTAGTAAAAATAAGCCAGTTTTATTTAAAAACATGATTCTTTCTTTTTTTTTGTATGGCTAAATTTATATTTAGCTCTTTCAAAATTAACTGGGGTTAGGGAAATCTAGTTTTAAGTAGGATGCATTATAAGTTTGATTTTCTGTTTTAATTTTTGATGGTTACTAGGATACAGAAAACTTTTCAGTAATGCAATAATAGGTGCGGGTAGATGTATGATTACAGCTGTTTTCTCTCTATTCTAAAAAAAAGTTTTTGGTGAACGGTTTCCAGAGAAAGGCTTTTTAATTACTGAACCAAATGACACATATATGGTATCAAAATGTCCGAATTCTTTCCGGATTTCCGAGTAAGCCCTTCGATTTTTCAAAAAAATTCTCAATTTTAAAATATTTCCATTTTTTTAGATTTCGGATAAGGTCGCAGTTACAAAGCAAGAAACTATGAATTTTAAAACAATTGAAAATATATTTCACTGGTTTTTTAACATTCAAATACATTAAATAATCATATTTCTATTTATCACACTAATTTAAAAAATATATATTGGATTCTTTTTAACAATATTTATATTTTTGCTGTTCAAACGATTTTAATTATATTTAAAACTAATGTATAATTAATTTATCTTTTATTTTTAAATAATTAATTCATATTTATATATTTATCTTTGTCGTTGTGGCAACCTAATCATTACTATATTTACAATAAAATATAAACTCGCTTTCAGAAATTTTGAACTTTTGCATTTATTTATTACAATAATAATTATTTTTATATCCTTTTGGAAGTTATATTATTTAAGGTAGTAAAAGGTAACTTTTTTATAATGCCAAAACGCAAAACTAGATATGGCGGGGGAATGTTTTAGAAATAAAGATAAAAATTGAAAGTCAGAACATTCGTGTCATTGCTATGAAACTGACACAATTTCGATGTTTATTTGTTCTCATGAAGCAAAATTCTAAATTTTCGTGATGTTTACGATAATTACTACATTTTTCACAGACAATCAATGAAAATCATTACAAATTTTAAGAAAGTAAAATTTATTCCGGAGATGTTTCAGTGCTTTTGAATGGATCTGTGTGAGAAAAACATTACCTTGGGGAAATGGTAAAAGAAAGTTTACACTGCTTTGTTACTAATTTTCTTGGAATTAAATGGCGATCCTCCAATTCATATTGCCATAAAGGAACAGTTAAAATTTCGCCGCTGAATGAATATTCCCCTTTTTTGAATGAATACCCCAGAGAAGTAGTTCCCCTGTTTTAAGAATGTTTTATAAAATGAGTAAGTGCTGTGAGCTGTGTTTTGTGAGGATGGCAAAGAGATCCTTAAGTATCAGCGTCAGCAGTTAACGGGGGTTGGCGAGCGATAGCGAGCAGGGGGCGGTAGCTCCCTAGTTGTTTAAAAATTTCAAATAACTACCATTACATCAGGAAACATTCAATTTAAATTCCAGGAAAGATCAGCTTTTCAAAATAGCTTATATCATTTCACGATAATAACTTAATAATAATAATAATATAACAAACAAAAACAGTGCAAGATCGAAATGAATTTTTGTTTGCTTAAAAGCCGTTCAAATACCTTTAACCTAATTACGCAGTATATTATACCCCCTTTTTAATGCCTTCGTTTATCCAGCATTATCTTAGCATCCCCTTATTCATTTAAATCGCGGAGTTTATTTAGCCTGATGCACGCACCTTTACTCACACGCACGAAGCCTCCAGAATAATTGTTTATCCCGAGTCTTGTTTAAAACGAGGGGTATTTTATCGGTTACATATTAGCGAGATAGAAGATCTCATCCGTAATGCACACCAATAATTGCTTAAACTCTGAATAATTTACCCTCCTCCATAACCCTTTGGCTCCCGAATAAATTCGAGGAGGAATAGTTGCTGTGTCCGTTACTAGGTGGCGCTCGCAGACGATGATGAATGAATGGTTGGTGGTAGTGAATCTGCGAGAGCGGTGTTGTAGAGATTCTCTCCTTCCGTTGTTGATCGTATGAAAACCGCATTATAATTCGGGAGGTTCGCTTCGTTGAGCCTTGTGTGGGGGGTCATGATCTGTGAAATGTATAAGTTTCCGGAAAATGATGGCTGGGTGTGGGATTAATTGGATTTAAAATTTGAGGAGAGTGTTCGAAGTTTCGGAATTGTGTATGTTTGATTTTCTGTAGGAAATATTTTGAGTTTTTCAGTGCATTAACAGCCAGGTTGTGGATTTATTGGAAGACACAATTCAGATTCCTTTATGGGTTCAAGGAAAACTGATTACACTAGAAGTCCAGTACGATTTAGGTATTGGACATTAATTTCACCAATTTAGTGTTTATTATGGCGCATATATATTAGGTTTGGCGCATAGATATTTATTTAGGTATATGGGGAATGTCATGTTCCTTGCCTACCTCCATATTAATAACCTTTTAGTAGGTTATTTTATAAATAGAGCTTTGAGCAAAGAAAAAACCCAGCAAAATTTCTTCAAAAAAGTGAAGGGAATTGGGACACTTTGTCTGCAGTTTTCTTTAGTAAATCTGGAGTTTTCTTTAGAAACTCTGCAGTTCTTTTAAGACCGCTGAAATGCCTTTAGAATGTATTTAAAACTGCTTTAAAAAACTAAAAGTCCTATTGCTACAAAATAACTACAGACTTCTTAGAGAAAACTACACTTTTGACGCTTTTTTCATGGAATTTCGAAAAATTTTTTGCTGGGAAAAAGATTGTGCGAATCCATGTTTTTGTGTGTTAGAGATAAGGCAATGTGAAAGTTTTCGTTTCTCAGTATAATAGTATTACTTATATTCTACTCTTTAGCTAAAGCAAATTACTCTAATTATTTAATAAATATATTGGAGTTACAGAATATTATATTTTAAATATGTGCGATATCAATCATGTGTTGGTTTATATTTTAAATATTCTCTCGTTGAGTCTATCTACTTTCTTGCTTCCATTCTGTAGAAAAAAAATTGAGAAATCTTTTGCAATTTGTGAATAGAATTTCTTTCTGTGCATTGATTCTTTTCAAATTGAATTGCTTTCAATTTTTTTAAGTTTTAGAATGGGTTTCGAAAGTGATACTTCGATTTCCAATCTTCCTTCATTCAGCTTTCTAATTATTTTTTAGTAAAGACTGTCAATTAAAGAACTTGTCGTAAATCTCAGTTGAAAAAAACCCTATAAATACATGTTTGCATATTCAGTTTTTTCCCCTATAAACATATTTGTTTACTTTTAAATGGGAAACAGAAAACTGAAGTTTTAGTTGAATAAAAAAGCAACAGACTGTCAGAGAACCTTCTTTAGAAAACTAATTATTTAAATTTTGCGTTAACTCTTTTTATAAACAACTCAAGGATTTATTTCGACAGAATCATTTTTTTCACTCACCGAATATGTAATGTTTGCAATTGTACACAGACACCAATACGTGGCCAAAACGCTGACATTTCTTCAGCACAACCTTGAGTAGCGTATTTTTTCTCGTCTCGGGGACTATTCAGACGTCTCCGAGAAATTACCGAGATCTAATCAAAAGTAATTAAAAACGCATTTTGAGAAATTTGCTCGTTTAAAATTCGATTTTTTTATGGCGGGTATTGAGAAAAAGTCTCTGAAACGCAAGGAGACTTTGGAGGATTGCGAGCGTCGTATTAATGAAATGCCAAGTCGAGTGGGTTTTTTCCTCCAAGAAATGCTTTAATTGTGAAGCTTTGAAAAATAGGCAAAAAGCCACGCGCGCTCAAAAAATCTCACTTGCTTAATGTACCGTGGATTTAGCGAACGTCGAAGTGAATTGGGGAATCTGCATAATTTTCAAAGAATTTTTTTCCTGCTCTCGAATTGATTCATCCGAAAAGGGGGCTCGGAACAAGAAAATAGTCAACTCCCGCTCATTGGAGAAAGAGAGGAATTTTTATCCTTTTGCAAGAGAAATACGTGAGTTCAGATTTCCTTGTGCGCGCACCAGTTTTTTCTCTCCTCTATCTTCAACCCTTTTTAATTTCGAGAGAGAACAAAAGGGGTGAAAAAGAAATCCCTTCGTTTCAGCTAAAACTTTATGTTAATCACTGTAAGATGAAACAGAATAAGGAAAGAAGAAGAAAAAAAAAGATGAAACAAAACTAATAAAGAAGGGCGCCGAAGCTGGAGCCAAAAAAATAATAACAGCCTCCCCTTTTCCTTTACATGTGAGAGCGCCATCTATCGACCAACCCCGACTTCTTTGCCACACGTTTAGTAGTTGCCATAGCAACGGACACAACCCTTTTCCGATACTCTGCTGAACGGAGTTTCTCTCCCAGCGAAATGAGAAGACGGGTTGAGAGAGATGCGCGTTTTTTTTCCTCTCGTTCCCCTCCCATTTTTAATCAGCGCCATTTGCAAAAGCTGAGCCCCTGTTCTTTAGTGGTACTTTGGCAGATTTCGGAATTGCCATTTTCGCTTCGAGTTAATTTCTGTTAAGCCTACTCGGTCGTTTGCTTGATGAAATAAGGCCCGTCTTCTTTTTTTTGTTACTTTTTTCTGTCTTATTTTCGATTTATTTTGTAAATTGGTTCAAGAGCTGTTTGTGTACTGTGGCTAGAAGTTGTAAATCCGGTCACTACCGAAACATCTTCTTGTTTCAAGTTATTAAAAAGATCTCGTGTTACTTCACTTTTCAACTGCAATTGATGATTCTACATTGTCCTTTACTACTCCATTTCATTAAGAAAGAATTCTTGTTTGTGGTGGACTTTTTGTCGATTTTAAAGGAAACTTTTTGTTTTTTGTAGGGTGAGGGCTATATCACAAATCCCCTTTACCCCCACGCGTCTTTTTTTAGTACCAGGTGGTTTGATTCAATCATCTTCTTTGACAAAGAGTTATCCTTTACCTTAAAATATTTTAAGATAAATTAAAAAAGACAAATTATTTAAGGTCAATAAATAAGAAATTACAGGTGATTTTTTCACACTCAATAATGGTACACATTCGGTAATGGTAACTAAACTTCTGAAGACAATTTATCATTTAGACAATATGCATGATTTTCAAATTCACTTTAAAAAGAAAGAACATGAAAAATTCCGTTGAAAAATGCTAATTAAACTGCAATTCCATCAAATAAATTCGATTTAAAATGCATTTAAAGTTGCTCTGACGTCACTATCAACAAAAAACTTCAATGCTTGACGATTCTGACTTATGATGTCATACTTCAGCGGTTCAAATTACGCGCGAAAGGCATCCATTGAAAAGCAATGGTGTTTGCATTTATGTTGGGGTTTTTTGGTAGCCTGTAGTTTCTTATTTTGGCAGCTATGGACGGTCCTAAACAAGTAAAAAAGTAGGTACTATAAAGCAGTGGTCTCCAACCCCCGGTCCGCGGACCGGTGCTGGTCCGTGGATCAAATGGTACCGGGCCGCGGGCCGACCATTTCACTGAAAATGAATTTAAATTCCTGGGTTTATAACTCGAAATTAATGAATGAAATGAATTATAAATCACTTTATATTTATTTTTTGATGTAACTGTATTTTATTTTGAAAGCATGTTTAAATACAATTAAATTAAAATTAATAAATCAAAATAATTTAGAATGTAAGCAATCAACGCCCCCCCCAGCGGGCCGCGGTAAAATTATCAAAAGTTGACCGGTCCGTGGTGGTAAAAAGGTTGGGGACCACTGCTATAAAGGATGTTTAGTACCTATGTGCAAAAATACAAGTGTTAGAACGCCGGATGAGAATTGCTTTTCTCAGTACCAAAAAATGAAAGAATTCGTCATAAATAGTGTAACTTTATGCTCAGAGACACAAAGAAACAAACAAAAACGTGATGCCAGCTGCATAAAATGTAATAATGCATAGCAAAAGAAAACTAGAATTTTTGTGATACTAGTAGTACATTTCCATTGCTATGAATGGAATGCTTGATTATCATCAGTTTAAATTAATAAAATAAAGAATTTAATGAAGTCGAATAAATTATTTACTAATGCAAAAGTTCAAAAATTCAAAGATTTTTTGGTTTTTAAATGTTTTTTACATTTTTATTTTACTAGTGATTTTTTTAATATTTTATACTGACTATAACTAAATTTAATATTGTGAGAAAAAACCTACATGACATTCATTATTTATTTACAAAATTTCCAAAGTTAGTTCTAATGCCAAGAAACTGAATGAAAATACAAGAAATCTGTACAAAAGGAATAAAATTTTAATTCTAAAAAAACCATTCTTGAGTTTCAAGAACAGTGTTATCCAGTCTTAAAGAGATACATAAGGGGAGAGGTCAAAAAAGTAAGTTTTTATGCTCCATGTGCTCAAAACAGTATTGCCTGAAACAAATCTGCTGAAGTATGACGTCACACAAGGTTACGCCCCGTTTTGAGTCAGGTGATTTAAGTGCTTTTTTTAAACACTTTTTGCGCTTAAATTAAAACTTTTTGTGGTTTTTAAAGTTGATTTTCGGGTTTTTCATGATCGAATTAGTAAATTGGGTAAGTTTTAGGATGTTTCGTGATATAGTGCATATTGTCTATTAAAGAAAAGGGGAATAATTACTTTAGATTTTCAATATGAATTCCTCCTGTAAAGAATATATAATTAGTTCCGAAAAATTAAATCTAACCTTGGCCAAATTACTCTTTATAAATTACTCTTTTGTTAAATAAAATATACCATCCTTTGCCAGCGTTTAGGAGGAATTCACAAATTACACCAACACCACACAATTTTAGACATTTTACACCCTTCTTGTATGTCACATTCATTTTACTGACTTCTTTCCCCATTTATTGTGATGTCACATTTTCAAAGATTAAAATTTAACTAAATTAAAGTATTAAAATTTTACTTCCCTATTTAGATTACTTGGTGATTTAAATACTTTTTCACTGCCAAATAAGAGGGGAAAATGCCTTTTATTTTAACAACATAAAAATTGTAACAAAAAATTTTTAAGGTGTGCTGTCACAAAGTTCCCTTCCCCTTATTACATTGTGTGACAATACAGAACCCCCTGAAAGTTGATTGCTAAACGTGTGATGTTATTTGTGTCTGTTTTCATATAAGTCGTGTTATCCTCAAATCATAATATATTTGTGAACAGTATCACTCAACTTTTCTTTCATACTGAACTGTAGTATACACTTGTCCCATTTATGAAAGATTTATTAGCATTATTTACTGATTAGACCTTCAATTATAGTATCATTCTCTCTTATAAATAAATTTTATCATACTTATTGCTTGGAAAAGTCCCAATATAAGTGTTATTCTTAGGATTTTTTTGGAGGAGTAAAAATACTCCTTAACTTTTTTAGGAGGCGTGAAAGTAATTTATGAGGAATGAATTACGGAAATAGCATAAACTGCATTTTCAGGGACAAATTTTTACTAAAACTATTTCTTTTTTATTGGACAAAAAATGAAATAGAAAAAAATGAGGATGCTATTTTTTTTCAAAAAATATAGCATCTGTTAAGTATTAGTAGAAAATATTAAACATAATAAATAAAATAATTTATTTTACATTAAATATTCCAAATGAAATATTTATTTAATATTAGTACAAATTTGAGTAGAAAAAATATTATTTTTCAATTTCGGTGGGTGCACCATAAATTTTTAAAAATATCTCAGCCCTATATAAAAAATTCCAGCCCTTTTCATTAGAAAATGAAGCCCCACTGTCCCATTTTGTAATTAGTAATTCGATAATCTCTATTACGTTGACGAAAAGTGAATAGATTGGGTACAGAGGGCAAGGGAAGGAATCTCCATGGAGACGATTCCCAACAACCTAGCACATGATGACAAGTTCCCTTTCTGTAAAAGTGATCCCAAAATAATTTAATAATTGTGTTCCCGTGTTAATTGAAAATGCTGATAAATTTGGAGGTTGCAGTTAATGAGTGAGATTGTAATCTATGGCTTTGTTCGACAATGATTGTCATATTTCTTCTATTTGTTGATTTCAGCCCAAAATATTTTGGAACATGGATATGTTCGAATGATACATATATCTGTGAAAGTTTCTTGAGAAAATACATAGTTTATTCATGTATGGATACAATTAGTAAGACGTGGATTTGTTTAGTTTTCTTATTGATTTATTTGTGCTAAATGTTCAAAAGTGGATTTTACTTATTAAGGATGCATAGATTTTTGCATCTGAATTAAAAACTCAGTCTTTGATACCTTTGAAAACACTGTTCAAAATAACATATAACACCTTCATTTAGGCTTTCTTGCTTGGTTACCTGAAATTCTTTTAATAAAATAACCTCCTTTTTGTGTTCATCCAATTATTTCCTCATAAATGTGTGGAAAATATGTGAAGTAAATATCTTAGTTATATTCTTGTGAGGAGATTGCATTTTTCGCTCCACTCCTTTCAACAACGTCATATCTCAAAAATCAACAATTTTTAGTTATGACCGTTTTTAGAAAGCCCTGAAAAAGTAGTATAGCCCTGCAAAATCACCATGTCTTTAGGTTGTTTGTATAGTAAACAATTTAATATGTTGTATTTATTTTTAATGCATTTCAATCTAATTTTAAACTTTCAAATCACTCTCCTTAAAAATATAAGGTTTTTTGAGATGATGACGTTTTTGAAAGAAGTGAGCGATTTGTGAGCATGTTTTTCTTTTCAGCACACAAATCTTTTAATTGCCTGAAAATATTTTTTTTTTCTGAAATTTTACGCACCATCATTTTCTGCATGTTTGTCTCATATGTTTGTAGTAAGGATATCGTTTCATGATCTGATTTCCTAGCCTAGATTATTCGGTATTAACGAACGACTTTATAATAAGAGAGTTATATATCTTTCTGTATGTATTTTTGTTTGGATTACTTTTTTTCGAGTTCATGCAGTAAAACGGCTAAAATGGTTGGGAGTAAAAGCAGCGAATTTCAATTTTCAATTTTTTTCTCTATCCGAATGATGATAACGCAATATTTCCAGTAATTTTCCGACGTATTTTTCTCTTCCACAAAGATTTCCACTGCTTTGGTTATATATATAAATAACTGTTTTGAACGGATTTCCTAGAAATTGAATCATCGGTGGGTACTGCATTAGAGATATTTTCTAGCTCAGTCTAAACATGATTCTTCAAAAGGTTTAAAAATAAAGAAAATCCCACCGTATAATTTGCAATCTTAGATGAAGGGAGAAAAGAGAGGAGTGTCTTTTGAATTATTTCATTTCTCTGGAATAAATCTTTAAAGTGAATTTCTTCTTAAAATGGAAAATTCTTTGCTTATTTCCTCATCGCAAAGTTCAATTTAGATGTTGTCTGACTTTTTCCCATCAGCGTGTTGCAGTTTTTCTCTTTATACACTCGTGTAATTTGAATGCTTTGCTGCCGATATAATTTCGGATTCTTTTTCGCAGTTTTTCTATTTGATGAAACTTCAGTTTTTCTGATTCTCGCACTTCCTTTCTAGTTCTTTGAGAACGTCCCTCCTCCCTTTTTTACAATTACATTCTTTTATTTCCTTCTTTTCCGTCGAAATTCCCGAAACCTTCCGCCATTATGCGTTTCTTTGGAATTTAGCGCGCCTATTACAAATGAGTGTATAGAAATATTTTTTACCCACTTTTTTTAAAAATACTTCCTCCCATGGCTTGTTTCTGGTTTTCATCAATGCTTTTGATCATCCTTATATCATTGGTTTTTAGAAAGATTTTGATTTTCTTTTTGCCTTTTCGTTGCTCCAAAATTTAACCATGTGACTTTAGCATATCAATGCAATGTTTTCTAGTTTCTTGCATAAGCTTGTGAATCTCGATAATTTTCATTCTAACGAATCTTATGTAAATTTGAACACTTCTATCAAAATATACTGTGAGAAGAGTATACTAATAGTAGAATTGGTTCAATTTCATTTATATGTCCCTTTAAGTATCGCCAAAAGCTGCTTCAGTCACCAAAGAATAGAAATACCGCCAAAATTTCAAATCAATTGAATGAAACATTGTGGTATATTAATTTGGCGATATTTAAATATGGGCAAAAAAAAACTCTTCTTAATATTTTTTATTCTACTTCCTTTATGATAATTTTTTACGCTAACACCATTTTATAAGGAAAAAACGCACTCACTGCAGACATAATTAATCAGGAAAATGACGTGCTGTATCACATGTTGTCTGGAATAGAGCAAAAATCCCCATTTCCTAAATCCAACATCCTTCTTAATCCAACATTTGATATTCATCTTTCATTCATATTCAATCAGCTGATTATTTGTATGATTATTCCTATGACTTTATTGCTCTGTCAGTAGTTGTACTTTCACTGTTCATCATTACGTTACTTTTTCCTTTAACAGCTAACGAGATAGATCTTACAGGCTAGATTCCAATTATATTTTTCGAAGGTATAGTTTTGTACGTATTTAACTGTACTAAGAACTTATGTATGTATGACTAACAGAAAAGTAAGCATTACTTATATTTTTAATGGGATGACTTAACGTCTTATCCAGAGTTGCCAAGTTTAGCTGTAGAAAATCGCTGTAATAAACCTGCAAAAACCATCCTGGCAAAAAAGGCTTTTGACACTTTTTGCTGGCAAAAATATCTAAACCCGTTTTTTATACACATAACTGCATATTTTTTATTTTACCTGATTTTTATTAAAAACTTTTTCTTCCTATTTTAATAAACAATCACCAGAGATGACTTTATTCATAAAAGTAACTAAGGTAAATGTGGGTATAGTGGACACTTTAAGGAAAATTTTTGCTTAAATTCTTAATAAATACCAATCTATTTGCTTCGGAACGGTTATCATCCTATTTTTAGGTTAATTGGATCTTCTTCTTTCGATTTTATCATTAAAAACTTTAATTAGATTGGGCAAAGTATTTTTAATTAATTTTTTAAAAGTACTCCAAATTGCATCTATAGTGGCCACATAGATGAAGCTGTTGCTTCTATGGTGGACACCTCTTGCATCAATAGTGGACACCTGTCTTTTTCTGCCTATATGAGGGGTTTATGCAGTGGCGGATCCAGGATTTGGGTTTGGGGGGGGCTAAGAATTTTCATAATCCATTTGAACCTTCTTGTTAATGGTAAATACGGAAAAGGTTGTGAATTATCCTACTCAAACCATTAAAAGGGGGGTCTGGGGGTCCTCCCCCAGAAAATTTTTGGAAATTTAAGTCAAAAACCCCACTTTTTCAACTCGTTTTGGTACGCCTCATCCGAATTTCGGATATAGATTTTTTGCGTTTTGACAAACTTAGTAAAATATTAGACGCTTTGGGGGGGGGCTTCAGCCCGAAAGCCCCCCCGTAGATCCGCCACTGGGTTTATGCATGAAATTGAGGGGTTTTTTCTTGGTATAGTCGTCTAGTTCTAATTAAATCTTCCTTCCCAACGAAATGTATTTTAGATTCAATAAAATTAGCTTTATTTAAAAAAAATTGATAGTTTTTGGCCCAAAGTCTACGCTGTAGCGGATTTGAGAGGAATTTAGCATGTAATTCAATGTTTTAGAAACATTGGTTCCCGAAGCCAGAATGAAACCAAATTTATTTAACACTCATTTTAAAGCACAGTCAACAGTTTATGAAGAAAAACTGATTCAAATTAAGTATTATTTATGTTTCTATTAGAAGCCATTGTGGTGGCCACTATTGGAAAATCTAAGATTATGTGTTGGTAAAGTGGACACCCCCATAAATCCTCGTAAAGTCAACATTTTCAAATAAATTTTATTCAGTATTATTTTATACACTCTCATTTATCTTGATATAAATTTAAAAGTCTATCAAGCGGTAATAAATACGAAAAAATCAGTTCCGACTTACCCGTTTCCTTACGCGATTCAATAAGCAAAATCAAATTTCAGTCACTCGGCCGATGTTGTTATTTTCAAATATTTAAATATCCTTCCCATGCTGATCAGTGGTATCGGTGGTAATTTATCAGCTTAGGGAACGTACCCATACTACGTGACCCATTCAGGGGAGGGAGGGGGGTCTTCAAAATACCACGCTCGGTCACAGGGGGGAGGGGGTGGGTTAGGGTTTCGTCACGTAGTCAATTTCTTCTAGTCAATACGACAAAATTAAGCCAAATTAATTATCGAAATTTGCCAAATTAAGCCAAATTAATTATTAAAATTAGACAAATTAAGGAAAATTAATTTTTTTAAACTTTCTGTTTGCAAAAAGTGATGTCAAACCGTATTTATGAATTACTACGTGACAACTAGAGGGGGAGGGGGGGTCTTGGCATATACTACGGATGGTCACCAAGGGGGGGAAGGGGGTCAAAAATGGCAAAAAAAGGGTCACGTAGTATGGGTACGTTCCCTTACCTGATTGCACAATCTACTATGCCTATGAATTTTGACGCTGTTCGATGCCTCTAACTCGTTCTATTTAAAATTAATCAGCTATGTGGCCACTATTGGTACAGTGTCCACTATACCCACATTTACCTTACGTGATAACCTTCTCTTAAATCTGCTGTAAAACAGGATTGAGATAACTTTTCATCTTAAAACCCATAGCATAAAAAGTCCTTAATTTTTGGGAAAAAAATTTAACCTGCGAAAAATGTTTTTACCTATAAATTAACCTTTTCCACTTTTAATATAATAATTCAAGAATCCCAGTGCACTTCCAGGCATTTAGAAGATCACACAATACCTCCAAACACTTACCTCTACTCAATTATTAACTAAATAATGAATTTCTTCTATTCCATAAAATCATTAAATTGAGAAAAATTGTCTGAATTAATGCTGCAATAAATAAATAAGGCATGAGTAGTAGTAGTAATTTTGTAGAATTTTCCGACTTTTTCCTATTTTTCTGAGAATTTTCAGATTTTTTCCTCAAACCTCCCGCCGCAAATAATTCGGACAAGTTGTAAAAAAATAAACAAAAGCCTTGAATTTTAGGATCAAATTTCCAAAAACTTTCTGTGGGAGTACCCCCAAACCTCTTTTAGTACTTGGAACTCTGTTTTTCGAATCTTTTTTATATTAAGTTCATTAACATGCAAATTCTACCTAAAAATATGGAAAATGTCGTTCACACAGTTTTTCAGACTTTTTGCTTTTTTTGTCAATCTCATCCCTGAATAAATAAAAAAGGGGAAAAACCTAAGGAAGTGATCTTGTATGTGTACGCTACATTGGAACAGTTTAAGAAGAAATACGGCTATACCTGACCGCTATTACAGCTAATAATGCGGCTTACCTAACCGCTAATACGGCTACCTGACCATCGGTTAAAGAAGGATTCCACCAATCAGTCAGCAAAAAGCTCATTTCCTCTCATTAGCTGCTGGTTAACCGCTGGTAAAGACAAACTGAACTAGGTAACCAGCACGACTAACTTTCAAAATCAACACAGCGAACGAATAAAACCGAAAAAAAAACCTTCATCCCCACTAACTTCCAAATCACCGAGATAACCGCCCCCGCTACATAACAAGCCTATACACTCATTGTCCGCTAACCAGCGAGAGATAATGGTGAAATACTCCCTTCCCATACTCGGACATTAAACAAACGACCGACCCTTGGGTCCTCCGCCATTACCCGGTGTCCGAGCCTCCTGCTACCGGACCCAAGATATGAATCTTTAATCCCGGGCGTCCAAACGATCGATAGCTTCCTCCTCCGCTCCCTTCCTATTCTTCCATCAGCGGTCTTCGCTGTGTAAAACGTCATATAATAAAACTCGTTGTCAAAACACGTCAAAGCAGCAGTGATTGGAGATATACCCACCATTCCGATGGTGGTGGTCACGTTGCCCGGGCAACGGAGGGGGACATCGTTGAAAGAAAGGGGCCGCTAATCTGCTAAGCCGGGGACTGACTTATTGAGGGGGGACCTCTTTTCACAAAAGGGAGGCCAAAAAGACCCCTCGTGCATACATTACCCCCTTCGTATCGATCTGATGGAGAGCGGGCGCTCCGTGCGGACGTAAGAGCGGCGATTTAATTCTGTTGGGGAAATAATTGGTCGCTGTAGACCCTCGACATGGGATGATGTTGAATATTTTAATAATTTTTTGAAGATGGGGTCTTTATAAAAAAGAGATAAGACTGTTTTTAATGAATCCTAATTTTAGCTGTTTTTCGCCAATGATATCTTTTTTTTTCTCCAAATTTTATCCTTTCCTATGCTTGTGAAGGAATTTTTTCAAGGTTTTGTGTTAAGCACTGAATTTATTTTGGGGGCAGTAGACCCTTAAGACCATTCTGGTTATGAAGATATGGTGTATTATTATAAAGTAAGATACGAGAATGTTTTTACTGATTCCAAATTTTACCTGTTACTAAAGATATTAAGTTCTTTCCCTTAAATTTTATCTGTTTCCATGTTGTAAGTAGAATTTTTTCGAGGTTTTGCATTTTGTGCCGTTATTCAAATAAAAATCTATTAGCTTCACTACCGAGATAAATACTATACAACCAAAAGTGGCTTTTGTTAAGTATAAATATGGACATTTATGGTTTAAGAAAACATGGCCGGAAGAAGAAATTGCTTAAATTTGAATTTCAGTTTTCAATTATGCTTTATCTAAGGAAAAATTTATAAAACATTACACGAAAATTTTTTTATATCTTAATGATCTTTCTTTGTATATTGTATAATCTTGTATTGTGGAAGGCACGTTTTAGTGGTGCACTAATCGCCTAGCGAGAAAAGACAAAACTATTACTATAGTTTGATGGACCTATTCACCGGTCCCGAATGAACAATATAATATAACTAATATTAATAGTAAACCCCTCTAGAAATAGTGAACTAATGAATTCGGTTCTGGTGATGTTTGACGGGGTTCCACTGTATTTATTTATTTACATTGTCAACAGGGGGGGGGGGAAATTCCAAAAATACACAAAAACACAGAGAAAAAATAAACGCAAAAAATATGAACCTTTATAATAACAAAAGTGGAAAACAATACATATCTTAGTATGGTAAACATGTAAAAGAATATTCCACTAGAAAATGTACTTTCTACCTACTATTATGCGCTTGAAGTGTATTGTTGGAAAACTATCTTTTCGTTTAACTTTCTAATGCATTTTCATATTGGAATTTGAAATACCCATCACTGAACTATTTACTATATTTCGACTTCCGTTTTCCTGTCTTACTCTCTAGTTATTTAGACGGAATATGATCGTATACATGTATTTTGAAAAATTCAAATTTTGGTGTTATTTATCTGACTTGGTAAAGCGAAGACTTATCGGGATCAATACCGAGCAAGCTTGCTCATTGTGTTTGCTTTTGGGGAAGATGATAGGGCGCCATAACACCTCAGGTTTGTCTTGAGAGGTTTTTAATTTTGTGCAAACCTTCGAGTTAGGGTCGGTAAACTTTCCAAATTGAATCGGCGGTGAGCGGAATTGGCTCTTAAGTCGGAAGGTATGGGCTTGCTGTATAACTAAATGGGGAGTGTATGTAGCGTGTGTGGAGTTAAATAATCTTGAACTGGTTGTATATCTCGTTTAGGGAAATTAGATCGTCTCTTCAAATACGCCTTTGTGAAGCCGTGTTCGTTGCTGCAACAGGTGTTTGAGTAAATGAAAGCTGTGATGATGAACAATGGGTAGTGGAGTTTAATTGGTTTTGTAATTTAAAATTTGTGTTTTCTCAGTTTGTTCCGTTTTGTTAGTTTAGGAACTCCAGGTTTAGATAGAGTCCTAGATTAAACTTTGTCGCCTGTGGTGGGGATTTATCTTTTTGGAGAATGAAATCTTACCCGAATGGCGAAGGACCTGTACTTGAAGGTATTATGTTTGCTGTCAAATGAACGATTGAGAGATTTTCATATAAAAATAATTTATTCAACATGTAAGTTTTCAGGGCATTGTAATCTATACTGCGCTAGTATGTAATCTAATTTTGAAAGCTTAACTAGGGTCTTGTATTCGAAAGATTTCATCCAAAAACCGAGTCCAGTCGAAACCGAGATTTTTACTTGTACGTATATGTTTGGTCTAGTTAACAAAATTATCTCGATTTTTCAAAATTTTATGCCTTGAAAACCATGTTAATGCCCCCCAAATGTTTTCTCCTTTGTATCTAATCTTTATATAAAATTACTCACTTATCTTAAAAACCAAAGCCTAATTACCTGGATTTGTAATCTCATTATATAGGATTTAACCTTACTTCTGCAATATTTCAAGTAAGGCATTGAATGGAAGCTACCAACAGTCCTCTAAATGCCGGTCTTCTGTCGGTTTTTCAATGCAACAACGGTAATTTATGAATAAAACACCCCAACATATGCTAATCGAATCCTTCAACCAACTAACCAAGCTGGCTTCAGATTCATGACCCTGCACACATCGAATCGCACGACACAGAACATTCTTTCTCACTTCGATCAGCGCTCATTTACACCGAAATGCGATTTCGGTGTTAGAAGGGGTGACATTCCATTTCAGAACGACCCCAGCGGACAATCGCATGGAACAATGGACCATCCATTACTCCCTGGAACAAGCCCCCAAAAGCTATGGCAATGGCGCATCTAAAGAGGTGTCTTTGCTTTGAAATTCACAGGTGGATGTTGTGTTGTGCATACCTAGGAGGCGTCGTTCCATATGCTTATGTCTGCGTAATTGACCAGTGTTCTTCCTTGGAATGGTCATTTTTTTTTCGTTGTGGAATGTTGAGGGACTGTTTATGTATTTGTGTCAGTTGGGATGTGGGGTTGATGGATATGCAAAGTAGTTCGGATTTTGATTTGGAATGATGAGTTTTTTCACACTGGTTTGGAGGTTGTGTGTGTAGGACGCTCTTCTGTCCTTTTATAAACTTGCCCTTGTTTGAGTTTTTTTAGGGGTTTTGAAAGTTTCAGCAATGAAAAGATATATTAGTTTTCATTATTTGCGTGAGATGCGTAGTCACCTAACCTCAATGTCAGATTTGCTCGACTGTTGCTTAGCAAATCCTTGACCCCGTTTGCTTATGTTATTTGACAGTTTTGAGGCGACATTTTGAGTTATATTGGTGCTGTATATAAGTTCTTTACGAATTATAGTTTTATTATCTATATTGCTAATTATTACTGGACAGTACTAAGAAGGATACCCTGTCCTGTGTTTGCTGAAAAAGAGTTGCAGTAGTCACAATCATAGTTCACTACTTAATTTAACTTCGATCCACTGTTGCTTCTATTTTAGTGGTATACGTATGATTTTCTTGAATTAGTACTTCATATGATCCTTTAGAAATTTTTTTGAATGTTGACCCATGACGAGCCCTTGGTCCTTGGAGCACAGAACCTCTAGAATTGTAATCATTTCTCTTAGAAAGTATGGGCGAACCATAAATTTAGCAACGAGTCTTTATTATCAAAAGACTAGAAAAAATAATGGTTAATTTATTTTTATTTTCTTAATTGAGAACTAAAATATTTTTTATCTTAAATCCTAATAATTTCTTTGTTAAACATTGTGCAACTCTTATAAATTAACCCTTAACGGACCCTTGCATTTTTTAATTGCCATATTATCTGTCCCCTAGGGGTTCGTCTGCGATAATTTTTTATCTACATCCTACTCACTACTCAAATTTACCTAGCCATCGCCAGACGCCTAAAAAGCCTAATGGGAATTGCGACTTCTCCGCGAAAGTAGCTTTAAGATTTCGATTAAGCCTTGTTTGCCATCCAATTAATCCTTTTCTTTGACTCTTCCCGCTTTTTCACTCCCGATGAAAAACGGCGACAATTAGAGGGCGATTAAATTGACATTCGTCACAATAATATTTTCAGATTCGCGCCTCCTTTTTACCGCATAATGGGGCAGCCCCCCTCCCGAAAACTAACGACGTTTGCGACGCATCAGGGATGTCGCTAAGAGGACATCAGGGAATAGAAGTAGTTTGGAGCCATTTATTTTAATGGTTTCTTGAAGGGCTTCCCCCCTCTCTATGGGGTTACTGGAGTCGCCCTTTGCAGGGTTTGAGGGATCGGGTTGTGCTAGTTTAATCCTTTTGCTGCTGCTCTCTTTTTTGGCCATATTTGAGGATTGGATATGACTAGTTTGTATTTGTTATCTACTGAGTTCATTTGATTTGGTATGAGTATACCTTTAAGAATGGCGTATGAGTCTTATGTATTTCGAAAGATTTTTTTCATCATGAACTTGGAATCTATGTCGTTCTTTGTACTTATTTTTTGATGGTCATGTTTGGGAATTGGGGGTTTGGATATGACTAGGATTCGTTTGTATTTTCCATCTACTTATTAATTTGATTTTTGAGCTTTAAATGTATGAGTACTCTTAAGTATGATAACTCTACTAAATATTTTATTTTCTTCGTGAATTTGATATTTTTAAGTCGTTTTATAGGATTGAAGAAAAACACTCAAAAACTCTTACATCCATATATAGCGTCGGTGTTAATCCTTGGTCAATGAAGGATTCCACCAATCCGAGTCAGCAAAAAGCTGTGTTTATTTTTAGCCACTGGTTAACATAGACGCTGGCTGATGGCTGTGAAAATGGCTGTTAAAGGGCTTCGAATGAGTCATGTAAAGGAAAAAAGAATATTCACCTGAATATCACACACGCCCAGGAATATAACTGAAATTTAAAAGATGAATGAGAAAAAACTAGCTGGTATTTTCTCTCCGGGTATTAATGTAGACTTTATTTTATTCAGCTTTTGCTTTATCTTTCCTAATAGTCATATCATCCTAATAGTCATAGTTATTTATTTGCAAATTGTAGGATAGGGCGTAGGGTTTTAAAGCTAAAGTTGTGAAGCATTTTTTTCTCTCCAAATGCAAAGTACTTACCATATTGCTCAATTCATACATTTTCTTTTTACTAATTTCCTGCTTCCAAACACGTACTTCCTTAATCGTTAGGACATCTAAATAAGTCGACTATAAAGGAAAAAATATGTTGTATTTACTTTGTTATACTTTGTTTTCCTGAAATTATTCATTTAAATCATCATTTCTCCCCAATTTATGAACTTTCTATTTTACGTTTGGGTTTCAACTTTGTTATACTTTATTGTGAAAGGATAAAACTTTATATATGTGATTACGACCTTATAACCTATTTTCAACAAGGTTGCTCATCGGTTACTTTTTACTCATTATTGTTTGTGTTTTTCGCTAACATTTCCCAATATACAGGGTGTTTCAAAAGAGCGTTTTACGGCTTTTATTTGGAACCAACGTGTTCTTGGGTCAGTTAGATAAGGTTAAGACAAGGGGGAATCCATTATAGTTTGTTCATTTAGAATTGGCGCCTGAAACAGGATCAAAAACGCTCAATAATGCTTAATAACGCTCATCACACAACTTCAGTGACCGATTTTTTACGGTATTTTAACTACTTTTATTTAGGCTACCTTGTCATTGCAGAAAAAATATTTTTCGATGATAATTACAATAGTAACTTCTTCTAATACATTACGTCTCAGGCTCCTATTGGTGCAAACGCGTAGAAAAAAAATTCATGAAAATATTTTTAATATTCGAGGAAATATTAACAAGTGAATATATCACTTTTTCAGGCCTCAAAAAGAATCGCAAAAGCTTTTCATTGTTATTATCGTATTTTTTAATTTTTTAAAGACAAATTTAACTAAAACTAGAGAAACTTGCGTATTTGCGAACTTGTAATACTCCTACTTTAGGTTTATACTTCCCCTATTACAATACTAACTCAATTTTAAACTCGATTGGTAATCCTGTTATGTTAAATCCGTCTCTCTTTGTCCCCCTTTGTTTATTTCCACATTCAACACGTGTTTCTCCCAAGAACCAAAGAAGATTCCAAACCTTCTCCCCGCATCTCAATTTATTCCTCTTCCATCCTCTTAGATCCCATTTCCGAAGGGAGAATTCTCTCACCCAAATCGCGAGAGAGGGAGAACACTCTTTTTCCACCCGCTGAGATCGTTGTCTCTGCCTTCGCTTATCTTTATGATCAACCGTTGATTCTTTTCTTGAGCCGATTTGGCATCGCTTTGCGATTCTTATTGCTTGCTTTTGATAGCTGCTATTTCGAGCCGCTCAAGTAGTTTCGCTGCTGCCATTTAAACGCCGTTATTCGAGTGAAATCAATGTTAACACTTTGGGATTTCTCTCTCTGATTCTTTCTTCGGTATGGTCGTTTATCCAAAGATCTCCCTGAATCGCTTAACTGGATTTTTATCCTGAGAGATTTGCAACTTCGTTTGATGAAGCGTCTTATTTCGATCTCGTTTGAATGATTACTCTACTACTGATTAACGCGTCGTTTTATTGTGAAAAAACAAAGCTTTAGTGTGTATTTGACAGGAATTATTAAGCCCCGAAAGTTTTTTGGACTAAAACGCAAAACTTCCAGTTGGTCCTTCAATGTTTATTATCTTAATTTTTATCCCTTCGTTAGTAATTTTGTCATTTCTAACTGAAGCGATCCAGTTTGTAGGTTTAGTTGGATCTATGCCACAAAAACTGAAAGCGCTAAACAAATAGTAAACGTATTTAACGGTAGCTAAAAATAATTGCTCATTTAACCTTTATTTTTTTCTCTAATAGTAAATAGTTACTTCTAACAAATTGGCTTATTGAATTGTACTTAATTTAAATAATCGTTTGGAAGTTTAGCATTAAACTTCAATTTTGTATAATTTGCTCGCGCTTCAATGGCTTCACGTGATATCAATACCACTTAACGCATTTTCGTAAACAGAAGTAATTTAAGTTGCTATTTTCTAGCTTTAAATACCTTCCTTTCCCTGTTCCGATTTTCATATGCTACCTAACTTATACAATAAAATTTAAACTAAAATAATACCTGTTAGTAATTTGTAATAAATATTTTTGGTTAAAAATTCTTTCAAATTATTACTGTTCCAAATTCCATCAATGAATCTAATCTTAAACTTTTGGTGAAGTATTATTTTATAAGAAGGAACAACAGCGCTATAATTTAGTTAACTCATGATATAAGTAAAGACTAATGTACCTTTCCACCTATCCCTATGAAACAAAATTAAAATAATTGTATTAGTTTTATATAGTGTGAACCTTAGGTAATATTTAACTATTTAGTTTTATGACGGTTCACTATTACAGAGGGTTGAGAACTGCATTATATTGGACTAAGTTACGAATCCTATAGTGAAAAACTCAAAGTTTAAATGTCAAGGTGTCCAGGTGCTTATGATAATTTTTCTTCTTTACCTTGTGTTAGGCGAATATTATACAGTTACAGCATAAATTGCCTTACTTTCGGATACTTTCCTTGAGAAAATATGCTACTTTCCTTCCCTAATGAATTTTGAAACTCTCCTAATTTAACACACGGGGATTCTGTTCCACTTTCATTATACCCTATTTACGGGACGAAATAACAGCTTTGTTGTTTTGCTCAAAATTCTCATTTAAGAACCATTATGGGAATTAGAAGGCTTCATTTTTCAATAGAAATGAGTTAAATCGAAGCTAACTTGTTTTTACTCAGAAATTAATTTGATTTTTTTAAAAGCTGTGTGTATGCTGCAAGAAATATCAGTTGACTACTTTTTCAGTTGTGTTTTCATTTTCCAGCCACAAAAATTTGACCTTTATTCCATGCCACATTTTCCTCATGCATAGAAACCATTTCATTCAATCAAATTTATAATTATTTTTTGATTAAATTTGTCTGATTTTGTTTTTATTTCTTTTCCACGCATTTTCATTATGATTTTGAAAACGTTCAATTGCTAATTTTATGCTTTTTTTAGTTATGTTTTTATGATTTGTTGTTCTTATGATTGTATGATTTCTTTCAATTTTTGTTTGCTGTAGTTGTTGCTTATTTGATTTTCAGCTGCTCAACGCTTTATAGAACAGGCCGATTTGGAAAGGTCTCTACTCGACCCTTATGGTAAATACACCCCTTTTCTTAAAAGCAATTTTCAATTTTGCTCCTAACATCTCCTAGCCATTTCTACTATCCTTTTTCTAACACTAACCACTTCAGCTCAAGTTGTAATGCAGCAAGCCTTCTGCCTTATCTGATCTTGTGATTATAGCCTAATTTCACTAAGACGATGGTCTGTGATAAAGAGTTTCGTTAACTATACAGTAAACAGCTTTTACTATGATTTGTTAAATTAAATAATCTATTTATTTTAAAAATGGGTTATAGCATTAAAATACAACTCTTTTTTTTCAATCTTTCTGCTTAGTGTATCAGAATTATCAACATTTTTGAAGTAACTTGGGAAACGTGTTTTATCTGTGTAAGAATAGTTATGGTTTATTTGTGGCAAGCGTTTCTTAAGTTTGTTATGCGTTTTAGGATTAATGTAGAGTTTAGAAAGAACGATAAGGGTAATTTTTGTTAAACAATTTGGGTATTTAAATTTATAAACCTTGGTAATTTGTTATAAATTAAAACGATGTAAATTTAATTTCCTTCAAGAAAAAATAAAAAAAATATAATCAGGCAAGTTTAATTTTACGTAAGTTTTAAAGGTTTTTCTGTCTTTTTACTTTCCTGCAGCGTAAATTTCTCAAAGAGGAATAATATAAATATTCCACTTTATGGTGTTAGTAGATTCTGGCAAAATCCTGAGACCTTTATTAATTAATTCCAGATGTATTCTTAATATCATTTTACTAAATATTTTAACTAGTATTTTTTAAAATTTTTACTTATAGAAAAAGTATAACGAATTACCTATTTAAAAAAAAATTTTTAGCCTTGTTGTGGTGTTGATAGTAGAAGAGTAAGTGTTTGAGTGCAGAAATTTATACATTTTCTTCAATAAACTCATAATATTTAAATTATATATGTCTATTTAGACATGTAGATTTAGGGGAAAAAAGACCTTAAAAAACTTTCAACCTAAAAAATGGCGCAGCATCGTTGGATTTTCGTTCAAGATGAGAGGAAGCAATAATTTCAAATATTTTTCTAACTTATTAGCCTTTTAATTAGAATGTATTTCCAAACTGTTAAATTGAGTTTTTTATGGTTCTCCTCCCTGTTTTCAATGAAGACTTTGTATTACAATAGTCATTTCTCGTTAGTTGATTTATTCACTTTCTCCCTTTCTTCTGCGTTGGATATTCATTTAAGGATTTATAAAGTATTCAAGTTTTTTTTAAACTCCTCGTCAAACAGTGTTTATACGCCAGCGTATAAAAACTTGTCGCTTGGGTATGTGCTTAATGGTGCATGAAACTGAAAAGAAAATGTTCTTTCAGAAAAGCACTAAGAAAAAAGTAAAATTTTTTGCTCGCCCCTAGTTACGTAGAAAAAAGTTTGTTCTAAACTCTTAGCTTAACACTGAATGGCATTTTGAGTTTCTTTCACGTGTGTGTTATTATTCGCCAAAAAGAATCTGATTGGTGGAAGAATAATTACAAAAAATTCCTTACTTTTTTTAAATCAAAAGGAAGAGTTTTTAAATCCGCTAACCGAACTATTAATACTAATCCAGGTATAAAAAGTAATCAGTTGATATCTCTGCTCTCCCTTTTTGTAAAAAAATACCTCGAAATTGTTTCGAGTTTTTTTTTTCAAAGAAATTTTGGGGAAATTTAGAAATACTACTTCTTACCGATAGTAAATAATTTAGAATTATCTTCATAAGTGTTAATTTAGGGGGTTTAAACATTAATAACTATAAATGGGTTAAATTAAAAAAAAAGATTTTTTTTGTATCGCTTTCAAACAAAAAAAAATTTTTCGGCCTTTTTTGTGTTGTGTATTTTGGTTATTTAGTTATGTAAAACTAATTATAACGATATAAATTTGCTTTATACTTGAACAAGTAGGAAGTTTTTTTTTAAATCCTCCGGAGAATCTTTATTTCGTTCAATAATCCTTACAAGACTGCCTTAGGTAAGCTATATAATATGGGCCTTCTTGAAATAAAATTTGTTAAGGTGTAATTATTGTTTACTACTGTTAACAAATTATTTAGTTTACATCATTCAATAGTTTTTTTTAATGTTAGGTGGTTTTGAGTTATAAAAAATAGAAAATTAAAAAATAAATCTTATTTTAATCTAGGTATTGAAAAAATGTAGTATATCCCGAGAAGATGTTTAATTAATTACCACTTGCACTAAAATAAGTTTTAATATGTGGTGAGAGTAAAAAATATTCGCTGTACTCTCTATTCTCACTTAAATGTGAAGGAAGGCCTTTTGCATAAATATAATATTACGTCTAATAGTCAAGAGTGGCACATAATATTCAAACAGTTGTTCAAAGGATAATTTACGCTAACAACACGTTTTAGAAAATTATTTGTTTGTCCTGACATTAACAACACTTTAGTTTAGGGATGCACAACCTTTTTGGGAGGAGGGCCACTCACCAAGTGGATTGAGACACGGAGGGCCGCAAACAGAGTAACAGCAAAAATAATATAATACAGCTAATACAATAAGGTAGAATTTGCATCTCAAGGAACTTAATATAATATAAGATGTGAATAATTGAGTTTGTACCATTAAAGGGTTCTAGGGGTCCTCCCCAGAAAATTTTTGGAAATTTAACTCTAAAAAACAAAGCATTGACTAGTTTTTGCACATTTAGCCCAAATATTGGACATATTTTAAGATGGGATTTGCATTTTGATTAACTTAATATTTATAAAAAAATGGTAATTGTAGAATTCCAAATGTAAAGGGGGGTCTGGGGGTCCTACCCCAGAAAAATGTTGGAAATTTGACGCTAAAAAACAGGGTTTTAACTTATTTTAGAAATCAAGTTCGATTTTTTTGGGGGACAGGCCCCCAGCCATCTGCTATCCCCCTTGATAGCATATCAAACAGGTTATGATCTAATAAGAATTAAAAAATACACTGCATTATCTAATCTTGTTTCAAAGTGATCTTTTTGCAAAAATTTAGAACTTGGGAAATCCTTAAGAAAAATTTGTTGAAAATACTCACTAAAATTGATAAAAAAATCTATATCAGAGGTATCACTAGACTTATTAAACTCCTCTGACCACGCTTTAATTTTTTCTGCATTGCAATAGACGAGATTAGTGTGACGTTTTTTGTTTTGTTTGGAAACGTAAATTCAGTCTGTGATTGGTTCCGTGAACTGTACGGACAGTACGGATCCGTATGTAACCAATCACGGATCGAATCAACGTTTCCAAACAAAACAAAAAACGTCATCACTAATCTCGTCTATTACAATGTGAAAAGAAGCCAGCTTCAACTAGGCGCCGTAAAAACGGCACTTTCGCGAAAAATCGCTATTTTTCGACTTTTCCGCGGCGCGTGATCCTAAACACCGGACTTCTGGCTTCAAAACTTAAAACCATTGTTAAGTTGTTTTTTCCACATCGCACCGTCGCACAAACAATACAAGAAGAAGCTAACTTAAATTTGGCGCCCGCATAAAAATCGCGGCAGGAACGGAACACTTCGCGAGCAAAACGAAACTCGAAAAATCGCGATTTTCCCGACTCCTTTCCGCTATAAATCGTCACTTTTTCTCTGTTAAAATAAGGAAAGTAACAAAAGTTAGGGGTAACCTGAAATATCCAAATTAGTTCGCGGGCCGCATGTTGATGGTTCGCGGGCCGCATGTGGCCCGCGGGCCGCAGGTTGTGCATCACTACTTTAGTTTGTTTTGTTAGCTCAGCTAGAACACTTTAACACTTGTTGCCATAGTGTTCTGAATATGTTTGAACTATTCAAGAATTGTAGAACTAAAGAACCAAAAAGGAATTAAATAATAGAGAAGCTCAGGGCCCTCTCCGGGACCTCTATCCTCCATCTGCAGTGGATCCCATCCCTTGTTGATTTAAAGTAAAATGATATGGCTTATGGGCTGGCTAAAGAGGGCTCTGCCATGCCTCATACCGAGAGGGATCCCTTAACGTATCTTGAATATACTCAAGAATCAAGGCCTCTATAAGCATCTCTTGAAAGAATCCACCAACACACCCATGGTACATTTGTGAGGGTCCGGGTGCATCGATGGAGATAAGTGAGACCAAACTGCTCTGGTTCGACTGTGCCCTTAACATCTGAAAACCTTAAGGTTTGTAAATGGCACTGGGACCTTTCCTATTTGCATCACGAAGTGAAATTTATAGGGGAGGCCACCGCCAAACACCTTTTGGATTGTATTAGACTGGCGAAGGAGGAACTCAATAAAAATCCTGGTTTAGTATTGTGGAGAGTCTGAAAAAGAACTATCTGATGGATCTGGTCTGATCTAGACCAGAGGGATAAGGAAGAAGAAGATATGTTTGAAAATTATTGCTATCCAGAAATGTAAAATTGTGTTGCAAAATATGTTGGGGATAGAAATATGTTCGTAAACTAGTGTCTTTTTTTAAACACATTTCTAAAATAGCAACACTTTTTAAGCATATTATTCACAACACAATCGCAACAAGTGTTAAAGTGTTCTAGCTAACGACATAAACTATAGTGTTGTTAATTTGAGGATAAAAAAAAGTTCTTAAATGTGTTGGGAGAGTTTGCAGGTATCCATAGATATACTTTCTTTATAGTGCTATTATAAATTTCGAACCAATGCTTTAACCAAGAACAACCGTTTATGTATCGTTCCCAACCCTTGTTGTCTACAAACTCCGTCCATCCCAAATTGACCTTCATTAAAGTCCAGTCGGCTGACCACTCTCGGTTACTCAATCTATTCACTCACCCCCGTTGTGTGGAGAGGGCTGCAATAACTAATCGCTACTTGCGTACATAATACTTGGTCTATTGGGCAGAGGTCAGCCTGATGGCAAATCGCTTTTATGTTGCGTCCATATTGAAACGGATGTGCATTTTATGAGTGTGGTTTGGTTCGACGGTTTTGAACCTCCGACGAGATCTAGATTTACGTTTTACCTGCTCGCTGGATTTACTGTGGACCCTGTGTATTGGATATTTGTTATTAGCTTTTGTGTTTGGGGGATTTTAAGGATTCTAAGGAAGGAAGATGTGATTTTTTTTGCTGCTTGGATTGATTAATCCAACGTAAGCTTGATGGAAATAGTATTATTTTTGTGTTGTCATTGAAATTCAAAGTTTAAATAGCATTTTTTCTCAACAAATCTGTCAACAAATCCTTTGCACTTAATTTTTAGTGATGTTTGTAGTGCAGTAGTAAATCGCATTTTAAAAGGATAAGTTCAATGGTGGCCCTGTAAAAGCTAACCATGAGAATAAAATAGTTCATGAAAAACCCAATAGAATGTCATAATAAAATCCTTCGAAAAGCGGTAGTTCATTTGTATATGTTAACAAGTTTTTTCTTACTATCTTTATTAGTAAATAGAAATATAATATTTGTGTTAACACAACACTATTCAATTTAGCATGTATGGATTTCTGAAAGTAGTGTTTTCAACGTATTATTTTTCAGATACTCTAGCTCCTATTCGAAAACTAATACCATAATTAAATTCTGGGTATAAAATTTTTAATCCAAACAAATCCAAAGTAAATAAATTAAATAAATGTAAAAATACCCTGACAACAATACATCTGTTACTAAGTGTTATTTAAGATATTTTTCAAAACTCATCATATCCATTTTAATTAGTAGCTAATAATAACATTTTTAGGTTGTTTTATCGAAGCAAATCGGAATGAAAGGATATATGATAAAAATGATCTTTTTAATGTAACTTAAATGAAAATGGATACTATACTTAAAACTTTTGATTTATTAAAATAACCTAATATTAATATTTTTTCTATTCTGCAAATTTCGAACAGTTTATTTGAAATAAAAATATACAATTTCTTTGTACATAAAAATATGTTATTAAAGAGTTTTGGTCTGTCATATACAGGGTGTCCCAAAAAAGACTTACACATTTTAAAATTCAATAACAAATAACTAAAAAATATAAAAATACGTGGTTTGTTGAATCCTACACCTAAGACTCCCACGAGTAGTACAGGAGTCTTTTGGGACACCCTGTATCTTCATGCTGTAGCTAATGCTTTGTTTTGATAATGTTACTCCTAAAAATGTAAAATAAAGTCCTATGATAATAAAGATGTAATAGTAAATTACTTAAAGTAATAAACTAAAATATTTCAATTAAAGAGTAACAGTTTTCCAAATTAATGTGAATAATTTCGTTTTAA
The DNA here is from genome assembly GCA_024610705.1 of Tetragnatha versicolor. Taxonomy (NCBI): domain Eukaryota; kingdom Metazoa; phylum Arthropoda; class Arachnida; order Araneae; family Tetragnathidae; genus Tetragnatha; species Tetragnatha versicolor. The sequence goes on along the minus strand of JANDEH010000007.1, from coordinate 18,400,038 downwards.
GATCTCATTAAATTCAATTATTCAATTTTAAATCAACTCTTTGTTGTACACCTTCTTACATTAAATGCATGCTTAAAATATTAGTAAAAAAGGTAGGACTAGTAAAACAGTTTTTTCTTTTTCTTACACTTAGTTGTTTTTTATTTGCCTCTATTTTAATTTGGCAACCCTCTGAATTTGTTTCTAGATAATAAATTCAAATAAACATGATAACACTAGGAATTTCATTGAATTGTAGAACGAGAAAATCTGCATTTATTTGCTTTGATATTATTCCTTGCTCTGAGTATAGATCCCGATTTCCTTTTTCGAATATTAAAACTCATTTTAGCAAACAATGTGGCTATTCGTTCTAGGATTTCCTAATGCATTTCTAGGTAATTTTATTTTACTTTAGTGTTTCTAGTTTCAAATTTGGAGAGCTTTAAAAGCATTCTCTCTCAAAGCAATGTTTGGGATGAAATTCACTGGAATAAACTTTTAAATGCCTTTACTTTTCAGAATTCATTGGCATAAGCCATCAATTTGCGACCAATTTTTGTTAGTTAATATTATCTGATGAAGAACATAATTTGGGTGTCAGAATTTTAAGTGATTTTGTGCGTTTTCGAGTTTCTTTATGATCTGTAAAAACTCGACTTTGATGAATTATCTTTATTTGCTGTTATTTGCTGTTTTATTTTGATGGGACAAATATTTTTCGCGTTTTGAGGGTTCATATCGCGTTTTGCATAATGAATAACGTTAAACAACGAAAATATTGACACTTATCAATCATCTTAGTCATTTTATTAGGTCTATTTTTATGTTAGTTATTAAAAGAGCATGTAAAACCTTTTAGTTTCTATTTTAAGCAGTTTCCCTAACATATTTTAAGAAGGCCTTACTTCAGGAAAATATTTTTGTGCAGGTAATTGAAAAGCATTTAAATATTTTTGCAGGCATCTGTGTTAAGTTTTAATAATGTGCAAATGTCTTTTGTACGTTTAATAATTTTGAAAAAGCAAACTTTAGTCTTAATTTATCTATATAACTGTACCGCTTTGATATAAAGCGTTCTTTTTTTTAAGGACAGTAAGTTTATGTGTTGTGCATTTCCCCAATATTTTTCTATCTCTAATTTTACCGTGGATGTGGGTGTATTCCAAAAATTTAAATTTTAAAAGTATACTAAATTGAAATATATATTGAAATAAACCTTTATTACACCTATAAAATGCTTACGGGAAAGATTATAGAAATTTTACCACCCAACGGACGTTTAAAAACATCTTCTCGAAGAAAAGCCATAATTTCACAGTTAAGAATCTTCTTGGATATTACTGCTCCTCTCCATGAAATGTTCTCAAGTGACCGACGACTTAGTCATTAGAAAGCATGACCGGATCGCTGAAAGCCGTAAAATATTAAAACTATTTAATACTTCATAAGATTAAAACCAATCAATTTGAATTCTAAAACATTTATCATCCTGCCCGTCACTCCTATACAGAGACAAAAACGAGACATGGACCGCCTTTTTTTACGATCCTTACATGGTTTTAAATTTATAGGAGACGCGTTTTATAAATATCTAATAGACATTTTAGGACCGGGGGATATTTTTAATGCCTCACGTACTTTCATTATCGCTGGAAGAGTCCCTGGACTTCCATTTACCTAGATGGTCGTTTTAATTAAACATTTTCAAAGTGCTTTGGCCCATCTTTGGGAGGCACGTTTCTGGAATTCTTCCCAGGCAGGTAAACTACCCCCCACCTTTCCTGTAATTTCCCCGTTTTCCCAGGTATGCGGTGTGCTTTGAACCCGTTTGGAAGTGTCGGGAAAATCTTTTTCTCTGTCAGGTGTTTGATCTTCGAGCAGTGTAAAAATCAGGGTATTTTCTTCTGTATGTTTTTGTTATGGTAGGTTCTACTTAAGCCAATGTGTTTTTCGTGATTTTTGTATAAGTAGCTATTAAGAGGTGTAAAAATCTTGAAAGTAAACTCTCTTTATAACTTACACATCAGGTTTAGTATGATGAGGGATTTTTTTATTGCAACACGCAGTTCGCAATATCAACGGACGATTAGTTTCTGTATTAAAGAAATAATTTTTATAGTGTAATAGAGGTTTTTCTGCAAATTAATATTTTATGTGTGAATTTTATTCTCACGTTTTGAATCTATAATATTTATTTTGCATTGCTACTTTCTTTGTTACTACTTAGTTTTTCTCTATATTTTATCACGTATAAGATGTTTATTAACATTTTTTCATAAAATAAATATTAAACATATTTACATTCTAAGACATTATTTATTAATGTTTTAGACTATGCATTTTTGAATTTAAATTAACGTTTTTATGGCGATTCTATGTTCTAAAAGTTAATGTACATAAATTAATGTTCACATTTCAATATGTTTTATGGTACAATATAACTGATATTTTTAATACTATCAGCTTATAATATTGGGCTATTTTCCCCACAGTTTCTGATTACCATTATTTACACGACTACAAAAACTACAGTTTATCATCTGCCTGCATTTTGTTCATGACCTTTTTTGTCTTATTTTTATAACTAATAAAACTTCAATTTAGAACTCTCATGAAGGAAAAACTAGCATGTATTAATTAAAACTATTTCAAAACCATTCAGGAAAAAAGTATTGTGTAGAAAATCACAAGAGTGTTTGAAATATAATTACTATATTAGGTTTTTATCCTCATATTATATTCGTAATTATGCTTCCTACAGCAATTAAGTAGCTATAACGTGTTATTACAAATGCAAAGACTGCAACGAAGCATGTGAATTTTTTGCTCTTAAAAAGCATTTTTAAGAAGTGCACTTTACTTTTATAAAATTATCTTATTCGGAATTGAATTTTTTTGGTTTTCAAATTGTCTTTATTTAAGTATTGATTGTTTGTTTGATAAAAGAACTATTACACATTCATGTTAATTCAATGTACAAAAATTTAAACTTAACATTTTTTATATGTTTAGGTTTTGGCAAACTAGGATTTTTAAAAAATGTGTTGGGTACGTCCTCGTAGTTGATATTCTATATGGGTAAACAAAAACGTTTTATAATTTTACTCTTAAATTCATTGCACATTTGGATTTTCAAGAAAAATAAATTTCAAACAATCACTATGATTTTTTCAATAAGAGTTTAATAGTTTTGTTTCAAATTGTGGGTATATTTGCTTTAGACTTAACTCTTCGAAACGTCCCTGAGAAATTTGTCTTAAACATATTTAAAATTAAATCTCGAATATCTTCTTCAATTATTCTAGAGTTTTCTAGCGTCTCCAAGCGTTTCTGAACGTAAAGCGCCTACTCTCTTAGTCTTTCAAGGTTGATATAACCTTTCAGTGTCTCATTCTGAGAAAATTATCCAATAAAAGAAGAATCGTTAGAATTGGTTTAAGAGAATATGATAAACGTTGTAAAGAGGGCTAACTTTTAATACTGATATTGGTGGAAATGATCTGTACTTACAAAAGAATGTTAAGTAATAAAGTTCCCTTTTTTGTCATTAATGATAATTTTATTCCTTCTTTGTGCTGTAAAACGGATTAAAATACCAATAGTCCGATTAAACAGCTGTATTTCATAAGACTGATGTCGGAAATGAACTTTGTTTACACACCTTTCTCCAAAATAATCCTCTTACCATCGCAATCACTTGTACTCTCTCTTCAATATTATATTCCCAGCCCATCCAAACGTCTGCTCCTCAATGGCGAGTATTCATAAACATAAACCTAGTAGAGAATATATCCCTCATACTCTGTACACACCCGTCTGGTATATTAAAAGCCCCCTAGAATATAATACTGATAATATAATAATATACCCATCCCGACCGCGGCTTTATTCAACATTTAAACGGGGAGCTTCGAGAGTAAACTACGTTAAAGAGAAGGGAATGAATGACCAGATCCTCGTGAATGACCGATGTTTATCTATTCCGGCCCTAAATGGTCCCTTACTATTAAATCAGCTGACCACTCCGGCCACTCATATGCCGCTGTCAATCACATGGTCTACGGCCCCGTCTAGAGGCTTAATGCGTTAGATTAGCCGTGGTTTAATAATAAGGGAGTTGAATAGGGAATCGTATTTGGCATGGGTTTGGCGGGAGTTGTGTTTAGTTGTTTGTTTCTGTCTGCGTCTGGCTGGCCACGTGGTTGTGTTGGGGTTGGATTGTTTGGGTTGGTTGCGTCATCTGGGTGGGTATCGATGGATGAATCGGTTGTAAAAGCGTAGCGAGTTGCAGGCTGTTGACCTCTTGGAAGCATGTCTAGTTGTGTCAATCATTTGGAATTGAACTTGTTTGAAATTTATTAAAAAAATTTTGAGGCATAAAACAATTAAGAAACTGTAAACACCACCTACAAGAATTAACTCATGTATTATTTTTACTGTCCGGTGATGAATCTAATCATAAATGAATTTCCCCTTTTTCTTAATCAATCTCTTTTATAGATTGAATTATTGATATTATGTTGAAAAAAGTTAATAGAGACCAATGTATGGAACTTGGACAGAAAATTAAATTAAAATTAATGTTTTTAACCCTAATTTTAGAGTTCTTTTTGTGAAGTTATTTCATAATTTTTCACTCCTGTTCTGAACAACATGTGAATTTCACAAACAATTTGTAGAAATACAAATGTAGTATTTTTCACCACCTTATTCATTTTTCGATTGATAATGCCAACCAAAATTAAATTTCTCTATTTTCTTTCTCTCTCTCACTACAAAAAATTCTTCTAATCAAAATTTAGTGTACTGAAATTACTATGTTATTGAATTAATAGTTACCTATTCAGTGAAATTTATATCACTATTTTCAGAATTATTAAAACGCATTGTTATTCATTTTGTAAAGTGTGTTTTTTCACTATTGATTTAATAGTTACCTATTCCGTCAAAAAATGTCACCAATTTAGATAATTGTCAGAACTATGCGAATCCTTTATTACGTATTATTAATCATAAACCTCCTCCTATACTGTGTTAGTTCCGTGAATATACTGGAGTTCTTTTTTGTGGTTGTTGATCTATGTATTATATCTGTTACATTTTTGAAATCCTTCTCCAATCATTCATTATTTAAGGAACAACGAAATGAAAGACCTTATGAAAGGTCTGTGAATTTAGAAAAAGTACCTAATTGTTGATTTTTTAAAGAGGTAATTCAATTATGAGGGATTTTCAAATAAAATAATTGCGAATATTTATTAGCAGTTATGAGATATCCGAACAGAAATACATTTTCAAAAAGATTTAAATTCCAATTCGACAGTTATTATCTCTGTCTTCAATTTGATTATAAAATAAATAGTTTTATGAAACATATTAGCAAGCTGCTTGAAGCTGTAGAAATTAGATTTGTTGATAAACACAATTTGTATTTTATAACCACGTAAAGAGGAGTTATTTTCCAGCAGATCCAATTTTCTACATTCAAATATTCTTAGAAAAGTTATTGTGTAAATTTTTGTCCATCATGTGTTAAGTTTTTGAATATTTTCTTACAAGATGGTTCATTTTTATCGTTTTCTTTTATGATATAGTTTAATCTAGCTGATACTATTTTCACAGTATTATCTGGAAATTATGGCTACATTTTCCTCTTTAGGATGCTGTTTTCTCAGAAGTTTAACCCAAACGTGTCATTTCTTAATGATCCAAGTTTCTGAATGAAAGATTTTACGTCACAATTTCTTTGCTAAAATCTTTCAAATAAAAAAAACAACATGGCGGCTCCATTAGTCTTGTGAGAGTTGTAGTACTTGAGAGGAATTATTTCCACTCCGATGCCTTGTTTTTTTTTAAAGTAGTCCCCACTGATATGACAACGTGTAATGCATACTATCTCTTAGCAAACCAACGGAAGAGGAGAGAAAAAAATGGACACACATAAAAGTCCAAATCTCCCTCGCTTATGAGCGAGCCAGTTATTGCCGCAGTTTTTGCTGCCTCTCTCGTGGGTTCGGCGGAGAAAAAAAACTCCACCAAAACACAACAGAAGAGGATGGATGACTGGAAGAAGGAGGAGGAAAAAAAACATCGCCGGCGAGAAAAAAAAACTTCGATCCCCGACGAATTAAGAAATTAAAAAGGAAGAAAAAAAAGGAGTGAAAAAAATTGACCAAGTTTTGCTACCGAAAAAAACGAGGAGGCGGAAAAAAAAAAGATGGCGCAGAAGAAGAGAAAATTCTAAAAAGGAGCGAGAGAGAGAGAGAAAATGCAGATGATCGGGGGAGGGAGGTGGGGAAGGGAGGGGAGAGAGGAGGAGAGAGCGGCGCGCGCGGATGTGTGAGTGCGTGGCTGGCGAGTCACGTGACGACGAGAGTTAACCCTTTGATGCTGCGCGGAAATTGGTGTGCTCCAGCAAAGTAATTAACGGTCGAAAGCGCGAGTATGCGTGTGCCCGCTCCTTACCTCGCGTAGAAGCACTCTCCGAGCGTCCACAGATGCGCCATGACGGCTCGTCTCCCGTAGCCAGCAGCGACAAGATGCAGCCGCGGGCCGCGCTAGGCTGCTCCATCTCCGTCATCTCGCTGCAGAAGCTCAAGACTTTCCTCGAGCAGCCCAAGTACCGGCCGCCCCTGCCGCCGCAACAACCTCCACCGCCGACCGGCAACAACAGCTTCCACTATCCGCCCCTGCCGCCGCCGCAGCAACAACAACAACACCACCAACCACCGCCGCCTCAGCACCACCAGCAACAACAACCTTACCACCAGCAACCACCGCAACAGCACCATGGTGAGTCCCGTCCGCCGGTCTCCCATCTCTCTCCCCGTGTGTGTGTTGTGACTTTTTCCCGCGCTCCCCTTTTTTCTCTCCTCCCTCTCCTCATCCCGCTCCTTCTTTTCTTCTTACGTCACGTCCCCACCCCACGCGGCCTCTCCCCTTCCCCCCTTGCGCGCCACGGAGATTTTTTCTCCACTCCTCCTCTCTCACTCCTACTCCTCCTCCTCCTTGTTTTATTATTATTATTATTGTTATCGCCGTCGTCCTCCGAAAGAATCAGACAAAAACTCCACCCCAGACGGGTGGGGGAGCGAGAAAAACCTCCCCCTCCCCCTTTTTTTATTCCTCTCTACATAAAAAATGCTCCGCGGGGGCGTGTTGTTTTCGCCGAGAGAGCACATGGCTCGGGGTCCAAAGGATTGAGCCGTGCCCAAAGGGTTGAAGCCGCTACCGAAGCGCCAGTCGTCGTTTTAAAAGCATAATGGCGGCCTTCTTCCTCGCTTTTTAAAACGGCTCCCTCCCCGGCTCCGCGTTAATGAATTTTAATTCGGGGACGAACCGTCTTCTTCCTCTTCGATCGGCGGCCGCCATTTTTTTTCCGGGCCGACTCCATTTTTTTTCTCCCTTCCCCCCCTCTCTCTCTTCTACCAGCTGAGTTTTTTTCTCCCTGTCCAGTCGCGTCGCCATGTTTTTTTTCCATCCACCCACGCGGGGCATAAGGCTATTTTTGCCCCGGTTTTTCGGGGCTTCCCTCAGTAGTGCTCAAAGGGGTGTTCCGGCAGTGAGGAAAGGGTTGTGAGATGGGGAGTTTTTCCCCTCGCTGCCGGAGTATTGATTATTGATTAGGGACGGTAGTAGTGGCTGCCATTAAAAATGCTGACATTCTCTAGCTCCCTCGTGCGCACGGGAAAGGGGGGTGGCAGCGGCGGCCTTTCGCAATTTCGGGAAAGAAGGGTTAAAGGGTTGTAGTTGTTTTAGGGGGCGAATAAAATGGTGGATGGGGGCCTTGTCCATTGAGGGGATTCGCGGGGGGAGGGAGGAAGGGTGGGTATGGAATCTCCCTGTCGGAATTTGTATGCGGAGAGGGAGGATTTTTAAAACATTCTAATCGATTTTCGGGGTTCTTTTTTTTTCTGCTGGCGTTTGTTTTTGGGAAGGGAAGGGTTGAAGCTGCGCCGCCGTGTAGTCTGGTGGAGGGAGTATGTGATGAATCAGAGGGGGTGGGGAGTATTTTAGGGGTTTTTTTGTCTATCGTTTGGGAAGGTTTATGATTTGTTTACATCGAACATCGACAGACGGGTGGGTTTTGTTTCGACAACTGTTTATGATATATTTCATTTTAATATTTCGAATTAAGTCATATAAGGATGGACATTTCACAGTATTTCTGATAAATTGTAGATTGCTTTGTGGATGTAATATTTTTTATACATTTGAAGATTTTTTGAAAAACTTTCTGTGCTAATGTTAACACAACATAAGCACAAGAAATATCATGCATGTGATTTTTCCGCTAATTAGCGAAAATCCGCTTATTGTAGTGGTATTGGTTATCAGAATTCCGATTTTTTGTAATTTTATTGTGTACCAAAACGAGTTAAAACCCTGCTTTTAGGGTCAAATTTCAAAAGAATTTCTGGGGGAGGACCCCCTCACACCCTTTGGTATTTGTAACTCTAGTATTCACAATTCTTTTTAGATTGAGTTTAGTAAGATGAGTATCCTATCTAAAAGTATTAAAAAGCTAAATTGAAACTTTTGTAAATGGGAAGGGGCTGAGGAATTTGGGTCCTTCACGAAATAAATTTCTATACCACTGTAAATGATCTAAAAATTTTCAGATAATTTCTTTCTTGACCAATCACATGCCTGAATGATCAAAATATTTCAACAATTTTTTATAACCTTTACAGACATAGTATGATAGGGACTCTAAATGTTAGTAATACTATGAAATGCCCCGTATCAAGTTTTTAATTAACTTCCTTTATTAAAGAAGAGTATTTTCTTTTTTCCACGAAACTTAACGTTTTTAAATCTGGGTTAATTTAATGTTTAAAAATAGTAAAATGTCAGTTTCTCTTTAGTTAAACAATTTCCTTAAAATAAAGACCTTCTAAAAACTAACATTTCGATCAACGACCTTCTCTGTTATTTTTATTTTTGATTCAACTAAAGCCAGCTACATGATACGTTTTTGTTACTACAAGAAATCTAAATTAAACATAAATTTAAAGAACTTTATGTTCTTGTCAATAAAAAGCATTAAATAAAACTTTAATTATTTATTTAATTACTTTTTAAGGGCTTTAAATGAAATTAAAGAGTTTTAGCTTTTATACTTTTGTGAATTTACACACATTTCTGGAATTTCCCCGACTTATAACTTGTTCTCATGTGGATCATGCGGCATAAAACACCAAACAACCATATTATATTATAACTTATTATAAAAAAATAAATAGAGGATATTTTTAGAGATATCAATTGCATTACTTTAGCATGGGACCGTCGATTCCAATAGGATTATAATTTTCCTTTACATTTAATACTAATTAAAACAATACTTTTTTTGAAGGGATGAATAAATTGTTCTAGTTGTGTGGATTTTATGGAAGCATTTTTATCATATCAGTAATGTATGATTAATTCATTGAATTTAACATACAACGCTTAAAATTTTTTTTCGGACAGTACAATTATTTTTGTTCCATTTGAAACCTTTAAAATTATCTACATTATTTAAATAATTTGACTAGATACTTACTTGAAGGCGACTTTAATTTAGTATTTTTATACTAATTGTAGTGATGCACAACCTGCGGCCCGCGGGCCACATGCGGCCCGCGAACCATCAACATGCGGCCCGCGAACTAATTTGGATATTTCAGGTTACCCCTAACTTTTGTTACTTTCCTTATTTTAACAGAGAAAAAGTGACGATTTATAGCGGAAAGGAGTCGGGAAAATCGCGATTTTTCGAGTTTCGTTTTGCTCGCGAAGTGTTCCGTTCCTGCCGCGATTTTTATGCGGGCGCCAAATTTAAGTTAGCTTCTTCTTGTATTGTTTGTGCGACGGTGCGATGTGGAAAAAACAACTTAACAATGGTTTTAAGTTTTGAAGCCAGAAGTCCGGTGTTTAGGATCACGCGCCGCGGAAAAGTCGAAAAATAGCGATTTTTCGCGAAAGTGCCGTTTTTACGGCGCCTAGTTGAAGCTGGCTTCTTTTCACATTGTAATAGACGAGATTAGTGATGACGTTTTTTGTTTTGTTTGGAAACGTTGATTCGATCCGTGATTGGTTACATACGGATCCGTACTGTCCGTACAGTTCACGGAACCAATCACAGACTGAATTTACGTTTCCAAACAAAACAAAAAACGTCACACTAATCTCGTCTATTGCAATGCAGAAAAAATTAAAGCGTGGTCAGAGGAGTTTAATAAGTCTAGTGATACCTCTGATATAGATTTTTTTATCAATTTTAGTGAGTATTTTCAACAAATTTTTCTTAAGGATTTCCCAAGTTCTAAATTTTTGCAAAAAGATCACTTTGAAACAAGATTAGATAATGCAGTGTATTTTTTAATTCTTATTAGATCATAACCTGTTTGATATGCTATCAAGGGGGATAGCAGATGGCTGGGGGCCTGTCCCCCAAAAAAATCGAACTTGATTTCTAAAATAAGTTAAAACCCTGTTTTTTAGCGTCAAATTTCCAACATTTTTCTGGGGTAGGACCCCCAGACCCCCCTTTACATTTGGAATTCTACAATTACCATTTTTTTATAAATATTAAGTTAATCAAAATGCAAATCCCATCTTAAAATATGTCCAATATTTGGGCTAAATGTGCAAAAACTAGTCAATGCTTTGTTTTTTAGAGTTAAATTTCCAAAAATTTTCTGGGGAGGACCCCTAGAACCCTTTAATGGTACAAACTCAATTATTCACATCTTATATTATATTAAGTTCCTTGAGATGCAAATTCTACCTTATTGTATTAGCTGTATTATATTATTTTTGCTGTTACTCTGTTTGCGGCCCTCCGTGTCTCAATCCACTTGGTGAGTGGCCCTCCTCCCAAAAAGGTTGTGCATCCCTACTAATTGTCTCTGAATAAATATTTGTAGGTATTTATAAAGTTGTAACTTCTATTTTACTAATCCTTCATAGGTGGAGTTAGTATAATATTTTTAAAAAGATTTTTAGATTCAAAACTTACTACTAATTGATGAAATAATAGTTAAATAATAATTGATACCCGATTGTTATTTAAAAACTAACACATTTTGTAGAGTAAAAATTTTGCTGAAGGAAATTCCTTTTTAAAAAACGTATCATTCATTCTCTATTAAAGTTTCCAAAATTTCGTGCGTACACTAGAATTACAATTAAATTCTACGACTTGATAAATTTATCTTCAAACCTCTCCCTAATTTTAAATTCACAGATTAGCCATAAACGCATTCTTTACAAATCTTGAATCTCGAGATACCGCATAAATTTTAAATCCTCTTTCGCCTTAAAAATTTTCAATACTCCATTTTTACTCCATGTTCATTGCCATGTAATTTTTATAATTCGTTGTCTGTTTCTCATCTTAAAAAGGGAATTATTCTTAAAGGTTTCGATGATTCCTGTGGTATATAGTGTACAAAATTAGAACAATACTGATATTATTAGTGTATGAATTTTTCGATTTTATATTCTATTTCAATGAATAGATGCAGGATTATTCATTAGGATTTATATCTAATAAGTTATAGTTTTATGTTGACTAGAAGTTTGGATTAAAAATTAGTTTGAGATGGAATCATTTTTGAAAACAGTGCTGGCGCTTTATGTATAAGTAAATGACGTAGTGAATCGTAAATCTGTTGGGATCTGAAAGTGAAAGGGTCGCGATCTTAAACAAGATAATCATTTTTATAACTCTTAACATCATAAGGTCGAAAAATACTTGTAATAAAATAATCTATAATATCTTGTAATAAAAATACTTGTCGAAAAATACTTTAAGTACTTGGTTGTTCCTAATGTTTTTATAGATGTTTTTGCACTTAAATAATAGTTCTAATTACTTTTAAAATATTTTCATTACCTTCCAAACAATGTCCTTAATAAAAATTTTTATAATTAGTCTTCTATAAGGATTTTTGGATATTTTCAATATTTCACCCGAGCCTTAAACAGAGCCTTGATGAAAAGGTTTTCTCAAGAAGCCTTGAAGAATTAGGACATCACGAAAATAATTCTAAACTATAAAAATGGGTTCCAGTATAAAAAGGTATAGCCGGATGTAAAGTTTGGAACAAAGGAATTGTGGGTATAATACTAGAAATATTATATGCTAAAAAGGAGTAAGAAAACTTAAACAAACTTTTAAAGTTTGGAACAAAGGAATTGTGGGTATGATACTAGAAATATTTCGTAGAATATATGCTAAAAAGGAGAAAGAAAACTTTCCTTATTATTAAGGGAATTTTGTAAATTAAAAAACTATAAATGTAGTTTGAATGCATTTTTTTCCATAATATCTTTTAAGAAGTTCGTCTTAAGTATTTCATTATAATAAACTAATGCATATAATCAAACTTTTTAACATCGCGACCCACTTTTGAGAAACAAAATCTAACGCGACCAACCGACTTCAGTTATTTATAATTAACTGAACTGTGATAATTATCTCATGCCCCCTCCCCACAGAATTTTAACTTCTCTGACTGGGGGTGTTCACCAACTATTTAGTTACAAGGGTATGAAATAGTTTAATTGTGGTCTAACAATGATTCCTACAGTAAAAAGGGGGGGTCTGGGGGGTCCTCCCCCAGAGAAAATTTTAAAATTTGACCCTTAAAAACATGGTTTTAACTTGTTTTTTAGAAATATGGGATAAATTACATCAGTTGCATCATTTCCCAAGAAAATTCTTAAAATTTGCATTGACCCCCCAGTGTGGATGGGGAGAAACACTAAATATTTTTTCAAATCTTATTTGAATAACCGACTAGATTTGCATTATCGGCACATTAAAGTGACACACATAGTACGTATTTACAAATACAAATACAAATTAAGTCGACCAACTACAGGCGTAATCCCAGCAAGGTTGGTCCAGTCTTTTTAACCCAAACTACCGGAATACCAGTTAATTGCCTTTAACATTAATTGCCTTTTCCGTTCCACTCCAAGTAGTGTAGTTTTTCCTCAAATTTTTATTCTACTATAGTATGGTAATTTGATAATTTCAAAAGTTCAACTAATAGTTTGATAATTCAAAAGTCAATAACACCGTTTGTGAAAAATTAAAAATCTTCTCGCGACCCACCAAAAACTGACTGGCGACTCACCAGTGGGTCGCGACCCACAGTTTGAGAAACTCTGAACTAAGGTGTATTGAAACATATTTCAAAAGACTATTAAACCTCAATATTACAAAACCCAAATAGTTTAATTCAAATCTTACGAGATTCGAAACAGTTCAATTCATTACAAATTGCTATATTCTGGGAGTATTTGATCATTCATTTGATTATGTTTCTAAATGTTATAAGTTCATGGATTTTCAAGGTATTGAAACTAATTTATTAACTCATTTGGTTTTCTACCAAATTAACTAATGAATGTCGTGAAAATGTAACAATTCGCTACTTATTGCGTTGTAAAGGTAAAGATCCATTTAACAAATTAAATTGTAAGAAAATCGATATTTAAAAGTAATTTGATTAGCTAAAAGAGTTAAAATCATAAGATAAACACCCCTAATATTTAAAACCGATAAACTGGTTTCTAAAATGTTTGCATCTTTTGCAAACAGGTTAACAATGCTAATGTAGTTGAGTTCTGACTAAGGACTGCAAATTTCTAGTTAAAGGACTTTAAAAAGAGAGAACATCTTTAAAAACCAATTAATGATGACCCCAATCCTTTCAAAATGCGTTGTGTAATCCACATCGTAATAAGTTGTTTAGATTGTTATGCATACATAATTTCAAAAATTGACTTGTTTTGAAAGTATTACAGAAATACGTAGGAAACATAATAATAGGGAGTGAATTTCGGAGTTTTTGAGTATTAACCGTAATGGTTAACTAATGGTTAAAGAGGTGATTGGCTGGTGATATGGATTTTCCATTGAAAAGTATACTATAATGCAACTAATAAAGTTTCATTAATTTGCAAGATATGTATAAACTGCGTGATAATTTAAAGTGCTTATTCCCGACAAACGATGTTCAAAATGGCTCACTTTTTGAAAACTATTTCCATGTTTCACAAACTTTTTTTGATACCTTAAATGCTAAATATAGACGTTAATCACGTATTTTTAGTGACTAGTCCTCTTACTAAATTGTGGATCATTTTAAAAATATTTGCTCTCGAAGTTTTAAGAAATGGAATTTTAAGAAATTATTATTTTGACTTTTTTGTTTTAATGTTTTACTATACCGTCCGTTTATTTGAGAAAAACAACCTAAAAACGATAGAAAAAATTACATTTTTTCCCTTTTAAAAACCTACTAATTAAATTCTTTTTATCTATCCTATATTATCTTTTTTATTAATTATCTTTATTGAATGATCCAGTTCCAAGAACAAAAACTGTAGACTTTTATCTAAGACTATTGGGATATACATTAAATTTATAACTTAGGACGAGACATTTTATCTGAAATTAAAGAGCCATTTATATAGTTATCATAAGTCATTAAGTTTTTAACTGAACCCTCTCGCCACCACGGGCCTCATATGAGGCTCCTACTTATGAGCTCAACTTTTGCATGATATAAACACGCAAATTATTTTCTTTTCATCAGTGACTTCACTGATGAACTTGTGAAGAGAAAATACTAGCTAGATACTAGCTTCTGTAGAACATTTTTTATAGGTTGGTAGATATTTTCTTATATCGTAACCTTCTAATATTATGATCATGTCTTTTAACCAAGTATCATGTTCTAAACCAAGTATTTTCTGTTAAAATGAAAAAAATATGGCCTCAATGAGGCTCATAAAAATAACTAGGAAGGAGTGCACACAAGAAAAAAAAATTTTCCACACAAATTACACTGCTCAACAGTGAAAAAATTTCCTTGATGAAAATAGTCATTTCTTATAGATTTTGGGTCGCTGAATACGAAAATCACTATTAAAATTCTCAATTGACTCAGGATTTTTGGGGAACAGCCCCTCCCCCTTTTTTCGTTCTTCGGTGACTATATAACTTTAAACTCGATTTTCAGGGTCAAAAGCATTGCTTTAGTCTTCAAATTGATCCCCAGGGGACAAGAAGGGTTCAAATTAATAAAATATAATAAATTTATTACAAATGAATAGGTTTAAGGGGTAATTACTCCCCTAAAAATGCAAAAAATAGCTAAAAATTATAGAAGTTTTTATACGCTATTTTTCCCATTATTTTTTACGCAATACACGTTTGAAGGGTCCTAACCCTTTCCCAAGGACCCAAATTTGATGGCAATATGCAGCAATAATTTTTACTAAAAGCGGTTGAGGTGAGAGTGCCCCCAAAGCACCCACGGAAGGGTTCAATGCGGCACTTAGAGTTAAACAGTGCTGTACAAAAAAAAATTTTGAAGCCACTAACTGAATTTCAGCTGATGATCTGCTGTAAAATGATCTGCTGAATTCAAATATGACACCCATTTTCCTCCATCACCCTCAGTTTTTAAGGGAATGCCCCCTAATTATTATCCACAGCCGTGCATCTATGAAAAGCTTGAAACATTGAATCCTTACTCCCTTAAACCGGTTAGTTTTTATAGAACTGAAGAGTTTCTACTTAGGATAGACCCAAAATATAAGAAAACCTCATTTTTAATCTTTTCAAAATAATCAATATTAATTCCTGAGCTCGCGAGCGCCTTCGGGATTCTGGAAGTCTCCCGAACGCTTCCGCGGGGGCTTCTGGGAGGCTAACACCTCAGCCGCTTTTAGTAAAAATTTTTGCTGCATATTGTCATCAAATTTGGGTCCTTGGGGAAGGGTTAGGACCTTTCAAACGGGAATTGCGTAAAAAATAAGAGGAAAAAAATAGCGTATATAAACCTCTATAATTTTTAGCTATTTTTTTGTATTTTTAGGGGGAATTACCCCTTAAACCTATTCATTTGTTATAAATTTATCATATTTTGCTAATTTGAACATTTCTTGTTACCTGGGGGCAATTTGAAGACTAAAACAATGCTTTTTGACCCTGAAAATCAAGTTTAAAGTTATTAAGTCACCGAAAAACGTAAAAAGGGGAGGGACTGTTTCCCGAAAATCCTGAGTCAATTGAAAGTTTTAATGGGGATTTTTGGGAAATTTTGAAGGTCAAATTTGTTGAATAGTGTTATAGGGGCATTTTGGATGTATTAAGAATAAGAAAAAAGTTGTTTCACTTTTTTGATGTTCTGGTGCCGAGAGGGTTAAAACACTGTCATTTTTCCCAATTTAAGTTAAAGGTTC
Source organism: Tetragnatha versicolor (assembly GCA_024610705.1). Lineage (NCBI taxonomy): Eukaryota > Metazoa > Arthropoda > Arachnida > Araneae > Tetragnathidae > Tetragnatha > Tetragnatha versicolor. The sequence goes on along the minus strand of JANDEH010000007.1, from coordinate 18,383,802 downwards.
GTCTCTCTACTTCCCTGTTATTGAAGCGTTTCCTGAAAATCACTGGTTCAAAGTATTCCATCTGTCTACAATGCGTCGCATACATAAAGCAATCCTTAACACGCCTTTTAGAGTTCAAATTAATACATGGTCGTAACCAGGACGAGTTCGGGACGTCTATTCGATCACCACTCCACGAAATTACATACGCTGGAAAGAATCCTCTGATTTTAAAACCTCTCCGCAACGTCTTTATTCCGCAGCGATTACTGGGTGACAATGGTAAAAGCCTATTAGTTATCTAAATCAGTTATTGAATGAGGCGGTGGCGGGGTAATGGACGTATAAACGCGCAAGAGGCTTCGATTGCACGGGCAAACAATTAAGCAGCTCGCCAATTATACGGTTTCCCACAAAGAGGCAGCCCGATTACATTGAGAGAGATATTGGGAATAAATGCTGCATTGGATCGAGTGAATTTTCAGCGAGGATTATATTGTAAGTTGGGTGTAATGCTCTGTCACGGAAGGCTAAAGTGACCTTTGCTTTTGGTTGGTGTCAGTGATTCCGCTATGGTTTTTTTTTTCGCAAAATGTGAAAGAAAGCCTTTGGAATGCTAAAATAATTAAGCCCTCTTTCGCAAAAATGCGAGTAATAAATTTGAGAATATTAGCATAAGCGATGATTTCCTCCTTACTCTCGCTTGCCCGATTTTTCTGCCGATTTTGTGAAAATATTTACAGATTTTTAACCTTCAAACTTTTAAATAAGTAAAGTAAAGATGTACAATAAAGGTTTTAAATATTTTTTTATAGCTTACTATCTGGTTTTTGAATATCCGGAGTTGGGATAGCATATGTTAAGGGTTTGCCGTTTTTTGCCTTTTATGAGAGAAGTTATATGGCCATTAGTTGTGATGCGGAGTTTCTTTCCAAACGTTTGAAAATTTGAAACCATTCATGGAAAACCTTACCTTAAGCTTGGTATTTTAAGTTTTCTGGTGCCGTGTAGGGGAGGGTGGGGACAATTGTAACGCGGGGCAATTGTAACACTTTGATTTCCTCAAAATGAGAGGCTGCCTGGGCGAAAAGGAGATGACAGTACGTACAAGGCAGGTGAATGAAAGAATATCAGAGATTGTCAAGGCTGACATTTGAGTTGTGGCTGTGTAATTAAGAAAAGAGTGTTTTTCGAGCATCGAAGTAAATTTCTACTTTTGTGTAACTTCCCTTCTCCTGCACTGCAGGTATGAAGCATAACAACACTGATTTTATGTATTGTATGAGCATGTATCCTACTTTTATTCTGCTTAGTTTCAAGATGATACTGTTGTTAGTTTCGCGGAAAACGAGGGTTGAACTAAAAATGGCAACGTGGGGTCGATTGTAACACTTCAGCCGGGGACGGTTGTAACATGTTACAACTGACCCCAATGTAGAAAATAACATGTTTCAAAAGTAATTTCGATTTATAATTCATACTTACCCTTAATATTGGCATAAAATTATGAATTTTTACGGTTTAAGGAAGCCTAGATCACTTAAAAGGAAAACTGAAAGGGGGCTGATTAGTCTAGAAAAAATGGAGGGAGAGGCTGTTGAGGTTTCTGTGTCTAAAAAGTCTACTTGAAGTGTTGCTCGTGAGCACGATATTTTTTATGTAACATTATACAGATTTGTCAGAAGAAAATAAAAAATTAAAATCCTAAAATGGGTTATAATCAACACTATAAAGTTTTCGATCGAGGGCAGTAAGAGGAACCATTTTTTGAGCAAAAAATGGTTCTACGTTCTTTGTTTTTACAGGGGAATTAAGTTATGAATACCCTAATTGCCCTTGTGAATAATTATTTACTATTATTTACTCATCAACATTCGTTATTATTTAAAACTCATTATTTGAGGGAAAAGTTCATTATTTCCATTCTAGTCTATGTATTTAATTATTATTTAACCAGAAAATATAAATTGTTAATAAATTTGAATGATTGTCTATCTATTTTTATGAATTTGTGTTGTGTTACAATTGACCCTTATATGTGTTACAATTGACCCTTCAAGTGGGGACGATTGTAACGTTTTTCGATTTTCGATGTTTTATTTACTAAATTGCAATGCCTGTCCAGCGAACGGTTTTCATAACAAAATTGTAATTGGGATATATAAACCTATTTTCATACCAATTTTCATAACTCTAACATAAAAAATGGCTTAGTTTGAGATCAAATAAACAATTTTGTTACAATCGTCCCCACCCTCCCCTACTATATCAAAAGAGTGCAAGGCAGTGAGTGATGGTTCTTAAATCAAAGTTCTCCCAATCAAAACGCCTTGGTGGTTAGTTAGGTGGATTGTTAGATGAGACTTTAACATAGCTTATACCTATTATATGGACTTGATATACTTGTAGCAGCTGAATTATAAAAAGTTTTTTTGTTACCTGCTAGTTCTCCGTACCAAACCGCATTGATAATTCACGTCGATTGTTATATGAAATCGTTTTCAAAGTATTTTTCTCTGTGATGGTTTTGTTTGTACAAATAAAGAAAAAATCAGTAAAGAGATATTCCCAATTCGCACTATAGTGGGTGTGTTTAACTTTTTTAGACAGTTGTTTTAATTTCCTTCGAAAAAAATTTTACTACTGATGGGTGAGATAGCCAAAAATGATATTTCATTATAAACCTTGATTAACTTCGGGGGCTCATACTCCTGTGATAACTCCTTTTTGTTCCATTAATTCCCGGTGTTGTATGTAACCTTAATTCGTAAAAAGCATGTTTGTTTTATGTATCTTTCCTTCCCCATCATGCTTGGATTTCCCCCATGTATCCCTCAAATTTAGATATTGTAGTTCAAGTAGAAATGGAGTATAATGATTAAATTAATTTAAAAAGTGTGTTTTACGTTATGATCCAAAGTGAGAAATTTTTTTCATATTAGAAGATGATATGATTATATATGATTTCTCATTATATTAGGGAACTCATGCATGATAGGCAGTTGCATGACCACTTATACACATAACATAATGTTTAACTAAAACCGCATGCATTACTACCACTTCTAATTTGCATTATTATATTTTCTATGAATTTTTAAAATTGTGTTCTTTTTCTTTCCTTTAAAAACCTTTTAACTTTTGTTTCACTGCTTTTAAAACAAAATCCTACTCTTTAGAAATATTTTTGTTTTCATTGTTTTTCTTTTGTATTTATTTTATTGCTTAATTATTTTGTGCTTTATTGTTTTTGCATTTTTAAGAATTTCAAAGAGACTGACGTTCACTCATTTTTTTTGTTTTAAACACTTAGCGTCCAATTTTCCTAAAACAAAATAACATAGAAAATTAAGTAAGATGTTTCAATATTTAAAATTATAAAGAAATCTACAAATCTTCCTTACTTTAACAATCCTCGGTATTCTCTAAAGTCATTTTAAAAGTAAATATTAAGTCAATAAAGCAAAAAATATTGTTTTCTTTCATTTGCTTTATTTATATTTTGAAAGCTTTTATGGAATCTCGGATTAGTTTTTAACTTACGACAAGACAACTCATACACAGATACAAAAAACTGCTTTAAAAGGATTCTAAATTTTATTCTTTCTTCTTTTAGTTTTTCCAACTTTTTAAGAAACACACATTTAGGAACTTTTCAAACAATTTATTTACAATTTAAAGACGTTATTCAAAAATTAAAAATACAAAAGAGATAATTAACTCAAAAAACTTTTCTTCCCTTCAAAATTTTTAATTCAGTCTCAAGAAAAAATGGTTTGGTGCATTTAGTTTCTCACAATATTTTCTTTTTCTTTTAGCTGCTAATATTCTTGCCCCATATTCAGGTATGTAACATAGATTTTTTTTAAACAGACGCTAAAATCATTTGTTAGTAAGAGGCAAATTATAAATTACCAATGCCTTTTGTTTGTAAGAGACAAATGAAATATATTTCAATAAGATGCTGTAAAACGATCTACAGATAATTTCATGTGTCTTCAGGAAGGGCCAATTAGAATATGTATGTTTCTTGATATTTTTACTTCTTGAAAAAAATGCTTTTGCGATAATTAGGGCTTGACCAAAGTTGACTTTCTTGATAATGTTTCAAAGTTATTGATCAATTTTTTCACAGATGCATAATAAAAGACGAAATTCAAGCAACGGTTTTAATCCACAATATAAATAAATAAAATCAGCATAAATTGTTTCAGGGATCACAGGATCCCCTTCGTCAGTGCTAAAAGATGGTAAAAGAACACAGACCCACATCAGTATATACAGGGTGTTTCAAAATTGCGTTGCACGGCTTTTATTCGGAACCAGCCCCTCCTAGGGTCATGAAAGTAAGGTCTACCCCTAGGTAAGTGACCCTGGAGAATCCATTGAGAGGACTTACAGCGCCCCTAGCGGCGAAATAAAAAAGTTAAAAAAATTAATTTAAAAACTAAAGGAGATAGAGCAAAAAGCTCAGTGAGGGTATTGTTGCCAACGTCAAGAAGAACTCATTGAAAAAAATTTGATTAAAATATCTTGAATATTCGCGGAGATATTAGCATGTGAAAATGGCACTTTTTCAGGGGTCAAAAAGTAAAAAGTTCGCATATTTGCAAATTTTTTTGATTGAATTTTGTGTTCTTTCAACTAAAAAAACACAAAACTACACAATTTCACTGAAAAATTTGCAAATATGCGAACTTTTTACTTTTTGACCCCTGAAAAAGTGCTATTTTCACATACTTATATCTCCGCGAATAATAAAGATATTTTGATCAAATTTTTTTCAATGAGTTCTTCTTGATGTTGGCAACAATACTCTCATAGGGGTTTTTGCTCTATTTCCTTTAGTTTTTTAATTAATTTTTTTAACTTTTTAATTTCGCCGCTAGGGGCGCTGTAAGTCCTCTCAATGGATTCTCCAGGGTCACTTACCTAGGGGTAGACCTTACTTCCATGACCCTAGGAGGGGCTGGTTCCGAATAAAAGCCGTGCAACGCAATTTTGAAACACCCTGTATATACAAAAGACAAACCACACCTCAACATGGAAGCATGGGAGAGAAATACAGTTTAAGAAACAAATACCAAATTAAAATGTCATTTTTTTTAAACCAGGAAAATTAATATAACCATTGTTCCTCGTTTTAAAAAAGTTGCATTTAAATTTTGTCTGTAACTGTAATTTTCTTGAATTATTTCATTATTTATTTTCTTCATTTCGCTTGAATTTCGTCTTTTACCTGTACAACAAGGACTTTGCCTATAGATGCATAATATCTTAGAACGCGAAATTTTCTGTAAGGAAGTTATAATAATTTGCATTATTCTAAAAATTAAAGCTAATAAAGGTGGCACTTCCTGTTCAAAATAATAATAAAACCTATGCCAAATTGATATCATAGTTAAAAAATGGAATTTCATGTAAATTTGTTTTGCTGTGAGTGCTACAATCCCTGTGGGGTTTTTAAATTTTAAAAATAAGTATACAATATTTCTGGTTATTATGCATAAATATTAACGATGGTCATCGGTTGAAAAAATATGATGTATTAGTTTTTTTTTTGCCAGGATGAAGATATACTGAGGTTTTCAATACACGTTAATTTGTTAAAAATGTTTTCCAAGATTTAAAATTGGGATGATTCCAATATGTTTTAAGGATTTTAAAATGTGTATTTATAAATACAGGGTGGACTTTGATAACTTCGCATTTTGGTTTAAATAAAATTATAACCGTTATCAAACAAATCTTGGTGACCTATAACGTTTCGCCTAATCTTAACTAAATTGTATTCAATTTCATAACAGAAGTAAAGAAACTGAGATAAAACATTAGTTGTGAAATGATAAGTGATAATAAAGGCGATATTAATTTCAATTTTCTGGGTAATGTAATCAGAAAGGGAAAGTGTTAAAAGATCCTCTCTCTGAAATTCCAAATTTTTATGTAGGAAAGTTCATAAGTGAAACTATTTTTTTAGGTTTTTCAGTTTTTACATTTTAAAATGTTAATAGTTTTTTTGTTCTCATAATTTTTTGAGGGGGTAATCAAGTAACCTGGCACGTTTAACTCCACTTTAACATTTGTCATTTTGGAATAAAATATGTAAAATACATCATATTTACTTTAATCATATAGGTATACCTATTAAATTAAATAGACTTTTTCAGTTTTAAAACAAAGTCAAACAAAAAAATATCACTTGAAATTTTTTTATACAAAACAAAACCCACTAATCTATCACTTCTCAAAAAGACCACCCGATTCAATCCCTGTAATCAGTTCTCTTTTTTGCTCTCTTAAGCTTCCTATCAGAAAGTGGAGTTTTAAAATAAATGAACAGTGTTGTCTTTTAAACTTTATAAAAGCAAGAGCACTTGATAGCAAAGGGCACTTCATTTAAAGAGCTGATAAATTATAGGCGAAGCATTAATATATCGCTTTTATCCCCCTATTAAAATACTCTTTTGTGATTACATCTTAAATTTACTGAAATAAATTAGAAAATGATGAATGCAAAGCACAAGAAAAGCCCAGTCTTAAAAAAACCTCCCTAAAATTAAATACTATTTTTTTATCCCTCTAATTTTATCGTAAAGAAAAACATTATGTCTCGAAACATATTTAGAAGCTCAATTCTTTAGAACTACTATAAAAAATCGTCTGTGTGTACTCTTCGGAGCCTGTTCTAATCAGTTAATTCACCAAAGAGCATTTGAGTTCGTTTTGTTAACTAAGAAGGACCCTTGGGGTCTTGGAGCTACTTAAATACGATTATTTTTTTATAGAAGGAATTTTTTCGAACTACCGTAGAAAGTAGACTTTTCTTTCTTTTCCATAAAAAAAGAACGCCCTGAATGAGCTCAGTTAATGATACAAAGTTTTTTTCCCCTAATAAAAATGAAGCGATGAAAAAGCAAACGATTTATAAAGGTCTCCATTCAATGAAAATTAAAAATTCCTTCTTAATCAACCATCTTTGATCTTAAAACCTTCTTCGTTTTATCATGAGGAGTTTTCTTTTTTTTTTTCGGCGTTTTGGAGGAGCGCCGAATTAGATAAATAAAATTTGATATCTGTTTTTAATATTAACAATTTTTGGTTTAAATGGTTTTCGGAGGCGAATACGAAAGGATTAATGAATATGCAGCTTTTTATTTTTTAATAAGAAAACGCAGTTGTTGTTTCCGAGCATTTAATATATTTGAAACTTAAATTGTGTTTGGCGTGTCTAGACGGTTTTTGTGCTTTAAATTAAAAATTATATTTTTCGCAAGTGGGCGTTCTATTGCATTGTTAATTTTCTGTATTTACACTTCAATGTAACTGGTTATCTATAACCTTATTCGCTTAAATTAATGTCTTGCGAGGTATTTTGATTCCTAAGTGAATTACCTATTGACTGTTTGAGTAGGTATGTGATATTTCTATTAACTTTTCGATATCATCTTACTGTTTTGTTTTGATTTTTGAAATTTAAAGTTTGATAAAAAATATAATAATTTTTCTTAATTTAATATGCATGGTAAATTGAATTGAAAAGACAATAAAAAACGAGACTAATATTGGAATGCGAGCTGAATTTAATTATTAGTACTAATTTAATTACTTTCCAAGATGTAGGAATGTAAAAAATATGCTCACGAAATGGTAAACTAAATTTTGAAAGTACTAACTTAACTAGTCCTAAAATAGGAGCTTCCATTTAGGGATTATTCTGTTCTTTTTAAGGATTTCAGTATACAAGAAAGTAAAAACTTATGAAGTGCATATTACTTTAACTTAATGCTAAACACCCTGGGCTTTTTTGAATTTCTGTACTCCCTGAAGTTTTTTAATTGTAGAGTATAGCACACAGATATGTTCTTGGGGACTCATTACTTATTTTAACGCAAACAAAAAAGGGGTGAGAAAAATCATCTTTCATTTCTAGGAAATTGTATAAGGTAGCCCACAAACATTTTTGTGTAAAATAGTCATTAACCGTGTTAAAAATGATCTAAATAAGGAAATAAAAGTTAATATACAAATCCTTCTCTTCTGTTTGCATCAAACAACTTTTGTTTGAATGCATGTTTGACTTTAAAAATGTTGTTAGTTGGCCCATCATCCTTTTAACGAATTTACCATTTTTCATTAACCATTACAAGGATCTAAGTATGACATTGTCCCGTTAATAGTCAAAAAGTTCGCGAAATTGATGATTTCAGAATGGAAATGGATTTTAGTGCAACACTAACCGGTAAATGTCCCTTTTAATTTAAACGATACCAAACAATACCCTTTATATTCACCGAAACAAAAAAAAGAGTTCCCCTTTTTATTAGCCCCTCCGTGTTCCATCCCTAATGAAGTCGACACCGCCGTTCCAATGGAATCACACCCCCCTCCCAGGCAACCCCTTCCCTCCCGTATCCCCTCGTTTATCGGCCATTTAGCTGCACTGACTTGTTTGCCTTTCCGGTCATTTCGAGCCATCGCGTGTCCTAATCCCGGCACTGGATTTCACGCGATCCCCTCTCCTTGACCACAGGTTGGGATTACAGACGAGTGGACGGTGGTCGGGGGAGGATTTGACAAAGTGGTCACGTCCGGAGAGGGTTGTTGTGGGAGGGTGTTTGGTGGTTGACGCTTCGATTTGAGCGCTTTGACGATGGTTTTTGGTTTGGGAGCTGATGTTGGTTGTGTTGGTTCGGTTTTTGGGTGTGTGAAATTTCTGTTCGTAATTGGGAGACGTTTGTGTTTTTGGTGGTTTCTTTTTTCGATTGGATTGTGGGGGTGGTGCAGTATAACCTCGTTATCTCGAACATTGTTAATTAGAAAGATATTTTCCCTTTGATTATTGATATTTTCCCTTTATGTTAATTGCAATTCGTGTGTCGAAGAGTTTTCACCCCAAACCTTGATAAGTTGATTTTTTTTAAAGCCGCCATATACTTTTTCTTTAGAAAAATACTGAACCTATACCAGTGGTGGATCCAGGGGGTGGCACTCTGGAAAGTGTCCCCCCTTGGAGACCCAAAAAGGTTCTCAAATGAGTGAAAACCCAACTTTTACCCGTCTAATTTAAAAAAAATTTCTGGGGGAGGACCCCCATACCCCCCATTAATATCCAAATGGGGTATTCAGTGTTTATTTATAGGAAATCCCCTAAATTTTGACATTTTGGGTAAAAAAGTAAAGGTAATAGTTTTGAAAAGTGCCCCCCTTTGACTCAAGACATTTCTAAAAATAAGCTAAAACCCTGCTTTTACACGTCAAATTTCAATTTTTTTTCTGGGGGAGGACCCCCATACCCCCAATGGTACCACTAGGGGATTTTGAGTGGAAAAGTGCCCCCCCTTGGAGCCGTGCTGGATCCGGGCCTGACCTATACTCACGCATGTTTTTTTGTTGTATATCCTACATGTAATTCAATTTAAACGACTGTATTTTACACTACAAAAAAACCAAGAATATCTACTCTGTAACTGAGTATCTCATCTCATCAAATTCAATCAAATTAACCGAAAATACATCACTTGGTGATCCATAAAATCTTTTCTCATATTGGTACTGAACGGCATCAAATACTTAATTCTACCGTACTACTCAATACATAAGTATCCGATACCCAACAAGTACTCTGAACATAAGTATATCCTCATTGACAGCTTTGATACATTCATTTCATGGTATCGCTTTCCCTGTTTCGACTTCACCAAGTCGAGTGCGATAAATGAACCGCAAGAGCACAGAATATAGCCCATTCCGGCATCTAATCTTCCCCAAATTCATTAAACGGGCAGCAGCAGAGCTTTTGAGTAATAGCCGACAGACAGGTAATTAAAAGCCGAGCGATTCGCTCCAGCAGTTAATCGAATCGGGAAGTCAACACCGGTGGGAAGATGACATTGTGTTGATTGTCGTCCCCGCTTTTGTTCTCCGATGTTTGATGTTGTTGTATGTCTTATTACGGGTTTTCTTCGCTTTTGGGTCTCCTTTAAAGAGTTGGGTAGATGTATGTTGCAAGAATGAAAGTGTGAGGATCTCGGGATCGCGTTTCTTTTGTCTTATATGCGTGGATGTGACGCGTTTTTATTGACTTGAGTGGGTTAGTGGTGCTTGCTTTGTGGATGCTGGTTTTTCTCTCTGTTTTTTTGAGGTACTGAATGATTATAATGATTAAATGTTTAGCTATTATTTTTATATTTAGTAATGATTATAAGGACTTGGGCACTTAGATTTTTTTGTGGAAACTCTACTTCTTGCTTATTTTTTATTTGAAGTAATTTTTTTTGCTCTTAAAAATGCCAGGTAATAGTGATATAGGGTTGATGAGGATTTACCGCATAATGATAATGAATTTAAGACAGGTCAGCTTATTTAAAGAAGTACCATTCTTTGATTCCGATGTTACTTTAAAAAAATATCTACTTTCGATTTTCACTGTGTGTTTACTTACTAACCTTTCATTTAACTATGAGGTTTTCCCAATGGTCATTAATCAAAGAACTACGAAAAATTTAAGTTAAGTTATATTTTTAAATTGGGTGATAAAATAAGACAATTTAAAATCTTTAAAATCCCCCTATTCATTTGCTTGAAAATTCTTTAGAAGTGCATAAAATAAAGAAGAAGCAGTAATTTTTGTCTTCCATTACTTGAACTTATGAAAAAAATCACCATCACATTTAAAGTTTCTAAGCCTTTGGTACTACCAAAAGATCAACGCTTATAATGAAATTTGTTGAACTAAATTATATAACGTAATCTTTTATTGCATTGCTGACAAAGAATTGTTTCAATCATCCAAGGTCAAATGAATCATGTATCTAAAATGATGTTAATCTCATCAGTTCAGATTTCTAGTAATTTTAATTCCTGTAATACATGATTCTTTATAATCCAAACACTGTATTCTTTTTGTTGCAGAATGTTTTTAATTTCAAAACAAACCTTTTCTCGCTTGAATTTTGCTGAATTCTTGAGTTTGAATTGAGATAAACGTGTTTGACCTTATTGATAAGATATAGTTCTCGATGTGCAAGTTTTGTCTTAAATGGAAATGGCTTTTAATTCAGTTTATTGCTAACATCTGGTTTTAAGTTTCTTCTGCTACTGAATGATGTTTCCTTTAATAAGATTTACTCATACTTGGTGTATTATAATAACCGCGCGAGTTATTATTTAAAAATAGTTATGTTTAATTAAGTTATATTTTACCTCTGTGTAATAAAATGATGAAAAACTAAAAGCTTCGTTTATTTTAAAAGAAAAAAATGGGAGACTGTTTTATTTATCCAAGTTATTACAATACTACTTGGTTATTAGGTATCAGAAAGTGGAAATATTTTGCTTTTTTCTCGAAATTATTATTGTGTATTAAAAAAGAAATTAGTTCTCTCTTATTTAATAATCTTGTGAAGGAAAAAGTAATATCGTGTATAATAAACCAGTTAAAGAAGATTTTCTTTTATTGTAATTAATATTTAACCATTTTCTAAACTAAATAAATGTTGTTTTTGATTGTTTGATTTAATGATTTAACTATTCAATTAAGTGCAACTTGCCTAGACTCAAATTCTCGAGATCTTTTAGGTATCAAATCGGTATCCAAAACCATTTAAATCCACAATTTGAGAGCTATCACCTCCATAAAATGTATTGTACTCGCGGGAAAAGTATTCAGCTTAAAAAAGGTCTCGGTTTTACTACATAAACAGTAACAGTTAAAGTCTTCCAAAGACTGTCGTGTCTGTTTAGCATTCGCGCTTCCTGTCCCGCTGTTTATAAACAAAACGCGTGTCATCCTTCTCTACAGCGTCTCTTTCTCTCCCGAAGCACCTTTACGTGACAGCGCTATTTTTGCGCTTCCGTACAAGGAAGCCACATCTCGGTGATTGACAACCTCCAGAAGAGAGAGTTGCGCACATTCGCTCCTCTCGTGAAAAGAACACGAATCTTCCCACCCTCCCATTACCATTCTAATATCCCTCCCGCGTGATCACAACACAAAACAACAGCAGCAGCAGCGAAAATTCCCTGTCGCCGTTTAACCCTTTCCGCGGCACTAAAAAACCGCTACCTCGGCTGTTCGTGCCACTTCTTGTCTCCTCTCGGACAATCCGGCCATGTTTATTGGCTTAATAAACAACCCCGAACCACCAGCCACAGGTGCAAAAACCACACCGAGAGCCGCGATGATTATTGTATTCTTATGTGGCATTGTCTTGTCGCGATTATGCATGCACGGCGGGCACGAGAGCGCAGACCATTGGACAGGTGCAGGCCCAATTGGTGAACTTGGAACGGCATATTTCGTGATAGATGTCCGATTGTGGGGGAAAGGACCGCCTTCTTTTTTTTTCCTATCTCCCATTCCGCGAAACTGTGCCAGGCGGGAAAGAGGGTTTTACAGGGAAGTTGTTTTCTCGGCGAAGCCATCCATATGGATGAGGGGGTGTTGTTTTTGCTCTGGTGAGACTGCGGAAATGGGAATTTAATAATCGTTTCGCTTTTGGGATTTTATTTATCGTGCTTTTCGCGGACGTAAATGATTCCGCTGTTTGTCTTTTTCACGCCCTTTCGAGCGCCCGCTTTGATTTGCGATTGTTCGGATTTTGTTGACGGAAGTCGAGGGTTTTGCTGCGGCGAAGGTTGGCGCAGCGGGGCTTTTGCTAAGATTTACGTCGTGTCTGTGTGCGCGCGAGAGATTAGTCATTCATTGCATTAGCATATTTTTCCTTCTCTAGGTTTTCTGTAGTTCATAAATAATAAAATTCAGGTCGAATAAAATGTGATTGTGAAATGCTTGTGATTGAATTATGTTTCACCTTGAAAATATCTTTTGTTTGTTGTGAACAGGTGTCAGGATATGCGCAGTCGCGGTTTTATAGATGGCAAGAAATAATCATGTTCTCGTCTCTGACTACTCATTGATATTTTTTGTAACAACATTATTAATTTTACATTAAAACTTAAACTTATTTAGTAGATTCTTATTTAATGACTTACCATCTTATTGCATAAGAAATGTGTTTTTAAATCTTTCAAACTCAGTTTTAAATAGGTGTATTTGGTACTTAAAAAGCATTAAATATGTCAGTATAGCTAGTTACTATAGAAGTGTGATTAACTTTACTATGTAGTAAATGACTTTTCCTGAAAACTTCCCTTCAAATTTTTGTGCAATTAGTCTAATAATATATCTTAGTCATCTAAAGATACTTTTTATTTTATCGATGTTCTTATTATAAAATTATGCAGAGTTCCTCGAAAACTTTAAAGCCAACAGAATTCGTCCTCACAATAAAACTAAAAGAATTTTACTCTACAACTTCTTACTATAGTATTCAACACCTACATGATTCTAAATACTATCACTCATTTATTTCTTTAGCTATGTTCGAACAAAAAACACAAGACCCATTCACTTGATTCTTCTCCCTCCCTGTACGCATCCCCGTAAATTGAATTATCCCACCTGTTGAACTAATCCTTCCTCTCCAAAACCCGTCTTCACCGCAAAATCTCGGTAGCACCCCCTTCAAAAAAAGCCGCATTCGCCGCGGTGCGTTTGGTCCTAATCTACTTATCTCCAAATTCCCTCCGCATGTATTTTATTTATAAAGAGATCCGGACTGAGTGTGTGTGTCTCAAGCCGGTCGTTCGTCATGCAACTAACTCTCTCGGTTCTAATTGGACCGAATCTTGTTAGCGAAGAAGACCACCCAATGAGTGAGAGGGAGAACTTTCTGGGAAGTTGGTGACAATATAGAAGACGCCAGAGAGTTGCACACAGTCTTGGATGGAGCTAGGGGTGGATGGTTCTGTAGGATGGCATGGAGGGATATCCAGTGGCATTCTAGTTGGGGATGGACTAATGAAGAGGGAGGCATAGAACGTTCTTTATGATGGTTTAGTGTTATATAGATAGAAGATGGTGTGGTGTGAACTTCGTAATAAAAAATCCGGTGGTGAAAATAAACACTACATCTTCTATTGAAGTAATCACACTTATTATCTTCGTTCTGAAATGTGGAAGGAGAGTATAAAGCTTTTAGGGATGAAATCCACATTTCTCTCTTTTGTAATTTCAAAAAAATTTTGGGATGTGACAACTTGCAAAGATGAAACCGCGTAATTTTTTTCACCCTTTTGTGCTTGTTTTATGCAATAATATGCTATGATGCTTTTTTAAATTTGTCTATTTTCTCTGATTGAATTCGATTTTTGTATGAAAGAATGGAAAAAGTTAAAAGTATTACCCTGTTTATAGAAAAGTATGTTCATTGTTCGTTAACTTTAAAAGCGGGGTAAATGTTTCGAAAATTTCATGATTGTCTGTTTTTTGGGTTTCTTCTGCGTGTTTACTGCTTTAACTGATAATGACTTTTTTTAGTCATCATGCACCAAAAATATGATCTTTTTTAGTACGATAAAAAAAGCACTTTCATGTAAAAAAAATTATTCTATCATTTACTTCATTATTTCTTCTGTTTTTCGTTAAATAATGCTCAAGAAGCAATTGGTGTATATTGCAAAAACCTCGTCTGAATGGAACGTACCAATAGTAACAAAAGTGCGCACTCATTTCTATCGGCTATCTGATTGCAGTCATACAACTCCGTTTTTTACTTCCACTTATTACAATCAAAACGATCTCAACCCTTTCCATGTAAGCTATCTCGATTGGTATCTACCTTTTTTGTACAACCCCCTGAAAAAACCCAAACGTCTCTATCGCACGCAAATTTGTCCACTTTTTCTCTCTGCATATACGCGAACCCCGTTGTCTTTGGCTCCCGTTTTTAACGAAAAAGCGGTGACAAAGAATCCCAGGAAAAACACGTCGGTCGTTATAATATTTACGGTTCCGAGTGACCGAGCGTGCAAAAGCCGCCCTTTCACTGTGACCGCCGCTTTTTTTTCTCAATGAATGCCCCTCCGTGATTGCGCGATCTCCCGGTTATTATGTACACCTTCTGATGGGAGCTACTGGACGCATGCCTCTCTCTTCTTTTGAATGCTTATATGGAAGAATGAATGGAGTATAAGAAGAGCTTTTGGTAATGAAGGGGTTGAAGGCAGCCATCTTTTCGGAGGGATCCATTCATCCGGATGCCGTTTCTGGAGGTTTGGTCGTGTTGCCAATTAGTTTTTCCTAATTGGGGGTTGAGGTGGGGCCGTTTGGGATGGGTGGAATGGGGATTGATGCTCCTCTAAGGTTTTTCTTTCTTTTTGGGAGTGGTTTTTTTGCTGGTGGGGTTATGAGAGGGGAGGAGTTGTTAATTGTCTGAACGTGGTTGCCAATTTTAAGGGTAGTTGTTTTGTAGTAGATTATCTTGCTGAGAAGATGCAATGAGAGAGCATATAGGTGGTGAATGAATGTGAACCCTTCTTTAAACTAACGATTAAAAGAGATATGTTTATTTAAATAACATTTTATTGAAACTGTGGTTTTACTATTGTACTAAAGAAAAAAAAATTAATTTCTTTAATGTACTCTGATTTTAAGGTTTAAAGTGGTCTTTACAAATATTTACATTTAGTCAGGGCTCGATTTCAGCCGGAACGGTCCGGAACGCCGTTCCGGAACCTCTATTTCGGAAAAAAAATTAAATTCTATTTCAGAAGTATCCTAACTACAGCCCGCGATACCCATTCATCAGGCCATCGGATACCTCTCTATGTACGAAAGAGTTCTTAAAATGAATTAAAACCCTGTTTTTACTGTCAAATTTCCAAAATTTTTCGGGGGGAGATCCCCAGATCCCCTTTTTGTACTTAGAACTCAACTTTTCAGATTCGTTGTCAGATTAAGTTCATAACAGTAAGAATCCTACCAAAAAATATAAAAAGGCATATTTTAAATTTCAAAAAATATTTTTAATGCATTTTTATCTTTTTTGCAAATAACAATATTTGTGATTGTAAGGCTTGTTGATTGTAAGGTTGTTGATTGTAAGGTTTTTACTTAATTGTTCTTTTAAAACATGATTGTGAACCCCCATTTGAACTAACCAAAATCTTCTTCTGGTGTTGATTCTTTTTTATTGAAACCAGATTTGCCAGATTGCTGAGCAAATTTGCAAAGAAAATTTGCGACATCTTAAATTCTACCATTTAAGGACCTTAACTACGCATTACATTCTTTAAATTGGCAAACAATGCAACAATAATGGTTCATTGATGATAAGCCGTCTCACCTCCTAAGGGGCACCGTGTTGGAAAAAAAAAGTATAACCCACTATAAAAAAGGTGCATTAAGAGTTCATCGTCTTATACAATTATTAATTAAGTTAGAACACTCTTCCTAATCTAGTACAACACGTTTGAATTTATTTTATAAATTTAAATTTCAAAATAAATGTTTAAGTTTTGGTATTAAAAAGTATTCACTTTTTCAGTTTTGATACCAATAATTTTACCGTTCCGGTACATCTTTTTTTAGAAATCGAGCCCTGCATTTAGTGACTACAAAGAACGCGTAGAGGTCAAATGTTTTCTAAGTTATTTTATTACTCCGCTCCGAGCTTTCTATTCTTAATTGTTTCTATTTAATTTGGAAAGTTGTAGTACTGTATTAATTGAATAAAATATTGATTGTATTGGTGGTCAAGCAAGTAACGCATGGGGAGCGACAAGAAAATTTATGAGTTAAAGGTTACATTCTGTGAATTTTTAAAAATTTAAACCACCTTCCCTAATTTTAAATACATAAACGAACTTTCTTTGTAACGAAAATCTTTTCCAAACTTATTCTTCGTTGCAATATGAAGAAAAATTATGTATTTTATGTGGTCTAATTTATTCTAAATATATGTCCTATAATAAGTTAGATTGGTAAAGTAGTGCTGATAATCTCTATTACTATGATATTTAAAACAACTGTAATATTTTTTGCTACTCAGGACAGGAGTTAGAAACATCTATATCTAAAGCCAAGCCTAAAATTTCCCATCACTCAGGTGACAAATCTATAAAACCTCTCACGTCTTCATCCTTCATCCATTCCTTTTCTTAAAAAATCTTTACACCAATCTTTTACAAGAAATACATTTCTTCAAGACTTTTAGCGCTGAATTATTCTCGTATAAATGGTTCCCATGGATATTACAGTTAAAACCGATAGTGCTTCAGCACTCACTGGACAGACAGACATCTTACCATGCACGCCGTCCACATTAGTACACAACCCACGTACGTGGCGATCTTAATCTTTCAATTTGTCGCCGCGATACCAGCGATCCGCCTCTGCCTTCAACACCACCTTGAGGCATCTTGAGAGTCCCTCAGAAGCATCATCTCCTTCACGCCATCTTGCCGGTAAATATATCAATTATGGCCGCCAGAAACGTGATCTCGGATAAAGCTTTTTTATCGGCCGCGGGGATCTTGTTTATTGTGCGGACGATGCATCACTGCAAATAGATGGCGAAAGAAAGCATGCTTGAATGAAAGAATGAATGGCTTTCTTTTTCGTCATTGTTTGGGCTTGTTTGTCGTATGCATAATTATAGCTTCCTTTTTAAATGCGCTTTGTTTTCGCGCGGCTAGGAAGTCCCATTGTGTGTGCTCTTGGTCATTAAATTCTTATTGATTGATTCTCTGGATGGGGCTGCATCAGGTAAATGTTAGTTTGCAAAGCAATAATCTTCGGCATGCGGACCTGGACTTTTTTACTCTGGAAAGCTTCCTAAAAAAGTTCTTCATCCAGCATAACATATGCAAGGATTAATACTCCAAACCAGTTCATTATATTATTACTACTTCATTATAAATACTAGTTGTGTCCTTATTCCATTAGAGTGGCAGATGGTTATAAACTACTTTTTCTTCTCCGATGGAATTCTTTTTTTACCTACACTACACCCATCCCATTCGTTGATCAATGCTTCGAAAGTACTAATTGCGTTTCATCTGCTCTTAAACACTTATCCAATCTTGTCTTCAAATCGAATTTGAGTTAATAACTATCCCAATATATTTCCTTGATCTTTTATCTTCATCTTTTGAATCGAGATCTTAATCTTCAGATATGTGGCAGATGTTCATGCGGTGAACCATTTGGTGATCTATATTTTATATCCTTTCTAGACCAGACTATCATAATCCTCTATCATGAACAGCTGGTTTTTAGTAGTTTCTCCTGTAAAGCTGATCCTTTCCTGTCTGGTTATAAGCGCATATGGTTTTTAACTAATGATTATTTTATCCGGTTTCTATTAGTTGCGAGATATTACATATTTTTTTATTTACTTGAGGATAATTATATGGTTAATGTATATAAAATGACTCAACTTTGATTTATAGTTATGATATCTTGTGAATTAATATTCTTTAGTTGAACTTAACTATGCGTAGTTGGCTACTCTATTAGCAGCTATATTTGAGCAATAACTGTGTTCTCTCTATTTTATATTTTTAATGCTCGTAGGATTTTATCCTTTTCAGGAATATTTTATAGTGCGTTTACTTTGGAGAAAGCACATGTTTAGTGAGGAAAAAATTATGAAAAAATATCCTTAATTTCTTTACTTCTTTTACGGTTTTATACCACATTCGTAATAATACTCGCTGGGTATAAGAAAAATTAGGACTTCCTTAAATTAACATGTTAAAAAGGGTGTTTATTACTAATGAATTTTCTTATTATATGGCTTCATTTGTATTATTTCCTTCCGTTGTTTGTGGGAGAACATAATTATTGGAATGATGATAAGGAAATTCATGAAAAACCTTTTTTAGATTGTACAAAAATTTTAAGTCAGTTCCTTTTGTTGAAAAATCAAGAACTAATTATGCTTTTTGAGATTCTGAACTGATGATTCTTCAAGATGTATACTCCTGTTCATAAAAAATGCAACACCAAGAAGAAGTTGTCCGATCAACTTGAAATTTTCAGGGTATGTTCATTATGATTTGATTATTAAATTACATCAAATTCAGAGCTATAGCGCATGCGCGAGCTGAGCAGTGTCTTCTCAACCACTGATTTATTGGTATATTTGGGAGCCTGTAACGGAACTTGAAGGGCTTGTAAGAAGGTTGTCTACCGTTGATTACCTTGTGATTAGATGTTATTATACCCCTTAGACCTTAACGGATGTCATATGAACATTTAACATAGTTTTAAAGAGGATTAATGTTAGGCCTCCCGGAGGGGTGTTTTTCTCACTGTTTTACCGCTGGTCAGATGAAGGGAAACTGGACAATATTGATATGGGTTTGAAAGCAGAGGTCCAAAAAGGGTAAGGCGAGTTGACAATTGGGGTCTGGACCCCTTATAGTCACGTCAGCACGGGATGAAAGAGGCTTCATTCGCATGGCAGTGCCGGATCATTGAGTGACTTTTCGACATGTTTCAAATTGTTAGAATACTTCTACAGGTCTATCACTGTTTGCTCCATCAGTTAATCGGTTGTCCATTGCACCAAAATTCACCAAGTATCGTTTTTTTACAGCGCTCCATCGATGGAATTCCATCGGTGCATAAAGCTACCATGGGATCCACAAAAAAATTTTTTCGCATGATTACTGATAACAAATGGTCCTTTTAAAGAAATCCCCCTTCAATTTTGGTTAACTTGACACCTAAATTGGGTTTGGACGCTATGCCGAAAATCGCAATTTTTGGAGTATTTTATCTTGAGTCTGTGGTGAAGAAGAGAAGTGTTTTGACCTGGAGCACTATTGGGTACCATGGACAACCTCATTAGATAAAAAATGAGGGCAATCTCATTTCTTAAAAAAATTTCTAAAAATTTTTAGATCCAAAAGTTATACCCTACCTTTGAAGCGATCCTGAAGCTGCAATTCATCAGAACAAATCCCGTACACAAGTTTTTTGGAATGTTTCAAACTTACTTTACATCCAATAAAGACAGTTTCTTTCTCGACAAATTTCTTCATCCCAAATTTCACCTATGGAGCTCAACTAAAATTTCGTTGGTTTGTCCTCATGCTTGTTATGTTGCCGATATTGGCAAATTTTGGGTTTGGGATGAATCTTAGATAAAAATCACCTCCTCAGTCAAAATTTCAATCTGTTTGATTCGATGACCTGTCGTATGGAGGCATTATATCATTGTCGTATGGAGCAAATTATATCATTTATTAGTATCCACAAAGATCACTTGCTGTGTAAATTTCATTAAAATCTAACAAGTCCTTCATGGTGTTGCATTTTTTATGAACAGGAGTATATTTTCACACTTTTTTTGTTTCATACAAATTGAAGATGCCAATGTTATTTGTGTGAATCCATAAATTTTCTTTTCAACTTAAATCGTCTTTTCAACTTAATTTTAGTCCATTTTTCTAAAAAAAAAAGACTTCCCTATAGAGTAAAAAAAAGCCAGGCAACAAATTTTAAGGCTTCGTTTACGACCCACACAACCTCGGAGGTTTACTGCTTCGCTGTTAGGCCCGGAGTAATCAATTCCGGGTAAAGCACGAAATCTCCATAAAACGCCACGGCCATTAGGGTGAAGGAATTACTTTAATTAAAAACTTTCGCATGGTCGTGAATCAAGTACTCCCACTGGTGCCCCCGAACCCAGAACTTTTGAAGTCGGCTACATACCATCGAGGGAGAATTCCAACCCCCACCCCACAATAAGAGCAATTATTTTCGCTTAAGACGAGAACAGTTGAAAAATCCATATTAAAATGCGAGATATTCGGTTTGCAAGCGTTCCTATTAAATTTATTAAACCCCGATCTGGTTTTTGCTGATGCCTATCTGGGGTGAAGTCTATAGCCAGCTGAAGGAAGGTGAAAGAAGTTTGTCCTTCCCCAAGTGCTAGTTGTATGTGTCTATCGATCTTTTGGTCTATATTCAGTTCAATCGGCTTAATGATGTGCTTTCCGCAAAAATTGCTTGGAGGTTTTATTTGAAGTAGCTGTAGGTTGGCTGACGACTCCCGAGTTTGGTCTCTTGAATTTGAGGGAAAGGTTAATCGGCGGTTCACGAGTTTTCGAGGGTTCAGATGTTCTGAGAGAAATTCTTGAAATTTGTAATGTAGAGTTTGAAACTGCTTAACTTGAACAAAATGCTGGCAGACGCGGTTCCAAGGGGGGCTGGACAGTGCCCCCCCCCTTTGACCCAAAAAGGTTCTCAAAATGAGTTAAAACCCTACTATTACAAGTCAAGTTTCAAAATCTTTTCTGGGGCAGGAGGTCCTCCCGGGAGGGGATCTTGCGTGATACTTTTTAGAAAATTCTCAACATTGTGACATTTTTTGTCAAAAGGTAAAGGTGATGATCTGGAAAAGTGCCCCCCCCTTGGAGCCGTGCTGAATCTGCGCCTGAATGCTGGTGGGTTATTTTGCCAATGCCAAGAATGTTAATGTGTTTGTTCTTCTTATAATGGGTATTATTAAGTTTAAGTTAAGTGCTTGAAATAGCTCCGAATTATGAATCTGTTCATACTAATTGAAAAATACCTTATTATTTGTTTTACTTAAATAATTCTACATAATTCTCAGGTATTTTAATATCAATGTTTCAAAGGTAGTGTAACTAAGTAGAGGCTCCCTAACTACCACCTACACGCTTCCATTTTGCATTGTTTGCAGAAAATTATAATAATTTCTAATTCTTTAGTTTTTCTTTGTAGATAGTCAAACATTAATGTTTTTAATCTGTTTACAAAACAATTTCGGCATTTATTTCCCGAGAAATATTTCTTTGCTGATACAGTCTTAATTTGCCGTCACGGAGTTTTATTGATATAATTATAAAAATTATGATGGAAATTATACGCTTCTAATTGCGACTTAAAAAGGTTTTATTTCTGCATGCAGTGCACTAATATGCGTTTATCCAGATCGTTGAATATCTTCCATATCCATTAAAGTATTTTATGAACTATTCTTCCTTTAATTGAATGTAGTTAGGACAAAAGAAATAGTACACAGAAAAAAGTGCAGACATAACACGGAATGAAAAAACTTGAACAGCCATATTCATAGCCGTGGTGTTATCTAAAGCCCTGGATCTCTACCTTAAGAAAAAGGTAGAGATCCAGGGCTTTAGTGTTACCCAGCTGCTACAGAAATAAAAATTTCCTTTTCGTTGACTCTGATTGGCGGAACTATTCTTTGACAAAGGATTTTTAACCGCTGTGAATTATTTTTCCCGTTGTTGGTTGGGGGAAAAGGAATGATGTTAAGGAAATTTACAAAGAAAACTTTTTTAATTATACAATTACCAGTGTATTTTTACTCTCTATTTACATAACCTTTTCATCAATTAATGATAAACCTGGTGATTGTTGTTGTTGTCTTATGCCACTTGGAATACCCAAGCTCCACCGCAAAGCGTAGAACCTGGTGATTGAAACTGAACTATAGTATGTGTGTGTAGTTTATACTGTTCCCCTCTCAGTTCCACTATCACCATGAGTTTTTCAACCCCATTTGTAACCCCTTCTCTCCTCCATAAATCATGATAATGTAAATCCATCCATGGAAGCACATCATTACGGAACCGTATGCTCCCCGTTCAATTATACAATTACACTTTAGCTCTGACGTAACGAGCTTAGTCATGATCCATCCGAAACAATCATCACAACATCAGAGTGGGGGTTCCCCGCGCATGACGACGCAAAGACCACCATGAAAAAAAACTATCACTTTTCCGCCTTCCAATCGTGATTGATTTCCAACTGCCAGACAGGGTCTGCGGTCCAACAAAAGTGGGATTTTTGTTCTTATTAATACCACCGCTGCAAAAACGGTTCGAAACAAAAACCCTTTCCTCTCTCTGTGGACGGAGGAAAGATAATAATGACAGAGACAATCCCATTTTCTGGCGATCAGCCCACTGTGCTTTATGCCCCATAAAATTCCGCTTCCGAATTCATTGGATTTTCTCCGTCCTTTTTCGCTGGGGAATGTTGTCGTCTGGGAAGAGGGATGTCGTCTCCTCAGTTTTGAGGGTTCGCCTCTCTCCTTCTCATCGGAGAGGCTCTTTCTTGTGTTTAGGGAGCTAAAAAATCTTTCGACTCGATTCCGGAATCGTTTCTTGATGTTTGAATTCTTTGATTCGGTTCCTGAGATTCGATTCCAACCTGGAATCGATTCCTTAGGGCCAGTATCGAAGAAGTAGAATCGAACTTATGTTTTTTTCAATCACACATATAAACAATTATTAGTAATTTTTACTAATTTAATTAATAATCAGCGAAATATTATTAGTAATTTTTACTAATTTAATTAATAATCAGCAAAATATTAATTAGAAAATTAAGTACGTGATTCCTAAGATTCGACTCCTACTGGAATCGATTCTTTCAAGTGTTCGATTCCTTGATATCGATTCCAAGGTATTCGTTTCCGGAATCGATTTCTTCAGAAATATTTTGAACCCTATTTGTGTTGACAGTATGATATTCTGATGGGGCACGGTGCGTTTCTGTGGATTAATGGGAGACTTGGATTGAGAATTTTAAAAGGCAGTTGGGTGAATTCTGTCTGTAATTGATGTCCTTTTCTCTCGTAAAATGGTTGCATGAGGGTTGAAAGTTGAAAACTCTTGTGTGAGCCCTTGAGGAGGTATGAGGGTTTTGACCTTTTCGGCCACTTTTCAATTTTACTTTTAAGTTAAAAGCTCACTATTCTTTGTTAATTGTCATTCACTCCATAGTATCTATGCATAATAATTTGAATATTTAAAATGTCTTTTTTACAATATAAGATGACATAATATTAACTTTTACTTTTTTCAAATGGCAATTAACTGGATTAATTTAACTAAATAATTAGAGCTGTTTTTAATTACAACGCATTTGTTTAAATTGGTTTGTTTTCCCAGTGAAATTTCCTGTTTTCTTGTAATTTTATGTAGCAAAAATAATTTTTTTGGAGCTTTGAGTAAACCTAAGTCTTACAAACTTGTTTAAATAGCATTTTACCAGTAATAGCACACTCACTTTTAGATTTTGTTTCATGAAATTTAATGTGAATTCTTATGAAAAAAGATAACCTTTCAAATGTAAATCCATCTTCGTCCAATCGTGTTATTGTTATTTTATTTTATTTAATTTCTTATTAAACAGCACTTTTTTTTACAAATTTTCCCTTCCCATGCACATTGAAACAGATTCGACCTATCTTGGAAAAAAAATATAATATTCTTTTATCTGCATACATGCTATAGGTGCATTGAAATTAAGTTAAGTGAAATAAACTTTTTTTAAAACACCTAGATAAATTTACGTTTAGAAAACGCACCTCTTTATTTTATTGGCATAACAGCTTGTGGGAGTATACTTTAATTTACAAGAATTATTCTTGGTAGGCGTATGCAACCTACTGTTTATTTTTTTACTTTGAAGCGAAAATACATTTTTATTTCCATTCCTTGTGGTAGAAAAAAATCTTACATTATTATCCAAGTATGTATTAAATGGCATATTGAAAGAAACCGGTGTCTTGAAAAAATAGAGCTGTCTTGTTTTTTTACTACTATACTAGATAGACTAATCGTATAGCTAATAGGCAGTGGGTATAGAGAAAAGCGTTTTAATCAATATTTCGTGGAACTCGTCTTGTTATCTTGAAGAAAGTGCTCCTTTGAGCTTTTTAAAATCGGGAGGGAAGTTATAAGGCATGCCACAGATAAACAACATTCTCTTAAAATCTTTGTAGAAGCCTGATAAAATTAAAGTCTAAACAGTTGCCACAAACTCTTACTAATACTTTGAAAATTTTTTTACTAATACTTCGAAATTTTTTTAAACGAAGTGTATATTTGGACGGCCAAAACGGCCAGTGGCGCATGCGCTGTAGGTCTCGTGATTACGTAGCAGTCTCGGCGCTTAGTGATGGAACCAATGGAACGCCGAGCCGTGGAAATTAGAGTAGAGCTTAGTTGAAAAATGGCCGTCCAAATATACAGTGCCTTTTTTAAATGCTGAAAAATAAAAAAATCAGTAAATTTAGTTTTTCTTTTGTATCAAAACAAAACTGCTTACGTCAGTCGTTTTTCTCATATCAATGCTCCAGGTATTAGTTATAACTTATAAGTAACTATTTATAGGGTATTTTAACAGTCACTTGCATGCATGACATTATTCTAATCCCTTTTTGCCGAACTGTTTCCACTATCTTTCGATGACGATAAATGACTCAACATAAAATCGATGCAAAAGCTAGAAATGCCTATGTCTCGCAACGAATGATTATCATTTACACGAAGATGGCAAAGAGTACCTACTCTGCTCAAAAATATATATTGCATTATTATAACCCTTATTCTGAACAAATGGGATTGTTAAGAATTGGAAAACGGATTTTCTAGGGATAAAGGAAGGTTTTAGCGAAATCGAATCGATGCGTAACGATTCCCTATAATCGATCTTTTGTCAAAAGATAAAAGATGAATTTGGGATTCTAATAAATCTGAAATCCTTTTGGTAGTTTCCTTCTCTGGGGCTGTCATATCTTCCCAATGGATTATGGGATTGAAGAAGAGGGATACAAGTTTGTAATTTCTTCCATTAATCAAGCTTGCCTGTTGGGGTAATTAATTCACTTCAGTTCTCTCTATGTCGTGGAACTTCGAATGGTATATTCGGGTGGAAACGTAAGAAGTTGTAAAAATTTTTTTTCTTTGGGGAAGAGGCTTTGTTTTTAATCTTATTTTATTAAGAGAAAAGAAAATTTTCTTGTGGTCTTCCGTTCCATTTCTGACAATATCATCAAGCAATTAACAAAGTGAAGTAAGTCTTTTTCTTCAATAAATGTTGTGTAGTATATTTTTGAGTTGTAGGGAATACAAAAAGAAGTAAAAAATATTTTTCATAAAAGAAAAAGCTAATCAAATGCATGCATTATTTATTGCTTGATTTTTAAAAAAATCATCTCTTATTCTTGATTAACCTTTTCAGTCCTAGACGCCCCAAACTTCCCATAGGATTCAATGATAATCTCAGGCGGCTTAGGATTGGAAAGAGTTTCAAGTATATTTCTTAGTGTTTCTAAAAATTATGGTTTTACAAATACAAATACAAATTAAGTCGACCAAGTATAGGCGTAAGCCCAGCAAGGTTGGTCCAGTCTTTTCAACCAAAAATCTGATATCGTAATGTGATTCCAAGCTCTTCTATAACTCAATAGGAAAAATATACAAAAATATTTAAGACATTTGTTGTCTGAAATAATTAACGAAGTGCTCTGAATTCAAAAAATAAATAATAAATCGAGCTTGTTGACCTTCTCCATCTCCTTATTTACACGTATGTTTGTGTCCTATTCAACTGGTATTGATGAATCCTTTTTCGATTTGCAATGGTATACTATTGACGTATAGAGTAATCGATGTGTTGACATTCTTTTATTCGTATCACCAAGTCTACTATATCTCTTGTTAAACTTTCATGAAATATTTCACTGTCTGGGTTTTATTGATCGATGATATTGCCCTGCCATTTACCAAGATATTAACATCGCGTTCACTACGCGATTACAAACAGAATTGTCTCTTTAAAACCGTATTTGGACCAAATCAGGTCCGGCAATCTGCCTTTTTCCTTTGCGACAGCTCAATCAAATGGAAAGAGCAAGTGTTACATCGGCACCTTGATCCCCGAAATTAATTGCAATTTGAGTGTCTCAGGCGTTTTTCTGTGACGTCTATAGCTGCCACAAGCTGGGACATTTCTGAGATGAAAAATCGTAACGCGATATTAATTCTCTCGATCTATTAGCACCCCAATAATGATTTATGTGATTTTAATGACTCTCGAATCGAGCTGCTTAATTGAAAGCCTTGCCCGACTCGTTCGATTTTCTTATTTTTAGAATTTTCATTTTCCCTCTAGTAGCGATTTTTCTTTTATATTTGAGTTTCATTGTGATTGAAGTTTGGTTATAATTTGGTGATTTTAGGATTCAGGGAGGTTTTTTATGCGTCAATGATTAGTGATTTAATTTAGTCGTGTAATTTTGTGTAGTATAATGTCATTGCTTTTGATTTTCGGGAAATTATCTGGTAAAAGTGTAAATGTTTGGTCCAAAGTGTTTCTCTAATTTTTATTTGTCTAAGAAGAATGACTATAATTTGTTACGAAATTTATAATAAGTGTTTGCTATAAAAGATATTTTACCTACGTTAGCCTTCCAAGATAAAAAATATATTAATTTCAAGCTTAGAAAAATTGTGCAGTTAACGCGTGGCATTCCATTTAGGATCTTATGTTCTGAAATGACCTTTTTCTATTTTTCAGTTGAAAATAATTTTTAAAATTTGTGTAAATATTGAACACAAACATAATGTATTGAATACAGTTAAAATACAAGCATGGAACTTTTTAATTTTGTATTTTGAGTCAATAGTAGTTCCTCCATCTCTAATTTAAGTAAAGAAAATCAAATTCAGATTCTTGATATTTCTTTTAGAAGGTTTTTGCAACCATTGAGTTCCAAAAAGAAAATGTATATCACATTTTCATTTTGACATTTATTTTCTCCTCTTGTATAAAAGCATATTCCGACTCAATAACTGCCTCTTATTCATTTTTCATTTCTCGGTGCTTTAAGTTTCAAGTTATATTTAGGATTCTGCGTAAACAAGCCAAACTATTACAACTCCCAGACAATGGCTGCAATCTGGTTCCCCTGAACGTGCCAATTCCCAGACCAGAAAAACGCCTTACGAATAAATAAATAAAAAAAAAGAGTTCCCGACGTTTTTTTAGCTTGAGGAGCAGAGACCTCCCTCAAAAAAGAGCTGGTCTCGAATTTCATTTTTTCAAATGTATTTAGAATGGCTAAATATATTTCGCGCACCCAGTGCCAAGTGGGGCAGCTTAGACTTCGCATGGTTTAAAATTAAAGGGTTGAGGCAGTCTCTCTTGCTGCTCCAAGTAATTGACTTCATTTTTTTCCCTTTGTTGACATAGGGAACTTTATTGCTTTTGCTCTGTTCGTGTTTTCTTTCCCCCTTTTTTTGGTTGAAATTTTTTGATAAAAAAATCAAGTTGTGCTCGTGGTAACGTCCTCATGAATTATCTTGAAAAACAGTTCAAATATTTTTTTGTGGGTTGATTAGTTTTTTTCTTGGTTTGTGTTTTTCTTTGGAATATTGCTTGGATTTTCTTCATATTTTCCCTCCATGCTATTTTTATTCCATATTGGGGTCGTCGTTTTCTGTAGTTTTTCTATTGCTTGCGCTTTTTAAAGGAATCCATTGTCCTATTTTACATGCGTTCATTTAAAGAAATCCCATACGAAATGATAGCTGTTTTTTTACTGAATTCTTTCTAGATTTATTCAAAGTAAATTATTTCCTCTTATTTTTTCCTCGATCTCTTATATGAATGTAAAATCCAGATTGGTTGTTCTATTATCTATAATGAAATTAAAGGCCTTAAATAGTAATTTGATTTATTATAATCGAGGTTCTTGTAGCAGCAAGTAATTAACTCCAATGAAAAGCTGTAGGAGTTTGTTAGCTCAGTGCTGCTGCAAGCACCTAAAAAGTAATTATTGCTCCTATTTTGTATAAATGATGTTTTAAAATGTCATACATTCGTTTAAAAATACCAAAAAAGATTTTTTTCTCTCTTAAGGGTAATCAAATTACGTTTTATGTACCAAAATTTCAAAATAATGTAGCAAAACAATATTATTATACCTACGTTAGAACGAAACGTAAGAACAGCATGGATTGTTTTATTATAGTGCTAACTTTATTCGATATTACGTCCTTTCCTAAATTGTTCGTCCTATGAGGGGTCGTTCTAATAAGGTTCGACTGTATTTACAAACATTATATATCTTTGAGCATGGCAGCCAACTGTCCCTATTTTTTCGGGAGATTCCTGGATTTCTCTTTTATCTCCCGATATCCCGAAATTCCCGAATTTCTTTATAAATCAAGTTTGAGGATTTTCCCGGAAATTTTCGCTTTTCCGATTGGGAGTGTCTAAGAAACCGGTCGATAATAGCCTAGGAGCAAGCAATGTTTTTGGGCAATTTTTAAAAGTTAAGTTGGCAAGCTTTTTTTGTGCTATGTTTTTCTGATAAAAATTAATAGTTAAAGTTAATTAAAAAAAAGCTTAAATGGTATTTCTGTTGTGAAAATCCTTATATAGTATTATTTAAATTTTTTTCTCTTAAGTCTTAGATAATTACTGTACTTCTAACAAAATTAGATGTCGTAAAAATTTCCCTAATTTGTGTGAACAATCTCCCTAATTTATGTTTTCAGATGTTGGCCGCTATGTTCGAGTATCTAAAAAAATATTCATGCTTCTACTGTCACTGTTGGCAGATAAAGCTTTTATGGCGTGTTGACTTTCCACTGTGTATAGATTTCAACTTATATGGTGCAATATAGTCTTATTATTGCTACCCTTGTTTACTTATTCCACACATTAAAGGGTTTTTTCCATAGAGTTAGTACAAATATAGAGACAGCTTACTCTTCTCGGTCAGGCAACCTTGCATGTCGAAAAAGTCGGACCTGTGTGAGTGGCGGAAGTCAATTTTAACATGGGAGCTCTCGTAGGCGGGTCAAGTGTGAGTGGCAGAACGAAACCGAAAAACCGGTCACACTTTGAACAGCGTAGAAGATGTTTAAGCTGTCTCTATATTAGTACTAACTCTATGGTTTTTTCAAACCACAAAAGTGTTTAATCAAATATTCTGTAAATGGAAGTATCACATATCGTTCCCATCCTAACCTTGCCTTTCTTATCCCTTCAGACTCTCGCAACATCGAGGAGAACCTGCAGCAGGGCAGCGTGGACTCCTCTCAGATCCCGAACCTGTTCGGGAACCACGGTGGCAATGCCAACCAGAACAACCAGAACCCTCCTGCCAACAGCGGCGGCGGCAACAACTCGAGCGGCCGCGTCAACAACCACTCGATGCCCCCCCTGCAGGTGCCCAAGAAGAGCATGCTGGCGCAGATGGGACCCCCCGACCCCATGGGCCCCATGCCCACCAAGATGTCACCACAGCACGACATGAACCCCAGTGCCAACGGCAGCACCGGCAGGAAGTACCAGTGCAAGATGTGTCCGCAGGTAAAACCCTCTCCTCCTTCTTCTTCTTGGTGTTTCTCTCTGTATGTCTCTCTTTGTTTTTGTGATGATCGCTTGCTGTGAAACTTCTTATGCAAAGAACTTATCTAATGGTGTTGGGGTACTGAAGTGGGGGAATGTATCATAACGCGTCCTATATTTTATTTGTGAATGGGAAAAACTCCTTTAATTTTTATGCTGTAAATGTGTTAGTGGGGTGACAGTCGCATCTTTAGCTATAAAATTTTATGTCATCATATCAGTATTGAACCACGGCCACCTATGTATCTAAATGGTTATTCTAATATCTACTATTTCATTGAGTCAGTGCAATGCTCCTGCCCAAGATTTGCTCAAACGGCTCTATCTAGGCTAAGGACAGATCACATAAAGAGCATGGAATTCAGGGAGAAGGGAAAGACTTATGCCTTTTGTCATTGTGACACCATCGCGTCTCCCTCTCATATCCTAGAATTTATTGGTGCCTTATTGGGGCAACTGATGAGAGAGAGAGGAAGAGACAGCGTTTGATTTGATTTTGTGAAATGATCTTTTGGACTTGGTTTAGGCGTGCCTTAACCAAGGGGATGAGTAACAGCAACAACTATTTCATTGAAATGATGTGGCTGTGTAGTGTAGGCCAGTCTACAACTCCAGATCACTTTTACCACAAAGAGGTTTCCACGCAGTGTGCTCAGAAGCTTTTCCCAATGGATTTAGGTAATATTCAGTTATGATTTGGCCTACTTTATCACTGACGTTTGATAGGCTTTAACCATATTCTCTGACGTTGACGTTCATGACGTTGAGGTTACAATTGAACCTTAGCCTCTTCGGGAATACGTCCAGAAAACTCAAAGTCATTGATGACGTCTGTTGGCCAAATTACAATTAAAGATCACCTAAATCCATTGGGACAAATTTCTAAACACGCTGTGGAGAATCTTCTTCGTAGAGTGAGAGTGATTTGGAGTTGTAGACTCCAGTAGTGTCATTTTATTGTAGTACCCTGGCTATTATTTAGGTCTAGGTGGTCGTGATTTAACTGTAACCACCATGGGAACATTAGTACATGACTATCTGGATGGCAAATAACTACCTTAGATCACATAATTCTTATTGAAAACTTTCAGGGAAGAATCTTAAAAAAACATTTTTAAGGAGTTGGAAGTGTTTTGAATTATAAATTAGCCGCTATATATGTATATGAAAGCAGTACTGCTTTTGTCGTTTATATTTTGGAAACTATGCCCGAGTCTGACTCAAGGAACATGGATTGAGGTACTTTATAGAAATTATTGCGGAAGAAAAATTAAAATATTACCAATTTGGTGTATTCTTAAAAGTAAAAACTAGCTCGAGTTAGCAAGGTATTTCTCTGTGAATTAATATCTATTGAAGAATTAGTAAGATTATACGGATTATTTCAATACATTGAGTAAAGCAAAAGAATCTTCTTTTCCTTCTTTAATTTTTTAAAATTTAGTACAATACTTCATAAGGGCTGCTCTGTTGTACAACTACCAAAAATAATGGTAATGAAAATATTACCTGACTTATATTATTACAAAATAAATAAAAATATTTTAGGGGGACTGGTGGAGGGAAAGTATCCTCTTGTTAAGTTTTAAATGTTGATTTATTCTTTATGTTGAACCATTAAAAGTTAATTATCTTGCGTAACACGATTGTATAGTAGATTTTAAAGGTAACAGAGTATCGTTAACTTAAGATTAAGATATCTAACTCGACTGCACCATTGTATTACCATTAATTCTAAAGTAAACATTTTAACAAAACTGCTAGGGATTTAGGATTTTCCTATTATGTTTCTAGCCAAGAACAAGGTATCTCACATGTCTTGAATCTTGTGATGATAATATCGTGTTGTTTGTAGGACGAAGTGTGAAGTTAATGCACATAATACTTCTAAAGTGTGTGCAAATCTCTCGCGTTGGAGTTGTTCAGTTCATTTCGTAATTACGATCGATCGACACAGATTTGAAATAAAATTAAAATTGTTTAGAAATCGAAATGCAAATTTGGATGACAAAGCTTTACAGTTGTGAAATGTCATGTTAAGAAATTGAGAAAATAATTTCTTCTGATGTACTATCATCCATTCTTACTAATAGCACAAAAAAATAACATTTACTCCGTAATAAATGAATAAAAACAAAATCTGTTTAAATCAGTTTTAAAGCCTTTCCATTGATATTCTGCTGTTCCAGTGCCTAAAATTAGTTTTAAAAAAATTAAAGATAAAATGACATTTTCTTCAGTAACTCTCGATTTTCTTTTTGTTGATATTCACTCTCAAATTTCTACTTAATGTTCTCAAAAACAAATTTACTATCCTAATATTTGCTATCTTTAGCTTGTTATTTATCTGCTGCATTGCTACAACTCCTTTTTAAAGAACTTTATAATATTTGTAGTTGTATAAAAATATAAACATAATAAACGAATTAACTCAAAAACCTTCTCTTTGCTAAGACTATTGAGCTTTACCTACATTTTATATGTAGCTACGTTTGTTTTATAACCATAAACCCGGCGTGTTCATGTTAGATGTTTAATTTTTTGTCTCTTTTTTTATGATCTTAAAACGGACTCATGGATTAGAAAGTTTCTCATCATTGGTTTACTTAGCAACACGGCTTTTTCGTAGGCGTTATCTCTTTATAATATTAATTGAACTAAAGAATCAATAATTATTTCTTTACTTAAAGCTAGTATCAAGTTACGTATCGCGTTGTACTTTTTATTGCTTTAATATCTCTTAAAACCGTGATTAAGAATATAAAGAAAAGGGTTCAATGTTTGACTTTATATGGAGAATGAAAATTAACCAAATAGCTTTTCCTTTTATAAAAAACGTTTCTTAAACAAAATCCAAATATTTCCTTGAAAGATGGACTATTAAATGCGATGGAAATTTTCTTCTACACTGAGAAGAAATTTGACTAGGCCTTATATAGCTGAAAAAGGTTTTTCCTAGCTCAGAGGGGTTTTAAGTTCTCATATTTAAGCAAGCATTAAAGTCTTACATTAATCTCTTTTATATTGTGTCGAAGAAACCTTTACGTTTTTCACTCGGTTATTCTGGGCTCGTAAAAGAAACTCATTATGAAAAGTGCTAATGGGAATTAAAAATCAATCTCAAACTCTCCTGGCTTCTTCTTTGAGCTGCTCAAACGGAACTTTCTTCACCGAAAGAAAGTTCGGAAAGGATTCTGCTCTTTTATCGAGTATTATATGCAGTTCGCTTAATTTTTAATCCGCGGGAGCATGCCAGAAACTATTACGTGCTAGGCCTCTTATGTTGGCTGGGAGGAAAAAAGATGGATTTACATATTGGCGATAGGTCGCTTTTTTCCTCAATAGTAATCCCGATCCAAACAGCGTGTGCTGAACAAACATATCATATCTACCTCTATGCAAAACAGAGAGCAAACAGAAGCTCTGTTGACAAAGTAAACACTAAAATCAGAGTATTCCTTTTCTAAACATTCCTTTTGACTTTCTCCTTCTTCTCCTCCTGAACAAATAAGAAGTCCCTCTCCTCTCCTGGTTCGAATCTTCCATAGCGCCATTTTTCGATTTTAATTTCGAGCAGAACGTCATTTTTCTTCTCGAGTCTTCTTCGCCGAGGATTAAGTTATGCGAAAATGGTAGGTATAGGGAGAGAACGCCAGGAAGAAAAAAAACGTAATATAATCTGGATGAAGTCTTCCGAGGATTCTTCGTCTTGATTGTCTGGAACAATTATAATCTACCCTCATTATCGGTGTTTTAAGAGATTTGCTGGAAATTTTCGTTCTTGGCCAGGTTTTAAATGATTGGAAGCAGTTCATTTTGACTTGAATAAATAACGGCTTTTGACTCGCGGAGGTTTTTTATTGAAGTTTTAGTGTTCCAGTGTGTGGCAACCGGATTGCGGTTGTTGACAGTGGGGCGGTTTTCTTAGTAATATCTGGTTTCAATATTTGTGGATCGAAAATTTTATTATTATTTCTGGCTCTTTAATTTACTCCACCTAAGTTGTTCCGATGGAAAATTTCTACGGAACGTTAATTGTATTTTTAATAAGCTGTTTGTCAATCTAGGTTTCTCCAAAACAGGCATTTCACAAAACTAAGAAAGCTAGCATTAAATATTTCTCCTGCAAATATAACAATAGCTCGCTCACATCACTTGTCCGTGTTCGATGATTTTCTTTGTGTTTGTTAATGCGCGTGCTTATTTTTCCTTCTGTTTCCGACAGTGGAGCTGTTTTCGTGATTTAATTGAGAACAGTATTGCATTTAATTATTTATTTTCTAATCTTCTTGCTTGTGTAATACTATGTTGTTAATTGCATTTAATATTCGTTGTTATATTTATATTACAGGGTGTCCCTTAGAGACTGACACATTTTTAAAAATTAATAACTAATAACTCGAAAACTAAAAAAGATAAAAATACCCCCGGTACCCCCCTAGTATGTAAAAAAATCTTCTTTGTGCTGTTTATGGTACTCCTTTTATTCAAGCGGTTTATTTTACCTTATAAATATAAATACATTTTACGGGTCATTTAAAAATAGAGGTAACCATTTAGAAAATGAGATCGAGTTTCAAAGCATTATAAATGGGTCCTCGTAATAGTTTTTAATCATATATTTTTTCTGCTAAAATGGGGCGGCGAGAAAATTGTAGTATGACGTGGTAAAATCTCTAAATACGGGCTAGTTATTGGTCTCAAGATATTCTTGGTATGGTTCGGGAAACACACACTGAAACATGAAACATTTTAGGTTCTTAGGAAGGCTATAAGGTAATAAAATACTACTGCAAACTATTGAGTTGTGACCGATATCCAAACTTTTCATTCCCTAGCGCTGTTAATGAGTATTAGAATCAATCCCAACCAACATGAATCCAATTCCCCTAATATTTCCATTCACTCGGAGAATTCATAGAAAACTTCCCACCTCCAACCCTTTTCTCAGACACCGACCTAGACCCGTCTGTCGGCCATGATGTGTTCTGCCTGATCGGAGCTTCTTTCTCTGCGCTGTGAAGAATAAGACCCATAAAATATTTATCTCCGATACCCGAAATGGGTGTCACGTCTGTCTGGCCGTCCCCATTGTGGCCGACGGCCGATCGAAGGCATAAAAAAGCCGTAAATTTCACCCGCAAGTGCACCTGTAGAGGGTTCCCATGGGCCTTTGACTGGAAATGTCTCGGATTAGATATTAGCTTGTGGAGCTGACTAATAGGGATTTTCATGAGGGGTCGAGGATTAATGAAACTCTAGTTGTCAGTCAATAGATGGTCGAGGGCAGATTAATATGCGTAATGTACCGAAGGGTTAAACATTAAATTTTTAAAGGCCTTATAATCACTATCTTTATTAAAAATTAATTTGTTTGACAGTAAAAAATTCTGATAATGAATTTTTGGGGTTTTTTTTAGATTATATTTTATTAGCTTTTACAAAAGTGTAAATAAAAGTTTTGAATAGCAATATTGATTTTTCTTTTATTCCTTGGCGAATAAAGAATTGAGGATAGAGGAACTTGAGGAAATTTTTTATTTCGAAATATACTGTCTTAAGTCATTTTTGAAATAACTCATAGAGTGCTTTCAGGTGACGTCACGACCATTTATTTCTTCCTTGCTGTAGGTCAAAAATTTTGTTGCTAAGGTCGTTGCTAGGTGCGGCAGTATTTGTTTCTGTCATGCGATTGCAAATGGTCCAATAGAAGCATTCCATGACCAGTTATTTTCTTTTAACTGTTAACTGTTGTAGGTAAAACAATCTGTTGCTAAGGCCGTTGCTAGGTCCGAGTCACGTGATTGAAAATGCTCTATATTAAAATGCTACTAGTGAAATCTTCAAAGTGGCCGATGGCAAAAGTAAAATTCTAACAGAATATCAGTTTGGAAAATGGGGGATTCGTTTATCTATATCATATGATAATATAATACTATACTTATAATGAGTTGTTGTTCATACAACTCATGCTCAATATTTTCATGCTCAATTTTGGATTGTTTGATAAACGGAATCTAAAATCATAATATCATGCTGATTCACATTCTACAAGGAAGTAAATGAAGTTTAATCCTTCGAAAACTATATTTAAATTAAAATGGTAATTATAAATGACTGAAACTATCAAAAACTAAGAATTTTTTGCTATGTCATGAACATAATGTTCTTTGCCATGTAGTTTAAAACGCTTTTTACGAAATTGGTTTGTGTTACTTAAGATGAGTATTGAAATAACTTTTTAAACTTCCTTGTTAGCTGATATTTCTTAAGCTCGGGTGTATTTTTAGCTTTTTTAATTATAATTTGATATCATAACGTATAATGATATGAATTGTAGCATTTGAAATTTAAACGATTATTTTAATGTAACTTACTTTTGAAATTTCTGTGTAGAATTCTTTAATGTTGTAGATATCATATATCTTATTTGGACATTTTCTCAATCGTTTCTAATTTGTTTTGAAAAAAGGCTTCATCTGATAAGAATAGAAAATGTTTATGTGAAATTGGGTTGCTTATAACCTGTCATTCGGTTAAAGGATGGAATTAAGATGTAATATTAATTAATACATTTTACTCGACATGATTAACTATAATTATTAGGGCTAGGATTTATATGTAATTACATATTTGTTCAGGAATCTGATATTAAAGTGTTCTCTGTAATTCCATACGTGATCTTGAATCGATTAAGACCGGGTTTATTTTACATATTTTCACATATTTCGGTTTATTTACATATTTTTACATATTCAACCTATAACTACATATTTTTATTACATATTTATCCATTTTCAAAAATAATCACATGTTTGACCAATTTTCAAATTAAAGTAACCCATAAGATGAAATTACGCATTCAGATTGTAGTTAAAATTAGTGCACCCAATGGCATTATCACTAGCGGATCTAGGCGGCTTTAGCCCCCCCAAATGATGTTTTACACTAAATAATATGGAATATTATGCACCAAAATGAGTTAAAACCCTGTTATTTTAAGGTGAAATTTTCAAAAATTTTATTTTTCCCCAGACCCCCTTGGTACTATTAACTCTATTAATAAAACTTTATTTTATTTTAAGTTCGTCAAAACGCAAAAATTCTACCATAAAATCTACATCCGAAATTCAGATGAGGCGTACCAAAACGAGTTGAAAAAGTGGGGTTCTTAAATTTTAAAAATTTTTCTTCGGGAGGACCCCCAGACCGCCTTGGTATTTATGTACTTTTAAATATGTTATTACAACTGTATTTTATTTTAAGTTTGTGTCAAAACGCAAAAAAATTATATCCGAAATTCGAATGAGGCGTTCCAAAACGAGTTGAAAAAGTGAGGATCTTTGACTTAAATTTCCAAAAAATTTCTGCGGGAGGACCACCAGACCCCCCTTTTAGTAGTTGGAGCAGGATAATTCACTACCTTTTCCATATTAAGATCAAGAAGATTCAATTGGAGGAGATTCTGAAAATTCTTAGCCCCTCCAAACAAAATCCTGGATCCGTCCTTGCCCAAATTGCTGAATTTAACTTTTAAAAGGTTGTGAAGAGGATTGTTAGATGAAACGTGTCTGGTGCGCCGAGAAGGGAAGTAGACACATGGTTTTAGTTTTTTTTTCTCCGGACAAGACAGCAAAAAAAACATGAGCTGTCGCCAAATAGCGAAAACCACCCTTCCCTACTAATGTGCTTGCGTAATATTTGAAGAGCCCCTTTTTAAAAACTACTTAACATTTTCTTTTTATTATTACATATTTGGTATTTTTTAATATATATTTTGCTAAAATAAACACATATTATGTATTTATTTTGGAATTTTAATTACATATAAATCGCAGCCCTAATTATTATTAACAAAGATATCCACCTTCCGTTGAATGAATGTAAGATTCCTGGGAACATGTCTTTAAATCTTTTTATATTCATTCCTCTTTTGTTCTAAAATAATTATCTATTTTATTTTTATTGTTCACCATACCATTATTACCACGTGCTTTTAAAATATTTTTGTTTTATACTTAACTAGCTGATTTGCCCGGCCTTGCACGGGTGGAGGGTATTAATTCCTTTTTTTTTAAAGTTATGTCAAGTTACGTGCCTGATTTTTCGTATCAGCAATCGCCAATCACTTCGGTGTGTCCCCAGTAATTTTTTTCATACCCCCCGTGTTCCCGATAATTTTCATAGTGTTCCCGGTAATATTCATATTCCAGTGTTCCCAATAATTTTCCTATCCCGTTGTTCCCGATAATTTTCATATCCCGGTGTTCCCGGTAATTTCCATATCCCGGTGTTCCTGATAATTTTCATACCCGGTGTTCCCAATAGTTTTCCTATCCCGGTGTTCCCGATAATTTCCATATCCCCCGGTGTTCCCATTAATTTGTGTATCCCGGTGTTCCCGGTAAATTTTCATCGCGATATTCCCGGTGCATTTTTTCATCCCTGTAACTGTGATATCTTCCTAAATCCAATCAGTTTCGATGTTGCCCACTTAACTATCCATTCAATAAATACAGCATTATAATAAATAAAACTTATAACAAAAGAAATTATTAACCGCCTCATATTATTTAAAAAATCTTCTAACCATCCGAAAATTATCCCGATGATTAATTCAGGGGGAATTTTATTATGATAACCAACTTCTTTAAAAGCTACTTTGGAAAAGTAAAAACGAATTGTTAACAATAATAAAAAAAATCTAGTGAATGTATAAGTCTAGTAAACTATGCCCTATAGGTATATAAAATCAACACGATCTATATTTATTTTTGAGAATATTAAAAATAATGTAATTAACCCCACATATTATTGAGCTTAACAGAGATGCCAAACGGCCGTTTTCCTCCTAAGGTAATTAATTTAATTCAGCTCGCAGATTATAATTCAGTTTTAGCAGCCAATCAGAAAAAGCTAAATGCAATTGATTGAGAAAATGGTTTGATTGACAGCTTCAGTGGGCGAATGACAGAATTAGCAGGAATAGCGTGATATTAAAGGAGGCGGGTCTTGTGGCCAGAGATTTTTCAATGGGAAAAGCCCTGTTAAAAAAGTTGCCATTAGCGTCTATGGAGATGAACACTCTGTTAAGCTCTATACTCTGTGATTAATGTTTCAAAATTATTTCAATTTATTTTAGTTTTCTAATCACTGTTATAACTTAAAATTTATCCTGTTTTTCGTTTTGAACTCCGTTATAAATTGTAAAATGATTTCAAAAAATATTTTATCAAGTGAGGCACGACGTCGCCTTCAGATAGAGAAGTAAACTCAGCAATTTATGCATTTCAACAATGCACAATGCTCAAAGGGTAAAACGGAGTCGAAAAAGCGCCGAAAAACATGGAAGGAGTTGTTCGATTTTAAAATCCTTTCTTAGTGCGCGTCTAATGGCTGAGAGAAAGGTCTCTGTCAAATTTCAACCCTATCGGTCCAATAGATTTCGTGATGAGTGTACATCAGTCAGTGTGTCAGTGGTATTTGGATTTTATAGGTATAGATTTGTGTTAAATTCTTTTTATCTCATGTTTTTAAAAATACAGTTTCAAATATCTAAATATTTTTCTTTGTATAAGTGCTTTTAATCTCTAAAAAAGTTATTTCGTTTATTATAAAGCTTCAGTAAGATAACTCTATATATCTATATGCATGCTTTTATAACAATATGTGTGTGTTAAATATAAAAGGAAGGTCATTACGATAAATTTTAAGAGCCCTGACTCGAGATGATTTGTTTGGAATTGAGTGCCATCACCAGGTATACTATATGTATGTTTGATGTTTCTTTAAAAGATAGTTGATATTTTCATGATCGTTGTTATACGCTAGCGTATCGGACAGTTAGCTTAAACGCGCGTCCAATCCGCTAGCGTCCGTTCATTTTTTGAACCTATTCTCCAACTTAGCCACACCATGCCTCTGTTCACGCAAGTTCTCTCGAGTGTTTAGCTGCAGATGAAATCCTGCCTTGCGAAACCGCGCTTTGTGTCGATCCCCACAGCGGAATCGATCCATCGTGTCGATTTCCATGACACGCTAAAAAAATCTGAAAGAATTGAGGAAAAACTAACTATCTTATAGCGAAAACAATCTTGTGTAAATTCAGATAAAGCAGGAGCAAGTTTCAGCGTTGTTTGCTACACAGTGTAAATTTTAAAAGGCGTACAATTGTTTCGGGGATCTTTGGATCCCCTTCGTGAGTGCTGAAAGAGTACAATCGACATCCAATCCGCATTTATCTAGTTTTTATATATAAATGCCGATGTAGAAAAACTCGATAAATGCCGATTGTACTCTTTTAGCACTCACGAAGAGGATTCAAAGATCCCCGAAACAATTGTACGCCGTTTAAAATTTCCACTCTGTAACAAGCAACGCTGAAACTTGCTCCTGCTTTAGCTATCTCTTATAGTTGGCCTGGTGTGGCAGGCCGTTAAATCGGCTCTTAACTGTCAGTCAAATGATTTCGAATTCTAAAGTCGTTAACTGTTTTGCAGATCTTTGGGTCGAAGGCAGACCTGCAGCTACACACTCAGATTCACATGCGCAACGCGAAACCATACAAGTGCTCGCAATGCTCCAAGACGTTCGCCAACTCATCGTACCTGTCCCAGCACACCCGCATCCACCTGGGAATCAAGCCGTACCGCTGCGAGATGTGCCACCGCAAGTTCACGCAGCTCTCGCACCTCCAGCAGCACATCCGCACGCACACGGGCGACAAGCCCTACAAGTGCCGCTACCCCAACTGCAACAAGGCCTTCTCGCAGCTCTCCAACCTGCAGTCGCACTCCCGCTGCCACCAGACCGACAAGCCCTACAAGTGCAACAGCTGCTACAAGTGCTTCACGGAGGAGGCGGCCCTGCTCGAGCACATCCCCAAGCACAAGGAGTCCAAGCACCTCAAGACGCACATCTGCCAGTTCTGCGGCAAGTCCTACACGCAGGAGACCTACCTGGCCAAACACATGCAGAAGCACGCGGACCGACTGGACAAGCACGCTCTTGTCTTGAGCAACCTAGCTGTCCAGCAACAGCAACAACAACAATTCCAGCAACAGCCTGAGCTCTGGCAGAAGGCCGCCATGCACGCCAAGGCGGAGGACCCCCAAGAGGGCCTTCAGGGGTCCTCGGTGGCGGCCATGGCGGCGGTGGTGGCTTCCTCCCAGAGACAGCAACAGCAGCACCTGCACCTCATGGTGGACGAGCAGGAGAACCGCATGAGCAACAGCAACAACGACGACCTGATGATGTACGACTCGCCGCAGCAGCAGCAGAAGTCCTCGTCGTCGTCGGCCTTCACCCCCATCCAGACGGGCCTGCTGCCCATCACCTCGGGGGGGAACCAGCTGAACATCTCGGGGATGACCTCTTCGGCGGGCGGCAGGACGTACTTCCCCTACTCCGAGTCCATCGGCTTCAAGAACTCTGCGCCCGATGTAAAGACGGTGCACGCCTCCTTCCCCAACCAGCTCATCTCGCTGCGGCAGATCAGGAGCTACGCCTCCATGCCCGGCATCCCCAGTGTCGACCACCCCCTCAGCCTCAAGGGAAAAGGACCCAACTAGCCCCCTCTCTTTTGTAACCGGCGGCGGACTTAAAAGTGTACTTGGTTTCCCTGTGGCTACACCGTCGAAATCGGTCGTTCAAATCTCCTGATTTGGGCCTGAAGGCATTTAAAGCATCTTGTCCCATGCAGGTTTGCGATAGCTTCAAAATTTTATGTCATGTTTGGATACTTCATACATTAGGGCTTTAAATTAGGCCGGAACATATTTAACATGTAACATTTAAACTTTACTTGAAGAGCTTGAACTTCATTGAGAGTAAGACCAAAAACTAAGTCAAAGAAAAACAGCTTTTCATTTATATATTAGAGCTTTTAGCATAGGAATTTATAAATTTTTTCAGCCCCAAAATTTGCAGCCTCACTGCTGACTTTTCTATCTGAAAGAATCCTTAGTCTAAATTCTAAATGATTATGTTCCACAAAATCATTTTTCTCATTACATTCTTTTTTTAAAAATATCTACCTTATTATGTCTCATTTTTTAGTGACTACTTGTCCCCATCACTCATGAATCATCTCATTTTATGGAAATTTTATCATTAAACTTATTTTCTAATACCCTTCGAGGGTATTATAAAGACTTAGTTCATCAAAGAAAAATGTCTTGTACATGAGTCTTCAAGAGATAGCTATTTTCACTGCCTTTTAGCACGTATCAAACCTGAACTCACCATAATTAGTTCACCCTTGTTATCAGCTCAAAATCATATTACAACCTCATGCTGTTTTAAGTTTCAATATTCTTTAGCAATGGCATCCATATTTGGCGACCAATTTTGACGGCCCCCGCCATCGTGGAAAAGTACTCCTCATACTGTATACATACATGCATACACTATTGTCTCCCCCAGAGCTGCTGCGCTTTGATCTCGTCCCCTGTAGTCGTGCTTTTATCTTATATACCTCTGCGAGCAGACGTAAAAGGACACACAAGCGTGTATACATTTATATATATTAGCTCAACGAGTGGGGGTTGAAATTATTGTACAGAGCAGGCAGGCGATGAATGAGTACTGTGAAGCCACCGATCAGTAGGTACAGTCACCTCTTTTTTGTGACTTGATATTTTATACCAGAAGTCGACACCTATATCACTACTTTAGTTTTTAAGTGCAGTTAAGCTTTGTACAAAACTATGCTCTTCAAAACAGCCGTGTTGGAAAATTGATAGAGATGATTAGGCAGAACAAAAATGGATTCATTTTGTACTAGGTTTGCAAAACTCCAGTATGATTCCAAAATGTACTTTTAAACTGATTTTATTCTCAAAAGTGCAATTTAGAATGTAGTTCGAGACGGACGTACTTTGAGGGTAGTCTGTTCTCGGCTCTCCACTTTCGATTAGCGATGGTGTAAAAGTGAATCCAGATTTTTCCGAAGTATAATTTGATGATGGATTTTACATTTCTTTAATCTGATAAAGTAATTTAGATATGATAAATAAACTGCTTATTTTAACTTTCAACTATTTCTTTACTGCTCTCTTAACTAGTAAAGATAAGGTTTGGAAGCATTTTAAAGATATTAGTTTGGAAATACACTGAAAACTGAAAACCTGTGTTCATTAAATTGCACAGTGAAATTTTTCACTATCAAAGCGATTCTATGGGAGATACGATATTGTGGAAAATGTATCTATTTCCCCAAAAACCTGATAAAAACCAGTTTGAAAGGTAGACGGTTTTATAAAAAAATGAACTTTTAACCGATTTTTTGAAAAGCGAATTGATAAATTATCCCATCAGTAGACGCATTACCTTGTCGGTGGCTTGACAGTATGGGGGAACCCTAAAGCGCTCATAAGCGTTTATTTTTTCTACATAAATAGCTCAATTTTTAACAAAATGTCATAATAGCAAAAAAGTCAAGTCAAATTAGGCCTAGTAGCAGCCGAGAGACTCATAAGTGCGGCGTGGATGGACGAGAAAAAAAGGAGACATTTTCTCCTGTAAAAAAATGGACGCTCATCATGTAGTCTAGTGCTATAGAAAACCACGGAAATTCTAATCGGCGAATGATGCTGTGGTTGTGTGCACAGACAACACTATTGTGCTTAAAAAGACTTTTCTGATTCACATTTCCAGCGAATTATTCTTATTTTTGTGTTGTCCCCTTGTTTCGTATTTATTTTGTGTTCACCTCTCAATCTATTTTGTAATTAAGACATATCTTAGTGTGTACATACAATTATGTTTATTGTTTTATGTGTATATAGGGTATGAACTTCTGAAATGTTTTTTTTCGTAACTGGATTCAATACGACAATAGCTGAGTATCCATCGGGTATAAATGTGTGTATGTGTAGTGAACTACGACGATGGGTACTGAGAAAATTGTACTGGAAATGTATTGTTATTTTTTGTGCCCTTGTTATGTTAAGTAGTGATGAAATAAGTTGAGATTTTGTTCTCAAATTCGTTAACTAAAATAATCTGTGAATTTCATTTCATGATAAATATTTTCAACTCTATCGATTTTAAGCACGAAGTGCATCTCATTGATATTGATTCAAAGCGTTTTGGTAGAGGTCTAGAAAATGATTCATTTACGACAGGAAAATTGAATACCTCTTTGGATAAGCATTTTGTAAATGATCTGTTTGCATGAAAAATGTTATTACCTCATTACGTGATCATGTGGCAGGAATTGTGAGCAGAATTATTAAATAAGGATTAAAATTTCTGGTGGAATTAATTTCGGTTGATTCCGTATGAATGATTCGTCACCTTTTACCGGTTGGAGATAATTTTCTGGATCACACATTGTTGATGATGTTTCTTGTCGGTAAATTAAAATAAAATTAATTCTAAAACTTGTTCCTCAAGCCGTAGATATAAAAGGAAATTTTTGAGTTGTGAAGAAAAATGCTTGCCCAACCAAAAAAATTTAGGATTCCTTTGATTCCGTTTAGTTCTAATGTCAATAGGACAAGTGTAAATTTACCCCAAAAGTTACTCAAATTAATAGGTTTTTAAAAAGTTAGGAACTCTTTTTTGCAGAATATTCAATTATGGTTTCCTTAAAATACCATTTCCATAAAAAAAATTCTTCCTTGACTTTGAAAAATCGACATTTATTTTTTTATTAACCTTACTTTCCTACATTTTTTATGTAATGCATTTTAACAATTCAGTGTAAGTTTACACAGTGATTGACACACATTTTCTCTTCTTTCAGTATGGATATCTTTCTTCTTTCAGTATGGACAGAACAAAAATGTTAGACAAACCTAGAATATTGAAATTTTTAAAAATTACCTTCCCTACAAAAAAATCCCATAATTTGACGATGAACTTTTATACGGAATCTACCAACTTCGGAAAAGCAGTATCCTGATATCACTCTTAAGAAATCATGCA
This sequence comes from Tetragnatha versicolor, assembly GCA_024610705.1. Lineage (NCBI taxonomy): Eukaryota > Metazoa > Arthropoda > Arachnida > Araneae > Tetragnathidae > Tetragnatha > Tetragnatha versicolor. Next base: position 18,338,828 of record JANDEH010000007.1, on the reverse strand, counting down.
GGTTAATTCTATTGAGAAGCTAGCTTAGATTGTCTGTTAAAACGATTAAGGCCGGTAAGCGGTGGGGTACTACGGGTAGTTAAGCAATATAGGGTTAGTTGGCCAATAAATAGTTCGTCGTTGACATTCTAAATAAGAACATTACCTCAATAATACCTCGTAACACTCCTCATTAGCTCAAACAACGACTTATAATACCTCTTAATTTTAAAGGAATTTCTTATTAGTATTGCAGTAAAATTTATTAAGGTACTAGTGCAATCTGGCTGTTAAATTTAAAAGTCTATCAAGAATAATATTGATCTGTTTTTAAGAATTAATGTTTCATTAGTATCCATCATGAAAAGTTATAGTTAATGATTGTTTGTAATGTTAGATACCTTAAAAATGTGTTCACGTGAGCATTTTAGAGACATGATTTTAATGTTCATTTTGTTGTGTTTATGATATGAAAATGGTTTCATAGAATATGAAAATTCAATTTTTGAAATTTTGTTTGTTAAAATGGTAAAATTGTAGAAACAACAGAAAAAAATTGAACTTTGAAAAAAAATATTGTACGGCATTCTTCGCTTCTGTTGTTATCTTGATTTGTTCAAGCAACAAACCAATGAGCTACATAAGGATCATAAGGCATTCAGGAAACTTTCGAGAATCAACTTATATAACAATAATACTCATAACATCTTGCGGGTACTTGTCTCATTACCTCCAGAAACCAGAACCTCAGCGAAACCATCGCATCTCAATGTAATAAAGTATGTGCAGACCGCAATACACTCACTTGCGAAAAAAACAGGGGTTGGCTCTGTATTTAGAAGTATCGCCAAGACCCTCTCTCGGGGGCGAGATCTTCCCGAGTGTGTGTGTCAACCATAGTACAATAAAGTTCAAATGTTGAATTTATTTTCCATCTGAAAACAGAGACGTGGGACGGCAGGCCTCTCTTCTTTTGTGTATAAATAAATCTCTTCAGCATAGTACAAATAACAGTTTTAGGACGCACAAGTTTTGGACTGAACTAACTCTCCTTGTGTGGCTACGAGTGAAGAGGATGCCTATCCCATCCCCACGAAAGACACAATCCTTTTTGCAATTTCCATGCCTTTGTTCTTTATGTATTTTAAGTAATAAAAATGTTTTATAAATCTGAACTGTCTCTTGTGTGTTTTGACTTGTCTGTGCCCACTCATACCCCTAAAAGTCTTAACTGTGATGAACGCCTGCAGCTATTCCCATAGAAGTAGTATCTAGGCCAGGGGTTCTTTTGAACATCGCGACCCACTTTTTAGAAACGAAATCTAACGCAACCCACCTCATCTTCAGTTAATTATTTCATGAATTTCAGTTCATGTTAATTTTCAGGATTTTAACTTCAGGCTTGGGGAGGGGGTTTGTTCACCAACTATATCGTTAGGATAAAAAATTAACATGCACGTATTAGAAGAAAAATTAACTTTTAAAAAAAAATAAAATAAGTATTTGAGTGCATGAAATAGGTTAGTTATCCCCACAATAAAAAGGGGGTCTGCTGGGGGTCTCCCCCCAGAGAAAATTTTGAAGTTTGACCCTTGAAAATTGGGTTTTAACTAGTGATGGGCAGGTATCGATACCAAATACTTAAGTACTCGATACCTATAGGTATCGAGTGTATTCGATACCCACAAAATTATCGATACTTTATTGACATATTTCGTTTTAAATTTTTCAATGAAGTAATCTTTATAATACCTACTGTAGATCAAACGCAGCCTGTTTCCGTTTTCATTTTGCAACGCTCAAACCCAAGTCGTTATCATCCGCGAGAGAAATTTGACGCGGCTAGGTTTTCCCCCGCCAAATCCTTCGCCTCTATCCACCTCCAGGCCCGTAGCTACGGGGCTTTTTGATGGATCGCTTTCAGTTTTTTGAATATCAGTCTGATTATGGATAGGCCCTAAAAAAATTGTCCCTTCAGGTTCATTTCCCGACATTGAAAAAAAGTACTCGATACCTAAAATTATCGATTTTGCCCATCACTAGTTTTAACTTGTTTTTTAGTAATCTGGGATAAATTGCAGTTGCATTATTTTCTAAAAAATTCTTAAAAATCGCATTGCTCCCCCCGGTATGGATGAGATGGGGAGTTCTATGTTTATAATCAAATCTTGTTTGAATAACCGACTAGCTTTGCATTATAAGCACATTAATGTGACACATAGTATGTATTTACATTAACTGTCTTTTGCATTCGACACAAGTGTAGGGAATTTTTTCCTTTTGCTCTTATTTTCATTCTTTTTACTGTAAATGGCAATTTGATAAATTTTAAAGGTCAATAACACATCTGTAAAAATATACTATATATTCAGAAAAATTCAAAATCTTCTCGCGACCCTCCAACAACTGACTGGCGACCCACAGTTTGAGAAACTCTGATCTAGGCAGGCCCAGTTAAACGTCTATCCTAGTGGTTCTTAAACTTTTTATCACCGTGGCCCCCTTTATGTAACAGCCAGACATCGCTTCCCCCCAAGATTGTGAACACCTAGAGCAGTAACCAGACTTGTTTCAGGTGGTTGACTCAATGTTATTCCTAAGGTACCCCATAATGTTCCATATTTATGTTAAATTTTACAATTAGTTCATGTGATAATAGGGGGTCTGAGTGTCTCCCCCAGAAAAACTTTGAGAATTTGCCTCAAAAAGGGGTGTAGTTCTTTTTGAGACATTTTTAGTTACACCCAAAAAACAGCTCTTTGTAAACCACAGAGTTTTCACGGAAAAAATAGTAACTAGCAGTCAAAATTTAGAGGGGGGCGGGGGTCCTCCCCAAGAAAAAGTTTTAAATTTTTCCCTTTTAAACTTAAACTTATCTCATTTTGAAAATATTTGGAAAACTCTCAAATTTAACTTGAGTGTTCCCCAAATCTACTCGCGGACCCCCAAGGAAGGCGCTGCGAACCACAGTTTAAGAATCGCTGCTCTATCCAATGAGACCGCTTTCTAATTGCCGCGGAATTGCTTCAATTCTCCTAAACTTTCCGTTAGGAGCGTTGAAAGTACACAGAGCACAGCCGTTTTATTAAGCCTAGTCACCCATTTTACGAATATAGCTGCAGGCGTTCACTGGACACCCTGTATATTGGATTATTTTTATAAGTAACGCAAAGATGACTTAGACTAACCAAGTAAGCGATTAAGACTTAAATTTAATGATTGATGACTTTCATCATACTTTATAATCTACATGATTTGTCAAAGTAAATGTGTTGTCAGTGAGAAGAAACACTTAATTCAATACTGACCTAGGCTGGACAATAGTTATGAATACATTTCTTATTTAGATGAAGTAGGTATAGTATACCGGAAACATAGTTATTAAACTAATTCATATATATTCTTTTCGGATCAGTTAGGTTAAAACCTTAGAACTACTTTTTCTAACATTCTTTTATAAATTGGATAGAAAATTTTTTGTTATTCATTTATACGAGCAATTGCACTAAAGCTGAAGCAATTGTACATTCTCATTTTAAAAATTAAAATCAGGTAAAGGTTCTTTAATTTTATTTTGAAAAAAATGTTGGGAACTAACTGGTATAGAAAAATGGCTAATAACAAATATATCCTACATAATAAACAGTTTATTTAAGGATTTATGAAGGAAAATATTTTCTGTTATTTAAACTCTAAATAAAATACACAACATTTATTATTTCTTTTGTAATGATATTTTTAGAATTTAAATTGCATCTAAAATGCTTCTTTTAAATCAAAAGTATTCCATTATCCGTAACTAGCTGCGTTATTTTACGATACTTCTCTACAACCTTTGGCATTATTTTTAAATTTAGGTCAGCAATAAAAGTTAATAGAGATTATAAATTTTTCTCAGTTTGTTTGATTGATATAATGCCAGTGAAAGACCGACAATGCCATAAAAATATTTGTACCAAAACTAATGATGATTTGAACAAAGTTTAACACACATTTCAGCAATATTTCAAATGTTTAAATATTTCTTTTCTGTGGACAACCTCCTTTTTACCTAAAACTTTAAAAAAATGTTTTAATAATTTTTTAAAAATTAAAATTGTTTCAATTGGCTTGAGAGTATGGGATATCTGAAAATCCTTAGTACATTACCTTACAACAGAATAAAAGATCTGATTGTTACGTTTTAAACATTAAAATAAAAGAAAGTGTATTTTACGCGTTTTCCCCCCACGACTTTAGAGACGACCCTTTTCGTCCTCGAACTGCATTATACTCGTATTAGCAACTTAACGCACTCAGACCTGATGCTATATTTAGCTCACACACTTCAACCCAGACGAATCTATAACAATCGATTCTTTGCAATGAGACTCTATTTAAGTCAGTTTAAGCATCGATTTCCTCTATTATAGCGTCTTTTAGGGCAGGAAGTGTAGAATCAAAAAATAACAGGAAGAATTCCAATTATTAAGTACTTGATACCACCAAATACTCTATCTAACATCTTTACCTTAACTTTATCTTAATCTTATCTTTATCTTAATCTTTGCCTTTAATTTTTCATCAGTGACTTCACTGATTCATGTAGATCACATATGAGACTTCTACATGGTTTCTGAATTCGTTCCTTAATGACAGCAATATGATTTATACCTCAATGTTTACATTTTAAGCTGATGCTTGTGAAGAGAAAATACTAGCTTCTGTAGAACATTTTTTATAGGTTGGTAGATATTTTATTTTATCGTAACCTTCTAATATTATGACCAGGTCTTTTAATAAGTTCTAAACCAAGTATTTTCTGTCAAAATAAAAAAAATATGGCCTCATATGAGGCTCATAAAAATAACTAGGAAGGAGTGCACACAAGTAAAAAAAATTTTTACAGACAAATTTTAGGGGCATTTTGGATGTATTGAGAAGAAGAAGAAAATTTTTTTTCACTTTTTTGATGTTCTGGTGCCGAGAGGGTTAATAAAATCATGTTATTAAACAATATTTGGAACAAGTAGATACTTAAGTGGTAATTGAATCTCCCCATGCTTTAAAAAACTGGTGTTTCAACCCTATATCGCATTTGCTAAGCGTTCGCCCCCAAAAAGCTTCTGATTAGGAGTTCGTTAAAGAGAATTTTTAAGAGACTTTAAAGTTTCCAGTAATTAATTAGTTAATGTCTCCTCCCAGCTTCTCGGGACAGCTTCGCCCGATTCAATTTGAGCCAACTCTTCTCAAAACAAACTCGATCAGGCGAAAGTGGCTTTATTGTCCTTTAATCAGTTTGGAAGGATGCCTCCTCCTGGATGGAATATCTGTATTATCCTTGGAAGATTTGTGTTGGGTACACTTGGCTTCATCTTTTATTTTCAGATAATTCTATTCATTCTGTGTTAGGATAAGTTTCATGTCTTTGAAGTGAGATTTTCTTAATTAGCCATCTTAACCTAGGAGTAGTTTTTTTATTTAAAGCTTATTTCTTTTATCCATAAAAAATCATAAAAACTCTGATATCATCTTTTATTATTTATTCATAGACACTTTGTGGTCTATTCATTAATAAGTAGTTGAAGTCAATTGTGTGTCAATCTCTTGACCTTTTATAACCCAAACTTGGAAAAGCATATAGTACGGGAGCTGGCGTTAAATTTCAAGAATTCATTTGCTCGTACACGATTTTAATTTTACTGGATAGTGTTAGTGGTGCTGATCACGGAATCAAGCGTCAGCTGGTCAGGTAGCGGTGGGTTGAGCGTGGGGAGGGGGGGTCAAAGGTACAAAAAAAGAAAAAGAAATTCATCTTCCCATGGATGAAACTTTGTGGAGATGGTGGTGTAGACCTTCCAGATTAAAAAAATGACAGTCAGCTGGCTGGGTGGCGATGGGAATGACCGTCAGCTGGTCACGTGAACTTGCAAACAAAAAATTTATCTGACAAAGCAAGAAACTTTGTAGGAAATCAATCTCTGTTACATAAATAATAACGAGTTACTAGTACAACAGATATTAATTCATGAGTTACTAGTGTAAGTTCTTGTTATTACTTCATGTAACAGAGATTGACAACCCTACCAAGTTTCATGCATTGTCAGATAATTTTTTTTGTTTGCAAGTTCAAGTGACCAGCTGACAGTCATTCTACCGCCACCTAGCCAGCTGACGGTCATTTTTGTAATCAGGAAGGTCTAAACTATCATCCCCAGCAAATTTCATTAACGAGCAGATGAATTTATGTTTCACTTTTTTTGCCCATTTTGAAACCCGCTCCACGCTCAACCCACCGCTATCTGACCAGCTGACGCGCGATTCCGTGATCAGCACCACTAACACTATCCGTTCATATTAAAATCATGTACGAGCAGATGAATTTTTTATTTTAACGCCAGCTCCCAACAGGTTTATATGTTTCACTTCAATAGGTTAACACGTAATTGTATTAAAATAAGCAGGGTTGCTGATTTTTTTTATTTAAAAAAAATATAAAAAAATCGGATTTATTTGATTTAAATCGGACTTTTTTGATTTAAATCAGATTTTTTTTATTTAAAAATTACTAGTTCTGAATTTCATGAAACTGGTTAATAATATTCTGATATTGTAATTTCAATGTGATATAATACTTTAGCATTACTTAATTACCCAATTTTAGTCTATTTAATACATTAATTAATTGAATTAATTAAGAGAAGCAGTTCACTGGTATCACACTGATGAGAAGCCCATTCGAAAAGGGTGAATTGTACTCAATAACTAAAATTTTTATCCTTCTTTCTATAACTATTTTTGCCAAATTTTGATATTGATATTAGGTTTGAAAATAAATTGTGACAATGATTACTAAAAAAATCATGCCTCATTTTTGTGTAAAAAATAAAATCAATCTTTAAATTATATTGATTCAGTTAAATTAATTTTACTCAAAAAATTATGTGTTTATTTCTTTAAAATAATAATTAATTAGTGATAAAAATGAAAATTCAGTAATTAATAACTGATAGTAGTCATGCACACAGATAATAGAGCCCTATTATCTGTAGTTTTGTATATGAAAAAATTAGTTGGGAAAACATGACTAAAATTAAAAAAAAAGAGCTTTCAATAAAAATCATCCACATACTTGTATTTTAAGATTTGATACCAGGTAAAAAATAAGATTTTGATTCTTGTTTAGTTTATCACAATTATAGATTCCAAACCCTGCTATATTTACCCCTTTTTCTCATAAACAATTTTGTTATTGGTGGCAAAAATTTGATCTTGAAATAGCAGGCAATTTTATGTAGAACTAGCGCTGACGCGCTAGACCAGGGCTTCGCCCGGGTTTCAGATTTTTATTAAATATCACCTGGTGCTTTATAGATGGGCTTCACCAGTCCATTTTAAAAAAAAATCATTTGGTGTGTTACAGATGGGCTTCGCCAGTCCAAATGGGGAAATAGTTAAATAAAGGAGCCACTTTTATGTTTATGCTACAACAATGGATTTTAAACTGCAACAATCGAGAATATGCCTACAACAATTAATGTTACATCTTCTCTTGTTATATTTACAACAATGTGGTTTTGCCCTGAAGTTAGGCAAGAAATATGGGTTTTTAAGCATAAAATTGACTAAAAAAGTTATAAGGACGCTTCGATTTTAAATTACTTTTATTCAGAAACCTTCCCTGGAACGAGTTTAATAGTTAATGTAGGTTCGAAAAGTTTAAAACTATAAAGGACATACATTCAGACAGACATTGATTTTTATATATATAGAAGATAACTTTAACCTATCTCTCCAGTTACATATCTAGCAGATAAATTTTTTATTTAAATTGTGACAGTTTGACATTTTTGATTTAAATCAAGTTGATTTAAATCCAGCAACCCTGAAAATAAGTATCAAAGAATTTAACAAACAACAAATATTAAGATCAAAGAAACTAATTTTTTAAAAGGGGGGGCGGGGGCAAGATGAGTAGGGTCCACCACAAAATTTCACCAAAAGGGAGGGAGCGGTCCGAAATTTGGAAAAAACACATCATGTAATTTATGGACGTCCTCCAAGGTAATTAAAGAGAGCACTTCATTCTTATCATCTTCGTATAGAGTAGAATACGTTGTAAATATGACGGAAGCCAGAATTCTTCTTTGGAGAAAGAAAATTGGACAAGTCCAGTTTCGCGCACCTTCTCTTCCGACCCTTCCACCAACAAGTGTGTTTCGCTCTGAATGTTAAACGGGCTCACTTTCAAGCCATAATGATACTGTTAGTTAGTCGTTATCTTTACCAACTAACCAACTATGGTTCCAACACTATTTGGATGGCAGAAAAATGAAGAGAAGGAGATTATACATATTCCAATACCTGAAATGTAGACTGAATATTGGAAGTGTATAAGTAGTCTCTCTGCAGAACTGAGGACCCCTGTTCAATTATTCGATATGGCTATCATGCCAGTAACATTTCCTGCAGCTTTATATGTCATTGTTACATAGAAGAAGGGAAATGTTGTAAGCCTCACACAAAACTTTCGGAGATTTTGAATGAAAGTGAGACGGGAAGATGTTAGAAATTTTTTTATGATAATACAGATTACTTTTAAATGATTTAAATTTTAATTGAAACTTTGATTTAGGTAGCTGGAATTGTTTAGATAATAATTAAAGTGTTTGATTAAATAATTGCTATTAAATGTTACTTAAGTATCAGAGGCAAAGCATAGTATTAAATTTGGGATTATACAGGGTTTCTTTAAAAATTTATGAAAACTGAACAAAGAATGGTTAAAATTCAAACAGGAAATTATTTACCATACGTAATTTGTTAACTGGATCATAATATTTTTAGAAAAAAATCAGCTCCTCCAATATCAAATAAACATAAACAAGGATCTTTTGTAACCAAATTACGGTTCCATCATAATTATTTTCAAAATAAAGGTATTTCAAATAAATTTAAACTTTTTTTGTTTAAAATAAATGTTTCCCTATTAAAAAACAAAGAGAATGATACCCCACTTGCCATATTTTATTGAAGGTAAATCGAAAATCCTATTTTGTGGCTACCATGGACGCCATCTTGAAATCCTCAAAATTCTCAACATTTACGAGGTGGCATCAATCGGTTCTTCAATCTAGACATCAAAACCTATCAAAATCAGCAATAAAATTTTATACACACTCTAATACACGGTTGACCCCTTTTTTGCCATTTGGCACTCTGACTATATCTACATTCCATTTATTAAAAAATTATTACTAGTTTTTAATTTTATTGATAGAATCTTCTTAAAGTTGCCTTGAAATAAACTTAAGAGTTCGCCATTTTTTATTCTAATATTCCCTCAATACCGCCTAAGTGGTTTAAATTAAAACATCCAAAAAAAGTTTATTAGTTATCACTGTAAAAAATAATCCTGTAAAAAACAGAAAATTTCTGGCAGTAAAAGTTGCCAAAAAAGTTTTGTAAACAGAAAAAAGCTGTAACCTACAGGTAAATTCTGTAAAAAGAAACTTTCTGTCAAGTGAGCTATATATTTTTCTGTTGCCTCACAGTAATTTTCTGCTTGTGCGCATGCGTGTCGACTTATTTTAGCTGTTTTTTTTTGAAATTTTAATAAATCAATAACCGGGGATAGAACCCACGACCTACCGCATGCTTAGCTCGCACGCTACCGCTGCTCCAACGAGGATTCAGTAAAAGTAGAAATTATCCGAAGATGTTCTTTCTTTCTCCACGAACTGAAACTTTCTGTTTAAGTACAGATAAGCTAAAAAACTAGAAAAAAGCTGTTTTTTTACATAAAATAAATAGAAGTGCGGTGGGAATGTCAGATGACAGAATATCCCTGTAAACATGAAGTCATTTTTATTGAAACTTTCTGTTTTTCTACAGTTTTTTTACAGTGTATACCAGGGGTCGGCAAGTAATTTTACGTGGAGTCCAAATAATTTTGAAAATTTTCATCGAGGTCCGGAGAAAAAAAACAAGTTACTATTACTACTTTAAATTGTTATCTTCCAAATCACATATATTTTTACAACGATGTAATTTGAGTATGCTACCCGCTTTTTTTAATACTGTTAGGAGTTTTCACATTAAAAATGGGGGTCTGGGGGTTTCCCCAGGAAATTTTTTGAAATTTTGGGCTTAATAAGCGGGTAAAACTAACTTTTGAAGTGTAAAAATACATATTAATGATTTTTAAAACGTTTTGGCGGTCCGCAAAATAACCCCACGCGGTCCGGATGCGGACCGCGGTCCGCCAGTTGCCGACCGCTGGTGTATACCTTCGACTTACCTTTAATGTTTTAAAATGCTTGTTTAACACAGTAGGATTCTGTTTGGATTAGAAACCTAAAATTTTTACTAAAAAATTTGAATGAATTTCTTTATCCTTTATCCTTATATTTAGCTTATTGGTAAAATATGTATGAAAATATTTTTAATGCACCTCGAAACAAATGCTTTTGGATTACTTAGTAAATATTTGTGTAAGGATGTTTAAACAAATAATATTCTTTATTAAATCTTTATTTAATAAACTAGGGAGCTACCGCCCCCCCTTCTCGCTATCTCTCGCCAACCCCCGTTAACTGCTTACGCAGAAACTTTTGGATCGCTTTGCCATCCACTCTAAACACAGCTCACAGCATTTACTCACTTTATAAAACATTCTCAAACAGGGGAACTACTTCTCTGGGGTATTCTTTCAAAAATGGCGGATATTCATTCAGCGACGAAATTTTGACAGTTCCTTTATGGCAATATGAATTGGCGGATCGCCATTTAATTCCAAGTAAATTAGAACCAGAGCAGTGAAAACTTTCTTTTACCATTTCCCCAAGGTAATGTTTTTCTCTCACAGATCCATTCAGAAGCACTGAAACATCTCCGGAATAAATTTTACTTTCTTAAAATTTGTAATGATTTTCATCGATTGTCTGTGAAAAATGTAAGTAATTATCGTAAACATCACGAAAACTTAGAATTTAGTCTTCATGAGAACAAATAAACATCAAAATTGTGTCAGTTTCATAGCAATGACACGAAAGTTCTGACATCAAACATTTTCGATTTTTATCTTTATTTCTAAAAACATTCACCCGGTATATCTAAAGCCCTGGATAGCAAAGCTTCATAGTAAGTAACTTCAAAGTAACGTAGCTTCATCCAGGGCTTTAGCTATACCTAGTTTTGTTTTGGCATTATAAAAAAAGTTACATTTTACTACCTTAAATAACATAACTTGCAAAAGGATATAAAAATAATTATTATTGTAATAAATAAATGCAAAAGTTCAAAATTTCTGAAAGCGAGCTTATATTTTATTGTAAATATAGTAATGATTAGGTTGCCACAACGGCAAAGATAAATATAAAAATATGAATTTATTATTTAAAAAATAAAAGATAAATTAATTATACATTAGTTTTAAATGTAATTAAAATCGTTTTAACAAAAAAATATAAATATTATTAAAAATAATCCAATATATATTTTTTAAATTAGTGTGTTAAATAGAAATATGATTATTTTCAATGTATTTGAATGTTATAAAACCAGTGAAATTTGTTTTCAATTGTTTTAAAATTCATAGTTTCTTGCTCTATAACTGCGACCTTATCCGAAATATAAAAAAAAGGAAATATTTTTAAATTGAGAATTTAAAAAAAAGTTCAATAGCCTACTCGGAAATCCGGAAAGAATCCGGACATTTTGATACCACATATGTGTCATTCGGTTCAGTAATTAAAAAGCCTTTCTCTGGAAACCGTTCACCAAAAACTTTTTTTTAGAATACAGAGATCTAATATAATAAAAGTCAATGTGGTGGCGTGTGTGGTTGCGTATATTTGTCTTCTATACAAATCCACAGTTTTCTTCCGATCGGCACCAAACTTGGTATACCTACGTAAAAGAATCCCCGAAAAAACATAGGCTATGTTTCAAAGTTCTAGAACGACCCCTTGACCCTCTTTTGACCCTTTTTATGGTCATTTTGCTGAAATAGCTTTATTTCTGCTGAAAAAGAGATCTGCTTTCCCCATTGTTACAAAAAAAGCATAATGCAAAATAGCAAGTTTTTAAAAGAAAAATTAGATATAAGTCTAATTAAAAATTATAACTATAATCTAAAAACACAATTTAATTTAAAATTTTAAAACATGATATTAAATACAGTACAAAATATTATTATTTGAGAGTAATTTTTAAATAAAAAATTTCATGGAATAGCATTGTTGTTAAAATAATCTCCATGGAAACGAGGATGAAAAATCAAATGATGATCATATTGTAGCTTTTAAGAAAGTTGGTTAACAGACCAAAAACTAGATAATATTAAAAACCAGAGGAAATATTGCATTTTTGCAGGAATATGTTTTATTTATTAAATTTTACCAAAGATATAATAAAATCATGAAAATACGATTAATTAAGAGCTCTGATTGTGAGCATTTTAAGGGATTTTGGAAAGGTTTTTTTATTTTGATTGTTTTTTTATGGCACATGATCCACGTCAGGATATGATTTTGGGAAGAATATTTTTCTAATATTTTATTGTTTTTTATGGGAATCATGTGGTAAATGCAGAAATCGTTCAGAATTTAAAATGCTTGATTCGACACCTTTCACTCATCAAAATATAGGCACAGATCCAGCACGCCTCCAAGAGGGGGGCACTTTTCCAGACAAGATTCCCATTGGGGTATAGGGGTCCTCCCCCAGAAAAAATTAGAAATTCGACGTGTAAAAGTAGGGTTTAAACTCGCGTTTTTAGAAACGTTTTGAGTCTAAGGGGGTCACTTTTCAACAGTATTATCTTTACTTTTTCACCCAAAATGTTAAAATATTGAGGATTTCCTAAAAATTATCACTGAAGATCCTCTGGTGGAACTAATGGGAGGTATGGGGGTCCTCCACCAGAAAAAAAATTGGAAAATTAGACCAGTAAAAGTAGGGTTTTACTCATTTTGACAACCTTTTTGGGTACCCAAGGGGGGGTGCTGTCCAGAGTGCTACCCCTGGAAGGTAGAAATGAATGATTGATTCAAAAATTTTAAAGAAAAAATCTCCATCTTCACCCGTGCAAGGCCGGGCATATCAGCTAGTATTAAATAAAAGCATCTGTACAGGAAACAATTTTGTAAATGACATTTCATTTACTTTTCTGAATTGACATTTTAGGTAAAAAGTAAAAAATATAAAAATAGAGATAACCGTGATAATTTATTAATTGAATATCAAATAATCCAATCAAATATATTTTATTAATTAAACCAACTCTATAAACTAAATAATAGTCAATAAAAGGAAATTGTTATTAGGCAAAGGGAAAGAACAATTTGCCATAACTTTATGTTATTCTCATTTGCGTTTAAATTGCAGCTTTTTGCAATTATTAAATTATAATCATATAATTTATAATTAATTGATAATAATATTAAAATTGACTTATAACAAAACGTAAACATATACAAATCTGGTTTACTTTCGCATCAATTGAAGAAAGTTAAAATAATCCTTAATATCGTTTGATATCATATTAAACATTCCTTTTCAGTTATTAAAGGATCTTTTTTATTTTACAAAACGTCTGGAAAATCTGTCTCAATATTTAAAATATTACTCTTCGAAGCCTTAAACGATGCTTTATTTAAAGCATTTATGACGTAATGTTTATATTATCAGAGAAAACTTTTATAGCACCTTAATATGGAAGATCCCCTATTAACCTCCAGAAAACATTTGTCTGCAATTCGAAGTACTACATAAATGGATTACCTATTCATAGACATGTCTGAGTTAACATCCGTTTAAGTTCCATTCATGTACAACGTTTATTCTTTGAATATTTCAATTATTACGCATTCAGGTTTTGTTACTTTGAATTAAATTTGTAATAGATGTAAATCTCCTTAAGATCCAACATTCCATTATTACTCTAAAGCGCTACATTTCATGAGTTGGTTAAGTTTGTTCACTTTTATGTCGAGATTTGATAAGTGCTTTATTTACATGTTATATTCTGAATGTGTGTGCGTGAAAGCACTTTTGAGCTTAAGTGTTTAGATGATTAAACTTTTGTTAAATACCTATTATTGTAGTGCTTCATTTAAAAATCCTTTTAAGAACTATTCATTGTGGTAATACTCCATTCCTTTTGATTCATGCAAAGTTCGGGGTATTAATTTTTATTATTTATAAATGTCTGCTTTCGATTACATTATACGATCGTTAGCTGATTTGTGACAAATTTTGAGTTCTAGACAATATCATTCAGCTCTTTATAGACTTAACACAAAAATTTTCCGAATTGTGTTGATTAGGTATATTCTTTAGATACACTGATACACATATAAGTTTTTTTTCAGTGGACATGAAAGAAAAATATGATAAAGTTTTTTTTCTATTTCTGTTAAGAATATATTACAAATAGAAAGTACCTATTTATGTTCTCTTTAAATTCAGAAAAATAGAACTTGAGCTTTAATGGGTTATTATGATTTTTATTAATTATGACTTCTCATAAACATTATGTTTGTGATTCATTTAGTGTTGAAATGTAATAGGACCAGAATGTTTCTTCTCATACTCATTCTTATAATTTCCATTAAGTGCATGATGAAAGAAATACCCTGAAACCACATTGAAAATTCATTCGCATATTTTCCTAAAAGAACCTATTAAACAATTATATTTAAAAATACTCTTTAAATTGTTAAATATCTTCCTTCAAATGATGATTATATCGACAACTCAAAAGTTAAAACAATGTAATTTTTAGTATGAAGGCTACAGTGTTTACTAGCTTAAGAGCAACTAATGAGTTAAATCGAAATTTATTTTCCCTTAAATTCGAAAGGGAAATTAGCCATTAAAAATTTTAATAAAAATTATCTTATAACCAACCCCCCTTTTTTAAATCGAACCATTTCGTGTTTTTATCAATCACAATCTTTATTTCAATTTTAGTTTTAGAATCTATTTTTACTTTTCTTAAAGTACAAGTTTAAAACAGAAAGGAAAAATATTCTGCTTTGGTTTAATTAATTATTCAATACTATAAAATTTGGAAATTTACGTTAAAAATTTATATTTTACCAAAATTGCCACAAACATACAAAATACATATAAATCATAACCCAAATACTCGTGTATAAAACATATAAATCAAACAAATAAAGGGATATAAATAAAAACATCACAGCTACTTTTTCAAGCTTTAAACCTATATAGGTTTAATAAAATACTCTTATGACTCTTTTGAATGATATGCATGACAGGTTAATCTTTAACATCCTTAAATCCACTATTCCTGTCTTAATAGTTATAAATCAATAGAACTTTCAAAATTTGGGGGGAACTTAAAAATTCTATAAATATATTAATTCTCCATTTTGTCTAATGAACCCTAAAGAAATCTCCTTCAACAATTTACGATCCAAAATTTAATCCCCCTTAAATTTTCCTCGGCCCTTCAATATTGACAGATCAAAACTATATTTTCTCAGCTACCTAACGTAACGTGATCTCACCGAAACTAAATTTAGCGCTAAGAATGAAAAGGTCAACAGAACGGAGATATTCTCATGAGTGAAATTCTTCACATTTCCTTCTGAAATCCTTTGACTCGGTGGGTTTGTGGATCCAAGATCATTGTTCCATGTACAGAATGTCTAGCCTCGTGTCTCCTGTGGTAATTTATCTTCCATTTTCGATTACCGAAGTGAGTTTTGGACTGTTGTTTTTCCCCACTGTTCGTTGGAATTGTTTTAGTATTCCATAAATTCAGATGAAATTTCGAGTGATGCGTTTTGTGATTGATGGAGCGTGTGGCTCGGATGGGTTTTGCGTGTTCTCAGAAACGCCTTTTAGGGTGCGTTTGTAGGGTTTAACTATTTGTGATGTCTGAGGCGTTGGAGCGTTAAAAATGTGAATATACCCGGCGAATCTTTCATTTTTTTTGGATTTAAGATAAATTGATTCGGAAAAGTTAAATGGACGTTAAAAAGGTTTTTTAACCCGTAGAAACGCACACTACACTTCAGTTACACTGGAACGCGCTCCGGACCTCTCATGTACGACAGATATTCCCTAAAAGTGTAGTAAATGAAAAAATAAACTTTACATTTACTGCAATGAAAGAAAGTAAATAACTCACAAATGGATCATTTAACGATTTGACGTACTAAATAAAGTAAAAGTATTATTAAATGGATCATTTAAAGAAGTTTTAGAAAAAATTTTATGAGAATTTTTTTTAGAAAGAATGAAAACCTGCAAGTATTATAGTACATTTTGTTTCTGAGATTCACTAAAAATCGTCAGAAACATATGGGAAATTTTATCGGAAACACTGGCCACAATTTTATATTTTAGAAGACTAGGGAGCTACCGCCCCCTGCTCGCTATCGCTCGCCAACCCCCGTTAACTGCTGACGCAGACACGTTTGAACCGCTTCGCAATTCCTCACAAAACCCTGCTCACTGCACTTAATCACTTTATAAAACATTCTTAAAACAGGGTTAGTACTTCTCCGGGGTATTCTTTCGAAAATAGTGGATATACATTCAGTAGCGGAAATTTAACAGTTCCTTTATGGTAACATTAATTGGCGGGTCGCCTTATAATTCCAAGAAAATTAACAACAGAGCAATGTAACATTCCTTTACCATTTCCCCAAGGTAATGTTTTTTTCACAGATCCATTAAGAAGCACTGAAACATCTCAGGAATAAATTTAAAGTTCTTAAAATTTGTAACTATTTTCATCGATTGGCTGTGAAAAATGTAGTAATTACCGTAAACATCACGAAAATTTAGAATTTTATCTTCATGAGAACAAACAAACGTCGAAGTTGTGTCAGTTTCATAGCAATGACACGAATGTTTAGACTTCAAACATTTTCGATTTTTATCTTAATTTCTAAAACAGTCCCCCGTGTTATCTAGTTGTTTGCGTTTTGGCATTATGAAATAAGGTGTCACATTTTACTACCTTAAAAAACATACTTGCAAAAGAATATAAAAATAATAAAAATTGTAAAAAATATATGCAAAAGTTCAAAATTTCCGAAAGCGAGTTTATATTTTGTTGTAAATATGGTAATGATTAGGTTGCCACAACGATAAAGATAAATGTAAGAATATTAATTTGTTATTTAAAAAATTAAAGATAAAATATTTATACATAGTTTTAAATATAATTAAAACCGTTTAAACAACAGAAATATAAATATTGTTAAAAATAACCCAAAATATATTTTTTAAATTCGTGTTATAAATAGAAAGACGCTTATTTAATTTATTTGAATACTAAAAACCAGTGAAATATGTTTTCAATTTTTTTTGAAATTCCTAGTTTCTTGCTTTATAACTGCAACCTTATCCGTAATCTAAAAAAATGGAAATATTTTAAAATTGAGATTTTTTTTAGAAATTCTAAAGGCACTTTGCACATCCTCAAAAGAATCCGGACAGTTTGATAAAAAATATGTGTTATACGGATCAGTAATTAAAAAGCCTTTCCCTGGAAACTGTTCACCAAAAACTTTTTTTTAGAATAGAGATAGTTATTTAGTATTGCCAAAACAGTAGCTAAACATGGCTTTATCCGTTTTTCTGTGATTTCTCCAGCCCTTGTGAGTTAGCATTAATTGTAGGGAAAAGTGGGGTAGTTTGATACAGCAAATTTCAAATAAATTTTTCGAGTCGAAAAAATGACTTATTTACATAAATTTTTTTTCTAAAAATATCTAAGAATGACTCAATTTTATGAAATCAATTAGAAAAAAATGTAAGTTTAATGAAAATTAAAATGTAACGACTTTTATAAAAAGTCAATTTTGTATCTATATTCCTCAGCAGTGGGGCAATCGGATACATTACATGGGTATATTTTGAATCAAATTTCTCAATAATAGTAATTAATAACAAAAGTTTTGAAAAAAAATAATGTACTTTTATGGAGTTGTATCAGAGGCATCTTTTTAACAAGCATAAAAATAATTTTTCCATTAAACGTTCTGAAATTAAAATAATTATAGAATTTGGCAAATGGTCATTTTTAACAAATATCTAATTAAGGAAATAAGATGCTAATTTGCATAGGTATAGTTGCTCCTGAATTAGTTGCATAAAATTCACGACAATCATACAGAAATTTTAAAAAATACGACAGTAATAAACTGGTTAGTTTTTGGCCGTTTATAGTACTACTTTGTCACTGTTTTTTAAATAATATTTTTTAAATCTTTATTACCTGTAAAAGTGCTAAGAACTTCTCAGATGCTTCAGAGTCCCTGATTCCATCGTTTGGTCATGTATTTATCAACTACATTTTCTTTTATGAATGCACATTGCTACAATGCAAGCAGTTTTCAATCTCAAACACTTAAAATACTCAAAGACTCAAATATTGGTATAAATATACTTCACTGTGGAGTAGATCTAACTTACCCTTAACCCATTTATAAAAAAATTGCTGAGAGATATTTATCTCCCAACACAAAATATGGGAACTTATTTTGTATCAATGTGCCCCACGAGTGTATCAAAGTACCACACATTCAAGTTTATTAATTTGCCCTATTTGTTGGTTTTGAACAAAAACCTTTATTTAAAAAAATTGGCAAAGGTTATTTAAAATTTTAGGATGCCCCTATTGGTAATAAGGATAAACTTGTTTTTTGAATTTACATATCTCTGTATTGAAAGTAGAATAGCTTCAGGAAGATTTTGTATTTTACTTAGAAATTTACAATTGGAAAATTTTGACAAAAAAAATTAGTTTACTTCACTAAAATTTATAGACTTATTACAGAGCTTAACGGTTTCATTTGTAATGCTTGGGCATATAGAGGTAACTTTTCGTAAAAACACATCCTAAATTACCAGGATAGTTTTTGAGATATTAAAATGTATCAAGGAGACCCTTGTATTAAATTGCTCCGTTTTCCACTACATGATACATTACTATTTATCTCTAACAATAACTTTACTGCTTTTCCTAATATGTTCTAAATAATAATAATAATAATAATAATAATAATAAAGTTATAAAAGTGCAGCAAACCTGAATATTTTTCCAACCCCATTTTTTATATTCTTGTGCTTTATTTGGGTAAAATAATAATTTTAATAAGTACGAGTATATCATAGGAAATATCCCCATTTTGTCTTCAATAAAAATTAATTAATTTAAAAATGACAAGTAAATTATTTTCTCAACACTTTTTTTTATAAAATTGGTATTTTATACTAAATTTTTCTTATTTTTATTACTAAAATTAATAGCACTAAATAACATATTACAAACGCAAATATATTTCATTATATCAGCATTAGAAATTGAGAAAAAAAACTCACTGGTCCTGCGGACCACTAGCGTGCCAATCTTACTGGTCCTCAACGAAAATGACTGGTCCGCAAAATTAAAAAGTACATGCTTCGATTTTTTAAAGTAACTACTGCACTTAAAGTGAATGGCAATAACTAATTTTAAAAAAGCTAAACTAAACCAACTAAATAAACGAATAAGTTTGAGAGAGAAAATATCTGATTTATTAAGTATTTTTCTTAATTAATTGTTTATAAAACCTCTAATTAGTTTCGCAGCAAAAAAGAAAAAGAGGGGGATATATTTTCGACACTGGTCCACCGAACCAGTGATTTTCTTACCGTAGTGGTCCGAGCCGTTTTTCAGTGATCTTGGACCATCAGACCACCACAATTTCGAACGCTGCATATGTAAATAAAAACACGAACTTCCTGAATAGCCCGAACTATTTTACTAATTCAAGGGAATTTAATGATTTTATCGTGATAAGTCAATCGTCAGTTAACTGAACTACTTCAAATTATTATTTTAAAATATAGAAAGAAGTGTTTTCTCGTTTAATAATTTAATCTGAAACTTAGAACTCGCCTAAAATGTTTTGTAGTGTGAAGCCAAAGAAGTGCGGCTAAATTTCCTAGAACAAGGAAAAAGGTAAGATGAAAAAAATTATAAAATATAAATTATTATTGTTACCTACCTTGCATATCTGGTTGTTTGATGAGCAATATTATATTTAATGGAGACAATTTTATGTGGAAAATATTGGTGTCCTCTTGCTTTGAACAATTAATTACGTTAAGGTATCATGTTTAAGTTTTAACAAAAGTAGTTTTGAGCATTCAAATTCCTTTGTTATTTGTACTGTATTTAATATTGATAAAATTGTGATTAAATTATGAAAAAAAATATTATTAAAAATATTGACAGAAAAATTCATATGTTGTACAGTTTAAGTTTTTGTTTAAGAAAATAACAATTATTATTTTTAACACAGGAAAATTTCAAAAAGGGATAAAATCTTTGACGAATTTCATAAAAAAAAGTATTAAAGAAATCCCATCTTGAGCTAAGAAGTAATAAAACTAGCTTTTTCCGCTAGATGGCGGCACGAAAAATAACCCTTTGGTTCCAAACATTATTTTGTGCACCTACATTTTTTCCCTCAAGCCAAGCGTCATTTATTTTTACAAAAACATAACACAATCCGAAAAGAAAAAAATTAGTATTCCGTAGCTTTTTTTCTCTGTTATTCTTCTCTTTTCAACACACTTGCAGACTTCTATTTGCGAAGAAAAAAACTCCCCTTATTATATTCCACCTACACAACGGTTGGTTGTTTTCTCCGCTCTGCATCAATTATAGATTTTATCGATTTTGTTAATCAGCAAAGCAAGAAAAAAGTTTCTTGCCTGCAGGTATTTCTTCTCTGCAGTGCACAAGCTTTTTATTTTGATTAGAACATCTTTGTAAACGTCTTTTTTAGGTTAGAATACCATAACTTTTTTTAGTCCTCAGGGAAAATTACGCATTACAGTCAATTTCTTTGGATGTTGAGTGCATTTAAGTGGTATATAAATGGCTCGGTTATTGATCCGTCGGAAAGAGGTTCTGACGGAGGGAAAAATTATTGCCATCTACATATATTTACTCTTTTTAGCTAGTTCTAGGAGATGTTAGTTTTCTTGAGCGTTCTTACGTGTTTCAATTTATCAAAGTTTTAAATTTGTGTCACTAAATTTTAAATTTGTCACTTCCTCTACTTCACAGTGATCAGAACAGAAAAAATCCTTATAAAATATAGTTTAGGTATTAGAAAGTCTGTGGTTAAAAACTAAATGTTTTTAATGGGTTGGTTTAGATAGGGTTAAATAAGGTTTTAGGAATGTTTTTCGTTTTTTTATTTCTCCTTTATCTTAAATACTCATAAAATTCAAAAATGTCATTTAAAAAAATTCCAAAGAATAAACTGTGATAGTTTATTCACATTTTTGATATGTTAAATTCACGACTTCTATTAGTAAATTTTACTTTTTATGAACTGAATAAGTAATAATTTCTACAAACTAATAAGAATATGAATTATCAATTTTAACAATAAGTTTTTAAAGATAATTTTTCAGACATTCTTTTTTTAAAATGTGGTACTCTGGTTTCTATATTGTTTTTGTCTTAAAATTAAGAAACGTATTTGGAAGTCTATTTTTCATATTAATTTGAAATTAGTTCGAAAAAATTAAAACGTTTCCATAAATAAAATATGATATTAACTTGTTCATTTTCAACAATTACTGTTGAATTATAAGATGCAACTAAAAATGATGAAAATATTTAAAATTATAAATTTTCATTAAACTTTTTCTACTTAATAAAACTTATTTTTATATTCTTGACTAATGATGTGCAATTTTTCTTTTTAACTAGAAAAAACTAATAACTTTCTTTTAAAAATGGTTAAAAACTTTTAATGTAGTTTACATTAAAAATGCGATTTTTTTAGACACTTAGAAACAAGTCTTAGTGCATTCCGTGATAAACATGGTTTCAAAAAAATAAATCCCTCGTGGCTTTGAAAATTTGTAATTTAGTGATAATTTGCACTCTAATGAATAAATCTTAAAAAATAATTTTTGTTTTTAAGATAATATGTGACTTAAAAATAACCTACATTTAACTAATATACGAGCTGAACGCGTTAAAGTAGCTTCTCAGGTATTTAAGGAAAGCGTGATGTTTATCAAGAATCACTAATTATGTATCGCTAAAAAAATCTTATTTCTAAGCATTGTGTACTTTCAATTTACCTTATATTTTGGTAAAAAAATGAAATATACCTAAGAATGATTTTCTAGGTAAGAAAATGTTAACAAGTAGTGGAACCGTTAAATCTAACGAGTAATTGGAGTAATCATGAATGTTTAAAAACGTATTAGTCAGTACCTAATTATTTTTGAGGTTTGCATTGTTTATGTAATTATTTTTTAAGCGAACGATAGAACTGTAACTGCGCTTCCTTAATAAAGAAGATGTGGGGGAAAGTGTTATATATAATTTTATATTATATCGTTATTATAATTGGCAGATATTTTTATGTTACTAAAATAGTATTTTTTTCTTGGAAAGTGGAAATGACTAGAACAAAAAACTGACAAAGAGAATTGCAGTTCAGTGCAAACAAAAACACTTTTTCTTATCTGAGTTATAAAGTTAAAAGTTTAATTTTAAAAAAAGAGTTGGAGTTAAAAGTTCAGTTATAAAGTTAAAATTTTCTCAGTTTGCACAATGATTTATTGGGCTTACATTAAGTAGTAACATTTTTAAAGTGAAAAGATTAAAAAGTGAAGGTTGTTGTTAAATAAATTTTTTCTCTTAAAGATATATTTTAGACTGAGTTTACAAATTATAAATGTAAAGCTGTTTTTTTTAGATTTAATAGACCAAAAGGATCCAAGGAATAAATAGCTAAAATAATGCGTTTTAATATTGTACGAAAACAACTTCGCTAGGGTGTTACAATAATTCATATGGATCAAATATCCTGTAATTACACTAAATTATACTGGATAAATATCAAACTTATTTTCAATTCAACAACCCCTGAAAATATAATTCTTTGGTTGCGAAAATAATTTTGTCAATACGAATGTATAACGGATGCCATTTTACACGGTCAGAAATGTTTTTACGAATCATGATTTTATCTCAATCAAGATTGTGAAGGCTCAAGATTGATTGCAAAGAGTGATAGTTGCTAGTTAAGCAAGGCCAAAAACAATAGGTTGGTATCTGCTAATAACCATAACGGCACAAACCCATCCAGGATTTCCACCTCAAAGATTTGTTCTTTCTCTAAAAAGAAATCATGTTTGTTCTGTCTCGTAACACCCTTCTTTATGGACTGGCTTCTAACCATTAACTTCTACGCTCAATTTAAAAGTTACTCATGTTTCTTCTCTAATCCCCTAGTGCCAAAAACATGACTTCCAACTTTCATCTACACTCTTTTTTGCTGCTATCTCGATCTTGGTGACGTCAGCTTTATAACTAGCATTAGTGTCGCGCCAAAAACTAGTTAACGTTGCCACTTCCTTTGTAAAACGTCACGCGTTCGAAAAACCATTCATCGTGGATGCGAGTTCGAAGTTCAACCAATAAGAAGGCTTTGTTTTTGGAGAGCCTGCCTCTTCTATTCGACCAGATTCTGCTATTTAGGTTATTGCGTTTGGATTTTTATCCCTATCAAAAAATCCCTACTTTTCTACTTAGTTAATTTATTTTTAGAGTTGGTTGATTTAGTGGCGATTTAAAAGGAATAAAATGGGTACTGTTTATGAATGAACCGACGCTTAGGGTTTAAATGGTCATTTAATTGAGGTACTTTATTTATTTACTCTAAGGTCAGTTGCTCTTATTGCTTAAAACCAAATAAATCTCTTAAGGAACACACATAGAGATAATAGTACTTGCTGTTTGCTTTGTGATTGAGTTAAAATGCCTCGTAATAGAAAAAGTTTATAATCTCTATAATAAAGCATGTTAATCCAATAGATATGTAAAATGCTATCAGGTTTTATCTTTTTAGCATTTTAAAAAATTTTTATCAATGCCTTGTTTTTTTAAAAATTTCTTATTACGTCCTAGGATCCCAAAAACTACTCTCGAATGAGGTCCCCAGATTTTATCATCCGGTCAGAAAACTTTTTATTAGTTCATAAAAATTTAATTTTTTACTTCGAAAATAGAATATTTTTAAAGTATTATGATCTAACTTTATAATGTTATTTCGATGCTTCGCACAGCTTTTTACCCTGGAATATTAAATGTCTATCATCTTTTTTGTGTGAAGTGAAATTCGCCGCAGATTTTCTGATGCTTCAGTTTTATCGGGAGATGACGGAGTTCTGTAGGTTTGGTTAATTGGGCTAAGTTATGTCATGCCCTCCTAAGGTATGTTTGACAAGACTGCCACAGACCTGGAAAACCTTTAAAAACATGGAATTATCAGAAAAAATCAGAGAACTCTACGAAATTGTGAAAATTAAGGAAAATTTTGAATATCTGCAAAGTATTGAAAATATGCCTACTTCTTACATAATAAAATCTTGAGTTAGGTAGCAAATGCTCAAAAAAGGCTTCTGATGGTTCCTTTGTGATAATATTGTGGAAATAGTCTCACTTTTATTACTTTAATATGGTTTCAAGCATTCCCGATTTACGCAGGATACTTCAGATTTTCCTTCAGTCTCCCGTATTTGCATTCTTTATCCCGCTTTCTAGAAGATCAGAAGTTGTTACACTTATAAAATATCAGATTATCAGGGAAAATCCCTGATAGCGGCAACAGCGACTGTCAAAGCGTGAAAATCGGTCTAATTGTCCCCTACAACCCACTGTTCCATAATAACTGACCTTCCCCTGTATACAACACATTTTCAAGCGTTGATTGTTCTCTCAATCCCTCCTATCACCCGTCTTCCAGTAATTCCAACACCCGCTCCGGCTAAGTAAACCTTTTGGCGTAATATGCTAACGCGGCTTGATGGTCCATAAATCCCATCGTAAACGTCTTGTAACAGCGGAGAGTAGTCAGGCGTCCCGCTGAGGTTTCGGTAGTTGGCGGTATTGAGAAGAGCTAGCGTTGACCAATATGTGGTATTTTAAGAATAGCATTCTCATTTTGCCCAGTACACTTTAATGTCGTTGAGTAGGTTACAAGGGAATTTTTTTTGAACTCAAAAAAGGCAATAGTTTTTAATTACTTTTAAAATTATGTCTATGCATTAATCAATACCCTTTCCTATCCTTATATTGTACACAATTCGCTATTAAGTAATTACCTATGATAAATTTTAACTTTTATTAATATTTATTTCTAGAAATGAAAAAGTATAAAAATATTTTTAGGCATAAAAAATAAATTTATAAACGTTATAATTTACGCTTATTTTTAGATATGAATACATCAAATAATTATACGTAATATTTATAAAAGAAGAAACCAAAATAATGGGATATGAAGTTTCCTAATGTTACTTTATTACTCTGCTTAAAATGCACATTTTGCAATCACTATACTGTGCAACATAAAAGCTAATTTTATCTACTCTATCGTACCTACGTAACTATATTTTAACTATGTTAATTACCTATGTATTTTTTCCACTTTTTTATCTATCCAATCATATTTCAAACAAAATTCACGCAAAAAAGCAACTTGAGATTATATCTATTTTCTTATTGATTTTTTATATTTTTCACATTATCAAATAAGTATGCGTACAACCAACTTCTCTGTTGATCTCCCCTTGAAATACGAGTATGGGGTGAAAAGTGATTTCAAGCGCCCTAGTGATTTCATTCTACAAATGGCAGCATTTTTCTATCAGTATCTGTAGCTATGAAGGAAAGTCCCGCTAACCGCTACCTTTTAATAATTTCCTAACGGGATAAAACTTCCAGCAGCTCAGAAGGAAAAAATATATTTAATAGTAAATGCTGTTCATTGTTATTGAATTATTTAGAACTAAATTTTGCTCTTAACATTGTGTCACCTTCATTCACTTTCGGCTTGTTTTATATGTGTTTATTGTTTATTTCCTCATGAATTTTAGAGTAGAGAATAGGGATTCAAAATCAACTTGGCATCAAGATTTATCACTAGGGAAACTTTTTATTTTCATTAGCAATTTTTAGGTAGGGAAATGCGGGGCTTTTTTTTCATGGTTTTTCACTTTTTTCAGATTACTTTCTTTTCTAAAAATATTTAAAAAAGGACTTAATTTTTTGATACCATTTGATTTAGAAAATAAATATAAGTCTAATGAAATTAAAGTATTGCCAACTTTTTGTCAAAAGAAAAAATAAATTTTGTATCAATGTACCCCATAGGTAGAACAGTTATATTCACTGTTTTGGGCACATCAATGCATTCTACTCAATTTTTTTCCAAATTGGCAAAAATTGGACTTGTGCTGTTTTTCCTCTGAATGATTCAAAAGTAGTAATGTATAAAAACACTGTGATAGACTGTGTTTTATCACTGTTTTAAAAGTGTGCAGAAATTGCAGGATGAAATTCATTGATTTTTTATTCTTTAAATACGAAATTTTGATTTTTCTAACACGCGCATCTAAATTTTTTAGAAAGAGAAAAAACTATTAAAAATATTCTTTCTTTTAAATATAATGCATGAAACACATTAAAAAAATTAAAAATTTCTGAAGGTTTTCTTTCTTTTTCCATCTTTATGATTCCACAGGTCTACAAAAAAACCTTTTTTTGTGCCAGGAATATTAAAGCTATTTTTGTATATATTTGACCTCTTGATTCAGAATACGGCATCCATTTTTACACATCAGCTCTAGTTTTTAATACATTCTAAAATTATGTTTATAAGACTTTTGCTCTACCTTTCATACAAAATGGTGATATAAAGAAAAAAATGTCTTAAAAAATAAAAACCTTACCCTCCAAGGATTTTCCTAATTCTTTGGGTCCTAATAGATAGTGTATGAAGTTTCATCCCCCTAAGTTAGTTCTAAAAAGTATTTATAGGGCCCTAAAGATTAACTTTAAAGACCCTAAAGATTGTCCTTTTTTCGGCATTTATCCTTTTGAGTTTGCTAATGTGATAAAACTGGCTAAGATATGTTTTTTAGAATTTATTTTGACAGAATAAATTTTTTATATTGTATAAACTGTACCTCACATAAGACCTATTTTCTAATTTTAAGGTGTAGGGTCATTTCGTTTAAAAACGCTTAATACCAATTATGGTGGTTGAAACGAATAAATTTCGAACTTTTTAGAAGTAAGTCCTCAAAAAAGATGTCTTTTGATGCAAAACTGAAATTTCATAAGATCAGGAAAATAGAAATTTTCCACTTTTTTCAAACTTTAGGGCTTGGAAGCTCGGAAGCAGCTTCTATTGTTATTTCACTGATTGTTATTTCACCATTATTGGCATTTTTGAGCGAAATGACCCTACTTTTCGCCTTACAGTTAGAAAATAGGTCTTATATGAGGTACAGTTTAGGGGACATCCATAAATTATGTGAGGCGTTTTTTTACAAAATCTGGACCCCCTCCCCCCTTGGTGAGATTTAGTGAGATTTTGCTGGACCCCCCCCCTCTCCCCCAAGTGAGATTTACCTACAACTTTTTAAAAATAATTTGCAGTATCTTATCTGTGTGTATTCCTTTCTCATACTAAAAGAAAAAGAAAATCGTATAATTTCTAACTTAAAAAGTTGACGTGAGATTTTAATAGACCCATCCCCCCTTGGTGAGATTTGGTGAGATTTTTCCAAACCCCTCCCCCCCTTTTTTGATCTCACGTAATTTATGGATGTCCCCTTATGAGTATAAATAATTCATTCTGTCTAAATAAGTTCTAAAAAAACTTATATTAGCCAGTTTTATCACATTAGAGAACTCAAAAAAATATTTTTTAATTCTGAAAATATCTTATAAAAAATACTTATTTTTGTATTTTTAATATTTATGTACTTGATTTAAATTTTTTCTCTTTTTTTCTTCTTCTTTATTTATAAATGTTTCACAGTAAAATTTTTGTTTCACTTGGAAGGGCCAATTTTAGTGAGCAATATGTTGTTTTTTTTTCTTTTGGTTGTTTCCTGTTAATGTATTTTGTAAATGTTTTTTGTAAACTCTAATTAATAATTATTGAATTTCATTTATTAAATTTCAAATACCGTTTTTTCAAATTTTAGGGCCCTATAGGTACCCTTTAGAATTAACTTAGGGGGCTTAAAATTTATACACTATCTATTGAGACCCAAATGAATAGGAAAATCCTTGGAGTAAGTTATTTTTTAAGACATCTTTATATCACCATATTGTATGAAACGTAGAGCAAAAGTATTAAAAACGTAATTTTAAAATATCTTAGAAACTAGAGCTGATGTGTAAAAATTTATGCCATATTTAGTTTCGCATCTCTCGGATATACAGGGTGTTTCAGATAAGTGTTTCATAAGTTCTAGGAGGAGTAAGACGCACCTAGACGTCTCAGAATCACCTTGGAAGGAGGGGGTCAGTAGTGCACCCAGAGTTGTGACACTTAACCTTTTAAGATCGAATTAAGACCATCGATTCAGGTATTTATTCTATAAAACCAACTAAAGAGCACAGAAATTTCAGCTCCTAAATTGATTTTATGTAACAAATGCCCGAATCAAACGATTTTGCTGGTTTTAATCCTATCTTAGTGTCAATATCCACTGTGGATTATACAACCTCCCATGACAGCTTATAAAAACCCCTAAGTTGCTAGGGGTGAATTTCCGACCCCACCCCCTTTCCTAGGTGATTCTGAGTCGTCTAGGTGTGTTCTACCGCTCCTAGAAGTTATGAAACACTTGTCTGAAACACCCTGTAGAACTGACCAAGAGGTACTTATTCTCGAAATGGGGAAGAACTTGAGGGACCCCGGAGAATGATCTAACTTAAAATCGAAATGGTTTGACTTAGCCCGTTTTTTCTCTCATCGGCTAATTCCATTTGAAAACCATTGAAAACAAGCTTTTATTGGACCATTTTCCCAAAGAGCGCATTAACTCTCCAATAGCGCAATTAAAACCTCCATTCGTCAAAATCCATTGTATTGAAATCGGCGGTCGTTTTGTCACCGATCGTTCTCTTCGTCATTGTTCTTCCCTACCGACATGGGGAAAAACAATGCCCCGAAAATCCCCATGCACGCTTGAACAGAGAAGCTATTATATCTTCCTCCTTTTTTTAAAAAAAAGAAAAGTAAAGAAAAAATGCGAGTAGAGAAAAAATTCAAAAAACAACGAAAAGAACACCTTCTGCAACAAAATTCCATTTGGGGTTGTTTTGGAAGAAAAAGCCGTCTCATAGGGAACAATAACCCTGCTTCTCAGTGGGCCGCAGAGCACCTCAGAGAAAGTTGGTCTTCTTTTCTCCTTCATTCGATATGCAAAAGTTGTTTGTTGTGTCTGGTCCCTCGCTCTTCGCTCGCATATTACCAGCCGCAGCCGTCTGGAAAAGGGCCCGCATTTTCGGGAGGTTTTTTCGCCAGCCTGCAAACGATTTTTCCACAGTTATTATTTATTACTAGTACTACTTCGCGAATTAGGCGTGTGGTGTTGGCAACTCGCGCGGAAATGAAATGCCGATAAAGAGGCGGTTTTGCTTCGAATAAGAGATTCCGCATTTTTTTGCCTAAAATAAAAGTGGGAAGAAGAGAGCTATGTTTGGGTTCTCTGGTTGAACTGTCATGGATTTGTTTACGTCGAGTTGAGATATTTACACGCGAATTCATAGAAAAGAAGTTATTTTGAGAGACTAAGAACTATGGATAAAAACAAAACATTCCACGATTTGAAGATGGAGTTTGCGAAGCATTTTATGAATCACAACCTCACACCTCGAGAATGGGTAAGTAGGTTTTTTTAATTTGCTTTATAAGTGAGATAAGATTTCAATACTTTAACTGTAACCACATTTCAAGATGTTCCTACTATAGACTAAAAATGTTCTTACTGTCGTGTTAATGTTATTTTAGTATGTAATTTATTACTCTGCCTCAATTCAGAAAATCTTATTTATTTTGACTCTCAATATGAAATTAATTTATTTTCAATTTTTTTTTCATAAGTATATTATTTTTTAATTATATTCTTTCATTAAAAGTTGAGAACGTAAACAAGAATCATCTCTGAAAATTAAAGAAAATTTTAAATCAATTTTGGGGAAATAAGACAATAACATCATTCGTTTTATTCCTTGTTTTGTAGTTTAATTATATAATATTAAAAAAACTATATGTATCATTAGCTTTTTCATTAACATTGAACCGTTTTTATCAAAATGTGTAAAAACTATTTATTCTTTTGAAATATTTTAATGCATGTTTTTGAAAGAATACTTAAACCTCAGTTTCTCATTAAATGAAATAAACCCTATTTTATGGAATTACCATTTCTTAAATTAAGAAAAATGTTCTTGAAAAAGTTTTTAATTTATTTTCATTTGTTTTAATTTGTTCTCCTTGGATAACTGAATGGCAATATAAATATTTTGTCTGAAGCCAAGGTATATAAACTTTTACTTCATGTTACTTTATTACCTTGGTCTGAAGAACTTTTCATTTATTTATACTTTAAGCACTTTTCATATTTTATTTAATTTTTTTACAAACTATTACTGATGTTTTCCCATCTAGTCTACTTTTTGTACCCATATCGATTTATTGTGAATTCCATACCTCTAAAAAATCATTAAAAAAACACATATAAGGAAAAAAAAATTATTTCCTATAATTAATTTCATAAGAATTTTTTATTGTAGCGAGAAAAAATGGTATTGACCTAGGTATTAAATAACTAAGAACAGTTGTGTAGTTAATTTATCAAAATTTTTAAAAGTTAAAAATATCTATTTTAAAAGTTTGAATGTAACATCCTCCTCAAACAAAACAGTTTGACCTTTTCTGTAAAAACCTTTTTTTATTAATTTGATGTTATTTCCTTTAATACAAAATTGTTTTAAATATTTAATTCTTTAGTTACAATCGAAAATTGAAATTCGTAATTTACAATGCACATTCTTTAATTCTTTATAGTTTTAAAATCATCAAAAAAGTATCAAATTAACCAATAATATGCCTTTAATAATATTCCTTTCAAAGTCGTAACCCCAGTTGTACAACCTTAAAAATATTTAACATATGAAATCTCAAAATCATTTTAAAATAGTGAAATGCATAAGAGCTTGAACTTTATAGGAACAATGTGATATTTTAAAAGCTTTATTGTGTTTCAAGTCGAGACAAGCATTATTTTACCAGTTTTCTTTCGCAGACATGCTAAGAACCCTGCACGTTTGTTTTTTTTATTTAAAAAATTCAATTCAAAAACAAACAGGAATTAAATATAGATCCATGGTTTATAATTTATCTTTTTTCGTTTTAGAAAAAGAAAATATCTCTATAAAAATTTACTCGCATATTTAAAGTGGAGATTATTTTGAAATTGTTTGAAAAATAACAGAAGCTGTTAGCTAAAAATAACCTAATTACAAGTAAAACTTCACAAATATTTAAGTGTGGTTTTAATTGCTTTTTTTCGATTTGAATTGGTATAAACCCGCTTTCTTGTTACGAGATTATTCCATACTTTTAATTTAATTCATCGTTCGCTTACATTAAAAATTAAATATACCAATTTCGTAAAGAGAGCAACATTGTTTTTTTCAAACACGCATAGGTTTAATTTCAGTTTGGTCAATATTAGATCAAACCTCTAAAAACCTCTATTTTGAAGTTTTCGGACTTATATATATCACTTTCAAAATGAATGGTACAGTTTAAAAAGCAAGCCTTGCATTTTGATATAATTTTTGGAATACTTATGCATCTCAACAATTTTAGTCTACATTTAAATAGTTATAGAAAAATATATCTAAGGTATGTAAAAATAATACTATATTTCAGTATATTTCGCTTATTTTATCACCATGCGAACTTAAAAATATAACTATTATTAAATGTGACGATATGACAAGCAAATATTGACGTTGAAATAAGTTAAAAGTAGTATTTTAAAAGAGAAAATAAAGCTAAAGATGAAGATATTTTTCTTTACGGGGGTATTTTCTGATAAAACTTAAAACTAATACAGTTAAGCGATTACATTTAGTGCAAATAGTTTCAATGATATTTTGTTAATTATCTATTTATATGTAAGAATCCAGAAAAACCTTATGAATTTTTCTCAAAAACTACGTTGGAAGATTTGTAAACTATGAAACGGGAGCAACTATTGAGGTTTTCAGAAAGAATGTAAAGCGTGTATTAGCTTACTAAATATTGTTTAAAAAGACTTAATTCTAAAGTAGTTCAATTAACGACCTTGCAAGACGCTTATATTTCCTGATATAGTCCTAGCGACATAAAATCCAAATCCATTGGCGCTGAACGCTTTGAATGTAATTCCATCGCTTTGAAATATTATAATGTACTATTTTGATATCACTGGGAATAAGTTCAATTGCACAGTAATTTTATCATTCATAATCATCAAATGTAATATAAGTTAGCAGTTGATTCATATACATTATTGTACTTAATGAGTTGTAAGCTACGGCTATTGTAGAACTGAAAATATAATAACGAGCATTTGCCTAAATTAAATCATTTTGACCCATCTAGTAATGCGCCTGAAATTACAGTAAATGGTTTTTATATAATGATATCCATTACGAAACATTGTACAATCGGTTTGTTCTCTAGCCGAATTTAAACTTTAAATAACGCCTTCGGAATCATTATCATCTTACAATTTAATACATAGGGGAGTGTCGCTCAAAGCGGGTAGGGGCTCGTTTATTGCCGGAAGGAACCCGATTGTCAAAATATGTGTAATTGTGTACGCCGTGATTAACCAAACACTTGAGTTTCAGTCAACTTCGATGGATTTATAATATAGGATGACTTGGTGAAATATAAGAAAAATGTTGGTTTATGAATAAGACAATTACGATATGTTCTTTCTGAAGAATCATTAACTAGTACAATTATCATACTGTCGACGATATTATATTATTTTGACACAATGAATTACTATTATATTATTTTTTGACTATGAAAGAACCGGCGTTTTATCTATATTTTTGAGGTTTTAGCCCTTATTAATGTAAGAAAATAGTTTTCGGGCATAGAGTGGGTAGCTATCCACAATGATGAGAGATAACATGAAAAGAATTTTTTATAATTGTTAGTTACACGTAGTTAGGGTCTCAAATATCGGAGGACTTACGGAGGATCACGGGTGTAAATGACTTCCCCTTAAATTATTAAGGATATTCTATTCTTTCATTGGAAACAATTTTTTCAGTTCAACCAGGGACAGAATGGCCCCTAGGGCCTTCCTCTTAAATCCGTCCATGTTCTACTCAACATTACTTCTAAAAAGATTAATTTGTGAAAAGACTAACTCACCTATAATTTAAAATCAAATTTGTAATTATAATCACAGAATATTTATGATTTTTGATCTTTTTAGAGTTAGCATACCCGCTTTAAGCAACTCTCCCCCACGTATCTACAAACGAATTTCTTATCAAACTAATAGTTTCAAAAAGAAAATGTACCGAAGAAAAGTTCCTTTTCATACATACAGAAACCAAAAGCAAAGTAAAAAATACAAAGTTAAGCACAGGATTATATTTATTTATTCATAATAGCACTTTCACGTTGTCGATATACGAATATCGATAGGTATTTAATAGATATACAATGCCACGATGCGATTGGATGTTTACTTTTGTATCTAATGGATTCGGATTCAAATCTAGATATACCTAATGCATAGCATTTCTACAACGATTGTTGTACCTATTTTGATTGATTAAAAAGGTAACTTAAACTAAAGCCCTGGATAGCAAAGCTTCCAGCAAAAAACAGATAAACAAAGAAACGTAGCTTCATCCAGGGCGTTAACTTAAACAACAAATTTGCTTTTGAAAAATTCATCTATTAGTATTTTAAATAAAGTGTCAAGACAAGCATTCGGTACATTTTCGGTACAATCTGGACTATGATGCCTTATAAATTTACTGCCATTGATTAATTAATTAATTTATTGTCTACAAATATCACACTTTTAAAATTAATCTTATTAATATCTATTTTCGTATTCAATCTACTTCAATTTAGCATTAACTGATCCCGTTTTACACTTTTGCGTCTATTAAATATTCAAGGCTCACCGAAGTTTTAAATTATTGCCTACACAAGAGACCAGCAATTAAAACTACTTAGGCTTTTAATTCCTTCTAAAAAAATATCTCCCGTCAAATCTTAAGTTTTGATTATTTGAATTTGAAAGGCCTTTACTTTGGATATAAAGGTTTTAAGTTTAATTTATGTGTTATAAACTTATGATAACAGCTACAGATTTTTATTGTTATAATATAATGTAATTTATGATCCGGTATATATTTAATTAGGATTATAAATTATATAATTTATGATCCGAATTTATAATCCGGTAATATCTTTATTTATCATCATTAGAATTTTCTTTATCCATATCGTATCAAATATAACTTTAATGTTACTTTTCAAAATCTCAAATATTTTCCTATTATTTCCCTGTCAAAACAAAAATTAATTAGATCTCTAAAATATTTGAGTAAATAAGTAAGAAATATCCTAAATTAAATATCACGAATCTTAAAATTTCATTTTTAGCTTCATTAAATATTGTCTTAAATATTTATTTCTTTCCTATTCGTAAAAGTGAAATAAAAAAATTAAAAGAATTATATCTTTCAGCAAAAGAAATGGTTATTTTATTGATATGAAATGAGTCAATTTTCTTTGTTTCTTAGTTTTTCAGCATCTGCCTTTGTGAATATGTTCTTTAATTAAAAATGTCCTCGTTATACATCCAATTTAAGAATTTATAGATTTGTCTTATAAATGTTACAATAATCCAAATACTATTCGGTATTATGTTTCTCTAGAATAAAATATTCTAACATTATCGTTTTTATGCAAAAATGAAAATACCTAACATTAAAAATGCATCCCATTTAACGTTCGGCAACTATCACTTAATATAGTAGTGGGTACCTTTAGTGTAGTTTATTATGCACCTTTTGTGTTGTATAATAATCTTTCTATGTCTGCTCCATCAGTAAAGGTTCTAACGTCAGCAATCATAACCTCCAAATTACTAACCTATATTACTTTAGGTAAAGAAGAAGTAAGGTAACACTTTCCTTCTCTTAACTGAAAATAGCTTGTCTGTGATTGCACATAACCTTTCAAGTTAATAATAACATACGTATGCTTCTTTAAACACAGCTTCAAAAATTGCTCTAGCTAGGTACTTACACTTTAACTACTAACTACTTTATTACTTGCTTTACTTTCACACTATCAAATGATAAAGATTACCTAATAAATTTTTAACAATATAAACGATTTATTAGGTTTGTAATTCTTGTTTTTTCCCGTTATATTTTATTTTTTAGTTTTCAAACTACCTTTCTTTTCATCAAAGGTTCATTTTAAAAATAATTATTTTTTTCTCTTTTGCTTTATTTGCCGCGTATTTGAAGTATTAAAATAACATTAGAAACTTTTAAATAATATCGCCATTGTATAATAGAAAATTTTTTTATAAAACTTTTATAGGTTATTCGGTCATAATTTAGGTCGTATCTTCCCATTTAGAACACGAATACGTTAATTTTTTTAAACTAGTTTAAATCAAATTAAAATTAATATTCAATTTTAGTCTACAGTTGATTGTTTTTCTCTTTTATATCGGGTAGTTATTTCCCCCTTTACAATCTTTCTTTTTTACAGTAGTTGAAAATGTTTATAAAAAGCAAAGGCTTGTAAGTAAAAAGCGCGTATTTCGTTAGTCGTCCGTCGCGATTTTGTGTGATGACACCATGACTTACTGATCTCTTTTTCAGGCTTCGTTTCGGGTAAAAATGCTTAAATTTCTTTTATTTTCCATCTAATAAAATAGCCCTTTTTACTAGTCTAAAGAAAATTTTCAGTAATATTGATCGAAAATATTTACGAACTACTTTTGCGCAGCACTCAAAATACGCATTTTCACAGTATTCCTGAGTGCTGTTCTCCGCATAGAAGATCTACATCATCCAATCCATCAGCTAATTTTTCGAATGCGTATCCTCAATTTAAAGTTGT
Organism: Tetragnatha versicolor; assembly: GCA_024610705.1. Classification (NCBI taxonomy): domain Eukaryota; kingdom Metazoa; phylum Arthropoda; class Arachnida; order Araneae; family Tetragnathidae; genus Tetragnatha; species Tetragnatha versicolor. The sequence continues at coordinate 18,302,814 of JANDEH010000007.1, read as the reverse complement.
ATTTCTTAACCATTAGAACAATATATGTAATAATAAATAAGGTTCAGTAAGTAGTTTTTATTTGTATATCTGAAATGTCAGTTAATTGATTTGCATGGGGAAAGTAAATTGTAAGGATCGCAAATTTTGTTGTTTCAGTTTCAGTATCATTTAACTACTTAATTTTTTGCGATTAATACTTTTTGTTTTCCGACTAGTAAATTCAAACTTTTCTCTCGTAATTGTTCATCCTTCCCGATGAAAAGGTTTGTGGAGGCGTGGCTTACCACTATCTAAGGCGTGGAAATATCTTGCTGTTTGCTCCTTTCAGCATTTTACAAGGCTAATGTATGTTAACTAATCTTGCATTGCGTAAATAACACGTTTTTTGTGTGCGTTCTCTTTTGATAGCTAGTCTGGTTTTTCTGGTTGCCTTTCTGGTTTTGTTTCTCTAGAAAACTCTTAATAAGGGAGATGAAATGTTGGAAAGAATTTTCTCTGGAAATGTCAAGGATGACGTGAGATTAAGGGCAGCTGGAATTTTCTTGTTTTACCATCATCATAGAAAAGGACTGACTACAGTCATACATTTTGGTTGAAAAGTTAGACGGATGAAAAATCGAGCCTAAAGTGCAATTTAGTGCGCTTCCTTGAGAACAGATTGGAAAATCTCAGTCTATTTCTTTTTCAGTAATCTTCTTGTCTTTGCAATTATCGTTTTGGCAGTCGTCTGACTTAGTTTTACGATTCGATATTTACTGAAGCAAAAATTTACCTTAGATCAAGAAAAAATTACTATTATAAAAGTACTTTAAGTTCTGATTGATTAATAAAACCAAAGGAATGTTTTGGTAAACTGTTAAAATATTTGGATAGTTTTATGGTAAAATATCAAGTTTTACAGCTGTAATTAGAAATTAAGTAAAATAGCTTTTTTTTCTCTGAAAATATCTTTTAAAGTTTATCGTGGTTTGTTTTTACAACTTCATTCTTTTCTTTGAAAATGCCTGAATAAAACTTGGTTTTTTACATGAAATTCTGATATTCGTCTTTTTCATTGATAGAAAATTTATTATTACATACATTTTATGATTTTGCTGTGATTTCCGTTGAAGGCAATTAATTTCTTTTGTTATTCAAAAAGTTAAAGATACGTTCTCCTTTTCTGGAAATGAGAAAATAATAATCTTTTTGTTCTTATAATTGTTAGGGATTTTCTTTCGAGATATATGCAGCAGTGTAATCACATGCTTTCATTCTTTCTTTTCCATTTTTATTTCTATCTAGATTTGCAAGATAATAATTAATATTAGTATTTACTAAGCATTCCTATTTTCCTTTTTCTTTCTTGTCTTCTGCAGTGGCGTAGCCAGGATTTTCCTATGGGGGGGGGTCCAGTGCGAAAAATTTACCATTGGATATCAAAAAGTTTCTACAATTAGTGAAATAAAGTTATAATTTTCACATTACTTTTAATTTTTTCTCTGTGTTAATTAATATAGTTAATCATTTATTAATAATTAAGATTATGTATTACTACTTCGATTGAAAGTTCTGATCCACATAATTTTTTTTTAAGTACAGAGACCATGAAGAAACAGATTAAGAGTATTCAATTCAGTAGCTCCATATTAAAGAGGGGGGTTTGGGGGTCCACCCCCAGAAAATTTTTGGAAATTTGAATTTTAAAAGGAATATTTTTAATTCATTTATGAGGTAATAACCGAGGAACACCACTCCTTGTAAGCTAGATAATTTTTAAAGAAAAAAAAATAGAAAATCGGACGTTTCTGAGGCAGTAGTTGATCCAGGGTTCTGTTTTGGGGGGGCTAAGAATTTGAAAATCAAATTGAATCTTTTCAACGAATATAATATTAAAAAGGTTGAAAATAATCGTGTTCGAATTACCTTAGGGGGGTTGGGGGACCTCCCCAAATTTGGAAATTCAAGTCTAAAAAGCAGGTTTTCAACTAGTTTTGGTACACCTAATCCGAATTTCGAACATTATATTTTCAGGAATTTATTATTTGCTAGGAGTTTTGTATTTTGACGAACTCATCATAAAAAAAGTTGTTTATAATAAAGTCCCAAGGGGGGTCAGGGGGTTCTCCCCCAAAATTTGTTTGGAAATTTGACCCTAAAAACAGGGTTTGGTTTACTCTTTTAGTATAGTATTACTCTTTTGTTATAGAGACACCGGGGGCTCCCCCGGAAAATTTTAGATTTTAACATGCAAAATAGGTGGTTTTTAGACACTTTTAAGGGACATAGACGCCCTCTTTTGAGTAGGCACTGGAATATTTAACGCCTAAAAAAGGGTTAAAAAATTTTGGGTCGGGCCCATGGGGGGGGGTCCGGACCCGGGGACCCCCCCTTCGCTACGCCCCTGCTCTTCTGTATCCTACAGAATAACTCCTTTTGATTAAAAAGAAAGCAAATTTAGGAATGATCCTTTCACTTGCAATTTTAATTTAAAACTCAATTAATCGTTTTCTTAATAATAGTTTATCCATCTCTCCAAAAACTTTCATCTTACTGGCTCCCAAACGTAATGAGCTATATTGCTCAGTTACAAAACCTTTTTTTTCAAACACGTATTAGTAACATTCTTCTCACCATCAAAGAAGACGGTCTATAGCTCCCTTTTCTGTTTGCCTTGCTCATTTTCTCTCTCAGATTCATTTTTTATGGGCTAAAGAAACCGCGAAAAAATATATTACGCGAGACACCCCCCCCTAAAAAAAAGAAGAAAAAAACGGGGGCGTGAAAAGAAACTCGATTGTTATTCTTCAATTTTCTTCCGACCGCGGAAATTGTTGACTCACTCCGTTTTCTTCCGTTCTCTGCGTGGGGGACCGAAATTACGTACAACCCCCAAAGTTGATGAAAGAGAGCGGGAATCCAATAGATATCTATTCCATTATTTCCGTCTTTTACAAAAACAACAGTAACATTGGTGGTAGAAACAAACACGACACTTCTTCTGCTTCGAAGGGGTTTGATAATTACTTGGCACTATAAAAAAGGATTCTAGGCCTCGCTAGAGGATTGTTTAACCGCTCTTTGTGGGTATCGAATTTTCGTGGGGGATATAATTTATGCAGTAGTTTCTTATAATTTTTTTCGTGTTTTCTACTGCAGTGCATTCTTAGTTAAGAATATTCTCTCATTTAGTTGTAAAATTTATACAATCAAAATCAACCAAAAATATGATTTATATAGTGTTAGTTTTGATTGACAAAAAGTTTTCTTGTATAGACGAGTCCCTCCTTTTGTACTTTACTTTTTATGACTAAACCTTTATCACACTTATAGAATTATATTATAATTTTAATCGAAGGTTTACTTAATTAATTACAATGAGGTTATATACAAATACTACTGTATTCTGCAACTTTTTCTAAAAAAAAATAGACAATACCAAGAATTTAATTTCTTCCATGCTTTCATTCTAAGTTTAAATTAAACTTTCATTAAAAATTCGCGTAGTTTATGTAACACAACTCAAATGGACATTTATTTAAATAATACCTTCGAGATGGACAAACACAGAAAACAATTTACTTTCAAGTCCCCCTTACCGCCTTACCTTGCAACGGAAAAATTTCGAAATACCATGCCCCATTTTAAATAAAACTGAATAAATTAGGAGAGTGAATTATACCTTTCGTCGGTCCACGAAAAGCATTGGTAGAAATGAAAAAAGAACTTTTCGAATTCTAATTTTGTTCTAGGCAATTCTGAACGTCTGCTAAGGAAAGACTTAATTACTGTACGTCTCATATATTCTTAATGTGAAGTAGTCTGGGCTTCATCATTCCTTATTCGTGCGGATGTATTATGCTCTTAAGTTGGCAGTCTGACTAATTAACACACCTAGGTTATCGCGAAATGTTAATGATTTACTTTTGAAAACAGTCGGAAAAGATAGATTTCACCCTTTATTCCTGGAATTATCGTAGAAGGTCTTCATTCCTTTTTGGATTATTTTTTAAAGTAGTATTAATGGTTAGACTTTTTTGCAGCATGGTGAGAAAAACCATATTATATAGAAAATGTTAAAGTATAGTGAAAAAGTTTTTATTTTAAGATATTTAGTTTGAAATATCAAATTCGAAATTGTTTAATAATTCAACAAATTGATTTTCCCCAAATTTGTCTTTCAATGTAATTCTTGAACATTATCTTATTTTCAGCCATAATACCCCGTTCGCACTGCCTCTAAAGACCCTTTAAAACATATCGCACTTTACCGGATAGGGCGTTTTCTGAAAGAAAATGTTATTTTACTTTACATTGTTTAAAGTTTAAAGCATTTTAAAAGCCTTATTATGGTTTTTGTTCGTAAATTATAACTGAAGTTCATGATATGACAATATTGAAGTTATATTTGTATTTAAAGACTGTTGAACTGTTGATATTATACTCTACGTGTGTATAAATATTAACTATCTATAATAATGTATTTAAACACTAGAAATCTTTAAATTCTTTAAAAACGTTGTTATAGAAACTACATTCAAATAAATTTCTGATACCCAGTTTATTTTAATATTTAATAATCAATTTCTTATTTTCCTCTTTTACGCTTTTTTATAAACATTAAATAAAAAATAAGAAACTTTGAATAAACTTTTATCCACAGTGCAAAATCCAATCAGGTCTTATACGCAGCAGAACTACCATATTCAGGTTGATGTTTGGAAATCCATCCAGCATCCTCCACAAAAACAATAAAAGTATACTAAAATTAATTCCTCATTATAAATCGGAATCTCATAGTGCGTGGGTAGTAAAACCTAGTAGTACAACCTCTTTCTAAGGTCCATAGTGAAAAAAGGCTGTATACTACCTCAAAAACAATGCTTGCATTTTGTCCCTACCCGAATCCAATCTATCGTTACCATATCGAACTCCGGTAGTAAAAATTTAATTAGCTTCGAAAGACTCCTTAGCCGGCTGATCGAACAATCTCTCGGCACGCTTCATTGCCTTGGAAAGAAATTCCGGCAAACTTGAAAGGGACGCCATCGTGAATAAATGCATACTCGATTTAAGAAATCCCTAATTCGTGAAACGATGCTTGATTTAGGAATTGAATCTGCTTGCTATAAAAAGTTTTAAGTGTGCTATGAAATGGGGAGGCGTTTTTCAATGGCTTGCTTTCTATTAGCTATTATTGGGAGATTGTTTGTTGTACGGTAGTTGGGATTGTTTGGTATTTCCTTTTGTTCTTTGTCGTTTGCTTAGGGAATCAGGATTTTCCTGCGACCCAACGTTTAATCAGGGGTGCAGAAAATTTTTCAGGGCCCAAAGTTTCCCCAGATCACTTTGTTTTCCACAAAATTTCATCCAAAATGAGATTTCATTAAAAGAAGTCGTTTTTCCAATTATTAAACTTCTTTCAGATTCAATAATCTTCACATAATCCATAAATTTTACCATCTTTTTTAAAATCCATGGTCTTTCTAATCTTTTTATTTAGTCTTTCTTACACACTTAGCTCAGAAATGCCTCTTTTCTTAAAATATGAAAATTTGCCTATTTTTATCTCAAATTTAAGCTACCTATAAATTTCTCCTTAATTAACTCAACTTTTCAGTGAATAACATAAATGTGAGAAAAACAAGAACGCTATTTATAGTAGAAATTACTCATCCTACCACGAATACGTTGTTTTTCCTGCATACTGAACAAAAAGCAAGGAAAAGCCAACTTTCATGTATTTACCCAGAACTAGGATTTTTCACGCGTATCCGTAGTTTTCCCACTTAACATTCTTAATTCCCCAGTTTTTACCTGATTTCCATTTAAATTGGAGATTATGATGCAGTCACTACCCAAAATATTTGTTTTTCAGCTATTGATGATTAAATTGGCTGACGTAATGGCCTAGTGGTTAGATCATCTGACTGCGAAGCCGTACGTCTGGGGTTCGAATCCCCGTTCAGCATGGATGTTGTGTTACTGTCCTTGTGTGTGTTGAATTTACCTATACGGGTTCATACCGTCAGGAGAATTTGTACAAATTTTTTAAAATAAATTATTATATATTATAATTTTTTTAGTTTTTCTTGGCAAAAAAATTTCCCAGATACGCTTGAATTTCCCCTGAACATCGTTCGGACATATTCTGCACCCCTTTGTCTAATCAGAATGGTGTTTATATAAATTGGAGCTAAACAGCATTTATATCAGCATTCTATCACATTAGAGCGGTTTATTTTAAAAACCAAGCCAGGGGACTGTTTGGATGAAATTATGATCCGTTTTCGGACCCTTCACAAAGTATTTTATCTTTTGAACGGACACTTTACAAGAAATTTCGCTTCTGCCTTTCCCACTGTTCACAAAAACAGGCTCCTGGCTGAAAAAACTAATTTAATCCTAACTTGAAATTCACAAAATTATGAGTAGATTTTTCACAATTTTTACAAAAACAAGACCCTTCACAAAAAGTCGTCAGGACAAACCTCTTCAAGCTATATTAATTTTTAAAAAGTGAGTTTCATTTTTATTTACATTTACATTACATTTTTATTACATGCATCATTTTTTTGCAATTTAAAGTTCTCACTCTTATTAGGTTCTCTTAACTGCATATTTCATTTTTGCTTTATTATATAACGACTTTGTGATAGTTAGTCGCTGCATTAACTGTGAGAAAGATGAGTTTTTTATGTATTGTTCCAATCTTTGTTCGTGACTACGCATCCTCTATATTTCCTTCGTTGATTTTAAGGATTTAAGAAGTTCCATTCGTTTTAAATAATGTTCCATGGTTGAATAAGATTTCTTCCAAGTTTGCTCTTTCCTAAAAAATATATGGTGCTTATATTCTTAGTCAATGAGTTATGCTTGTTAAAAATATCGAGTGTGACAATGCAATCTAAGAATCTATTTGGAAATTATGCAAACTTGCTTTAGATTTTCAAATCTGTTGCGTGATAATAAATTGCCAAACATTTTATCATGAAATTTTAAAGAGTTAAAGTTAAACAATCCCCCATTCTGCAACAAAAAGTCAAAAACTTTTAAAGGAAACAGCTGAAAATAGATAATATGGGGAAAACATTCAGAAGTTTTTTGGTTAAAATAGTTTATTGAATGGAATCTTTTAAGCACAATTAACCTGGTAAGGATAGGTTGTTATTATGTTTAGGAGCTCGAACTTTAAACAATCAGCAATTCCATTATAATTTACTTTTCATAACTTACTTACATTAATTATTTTATTGATATAATTCTTACGTGTTGTGAAAGATTTAAAAGATGTTTTAAAATGAAAATTAAGAGCAGGTGTCTATAATATTTAAAAAATACTCAAATTTCGTGTCTAGTTTGACTCTTTTAATGCATGTTTTTTTAAATATATTCTACTTCCTATGTAAAATATATTTTCTCTTTGTTTTTCTGTTAGTTCTACTCTAAGGAAGTATCTTCTACACGCTACACTTACATTACTTTCTCTGATCTTATGAAGTATACAACTTTTCAAAGCCTACCAACTGGACGTTCTTGAAGAAGCATATAAATTTTTTTCTTTGATTAAAACAACTTCATAGCGCTACTTAGAATGTTGTTTAACCCTTATTTCGACTAAAACCCCTCCAGAAAGTTTTACATCTGGGACACTCTTTTTTAAACTAAGTTTAAAAGCAAGAGGTTCATAATTTTCATTTAAAATTTTACCTTATTAAAATTTAAGTGACAAATATTCTTTTGCCTAAAGGCTTTGATTTTAACTATAAAGGATTAAATAGCGGATTTGACCCGGCTGTTAGTCCTAACCGCACCAAATTTTCCATAAGATTAAATAAAAATCTCTGGCGGTTAAAGACTGAAAGGGTAAGTCTCGATAACTGTTGCTTGAAATGGCCCCATTCAAGACTCACTCTTCACTTAAACACCCCCAAACTTCTATCTCTACGATTTTATATGAAAAAAAACACCATCACTCAAACAAAAAACCACCCCCAACACCCCTTTAGAACCAACCCCCACCCACCGACCTTCATAAAATATTCCAAAAGCACTCTTCGGAAACTCTCCGTTAACTTTTTTCCCTCCCTTGTCACCATCCCTAAGGAGAACCCACAGAAGCCTAAGAGAGAGAAAGTTGCTCTCATTAGCATGCAAATGAGATCGGAAGTCTTCCGAGTGGTCTTCGGAAGCGCGATTTTTCAAAGTAATCGCTTCCGAACGCGGTAATTGGGGGCTTCCCGCAGACGCCTAATTGAAGGCGTAATTCCGAAAAGAAGAGACCTATTCCCGGCAGTGTCCCGATTTTTCTCGTTTACCGCCTGTTTTGAAGGGGATTAATGGCTCAGGGGTGGGTATGAATGCAACATGTGTGATAAGGGAACAAGTGTTTACTCCTCTTTCCGTTATTAGGTGTTGTCAGTCGGGTCCCGTTGGTTTATTGTCGTTGTTCTTGTGGGTGTATAACTTGAAAAAGTATTAGGTTCGCCATGTTTAGAGGAAATTCTCGTTGGGATTACTTTTCTATTGTTTCTTATTGCTTTGGGGGGATGTTCTTCGTTGTAGCGAAATTTCAGATGTGAAAAAAATATATTTACATAAAAGCGCCTTTTTTATGCGTAGTTTACAATTTTTGTTCTTTTACAACACACTCGCTTTTTTTTACAAATGTAGAAGTGATAGGTCTGTGTAATCTTCTGTTATAAAATGATTAGTTTTTTTCATGTTTACGAACGGTGAAGGACTAATCGATGAAAAGGATTTGTACGCTTTAGTGTTACAAAATGCGTCTTAAGTTAATAGAACTTTATGTTTATGTTGTTTAAGATGATTTATGAAGTGACGTAAATTTAGAAGTGTTGGATTAATTTTATGAAAGAGGAGGATAAAAAATTTTAGGTTTCTTACACATTAAAAAATTTTTTTGAGATACTTACATTCATACACCTTCTTTTAGAATTTTAAAGATCACCAATAATTTATAGTTGACTTTAGTGAATTTCACATTAAATAAATACTAACAGAATCTATTCAAAAAGTCGTTCTGGTCAAAAAGGCGTATATTGTCAAACTGTATTACAATTTATACTACTAACGCATGACTGAATTTTTGTTGTCGATTGTAAATTTAAAATTAAAAATCATCATAAATTTCTATTATTCTTTAAACCTTTCTCTTATTATACTTTTATTTTTGCATTAAGCTGAAAAGCGAATTTCTACCTATTAATAAAATAGGACCCGTCATTGAATTTTCGAACATCCCCCTGTGCCACGTTGGGGCCCATAAGGGGTTCTCCCTCACCACTGCGCCTCTTTGTTCCTTTTTTTTGAGAGAACCCCTTTTTTGACAGCTCCAAATTTGAAAAGCTTGGACGAAGAACCTGTCACTTGGCATTGAAAAAATTGAATATTCCGTATTGAAATGGACACTTTTATGAATGGACACTTTTTTTTTCACTTAAATATTTCTTTATAAGAAGGTAAAATAATTGAGAGGAAGACAGAAGATGCATAAAAAATTCTTGACACGTTATTTCTTTTATTCCTGATCATTTAGAAGTTCGTAATATTTTGAAATGGTTTAAAATATTTAAGATTTACATAAGTCCTGTATGTCCATGGGTCCGTATTCTTCTTCTTTGTACAAAAGACATCATAAAGAAAATGTGCTTATGGTCTTTCCGATATTTATCCATTTTCTATAACCGAAGCAGCGTCTTAACCTGTTTAAATGCGAATTTACCTCTAAAATCTTGTAATCACTGTAATTTTCAGTTGATTTACAAATTTTAAAAAATAAAATATGCACCTCTAAAAAATCATTATTGAGTTAATATCGTAATTAAAAACCTTTTAGATTATGTATTTCTTTTAAATTTTGCGAAACTTAATCAATTTTATCTATGAAATTATATCATTGCTTTTAGATAATAATTTAGTAAAGCTTAAAAATCAAATTTTCCATAAAACTGCTTTGAAAACTCACAAGCGACCTTAATATCTTGAGGTAGGGAAACAAACTTCAAACAAAACCATTGAACCTTTGTGTATTTCAAAAAATTCGTCAAAAGCAGTAAATTGTTCATTCCAAAAAATATGCTTTTTGATGCTAAAACATTCTTTTTGAAAAAGCTCTTCCAATCTCTGCCCAGATCGTTCTAGATGAGTTGAATTCTTATCTATTGTGAGTGTATTTTTCGTTGGTATTTCTCAGCCTCCCTTTGGAGTGATCCGTAAAGCCCGCCCCGAAAGTGCATAGAATTTCAACCCCAAAAGTTCGAGATTGCTCTGGTTTACGAGAGGTTATTAGGGCGCACTAGTTGTGTTTAACCTATTCGAATGTGATTGTGTTGCGTTTGGTAATTTTACTTTTGCGTGATTAACTATCATCGTATGCAAAAGATCATTCTTGGATAGTGCAAACAGATTACAGATCGTCTTGAAAGCTTACGTTGTTTGATGTCCTTATTACATTTATAGCACCTAGTTTCTATAAGTTTAAATAATTTTAAAAACATTGATTAAAAGTTGATTTTGAAGACCTTAATGCCGTTTTAAGAGCTTGAGTTTTTTCCTTGATAAATAGTTTAGTTAATTGTTTTTTTGATAATACATCTCTATTCTAAAAAAAAATTTTGGTAAATGGTTTCCAGAGAAAAACTTTTTAATTACAGAACCGAATGACAAATATCTGGTATCAAAATGTCCAGATTCTTTCCGGATCTCCGAGTAAGCGATTGGATTTTTCAAAAAAATTCTCAATTTTAAAATATTTCCAATTTTTTAGATTTCGAATAAAGTCGCAGTTACAAAGCAAGAAACTATGAATTTTAAAACAATTGAAAATATGTTACACTGTTTTTTTTAATATTCAAATACATTAAATAATCTTTCTATATATAACACGAATTAAAAAATATATCGAATTATTTTTAACGATATTTATATTTATGTTGTTCAAACGATTTTAATTAAACTAATAAATAAATAAAATAATACAAATAAATAAGGAACTTGCATGTGTCAGATTTTCATAAACTTTCAAGCGTTCCAAGTCGAGAAAAAAACACGTGACTGAAAACGCGAAGTGTGTTTGCATGCACAGTGACGTAGAATTCCATCAGTTAAAATTGCAATCAAAATTGAATTTCTTTGTTTTAGTTGATGATTTCTTTTTCTGAAGTGTCCGATATGAGTGTTTTAATAAATATTTACCTTCTAGACACTTCTGGTGACGGTCAGAAATCCAAGGCAAACATTTTAGGCAAAGTCAATATATTGTGACGTCACTGTGCATGCAATTAAGCGTTTTCAGGTGCTTCGGCAATCAAAAAATTTCTGAATGGGCCTCAAATTTTGTGTAGTGGCTAATTTTTGCGTGATGAATAGTTTAAAAATATAAAAAAAATCATGCAAGTTCCTCATTAATTTATCTTTTATTTTTTTTAAATTATAAATTGATATTTTTATATTTATCTTTGTCGTTGTGGCAACCTAATTACTATATTTACATTTAAATAAAACTCGCTTTCGGAAATTTCGAACTTTTGCATTTATTTGTTAATATTACAATGGTTATTATTTTTGTATCCTTTTGCAAGTATGTTTTTAAAGGTAATAAAATTAAACTTTTTATTTCATAATGCCAAAACGTAAAAAACTAGACATCACTGGTAAATGTTTTAGAAATAAAGATAAAAATTGAAAATGTTTGAAGTCTAGACATTTATGTCATTGCTATGAAGCTGACACAACTTCGACGTTTGTTTGTCCTCATGAAGATAAATTCTAAATTTTCGTGATGTTTACGATAGTTAAATTTTTTACAGACAATCGATAAAGATTAAATTTTATCAAATTTTAGAAAGGTAAAATTTATTCCGGAGATGTTTCAGTGCTTTTTAATTGATCTGTGAAAAAACATTACCTTGGGGGAATGGTAAAAGACTGTTTACATTGCTCTGCTGTTAATTTTTTTGGTATTAAAGGGCGATCCACCAATTCATGTTGCCATAAAGGAACTGTTAAAATTCCACCACTGAATGAATACTCGCCATTTTTGAAAGAATATCCCGGAGAAGTAGTACCCCTGTTTTAAAAATGTTTTATAAAGTGAGTAATAGCAGTGAGCTGGGCTTTGTGAGGGTTGCGAGGATTGCAAAGTGATACAAAGTTTCTGCGTTAGCAGTTAACGGGGGTTGGCGAGCGATAGCGAGCAGGGGGCGGTAGCTCCCTAGTATTTTAGAAATTACATTTAAGGGGTTACCAAAACAATTCTCTTTACAAAACCTTTTAGTTCGACTGTTGTTTTGGCTTCTTATTTCCAATATGCTTTGCATAAAAATAAACTAAGTCTTTATATTATAAATTTAGGATATATGGTTAACAGAATGTTTCAAGTCCATACATGTAATTTTTGTCTTAATGTTATACAAATTTAACATTTGTTTCTTATTTTAACCCGGGAAGGACTAGCGGGACCGTATGGTACCGGCAAACAGCACTAGGAAAAAACGGCTTTTTTCTACCAAAATACTTTTATTTTTTCATTCTGACGGTAGATGTCACTACTACATGGACCAAACTTTAGTAAACAGCAATTTAATAACAAATTATTTAAATAAATTCTTGCTTAATGGCTTAATGAAAAACGTGTTTTTTAAGACAGGCGAAAAAAGGCTCGTCTGAAAATGTAAGTGCAATTTATTCATACCTAAAATTATTGAATGGATTAAATAATCGTGAATTATTATTTATAATTGTATTATGCAATAATAGCCCAAATTTGGAAAAGATTGAATAATTTTAAGGTAGAAAATTTTGGTATAGAAATCTTGCGGTACCATATGGTACCGCTAGGCTTTTACGCTACCAAATAGTTCTAATATTTTAAAGTAGTGTATTTTTTATTTTAAACGTTTTATATGCTGTGAAATTAATTAATTTTTAAGGTAAAACCTATATAATAATTTTTTATGCTAAAAACTTATTGAATTTATAGAGTATTTCCCATAATTTTAATTTTAAGGCCAATAATTCTAAATTTAATAAGAAAAATTTCATATTATAAGTGATTGATTGGAATATCCATCTATACAATGGTAGTATTTCATGCAAATCATCAATATTATGTTCATAGTCTTCAACTAAACTATAGACGCAAAATACAAAATATGGTTTATGAAATTTTTAAAGCCTAAAACTTATGTTTTTTAACAAAATTCCTAATTTTAACACTCATTATGAGGGGAAAATTGGAAAAACTATCAATTCCGTATCAAATCAGCTTACCTCGCAGTATAGAAGTTTGTTTATCACCTTTGGACTAGTGTGTACAAAATTTAGTTCTAGAAATAAATTTGATAATAGGATTTTAAGAGCAAAATATAACTACTAATTGGTATAATGAGAGTAATATCAACTATTTAATAATTAATTTGTCAATCATCATTGCCTAAATTGAAATTTTTCTTGTTGTTTTAGTTAAAAATGGTAAATAAAGTGATAAAAGTGTGATAAATTTATTATTTTGACTTTGAAATCTCAAACTTATAAGAATATTTGTATGGTGCACAAAATGGTAGTGTAAGAGCCTAGCGGTACCATATGGTACCACCCTATTCTGACTAAAATAATAAAATTTTTTTTGAAAAAAGGGTTTTAGGCTACTTCAAGACATGTCATAAGCATACAGTAAAGAGGAAAATTTAATTTGAGAAAAAAAATTAATTCAGTCTTTCCCGGGTTAATACTAACAAAACCTGTTAGAAAGATATTGACATCGAACAAACTTCAAAATGTCATGTCACAAATACTGGGAAATTCCCCTTAACTGTTGGTTGGCTATAAATTTAAAGAATAATTTAACTATCTTGCTAAGATGCACCATAAGATTGTCATTTTATTGTTTCTGTAAGATCATGGCATACAGAATGGACATTTTTATTGCTATTCTTCCTGGCAATATAATATTTAAAGACTTAATACATTTAAGATATATCTTTTTTATCAAATTAAACGTCAATGACTACCTATAGTTTATGTTTTTTAATAATATAAACACAAAATTTCATCTTTGTTCCCGGTTTTGCATTATTAAAAGTTGTATTTGGGATGGTCAGCAAGTAATACGGTGTATAAAACTGAAATCATTTCTTCCGATATCGCCCACTAGTTACGAAATACTTCATCGCTTCACCTTCACTCTCATTGAACCTCCCACCCCCTGACGAATGATTCTCTTTTTTATGCATCCGACACCCCAGGGGTGGGGGTAAAACCCCCGAAGCCCGCGTCCTTCGCTCCACATCCGCCCTCCACATCTGCCCGAGCACAACACTCACCAGTATTTTTGCATTGTCTCAAATCCACAAAACGATTTGGTGGTAAAGTACGATTTCGGTTGCCTTGGAGGTTTGCTGCTCCATGCCGGTGCTGTCTTTTGTGATCGTGTGGTGTGCCGTTGGTCCTTCCGGTTCCTGGTTGAAGGTGCCGGAAGTGGATCCTTTTCTTTTTCCAGAAGTGGGTCAGTCGGGGACTAGGAAGGATCGAAAGGGGTCCTTTCCCCTATGAAACTGGGTGAGTTTAGTGTTTACCTTTTTTTAACTGCTTATGGTAGGCTAAGGTTTGGTATCAAGATCTTGCTATTTTAATGCGTTGTATAATGAATTCGTTAAGGATTTGTAAAATGTGATGAAACATTCATATAATCAATATTTAAGAGGCCTTAAAAATTTAAATTCATATCATCTGCCTTAATCAGATACTCCATCTTGTAAAATTTGCTATTTTTCATACAATTAAAACCTGGTTTTGTTAATTAGGAAACGGGCAATGCTATGTTTCAATCCTATCGAACTTTCAATTCAACTGAAAATTAAACTGAGCTTAAAAACTTTGAAAATCCGTATTGTATATACTTTGGAGTCCCTGTTATTAATTACGCTCTAGAACTAGTACGTATTTGTTTAAATTTCACTTTGTTAATTGTATTGGTTTCGAATATTAATCTGAAGATAACTTTTGTAATTAATGCAATGGTGTTTTTTACTAGTAAACAATCTGATCGATCTAAAAGTAACTTTCAGTTGAATCTTCTTTGTGTAATAAACCTTTCAACCATTTTTTATGCTGGGGGTTATGTATTAAGTTGTTTTTAGTAAAGGACAAGGAATATGTATTATTTGTTTTCAAAAACTTGTTGTACTCTAGTATACTTCAATATAGGGTATTTTTTAATAGTTATGTTTGAATATAATTTGTTGTTTTGTTCTAACGTTTAGAAGTGCAAAATTTATTTAAATAATAGTTAAAAAGAATAAAATATATCTATTAGTTTTGTGTAGGAAGCTAAATTATACTATATAGTACCAGTAAGTTAAAGGTTGGCCGATATACATAATAACGTAATAAATGAAGCTGTAATGTTTCCTTGAAGGATAATAAAATGAATTTTAATATTTTTTTCATAATATTTAAAATGATAATGATGCGTCATTTTTTTCACTATGAAGAACTAATGTTTTATTCTAGAAGTAATGGTTAAATCTATTTAATGCATTTCAATGAAAACATTTATTTAATTTTTATTTTTACGATTGACGTCAAAACTTTTTTAAGAAATATATAAGGAAAAATCATCTTACGATTATTCATTTTATTTCCTTTGGAAATAATAGTAAAAACAAATGTAATGAAATAAAAAAATTTATCTTTAAATATCAAAACTGGTTTGATTGTATAATTATGGGTGCGTCAAGGAAGAATAAATATCTTTTAAAGATAATAACGATAATAAACTTAGATTCCATCAAAATTCTTTACGTATACTTGTCTTAACGATATTTCAATTACGATAAAAAGCTTTTCTGTGAATTTTCAATTTCATTTCAAAAACATTATAAAATAGGCATCAATGTGTTTTTTTCATCAAATCTACAATTTTATTTCGATATATGTAATTCGAATGCATCATAACTTTTAAACTCAAAGAATAACTTGTTATGTTTCATGTTTCTAAAACCATCCCTTAGTACTTTTTTCGGACATTTATTGATGACATAACTTTATTTCTCTGTTATGGTTGCATTATGTTAAAGTTGAAAATAATATAAAAGTAATTTTTGCAAAGAAAAATAAGAAATTCTCAAAAGTTTTACAAGATGAAAGTTGATTTAAAAATATTTTTTTTCTTGTTGCTATCAGACAATTTAGGTGATTAAGAATCTAAAATTATCAAGTTTGCTTATACTTTTCCATTTAACAAATAAAATTGAGTCTTAGAAAAATTACCATATTATAGAACAAAGTCCGGGGAAGGTTTAATACAAAGGTTTCGAAAAATGAAAAGAATTTTTAGCGACACAGTATCTCTTTGTAACAATCAAAAGTTAAAGTTTATGTAATTTATTGATTTTCGACAAAAATATAATTTTTTTCTATTTAAGCACCTCTTTTATTTTGCATATTCTTTTATTTTTAAGTTGTAATTCTCCTTCATTTTCCCATCTCTATCTTATCTTCTACATCTTTTTTTACAGCTGAAATGGACAGTTTTTACAGCATTTAAATTTTTCTAGCATAGCATCGATATTCATGAATTTTAATATTTTTGTTATTTAAGCGAAATGACCAAACGATTAAATCAACTAAACGCAATCTCTTATAAAATCTCTTCTTTTTTCGTTAAAAATTCTCCATTTTCTTTTCCAGCTTCATCCTTTATTCTATTCAGCTTAGCTTTTAAGACTTTTTCAACGGTCCAACACTGCACGGTTTTTTGTCTGCATCTACAGAAACTCCTTTAAAATTTTCTTAATCTCAGCCCAAAAGAACTAAACCTGATTTAAAGATCACTTCTACAAAAATTCCATTCAAAACATAATGAGTATAAAATGAAGCAAAGATTCCTACTCCATTTTAAAATCCTCAGTTTTTTCCTCAACTCCTCCTTCTAACATGGAGTGATTAGCCTGATGAAGCGATACTCTAAAACACTTTTAATTAGGTTCAGGAGGGTTTAACAGTAGAACCTAGGTTTTTTACCCTCCTTTCTTCCTTCAGATTTTTACCGTTGCCATTGAAAGCATCGCAATTTTAAATTTTAATAATCTGATGTAATTAATTGGCTTGCTTTAGAGTATTATTCCCTGGTTTTTTACCTTTTGATCCAAATCTGCAGAAAAAGGAGAACTCAACGGAAAAATCGGAGAGTGAAAGTTTAGGGGGTTGTGGCAGGATTTCTTCGTGCAGCAATTTCTCCTTGCGTATGACGTGTGTGAAATTTATTAGTTTGAAGCCATTTTTTCTAAGTTCTACCTCCCATTTCGCCGCTAAAACTTATGAAATGGGTTTTTAATTTCCAGGCTGACATAAATTTTCTTGATGGGCTCCGTGTTCTTTCAGATAGTCCCGGAGTTAGGATGTTATTAATGCTCTTTTTTCATTTGAGAAAATTTTCTGCTCCCAACTCCGCTGGTTTTGCCGCTCTAGTTCATTTTTAACCCTTTAGTTCCCTATTTAGCTTGTTTCGCGGCAACGTTAGAAGTCTTTAGGGACTGTAATTAAATCCTTTAATGCTGGTTCTTTTGAGAAGTTGGTTCTTCCTTGGTGGTAGTATTAAAAATCCCTTCTTGTTTAGTTTGAGAAGCCTAAGTGGAATTTATCTTTGAAATCTCTGTTGGGGGAAAGCTTTTAGGTAAACAGATTCTTTAAAAACTCGATTATCTTGACTCAAGAATTTTATTTTAGTTAGAAAAAGAATAAGGAAATTAAATTTTTAAGCATTAAATTGTGTATTTTTTAACTTTTAAGTAAAGACTTTCACATTGAATTTCTCTTTCAAGGTGCCTTGATTGAAGGCGGGTTTGTTTCAATTAAATGCTTTTGAAAAGATTAAAAGGATTTTTATTTTTATATCTTTCGCGACTCATATGAGCAATATAGAAATGTCATTCCTGAAACGATTCCCTCAAAGAATGGATTTCTTGAATAATTCAAATTAGTTCTTTAATTGACGATACGTGAACTTATTAACGAAAGACCTTGCTTGTTAAAGCTTATAATTTGTAGTATTTATCCATGAACTGGTTTTGAAAAGGCGTCCAATTTCTATTCTTGCATTAATTAAAAATGCTATATTAATAGACTCGGAAAAACTCTTTAAACGACTTTAAAATAGCTCTTTTCATTATTTTCGATTCATCCAAAAAGGAATTCGTTGGATTAGGAATACGATACTGGATATTTCTGTCCTCTTATTATAAAGTTTTATAAATAAGGTCAAAGTAATTAATAGTATTGTAAGAATGGAAAAATTATCATTTTCTTCTGAAATTTTACTAAAGTAAGTTTAAAGATACTTGCGATTTTCTACTGTACTCTGCAATATTGTGAAACACTTTTGCAATACTGAGTAAACACAACACTAAAAACTTCCACCCAAAAGAGTTTCGTTTATGTTGCGATTGTGTGGTGGGAGAAAAAGATAGTGTTGTAAAAGTGTTACGAAAAATTTCAGAGGCGGAAAATGTGTTTTTATGTTTTGATCCAATTTAAGAACACTTTCAGATTCTAAACATATTTTAAGAACACATTATTAACACTTTTCAAACAAATTCAGAACACAATAAATTGTTTAAGTATTCCTCCTGACTTCACAATTTGTTCTAAATTAGAGGACAAAAAGGTGTTATTAATGTTTAAAATTCGTTTTTTTTTTGTGTGTGGAGCGTTTGCAGTGTATGCTCTTGAAGAGTAATTTATTCTTAAAGCTTTCTTTCTTTTAAGGAAGTTTTCGTACCTGCATTAAATTGCCTCCTAAACTTTTTTGCACTCTAGAATATTCAGCCAATGGCGTTTTAGTCAATTAGTTTAGGAAGTTTCGACACATTTCTTAACTAGTTGACCCTTTGAAATAGTTGGTTGACATCAATTAGTATTCAAAATTCGTTTGAAAGTGTGCTTGTGCGCAATGAAAACCCCTTTTTAAGTACTTTTCTTTGAAAACAGCTTCAAATAACGAATTAAAATAGTGTAAAGTTGTTAAAATACTGTCGAAATTTAATGGTTTCTTTGTGTTAACCTTTACCTGTGTGTACCTTTTTACTTTGGTGGTGTTTATACATTGTATAAACACTCCCATTTTATGAATTTTTTGTAATTTGATATTGGTTTATATCAGTTTTGATTTTTAAAAATTGCTAGTTGTATGCTTTGTTATTTTGAAAAGAAAGATTCAAATTTACTAAACATTTTATTAATATCTAATCTATATATAAAAATAATTTTATGGTATAATTTGTAACGAAGTAATATTTTATTTATATTGAAAATTAAGTTATTTAAACTGAGGATCACATGGGAATTATTTAAATGTGGTTTAAAATTGAATATGATCTGCAGAAGTTAAAAATTTTTTAGTTATATGAGATGGTTTCAAATACGTATATTTTATAATGTAACAAGATACTACATTGCGTCTCTAATCTGTGGTGTTTTTACTTGAAGTTTTCAGTTTTTTTAATAATAATACTTTCTATCAGAATTTCTCAGCTTTTATTATAGTTCTTAAGGTTTTTTTTATTCTTGTACTGTGAACTCTTATTTGAAATACACTAGGAGTCCTATTCTCTGCCTTTCTGCTATACTTATCTGATATTTTCTTATACTCATCTAAAATTACATAACCTCGAAAGAATTTTTCAATTATTGCATGTTAAATAGAAACATCGATTGTTTTAAAAATAAGTTTGATGTAACCTTTTGAAATGATGACTCATTCAATCGTATATTTTGGTTTAATATGCATCTTCGCAAACTTTCATGAAAAAGAGAAAATGATTTCCACATAATCAAAAAGAGATAGCTGTAGAACCCTTCTTTATTTTTATGATGTTTTAGGGTTTTTTTTCCAAAATTGATTACCTTTTGTTTTGAAATGATTTCAGTGTGAGTTAGGATTGCCTTCACATACTCTCATAAAATGTGTTATTTTAGCTGTAAAATAAACAGATAGATTTTTTACTAGAATTCCTCCACGAGTTCAAGTTTCAAGTGAATCATATTTTTGTTTTACTGATTGTGCATAAAAAATTTTTGTTACTCGATTATTTGAAATAGAATAACTTCCTGTATTTTTTTCGTTTTCTTATTAAATAATTTCCATAAATTTAGCTGATCTTTTGACCTTTTCTATCATCAGAAAATTTAGAAAATTGAACTGGAAAAGTACAAATTTGATGTTTGGTTCTACAAAATCAAATGCCTTGAAAACCATGGAAACAAATTAGTTCAATGGATCAATGACTTTTCATTTATATATTCTTTTAAGCATAATGGACACTTTTGTAAAACTCAAAAATAATCAAATTATATCCTAATAAAAACCACTTTAAAACATCGCAACTAATAGTGTTTCTTTTAATATTTAAAAAATGTATTTGTATATTAAAATGCAGCTAATATAGTCAGATTTTAGTGATTTGCGCCCAGCTAATCCCAAAGTACCCAATAATTTAAAATTTTAATTCCTATTTAAAAATTAAGAAGAAAAACCAGTCTTGACACCCTTACTAGCTAAAACCGGTCATAATCTTGTCGAATAAAAGAGAAATTCAACATCTCCTCAGATAAAAGATATTTACTTCGAATGTATGGTGGGTTTAATTTTAGACAAACAAATAACATTCTCATTGGTTACTAAAACATTTACAACAAAGTATCAAAGAAACTATTAAGTTGTACATAAAAAGCCTGTGTATAATTATAGCTCTTACGAACTATTACGATGAAAAAATAAATATCATAATCGTTTGTTCACCCACCTCTCGCTTGTCACCCATGCCCATACCTCCGTGTCCAGACGGTCAAGAGCACGTAACGGAACGATCGTCTGAAAAAGAACAGTCGAAAACACCCCAAAGTGAGACGGCGGAGGGTTGATGAGCCTTGTCGCGAACAGGGAGGAGGAGGAGGCCAAACGACTTTCAGTTCCGGTCTCTGCTCCCTGATACTTATAAATTAGAAATATTAAGTAAGTGAATACAGTCTGAAAATGCTGGCGAGATTATATGCAAATGAAGCCATAACCAACGCGATGGGAATGCCGATTGGATGTGTTTTCTACTTTGTATCGTTTTGGAGGTGTTTTTTTAACCTGTTTGGGTTATCGTTGATTTGAAGTAACGCTGGAAAAAATTAAGAGAGACGAAGCGGGTCATCTTAGAGTAAGCAAGTGTCTCCTAAACTTTCCTACTAAGAACTAAGTTAAGTGGTGGTGCGAAGTGATATTTTTTCAGGGGCATTCCTTACATTATCAGATAACCTAGAAACCGCCGGACGCTTGTTTGTATTCCAAACCATGGCAACCAAAGCCTTATGCAACCCTCCAATATAAATATGTTTAGATGTGTGTACTAATAATTTATAATAATTGTTTTTTTTATGTTATTTTTATTTTTAACATTTTGTCTTTTCTATTTGTAATAGGATATTACATAAATTAAAAAATTTTAAATTTTAAGTTTTTACTAGGAATTCTTTCCTTCAGAACATTTTTATTTTGAGTATGGTTTTAGTGATTGAAGATTGCAGGTATTTCTTGCAAACGTTCTTTGCTTGGTATCCGTTAGAACATTATTACCGTTTCAACTAAAATGGTTTTTTGAGAAGTTCGTAAGAATTCCCCGTAATTCATTGATCTTTTTGGCTCCGTTTTCTACACAAAACGTCTACCGAAAAACATCTTGATTTGAAAAAATCATTAACAAAATGAAACTGTCGGCATGGTGACTTTCATATCTTTTGTACTTTTGTAGGACACTGTAACTGGAGTTGTTATTTAATGTGGCTAAGTGCATCAGTTATTAACATTATGTCGATAAAAGTGTCTCCTGCTTTTTTATGTTAACAGGTTGGCAGGTCTGCTTAAGTAATAGTTTTAAAAGTATTGTTAACTGTCTTTTATTACTATTTTAATCACTTTGTTCACCAGATTCTTCCATATTTGATAAAATTGAAGTATAATCCCTCTTAATAGATGAACCACGCAAACAGCGCCTCATTTGTTAAAGATCCAACCCTCCACTCCTTCATTTGTACACATTAGGATCAATCTCCTTTCCGGCTCCAATGCTCTGAATATCCGTCAAAGCCTGATTGCCAGCCACTTTTAACGGTGTTAACGCGACGATGGGTGCAACAACACGGAAAAACAAGCCTTTCGCTCAAAGAGGAAGGCGCTAATCGATGATGGTTCGTTGTGAAACTGAGTGTAGTTCGGCGATGGAGATAAGAGATAGCCTCATCTTTCTTTGTTTTAAGCTTCTTTTAGTGAGCGTGGTGGCAATGGGTTATCTTTAACATCAAAAATAGATGTCCTTTCCGTGTTATCGCAGTGGGATCAAAAGAACGGCGTATTTTTAGAAACGTAATTGAAATATGCCGTGTGTGTTTCTACGAGGGGATTTTCATTTGTTGTGTGAATTCTAGCATTGGGAAGGTACATATTGAAAAGTTCAGTTCAACAAAAATTGTATGCAGTTATGTAAAATTTAAACTTTTCTTTTGGATAATTTCTATTTATTGTCTTTTAAAATTGCAAATAAGGCGCACATAAAACAGTTCAAAACGAATTTTTTGCAAATTGATTAAGTTTAATATTTCTTGTTACGATTCAGAGGGTCATTTAAATTTTACCTTCGGTTTTGATTATGAATTCAAATTGAACACTGTTCGGAATTGATGGATGACCTGTGGAAGCTCAGTATGAATACAGTGAGTATTTTTAGTTTCTTTTGCGTCATTTACGTTATTTTCGGATAGCAATGAGAAATTGATAATAATATATTTAAATATGTCGAGAATAATAGGAAATGATTTACATTTTATCCGTTTCATCTTCTTTTACATGAATTTAAATGTACCGTTACATAAATGCTGCCGTTGACAAAAATACTTTACCTGGTTTTGCACATGATTTTGTGGGTGCACTGCCTTCTACAATTGTCTTTTATAAATTGAGACGTAAGAGAGAAACGGAAAAAACACCTTTTATTGGATTACGAGTTTTTAAAGTGCCTACCATATCCCCGTGATATATACATAGTTATATTGTGTTAAGTTAAAAACCTATAATTTAAAAAATTCTTTCTTTGTTGTCTTTGTCCATTTACATACACATCCTTACTATTGCTTTACGAGCAAAATTTCTACCTTTACTTTATCTTTCCAATGCCATTTATGGTATTTCCTCCAGCTGAAAAAAAGTGGTGTACCACTCTAAAATATCAGTTTTCACTACAACCGCAACCACAAAAGCTGATTGCATTAATTCTTTACAATCTCTAGCCTCTGTTGTTGAACATTTCTTCGATTAATTGACGGGATAAAGAATTCTATGAGCTCGAGTATCGAGTAAGGTATTTTTCATTGGCAATCCTGTATTGCTGAAAGTTTTCTACTACTAAAGAATAACTTCTCCTGTAGTGGCTATGGTTACTCCTAATTTTTTCCGAATTCCGACCCTCATAGCATGTAACCTTCTCTTTTTTCATGGTCATTGAGTTTCCCAAAACAAGGTTTACCGAAAAACCTTTCCGTAATATATACATAAAGTTTTTATGACTAGGTTGCAGAAAAAAATGATAAAAAAGCCGGAAAACCTACTAAAAAACCAGTCCCTTCAGTTTCTAACCATGTTATAATATTTTTCCGGGTGGTTAACCTTATCGGTGTCAACTATCGCAAGTTGTTTTTACCTTCTCACATTGTATCAAAGGGGGTGTCTTTGACATTATAAAAACGCTTGAATGGGCAACACCGCAAGGTTACAACAAGGTTTATGAAACCTTATCTTGTGTGCTATCTGGGAAATCTTGTCTGTTTTGTTTAACTTATAAAAAGCCAACTCGCACATCTTTTCCGTCTAAAAGGAAAGTCGCACCACCATGTAATCCTCCCACTAATCCACCTACCCCTTTGACACCAATAATCTGAGACTCGAAAATGCATCTCCTCATCTTTCCACCTGTCTCACCGTCTCATCAATGTTATTGAACTCTCTCGCAACTGAGAAAAACAATAGCTCCTCCCCACTCGTCGGCTGCCGCACGTGAAAGTTGTAAACAGCATCTTTCGTTTTTCTGCTGTTGACGTTTCCGGAGACCGGTCGGATGGCGGGCTCGTGATCTCACCATCTCTACAATTCCAGCGACTTATACTGAGTATCCACTTGGCCACATATTGGGGTTTCTGTGTACTCGTAAAAATTGTAATGTTTAAACTCTGGATCATTATAATAATTCTCTTTGAACCCTGGATTTTTCCTCCTCATCCAAAATATGTCAAGTTTACGTAACTGCAACTGTAAGTAAACTAAATTTGGCCTTACATGAGGAATTTGGTGGGAAGTGGGACTTTCAAGTCCCGTCGGGACATAAAGGGTTAAAAAACGTACCAGATAGAAATGCACCCTACTGATAAACCCTTTTAAGGTTTTTTTAAGTTGTCACTGTCAACCTGCAAACTTGTGGGCAAAACCACTTGTGCTAGTTGACGCCCTTTGAGCGATAACCTTGCAGTAAAACCTTAAAAAAGGATTGAAACTGAGGTGATGGGTTTAGTGAGACGCCTTTTTTAGGATTATACTACTATAATATTTTCTGCAACTTTAGCATGCAAACCCTAATATAGAATTTCGGAAAGTTTATCGATAAACCTTGTTGTGGAAAACCCAAACAATGAAAAAATAAGGATAAGCGTAAGGTTACATGCTATCAGGGGTATACTTTTTTCATTAACTACTAATCTTGTACTTAACCTTGAGATTTCCAGCGGTCTAACTTAGAAAGCCCCAGCTTAGCTGTCGAAATTAGTTTTTATGTAAAAAAATTCTATTGATATGGCACTATGAATGACCAACACATATCTATTGCTCTTCACTTTTTCGTTTCTGAAATTTCTATCTTACCCCACCAAATAACCTCCTTCCAAAGTGCCTTCATTGACCAAACTAATAAGTGATAAAGGATTACTAAGCAATGTCGTTATAAGTTACTAACATGACTGGAATTCCCCTTCAACTACAATTTTCAAAAAAATTTTGGATCAAAGTTATCAAAGCAATATCTCTACTTACTCTTAATACCTATTTATTGGTAGTATTGCCTCCACCTTCTATAGAAGCTTTCCATAATAGACAACTCCAGACGTTGTAGAACAACAAACAACTTAGACCGTCTGAGCCCTGAGGGAAAAAGGTATCAATACAAGTCTGAAATGGTGGGATTCCTCAAACTTGAACTCGCGGATGTACCTCAAGAGGAATCCTGAACCATTTTGACAAAGTACCTGGTCTCAACATGGTTCTCCAAGTCCATAGAACAAATCAACCCCATCATCTTCAGGTCACAAAAAGAAAGTCACCGTCTCGATCACCTCAGTTGTCCAACACAACCAAGGGTCTGTGGCCTCCGGGTCCGTTTCAGAAGTGTCCGAGCGGTCTCCGACTCGGGGTGTGATCGGCACTCGGCACCACCCTGACCTCTCTGCCCCTTTGGGTCCTAGCCGCCCCGAATCTTCTGTAGGGTTCAATGGCAATATCGGGCGGTTGAGGATGGAAAGGGATAGGGGATCGGTATTGTTTGACTGGAGTAGTGAGACGGAGAGGGAGGATTTACCGATGGCTGACCTCGGCTGGATCGGGTGTCTGGAGAAGTGTCGGAAAGGTGGTGCAGAACCGGTTTTTTTCCGCCAAAACAACGGACCCAGACGGCAGATTGTTTTTGGCCAGACGGCGCGCTTTGTTTTTTTTCTGTTTCTAATCGCGCGCGCGGGCTTTTGTTTTAGGGGCACGAAGGGGTGGTGCGAATCGTTCGCTCGGCAAGGACACGATCGGATGGGACGAGATCGGGATGATATAATTGTCACACTGAATGGAAACTGAGTTGTTGGTACTATGTGAATAGGTTCATAGTGTGTTATATTCAGTGCATATTCATTTTCTTTTTATACTAAAATAATACTGTCATTGTATAAATAAATAGAATTATTACAAATTAAATTTAATTTCATAAAATGAATAAAAAAGCATGGATCCACATTAGGGTGGCTCAAAAAACTTTTTTTGAGAGGGAACTTTGAGAGGGTTTGATCTTTAGTTTTTTAGTTGTTTTGTATAAAAATCTTCGAATTTGGACTTTTTCACTCCTCTTGGTCATCGCTTTCTAATTAAGGTACAGAGCCCAAACTTTGCCTGAATAGTTTTCTCTGTAGGTCTAAAAAATTGAGGGGGTGCCGTGGCAATTTCGTAAAACTTTATTTTTTCCCATATAAAAGTGGGCCACCCTAATCCACATGGATACTGTAGTACATCTCTAGAGTGTCAATTGTTTTGGTCTAAGATTAACATAATTCAATAAATTGTATTTCAAGGTAAACAACCTATAGTAGGCAAAAGTCTCATAAGGTTTTGTAACCTGTAACCTGTTCAAGGTAAACTACTTATAGTATGCTGGAATTTAAATATATAAGTCAAGGTTTTCAGGTTTAAATGCCCATATTGATCGTTATATTTATTATCCTTTTCATCGCTAAAGCTATAACCATTTATTTTGTTTGAATATTTTTAGACATGAACCGTCTATTTATTAACAAATTAGAAAAGTTTGTTAAAAGTTTTACTTCTTTAGATACCTATTACTATCGTAGTAATAGAGAAATAAAAATGCTTAAAAGAAAATATAAAAAAACATCTAGATCTACTCTTTAATTTTAACATTATTTCTTTGAGTGATGATTAAAAAATGTTTAAAGAGTATGGACCGACTGTTTTACTGTAAGGAAAGAGAAATGAAAAAGGGTATTATGGTCTTCGAAATTTTCCCAGATTCCCCCCGTGTATTTGTGTTTAACACGTGGCAAAGTTTGTATCTCCTTTCATGTTCCCAATTGTAGAAGATATTTCTCAGATTTTACGATATTTTATTGTTTGGGCATTTTCAAGGTCGATCTTTCTAGAACAGGCAACAAATGAGCGTTTCAGAAGCTTTGTTTTATTTAGCGAGTTTCATTGAAAATTTCATTACATACCAATTTTAATCTGTATAAAATCTTTTCCGCGTTTTTATGTACCTTAGAGGGACTTTTTGCGCTCTTATGAATAGTTATTTTTTTTAAGTTGGCCAAGGAAAAAAGTTATTGCTTGACAACTCTGCAAAAATGACGTCAATGGGCCACAATGTGCGTCATTCGAAGCTGATAACATCAAGTATTTTCACTAATTCATGTTCCAGTACATCTTCAGTTAGTTGAAATTGTATATTTTGTTTCTATCATTGTTTTAATGCATAATTTTGGATGAAGGATAATTAAGATACTTGAGCTATCCATATTGAAAGGGAATAACATTTTACATAACTCATTACTGTTTGGGGATAGCTAGTGTATTGTTTTACGTCTTATTTTATTAAAATATTTCTCAGCAATTGTTAATTTTCCATGAATAATTTGGTAATATATCTTAAATTGCAAATATTTAAATGGGATTTTCGTAATTGTTCAAGTAGTTGAAGAACCATTATAATTGTGATTACTGTTTTATTATTGTATTATTATTATTATTATTATTGTATACTATATGGTTATAGGTTCCTAAAAAATTTTCAGCTTCAGCTTTTCTGAAAAACAAGAATTTCACATTCAAACGTGGCCTTTAAGAAAAACCTGATCAAATTTTAAAAATGGTTTTCCTTGAGCTATTTTAAATTTAATACAAAATATTAATAGTTAAAAAAACTCTCCTTATGCCGGCTTTTTTTTATTTACCATAAATTACTTTATTATCTCTATATGCCCCCCATCCATACGTTTCACAGAAAAATCTTGTAACATACTTCACATATTCTCGCATTTTATCTTCCTTCATTAACACCTTTATAGCCTCAACTTATGAATTCATCAAAAGACGCCATTTCTTTCCTCGTACGCGTCTTTTCAAAGGTGTTGCCACTTCTCCGCTACAAAATTAGCGCTGCAAAACTTTCTCTCCTAGATTTCTCGCACGGCAACTCGGGATCCTTCCTTCGGAAGTTGTATTATTGCGGTTTCTTCCACAGTGTATCGCAGGGAAGTAGAAAGGCGTCTCTCTAAAAGTAGTTTCTCCGCTCTTGCACCCACTGTGTTGGAAAGCAGACCGTTGCTTTTTGGTGGTCGTCAGGTGAAAGCGATTTCCGTGTGTAGGGGGGAAGCAAAGTACTTTACGGAACAGTTGGTTGCGTTGTTTGATTTTGTATTCGTGAAGAAACCGCATGGCTATTGTTACGGCGGTTGTTTCAAAAGGAGTGTCTTGTTAAATGCGGAAGCGACATTGGCCTTGGGTTTGGTGGCAATGATGATTCGCGCGAGAAATTATTGGTGCGTATTACAAGAGAGGTTTAGATGCGTAACTGGAATTGAATCGTCAGTTTGAAGAAGGGAATAAGTCCAAAAACCAAGTTTTGAGAAAATCGAAAAAAACTGTATAAGTAATAGAATTTTCATTGTATAATCACCAAATTTTTACTGGAAGTTCACAACCCGATTTAGAAAACAGAGCAACCATCAAAACAAATATAAGTATATTCAAAAATATTTTACAGTCAAAATAAGTTGATGGACTTATTCCCTTCTTCAACCTTATGAAATTTTTCTGATGAAAAAATCTTAAAAAACCCTTAAATTCACATTTAAATTATATTTCTCCTTAGTTTACACCACTAAAGGGTGAAATAAAAGGAATAAGACAAATAAAATTCAAAATTATAGTGAAACTGGGTTATTAGAGCAGTATCAATGGAGTGAGATAATACGAATGGAGTTAAACCTTCCCTACATAAAAAAAGTTTGAAAAAATTTTAAATTAAAAGAAAATTTCATTTTAACTTAGTTTACAGCTCAAAGAATAGGAAAAGAAAGACAAATTAACTTTAACTCCAAATTAACTTGAAAAATACAATGAATGGACATCGATTTCACAACTTCAAGGGGCGATATCTCCCTATAGGGATTAGTTATTTCCCCCCTCTTTTCACCCATGTGTAGAGCAAAGCTTGGAGATTGTTTTGAGCACAAAAAGTCAATTTGTCATTTTTTGGACTTATTCCCTTCTTCAAACTGACGATTCAATTGTATTTTTAAACTTTTTTCCAAATTACTTAATACGTAAAATAATTGTTAATATCGCAAAATAATTGTTTCCGTGTGGCAAACCATCTTACATACGAAGATATTTTATAACGTGGTATTTATAAATGTTACGATAATCCTTTATAATAGATTTTGTCAGCTATGGGGTTTCTAGGACTTTCTCAGGGTAAATTATTTTTGGAAAAAGAATATTTTATATAAAATGCATTATTCTTAAAAGAAAATAAATAGATATTATTTTAATTATAAATTTAGATAGAATTATCTAATTTTGAAACAAGAATTACACTTTAGTAACATTAGTTTTGGAATTAAACGATTTTATCGCAAACTAATAATTTCTTTCGATGTATATAATATATAGATGGTTCAACATTGTTGAAGGTAGCATCGGTTAACATTCTTTCTTATGAATATCTCTCTCGTGTAAACGTAAAAATACATATATTATAATAATTCTTTGCTTGCGATCCAATAATTTAAAAAAAATAATCAACTACTGAATATATTTAACAGAGACTCTTCTAATACACTTTAGTTATTTATATTAGACCAAGATATAGAGAGTAATTAAAGTTGAGCTGCATATTCAAAATTAGTATGAATTAATTGTGAAGCTTTTGATCTTAATAGTTGATTTTATGTTTTGTGAAAGGTATTACTCCCGAAAAAATAGTAAAATAAAAGTTTATTATCGGTTTTGTTTACAAACTAATCAAAAATTTCTATGATGGCAAAAGTGTTTACATAAAGCATTTTTTACTACTAAACTGGTTCTCTTGTAAAACTCATATTTTGCAAGGTCAAACTATTCCTTATCACAAATTCGATATTATAATTTAAATTATGGCAACCTATTTTCTTCCTAAAATTGCATATTGTGATGATCTTTTATTAACACTCATTTTTAATACTAGGAATACCTACTGACACATTAAATAAATAAGTTTTAAAAATTTACTTTTAAAAATTTCCTCTCAAGTCGTAATTATAGATAATTACGACGTAATTATTAATAGATAATTATAATTATTAATAGATAATTATTACGTAATTATAAAAATACATAAACTCCTGGGTAATATTAAAAATCTATTCGGAATTTAGTAAAGATTGTCTAATTCATTTAAGATTAAATTTGAGGAAATTGATGTTTTGTGTTTAAGTGGACTATTTAATCTAAACTGATGACTTATACTTCTAGTTACTTTTTGTAGTTCTCTGATACAGAACTAAAATAGAGTTAAGCCACTTTTACTCTAAGTAGAGGGGAAAACTCAGCAGTTCCAAGTATGATCTAACTCAAAATCGTAAAAATCGGAGTTAGGACACTTTTTACCTCAAGGGTTCATTTAATTTCTGGCTGGCAAACTGGCTAATTATAGTTTTAAAAAACATTGCATTGAATTTGTTCGGGCATTGATTTGTTTTCTCTGAAATTTTTGACATTAACAAAAAAAGGTTATTTGCTGAAATTAAATAGCAGTATGTTTGGACTTGAAAACTATGCAAGGTCAATTAGTATAACTTGATTTTTTATGATGAGAAGCACGGGATTGAAAAACCTGTACCAAGAATTTTGTGTCATTTATTGAAATAGCTTTTGACATTTTGCCAAGTGAAATTTAAGGCTAGAGTAGAACGTGTTTTTTACCCACGCTTGAGTAATATCCTTGCAATCCTGTTTCTACTTCTTAAAAACTGGTTTGTGGTTACTTTTATCTTTGAATAGTTAGGGAAATAGTTAGGAGATTGATTGCTAGTTTCTATTTAAAAGATTATTCGTTTTTTAGAAGCTTCATGGATTACGAAAGAATATTACCATCGCACATAAATAGAAATCTACAACTAGCTAATCTGTACTTCCCCATGTTTTTAAGGTTATTTTACGCAATGTTTCGAAAATAAGTCATCATGGTCATTTTTTTTCTTGATTCTCCATTGTATAGCTATCTTTTTTTAAGGAGGGAATATTGCAATTTTGACCATTCAATTATTATCACTTTTTTCACAAATTGAAAGTTAATAATGATTCACAGTTAATTTCTATATAGGAAAACGTCTTCATCATTCTAAATGTTCTAGAAAATTATCATATAAAAATTTTAAAGAAATGAATCGTACTACACTAGCCTATTACACCTGCCTGTTACTTTTAAATTCGAGGTATTTCCAACTAACAGCGACAAGAAAATATATAATTACTCTTATTTAGCCTCTCCGGTGTGAAATCTCGGAAGTTTAAAAGTTTAAAATAATATTTTTTATTTGATCAATTCGTTCTTGCAAGGAATTCCGTTTCCTCTGCCATTGTTTTCGTGAACAAACCAAAGAATGCCCTCAACAAAACAAAGGACACAGATGTATTTCCTTGGGTAAATTTTGATCAGTTTTCCTGGTGGATCCCTTTGTGTTCTCTGCCTTTAATTTCTTTTTTTTACTTTTGGCTTGATTCGATCACTTTGCTTTCTAATGCACTTTTATTTCCCTTGCCTTTACATTTGTTTGTGTTTGGAAAGGGCGTTTTCAGGTTTTTTCATAGGAGATTTATGCTGCTTTAACCTTACTTAAATAAATTGGTTTTGTTTATTGTGGGAATTTATACTCTTGAATGAAACATTAATGGTTTTAATTTGTTCCATTAAAATGAAAAACAAACTTGTTTATCCCTTTGTTATATATTCCTATGAAAATATTTTTGTATTCATCAATCTTAGTGTACGATCGTTATATCATATTTCTTGGTCCAAAAAAATCGATTTCATGTTCTTTGTTAATTGTGTTTAGGTGCACTATTTCAAATTAAATGAGAAGGAGTTTAATATTTGTACTTTTTTTACAATGAATGATTTGACCTTGCTTTTTCTAAACATAATCCTTATCCAAACATTTTAAATTGTCCTTTTTTATGTATGCTACTAAACAATTTTTGAATATACATCTCTTTTGATGGAAGAGGAAGCTCTAAATGTTCTTATTTATTACCTTAGTGATTTCATTAATGAAAAGTGCTGTATTAATAAAAGTTATAAAAAGTAAATTAACGCTGAAAATTTTTGTTTGAAAAAGCTATTAGATGAAACATGCTTCTTTACACGATTAGACCAAATTGTACACTACCAGATAGTAGAAGTTTCGTCATTCGAATGAAATGCATACCAACAAATAGGGAAATTTCGTTTAACTTCCTTTAATATCGTTCACCTTTTTCGTAATAAAAACAATACACTTTAAACTGCTGATACTATTTGTAATAAATATGTTATGTAACCTTTCATTGTACTTCGCATAATTAAACATGTATTCTACATTGCGGATAAAAAAAGTTAACCAGTGTGTGGCTGGTGTACCTCGAGAAGTTTCCAGGGGTATTTTTCTTGAGAAGTACGTATGGTCTATTTGTAACGAGAAGAAAAAGTACTGTAAATATCTTTAAAAAATACTGTTTTTCATATTATATACAAATTGCTTCTTCCTAATTAACAGTTTTATCTGTCATCATTTGTCGTATCAATCAACACGTTTTTGAAGTCTGATGTCAAAGCAATTTGCCGCTTGGGGAAAAATCCTAATCCTTGTTTGCAGTTTCCACTTCGATAAGCCGTTGACCACTACGAGTACAGAAAAAAATGAAAATCTCCGCGTCTTGCAAAAAGTGATAAAAGAGCTCTTTATAGCATTTAACGGTTCAACGAAGAAGTGAAAACCGCCAACAACGGGGATTAGGCTTTTTAGCTGGCGATGACAGACATTTTTAACATTGACATTTAAAAATTTGCCGATCAATGTGACAAAAGCTTAAATTAAACTGGTAATAATGCATAAAATTAAGAAAATATTTTTCTAATATGGAAAAAATGCCAGTGATGTTTCCGTAATTTTTTTCTTTTTATTAAAGACTGATTAAAAATATTCATCCATTTGCCGCAATGTTTGGAAACCTCTGTTGTAAAGAATATTTTAATATAAAAACACTTTAAATAGAAATTCTCAAAAACGCTTAGAGGCAACCCACCAAAGGCATCGTTCTTCTTGAGCTGATACAACCACAATATTAAAAAAACTATCGTAACTCTTTGAAGTCGGTTTCTTTTAAATTTATTATTACAAAAAAGTAGTTGCCTATTTTGAAAAACGATGACATCTCGAAAAATTCCCTTCATTTATTTCCTCAATAGATTATCCCTCTAAAAGATTCAAACAAAAAGGCGCAAAAACAAGTAAATGCTTGACTGCTAACTTAACCGTCCGGAAACTATCTCTCCAACAAAAAAAGCAGCAAAGATCCTTAATCCAGTTCAGTCCAAAGAATACTCCCAAAGGATAAGAAAACCGAGAATCATTTCAAAAATTGTGAAAAGAAGTTACAATTCTGATTTTTTTTGAAAAACTGGATAAGAATCCGAAAGGTTTTTCGTGGCCTGATTTGCACGACATAAAAACGTTTACTGCTGAGATTAGCCGTCTGAAAAATCTTCTTTTCTGTCTGAGAGAAGGAGGAAAGACTGAGTATTTGAGAAGCGAGGCACGTAACTTCCATTCGGAATTTCCGTTTATGAGTTATTTTGTTGATTTGAGAGTTGCTTGATTGTGTGGTTTTGTATAATTCTCGGGATCTTTAGTATAAAGTGGTTTCGGTTAAGTAATCTGTGAGAAAAGGATGAGCCTAAAAGCCGAGGTTTGTTTGTGAGAAATGTTTTTGTTCTCACACATTTGGAGGTGTTCGTTTGCGGTTCAGTTGAAAGGTCGAGAAAGATCATTTTAAAAACTGTTTGGGTTTTGCTACAGTTGTATAAATGTATAAATAACAGTGGCAAATAAAATCTATTTGATTGAAAAACTTTGCTGATGAACTGAATAGTCAGTTGAAAGAAGGGAATAAGTCCAAAATATGACAAATTGACTTTTTGGGCTCATAACAATCTCCAAGCTTTGCTCTGCACATGGGTTAAAAAAAGGGGGGAAATAACTAACCCCTATAGGGAGATATCGCCCCTTGAAGTTGTGGAATCGATGACCATTCATTGTATTTTTTAAGTTAATTTGGAATTTAAGTTAATTTGTCTTTATTTTCATATTCTTTGTGCTGTAAACTAAGTTAAAATAACATTTTCTCTTAATTTCAATTTTTTTTTTCAAACTTTTTTATGCAGGAATGTTTGACTCCATTCATATTCCCTAACCCCATTGATACTGCTTTAATAACTCGGTTTCACCATAATTTTGAATTTTATTTGTCTTATTCTGTTTATTTCACCCCTTTGTGGTGTAAACTAAGGAGAAATATAATTTAAATGTGAATTTAAGGGTTTTCAAAGATTTTTTCATCAGAAAAATTTCATAAGGTGGAAGGAAATAAGTCCATCAACTTATTTTGACTGTAAAATATTTTTGAATATAGTTATATTTGTTTTGATGATGGCTCTATTTTCTAAATAGGGTTCTGAACTTCCAGTAAAATTTTATTGATTATACAATGAAAGTTCCATTACTTATACTGTTTTTTTTTTTCAATTTTCTCAAAACTTGGTTTTTTGACTTATTCCCTTCTTCCAACTGACGATTCAATTAATATCTTAAAAAGTTTCTTAGATTAAATAATTTTCGTATTCAATTATTATTGCAGTACCCTCGATACCTTGAACTTTAATACCTCAAAAAATACCCCCCTTGAAGTTAAATAATTTTCTATTTTTATTTGTTACCTCGAAAACTCGCTATCTCGAAATTTTTCCTGGTCTCTTCAATTTCGAGGTATACTGTAGGTATATTTGTTTTTTAACATGCGCAACATAAGCAATGATAGGTAAGATTTAGACAGTTTAAACTTATCCTCCTTCTTGTTCGCAATTTTTATACTTGATGCAACATTTTTAAATGAGATACATACACATTTGTTTCTTTCATATTAGTTTTCATACATTCTTTATTAAACAGAAATATGATCAAAAGGCTTTCTCTTTAAAATGTTCTTCTTTGTATTGAAAGAAACAAATTTATTGTAAACAGCAAATAGATCCACACATCGCTCCAAGGTAAAAATTCTATTCAAAATCCTACTGAAACACCTGATAAAAAGTTAATGAATTGAACTCTCGGCAGTCCACATATAAATATGCAAAAAACAGTGAGGACAATATATTTCAAGCGTTTTTTGATGTTCAAATTCTGTTGAGATTCAATGTTTTTCGTACTAACAAACATTATTGTTCATATAGCCTTGTGGAATTCCCAAACATTGGAAAAATAAAAACATTCCAAAAAGTTCTAAAAAAATTTTTTCAAGTCATTAAACAAAAGAGAAACTGCATACCTTTGAATGTTGAAAAACTTCAAGAAAAATATTTAATAATACCGCCGTTTAAGCTACTGAAGCGTAAAATTTGATATTCCACGTTCAGATATTTTTGTTCCGTGCTTTTTCTACACATCATAAACTTCGTAGGTTGGTTATAAATTAGGGTACCACCAGCAAAAAGTTTGCTTAGAAACCTGTAATCCTACATACTATTTGCTTTTTTATAAGAAATTACTTGTTATTGGAAGGTTTTTCAGATTATAAGATTTTTAAAAAATTAATGGTTAGGGATTTTATGGTAAAATATGAACTATTTTTAAATGGTTCATACAATTTATTTAGATGGTATTGTGTTTCAGGTATTTTTTAAACGTGTTATTTAATAGTGTTTTAACAAATGTCAACACAATAAAGAAATGCTTGTAAGTATTTTTCAACCAAAATATTTTCATAAATATAAAGTCAAGACGTGTTTATGTGATTTATAAATGCTTTTATAACAAATGCAATGGGATCTGCGTATTTTTATACAGGGACCAAAAGTTTTTAAAACTAATATCCCCCAAATGTTTAATAATATCTGAATACGTTGAATGAGGAAGTTGCATGATTTTTTATATTTTTTTAATCGATTCTTCTTGTAAAAATAAGCAACTACCCAAAATTCTACCGAGAAATTTTTTGATTGCCAAAAAAATTAACAAAAATCCCCTTTTTCAAAGCGCGTGAAAACGCCAAGTGTTTGGGATCTGACGTCATCGTTACTTTTTAAACAATAAACGTTTTCAGTCACGTGTTTTTTTTCTCGACTTTTAAATTAAAATATTTAATTACCTGTACATTTTAATTTTTTTTTTTTAAATTGACTAGATATTTCATTTTATCATACAAAAACCCAAACGGAACACTTGTTTCTTTTTGAAAATCTGACACATGCAACTTCCTTATTGCTTCATATCTTAAAATATATGCCTTTATAATATATTTTTTCACTGTAACGCTAAAAAAGAACAGGGTATTTTATGACTGTATGAGCAGGAAAAAATATATTTATCAAAAAAGAAATAAACATATAAGCTAGGCCCAAATAGTTTTAAATGATATATTGAAAATTTTAATTTAGGGTGTGAATTATTTATCAATTGATTCAAAATAACCCGAGCTATCGGCTACAATTAGCCGGATGCTCGTACCAAGAAGTAAGATTCAAAATAACAAAAACCCTGAACATCTGTGAAAGTTAAGAATTCATTAGAAATAGTATAAAAACCTTGAACATATGTGAAAGTTTAGAATGCATTAGAAATAGTATTAAAAAATTGTCTTAGTGGCTACTTTTAAGCTAATAAAGTTTTGAGTTATAAATAGTTTATTGCAGTGAGTAAAAATATTTTTAATAAATCGTAACCGGTATCGATAAACAGAAATAGTATTTTCTTTGCTTTCTTTTTTTTAAAGCAGAGGGAAAACAGGTAATTTTACTCGAAATACTGTGTTCCGCTTTTTTTAAACTTAAACAGAAATATTTTAGAGTGTTGTAATACAATTATTGTTTTTTAAAGGGATGGTGCATAAATATTTTTATAGACAACTATTGTTATCTGTTGAAATACCATAAATTCATTCTAATAATAATATTCTGATATAATGGGTATAGTGATTAATCGCATTATATTTCCATTTAGTTCTCATGAACTGTTATTCAGAAATAACGAACTAACTCCAATGTAATGCTGTTGTAGATAGCTCGCTGTGTCTCCTTCATTGCCTTTCATTATGCCTTCATGAGTGATGTTTACTGCTTTAGCATTTAATCACAAAAAGGAGTGATAGTATTACTTCCTTTTCCATGTTGTTTTTGTTGTCGTGTGCCACTTGGAATACCCAAGCTCCACAAGGATTCAAGGCAAAGGGGAGAGAAAATGAGGCCCATAAATGGCAGGAGTCCGACCTTCCTTTTCCATCTGTGTTTATTTTTGAAACAATTTAGTCAAATCACAATCACTTCAGATTTTTCACAACAGTTATAAGGAATTAGTTTTGAACTAAAAAAGTATGGCGCGTTTATTAATCTTAAATTCCTTATAAATACTTTTAAGAAAATTCTTTGTTTGAACTTCAAAGGATAGCCACAAAAATTTGAAAGATGGTGCGACTTCTTGTTTTCTTATTTTTCCTTACAATATACGCATAAACTACTGTTCAAACTATACCATATTAATTTGTATGTGAACTGTTTAATGTTAATCATTTTCATTCATCTGTGTTTTTATGCATGTTAGTTAAATAACACATTCTTTCTATAAAGATATATATTGGGTTGTCCCATAAGTTCTGTTACTTTTTACAAAGTTTCGTGTTTGAAAATTTTTTATGAAAAACTGGTAATAGGTTGAGATTTCAAACAAAAGGATTTTGATTTAGGTACATTTATAAAAATAATGTATGATTTTGGCAGTTCTGGTGATATTATTTCTTTTCAAAATGGCGGTTTGAAAAAAAGACCACAAACAGCTATTTTCGCATAATTTTTTTCTTTTGTTTGAAAAACTAGGAAGAACGCATAATTCATGGCTAAAAAAGTTTTACTGGATAGTTGAAATGTTAAGATTAATATGTCATAAGTTTCAAGACGATTCGATAAGTTAAAGGTAGGAAATTTTGGCTTTAAAACTTCGTTTATTGGCAATTTCACGAAGCACACCTATTGTTTTTCTAAGCAGCTGGTATGAAGTAAATTAAAGGCAGGTGTTTTTTGAACCATAATGCTTGTTTAAACATTGAAAGTCTCTTTTCATAATATCGTTGAATGTTTTCGTTATGAAACAAAGAATTGCTGTGTTCGCTCAGCTTAAGTTCAGCGAGTGTAATTTTGATAAGCTTAAACGATGTGCGTTTGAATTGTGCGCACTGATTTCTGAACTTAAGTTCAGAGATAATTGAATACACTGCACATTTTAAATACTTAGGTCTATCTGTAAGCTTTTTATTGATTTTGATGTTTTTTTCGTGAAAATTTCTTTGAAATGACTAACATTACTGCGGTAAGTTTTTTGCAATAGATGTTATGTTTGAGACCAAAATTTTCTACCTTAAACTTATCGAATCATCTTGAAACTATGACACCTTAATCTAAACGTTTCAAATATACAGTAAAACTTTTTTAGCCATGAATTATGAGTTCTTCCTAGTTTTTCAAGCAAAAGAAAAAAATTATGCGAAAATCGTCGTTTGCGTCCTTTTTGAAAAGAAATATCACCAGAACTGCCAAAATCATACATTATGTTCATAAATGTACCTAAATCAAAATCCCTTTTGTTTGAAATCTCCAACTCATACCAGTTTTTCATAAAAAATTTTCAAACACGAAACTTTGTAAAAAGTAACAGAATGGGACAACCCAATAATAACAATTTCTTCGAACTGATATATTTACTGACCATTAAATCAGAAAAGTATTCTCCGTCTATAAATTTCACTCTGTTAACCCACCACAAATATATGGATTCATTTGAAATTAAAAAAGATAACACATCTCCATGTTATTTAGTGTCTGCTTTTTCCCAGGTACGTCTGGTTAGTCTGTCTACTTGGAAGAAATGAACTCTTAACTGTTTTTTTTATCTGCCGATCTTCTTTGACCTTGGTCGTTAAACCTTAACTATTAGTATTAGGTTATATCAAAAT
The DNA here is from genome assembly GCA_024610705.1 of Tetragnatha versicolor. Taxonomy (NCBI): domain Eukaryota; kingdom Metazoa; phylum Arthropoda; class Arachnida; order Araneae; family Tetragnathidae; genus Tetragnatha; species Tetragnatha versicolor. The sequence continues at coordinate 18,263,684 of JANDEH010000007.1, read as the reverse complement.
GTTTTAATTTTTATCTAGCGCAACAAAAGGCAATTGGAATTGACAATTTTGAGAAAGCTATTTCTTTTTTGCGATAATTTGTTCACTATTTTTGTTACTACTTATCAATCCTTTTGATTAAAAGTAAATACTTTATATTTTTGTTGGTGTAAAGTTTTATTAAGATTGGGATAATGTAAATTTGTGTGTTTGTACTAATAGAGCGACTAAAAGTTTTAATTACTTTAGGATTCCTGTCAATATTTTTCCAAAATTACTCAATAAGGTAGTAACTAATTTTAAAGAAGTTAATTTTTATTAATTAGGAAGTAATTTTAGTTACTATTTATTTTCACATTATAAATTGTTTGTTAACGATGTTAAACGAGTATGACTATATCCACAAATAGTGTTTCTATATACTCCATGCGTTTTTTAGTATTTTATTCTAATAATATTTAACATTTAAAACGAATTTTTAAGTTACGAATGTCAGTTTATGCTGTTTAGTTTTCCAGTTTTTTTCTCATTAACCTATATAATCATAGTAAAAATAGTTTTTATCAATGAACTAGAAGCAGATTGTGCTAAATTAAACTTTTTTTAACTAATGTTAAGATGATAAGATGTTAATGTTAAGATCCTTATTTACCAAAAGGAAACATTTTCATACTTCATTCTGTATCACAATTTGATGCGACTATAAATGGATTGTCGTGTAAAAGAGTACATTTGAAATCCTTCCTTATCCCTACATCAATTGTTTATGCCTGAAAAGATAGTATGAGTGATAGTTTCAAAATATAACTAATAGCTAAAATGGTGATGTACAAATCATGTAAGAAAGATAGAAAAAACTAATCTTGCCAGCATCATTCTTTAGGGGACATCCATAAATTACGTGAGGTCAAAAATGGGGGGAGGGGTTTGGAAAAATCTCACCAAGGGGGGAGGGGGTGGATTAAAATCTCACGTCAACTTTTTAAGTTAGAAATTAATTAAAAATTAATTATTAAATTAAGATAAATTAGAAATTAATTATTAAATTAAGATACTGTGGTGATTTTTAGGCGGATCATTAATAATGTAAAAGTTTTAGGTGCTATGAAGCACAAAATGCAAACGAATAGGATAGAAAATTATTTTTAAAGGTTTTAGGTAAATCTCACGTGGGGGGGAGGGGGGTCCAGCAAAATCTCACTAAATCTCACCAAGGGGGGAGGGGGTCCAGATTTTGGAAAAAACACATCACGTAATTTATGGATGTCCCCTTATGTCGAAACCTCGAAACTAAAACAATTATTGTGATTTATAAAGGCTTTAATGAGAAAACTGATACAAAGAAAACATCTTTTTAGACTTGTATAACATTATTATCCTCTCAGAAAAAGTAAATGATTGTATTTGTGTAATTTTTCAATTAGGATGAAAAAAAATGAGAGTGAATGATTGAGAGTGAAAAATTTATCTTTGCAATAAATGAGTAAATGAATTTATAATTTGTATTTAATGATTAAGCTGTTTAAGATGTTATCAGTTAAGAAGTTGATGTATTTATATCATAGTGTAATATTTGCATCTGTAATTAGTTGTAGGTAATAATGTAATAGGATCATATATTTACAATAGTTTCTAATTTTTTCTTTAAAAATATTGATTGCCTCTCTCGTCCTTCGAATCAAGATTGTCATACTAAAAACTTTGTTTTTTACTGTAAAGTTTACGCTGTCTTACTTCATCAGTTAAATGGTTTATGTTAAAAAGTTATTTACAGTGTAAGTGCTACGTTAATACACCTTAAATTTTTTATTAGCTTACCGTTTGCAAGAAAAAAATGACAGGTTTTAGGGTTCTATCTCATTTTTGCTAATCTATTGCTAGCTAATTATCTATATTTTGCTAATTATCTCATAGCGCTAATAAAATCTATATCTACAGGGTGTCCCATAAATAATGGGTCACACTTTTAGGGGGGATAGTAGACACCTAGACGAGTCAGAATCACATAGGATTGGGGGGTCCCAGACCAAATCCCAGGGAGTTAAAAATGGAGCGACACCCCAAAAAAATTATTGAAAAATTCAATTTGTAGAAGAACTACTATTGGTAAAAACTTAAGTATGGTCTCAAAAATTGTGGTTTAATATGATCTTTAAAATTATCTCAAAAGTCTTCCCATTAAAATTTTTTTTATTATGAAAAAAGTTAAAAAACCACAAAATAATGTGAAAATTCTGCCAAAACCTCATTTTGTATTTCGAAATCCTTTCTTTTGATTTTATAATCTGAAAGATCATAGTTGTAAACCCTTAAGTCCAAAGTTTCACTCAAAAACCACCAATATTAAACGCTTGAGATACTGTTAAAGTTCGTTTTTTGCGTGCGCGAACTGGTTTTCTATAGCCGTTTCCAAAACGACAGCTGGATTATTTTCGGATGTTTAGAAGATGTTTTAAACAGTCTGAGGTGGTTAATAATTTATTTTGTTATAATTTTTATTTATTATAATGCTGTATTTATTGAATGGATGATAGTTAAGTGTGCAACATCGGAACTGATTGGGTTTGGGTAGATATCACAGTTACTATGAAAATCCGGGATATGTGGAAACAACCGGGAACACAGGGATAGGAAAATTATTGGGAACATCTGGTATGAAAATTATCGGGAACACCGGGATATGGAAATTACCGGAAACACCGGGATATGGAAATTACCGGAAACACCGGGATATGGAAATTACCAGGAACACCGGGTAGGGAAAATTACCGGGAACACCGGGTAGGGAAAATTATTGTGAACACCGGGATAGGAAAATTCCCGGGAACACTATGAAAATTATCGGGAACACCGGGATATGGAAATTACCGGAAACACCGGGATATGGAAATTACCAGGAACACCGGGTAGGGAAAATTACCGGGAACACCGGGTAGGGAAAATTATTGTGAACACCGGGATAGGAAAATTCCCGGGAACACTATGAAAATTATCGGGAACACCGGGATATGAAAATTATCGGGAACACGGGGGTATGAAAAAAAATACTGGGGACACTCCAGAATTATTGGTGATTGCTGATACGAAACATCAGACACGTAACTTGATAAAACTTAAAAAAAGGATTTAATACCCTCCACCCGTGCAAGGCCGGGCAAATCAGCTAGTTTATCCATATTTTAACTGTTAACTTTTTACAAGTTATTTTCTTTATTTGAAACTAACAGGACACATGAATTGGTTCCTCTCTATTTCGTAATTTGGTAAAATAATGGATAGGAAAGATATTAACTAATCCTTTAATGATGAGTTGGTTTTGAGTTTAGAAGTGGTTTAAAATAGCCATTATAATAACATAGTATTATTACTAAATCGTCTGTAAAACTACATTAACTTAGTGACAGCCATAGACGATTACTAAGAGGAACTTGTACTGAAGCTGTTTAAGTTTGAAATTGGACTAGATTTCTTCCAAAGAAACGATGTTGTAATTTAAACTTCAATTTCACTTAAAGGTCTGTGTACTTCTGATAGGTCAATTATAGCCTCACTAAAACATTTTGAGATTGTACCCCATTTCTGCAGGCAGTCTAACTGAAGGAATTGAAACCAAACTTCACAAGCAGATCATAAACTCAGTTCTTTTTGTGACATTATTATTTATACAATATAATACGGCGCAAGTTCAGACGTGCGGATGCTTGGCGAATTTTGGCTGTTTAGCGGCACATTTAGAAGCCAAATCATTCACTTAACATTAGTTAGGGTTACCATATTAGTCATCTTTAACGCTAAAAACTTGGCGCATCCGCACCTCTGAACTTGCGCCATATAATACCTTAAATACAAAATACGCGTGCTAAAAGGGACAGGATCATCGTCTATCATAACGCTTTTAGTTTGTTAGTTTGTTTTTACTCTGTCAAATTGCCTGTCGCGATATGCTCAATTCGTTATACATAATTCAAGTTTTAAAATGTTTCATCTTTATGTTAATTAACTGGATCGCGTCCCAAAATGTCGTATGCAGTATAGCCCAACCGCCACGAGAAAAACTATCTCAGAAAAACAAAACTTTGAAAAGAAGTACAAAGTTAAATGATAGTCACATAGATTCAGATTATATGTTACGGGCAATGTGATAAATCGGGGATTATTAATAATGCCCGAAGGTGGAAGAGGGCAATGTGATAAATTCAATGGCATTTTTCAAGGAAATTTATCACTTTTCCCGACCCCACCTCTGGGCATTATTAATAATGCCCAATTGATCACTATGCCCGTAACATACATATGAATTAATATCAACCCCGAAATTTAATGGAACAATCCGATTTCATAACAAACGCCCCAATATCGTACGATGTCAAAATGTTTCTCGTTGCGGTTTAATTATAATTTGCCCCTTCACTGCAATGCATTTGAATAGAATTATTTTCTTAACTTGTTTATTAGTGACTGCAACTAATTAAATCGTTGTTGTTCTTTTCTTTGTCTAGATCTTCATGCACAAGAGTGCGATGCAGCACCATTCTCGGGAGGCGCACAGGGGCGACATCAAGCCCTACCAGTGCCAGCAGTGTCTCAAGTCCTTCTCCTCCAACCACCAGTTGCTGCAGCACATCCGCATCCACACGGGGGAGAAGCCCTACAAGTGTTCCTACTGCGACCGACGATTCAAGCAGCTCTCGCACGTGCAGCAGCACACCAGGCTGCACACGGGTAACTTCCCCTTATGGCTGTTTCAATATGAGAATTTAGAAAAGTTTCGATATAGTCTTAGTTGAGCCGTTCCTCATCTCTATCTCAATTGGGTAAAAATCTAAAAAAAACATCATCAAAAAATTTCGTTCGACGAATGAAAAGATGAGCATTGTCTTGACGACGAATAAATATTCTTGTACGGAACTTCTTTCTGAGATAGTATCAGGGTATTAGACGAGTTAAACTGGTAGGGTATTTCCGAAAATCTTTCATATCCCATCACATTTTAATCCCATATAGTATGTAGTAAGTTTTTAGCTCCATAGATTTAACATTGCAAATTCACCGATTTTTCACTTAGTTAACATTACACGTTGTGAGGTCATCTATATACTATACTCTATTCATTTAGAATTGGCGCTTGAGAAATAGTGCTTTCCCCCACGCTAGAAGCGTAACCATAGTTACGCTCTTCGACCAGACAATAGTAAGCCTTCTTCGTCACTTTGACGAGGATAGTTGCTATGGTTACCGATCTGTGGTGGGGGAAGGAAATATTTTCAAGCGCCAGTTCAAAATGAACAGAGTATAGAAGCGTAACCATAGTTACGCTCTTCGAACAGCCAATAGTAAGCCTTCTTCGTCACTTTGACGAGGATAGTTGCTATGGTTACCGATCGGTGGTGGGGAAGGAAATATTTTCAAGCGCCAGTTCAAAATGAACAGAGTATAGCTAGATGGTCTCGACCTGATTAGGTCTATTAGTATGTTGACTCTTAAAATGTCCGATACAAGGAAGGGATAGGTCTGTATCAACTGGAAATTAATAGCACTGTTAAAAAAAGCAGTTCATCCTTTTACCAATCTGTGGTGAAAGGTTGGGCTGTTTCACCACTAACTTGGTTCATATTTAGCTGCAACCTAAGGTTCGGTAACAGGTTTCACCACGTTTTCGGAACTTTCACTAGTGAAATCCGGTGTTTTCGCTAGTGAAAGCACCGAAAACTTGGTGAAACCTGTTACCGAACTATAGGTTGCAGCTAAATTTGAACCAGTTTGTGGTGAAAGGTTGAACTTTTTTAAACAGTGTATACTGCGTTATCTATCATAATCGAATCATGTACCTACTTCTTGACTCTTGCTCGAAATATCCTTTCGTTTTACCCTTAATTCCTGCAGGGAGGTTATTTATCCTCTTTTCTGTGTTGCAGGGGAGCGCCCGTACAAGTGCCACCTCCCCGAGTGCAACCGGGCCTTCATCCAGTTGTCTAACCTACAGCAGCACCTTCGGAACCATGAGAGCCAGGTGGAGCGTGCCAAGAACAGGCCGTACGTGTGCAACACATGCGGCAAGTGTTTTGCCACCGACAGCAGCCTCCGGACGCATGGCTCTAAAGTAATGAGCTGTAGCCAAAATAACGTAATGCCCCAACATCATCATATACATATCCTCTCTTTCTCTGTCCTTTCTGTCTTCTCTTCTTTCCGTCGTTCCTTTTCATGAAAATATGGCCAGAGCTCGTCTGGAGGTCAAACTACGATTCGAGATGATCCAACTCACTGCTACCTGACCAACCAGCTGTAAAAGAAAGAACCGAAGACTCTGATGGGTGGAATCCTTCTTTGGCTGCTGGTTAAATGCTGGTCAGGTATAGCAGTGAACACGGCCGTAAAGGCTCATTCACACTGTTTCACTTTCACTGTTCATTAGAGTGGCCCACTTTTCTATGGAAAAAAACAAAGTGTTATGAAATATATCCACGCACCCCCTCAATTTTTTAGACTTACAGAGAAAACTATTCAGGCAAAGTTTGGGCTCTGTACCTTAATTAGAAAGCGATGACCAAGAGGAGTGAAAAAGTCCAAATTCGAAGATTTTTTTACATAACAACTAAAACACCAAAGATCAAACCATCTCATTTGGTTCACGATTTTTTTATAAGAAACTACTAACGTTATAGATATAATGTTCTAGGTTTTGTTTTTTTATCACCTTTATTTTGGCTATAGTAATTTTCTAATTTCCAAAGAACTTTTGTAAAGTTGTTTTTCTTGCATTTTTAAACAGCTAATAACTCTAGAACTATACAACTTAAAAACCTAAAATTAGTCCTGTGAATGACCATCCTATTCAAAATTAAAAAAAGGGAAAAAAATTTAATGAAAAAATTTGTTTGAAAAAATATTAAAATCCTTTTAACTCTTAAAATGAACATTACTACCAAATTTCAAGTTGAAAATAAAATTTAATCATGTATAAAAAAATAAAAATATTTGAAATTTAGGTAAGTCCCTAAACTACCCCTAAAATTATACAGCAAGAGCGATTCATTCATGGAAAATTCATTAACTCGCTGAGGGTGTCCATGTGACTTAAAACATGCAAAAAATGTCAAATAAAAAATTTTTGTCATTATTTTTTTTTTCATTTTTTTTTTATTTTGAAAAAAAATTTTGAAAATGATGGTCATGATGGTTCACATTAAATCAAAGACAAAAAATTTACAAACAAAATGGGACTAATTTCAGGTTTTTACGTTGTATAGTTCTAGAGTTATTAGCTGTTTAAAAATGCAGAAAAATCAACTTTACAAAAGTTCTTTGGACATTAGAAAATTACTACAACAAAAATAAAGGTGATGAAAAACAAAACCTGGAACATTATATCTATAACGTTATTAGTTTCTTATAAAAAAAATCATGAACAAAATAAGATGGTTTGATCTTTGGTTTTTAGTTGTATAAAAATATTCGAATTTTGATTTTTTCACTCCTCTTGGTCATCGACTTCTAATTGGAATACTGAGTTGAAATTTTGGCTGTGAGCTTCTATTAGCTGTTCGAAAAAAAAAGTAGAGGGTGCCCAAAACTCTACCTGAAAAAAAAGGTTTTTGGGCCACCCTACTGTTCATTCACTTCTTTTGATTCACTTTTTTGAATAGCTTGTTTGCTTAGGAAAGTGAAGGAGTAATGAGTGAAACGCCCCAATTCCTCCAAAATGATAACGCAAGGAGATGTCTGAATGAGCCTTCAATCTATTGGGGAAAGATTTTGAGGGTGTTTCATATTTGTGTAGTTGTGTAATTTTGTATTCGGTTCCCTCTCTATTCGTTCCATATAGTACAGGAAAACGGTAGTTTTTTCAAAAATTTTCATATAGAAGTTTTTTTTCCGACGGTTTTATATGTTTTCGAGGGCGCTGATTACGAATATGAAGTTTGCTCCCACGTGGGGGGTCGGCTTCATATCGAAAATCGCAAAAAATCGATATTTTTTTGCTCTTTTTTCGATTCTTCGCTTATATTTCAAAAACTATAAATTTCTCGAAGATAATTTCAATTACAAAGTTGAAGTAAACAAAATTTCCTACAAAATTCACTACTCAACTTTGATTTTCTGAAGAGTGGTTTTTCCGCTAGAGCGCGCTGAAAAACATCGATTTTTTTGCCTTTGCACAAAAATAAGGAAAACGCGCGTTTCTATCCTCTATAAAATGAAAACTACTCCCGTTATCAACAAAAATTTTATACCACGTGAAAGTACATTTAATTTTCTATAAATAACGGGCTTTCCATTATCATTTTTTGAGAAGGGGGGAGGAAGTGAAGCAAAGATCGATAATAAAACTGTTGCTGCTCTCGGACCAAACGGACTTTAGCGGTTGTTAATCTGCTCTCTGCGCTTTATTTCCGGTATATTACCAATAAAATAAGTTGTTTTGGATTAATTGATGACTAAGCATGCTTAATAAAATAAAATTTTAAATTTATTTATGAAATATTGGGTGTTTTAGGCGGAATTTTAATCAATTTTTAAACTTCATATATTAAATTATGGGAGTGTTTTAATGAACGAATTTATATGTTTTTTGCATCGCTAAATCCGAATTTCAAGTTTATTTTAATTTTGAAAGTCATCTTCACATCAAAAATTGCAAAAAATATAAAAATTTTGCTCTTTTGTTCGGTTTTTCATCGATTTTCTAAAATAATATTCCTTTTACGAAAAATAGCATGACACCAAATTAATGTACGTAAAATTTCCTATAAGATGCACTGGTTAATTTTTATTTTGCGAGAAACGATGTACGTTTTATAGCGTTTTGAAGAAAAGCAATTTTCATGTTTTTCTACAAAAAAGTGATGAATACTCGATTTCTCCCACTACAGCTCTAAATAAATTCAAGTTACCGACAAATAGTTTATACCAAATGAAAGTACATTTAATTTCCTACAAAATGCACTATTTAACTTTAATTTTATAATCAGAGGTGTTTACGCTAGAGCGCGCTGAATTACAGCTGTTTCCTGACTTTATACAAAAACATGAAAATTGCTTTTCTTCAAAACGCTATAAAACGTACATCGTTTCTCGCAAAATAAAAATGAACCAGTGCATCTTATAGGAAATTTTACGTACATTAATTTGGTGTCATGCTATTTTTCGTAAAAGGAATATTATTTTAGAAAATCGATGAAAAACCGAACAAAAGAGCAAAATTTTTATATTTTTTGCAATTTTTGATGTGAAGATGAGTTTCAAAATTAAAATAAACTTGAAATTCGGATTTAGCAATGCAAAAAACATATAAATTCGTTCATTAAAACACTCCCATAATTTAATATATGAATTTTAAAAATTGATTAAAATTCCGCCTAACACACCCAATATTTCATAAATAAATTTAAAATTTTATTTTATTAAGCATGCTTAGTCATTAATTAATCCAAAACAACTTATTTTATTGGTAATATACCGGAAATAAAGCGCAGAGAGCAGATTAACAACTGCAAAAGTCCGTTTGGTCCGAGAGCAGCAACAGTTTTATTATCGATCTTTGCTTCACTACCTCCCCCTTCTCAAAAAATGATAATGGAAAGCCCGTTATTTATAGAAAATTAAATGCTCTTTCACGTGGTATAAAATTTTTGTTGATAACGGGAGTAGTTTTCATTTTATAGAGGATAGAAACGCGCGTTTTCCTTATTTTTGTGCAAAGGCAAAAAAATCGATGTTTTTCAGCGCGCTCTAGCGGAAAACCACTCTTCAGAAAATCAAAGTTGAGTAGTGAATTTTGTAGGAAATTTTGTTTACTTCAACTTTGTTATTGAAATTATCTTCGAGAAATTTATAGTTTTTGAAATATAAGCGAAGAATCGAAAAAAGAGCAAAAAATTATCGATTTTTTGCGATTCTCAATATGAAGCCGACCCCCCACGTGGGAGCAAACTTCATATTCGTAATCAGCGCCCTCGAAAACATATAAAACCGTCGAAAAAAAAACTTCTATATGAAAATTTTTAAAACGTCACTTTTTAGCACCGTTTTCCTGGGTTAATAATACAAATAAGTTTTAACTAACTTTCGTTAAGTACGCTAATGAATTCCCATAGCATGTAAGTGCTTGCACATTACATAGACCTCCCTCTGAGTAAGGAGAATTTTTTTTAAATTATATTTCTCTTTAAATTGCGCATAAGCTTTCTTAGTAGATTTAAGCTATCTGGAAATGTAGACTGGCCTCCAGTTATGTGATTCCTGTGGTCATTTCAGTGACAACTCGAGCCATATCGATTTAAGTCTACGGTCGTGTTGGTATCAACTTAGAATGAAACTTGTTAAAAACTCAATTAATCTAGTTGGAATCTAATGTGCATTATAATAACCTTTCACCAGAGATCACAGACATGTATTGTGATGGCTATACCAGTACTCCAGAAATCTCTCTATTCTAAAAAAAGTTCTATTTATTTACGTTTTTACCAGAAAGTTGATTAATAATAGTTATACAGGGTGTTTCAAAATTGCGTTGCACGGCTTTTATTCGGAACCAGCCCCTCCTAGAGTGATGGAAGTCAGGTCTACCCCTAGGTAAGTGACCCTGGAGAACCCATTGAGAGGACTTACAGCGACCCCAGCGGCGAAGTTAAAAAGTTAAAAAAAATAATTTAAAAACTAAAGGAGATAGAGCAAAAACCTCAGTGAGAGTATTGTTGCCAACGTCAAGAAGAACTCAATGGAAAAAACTTGATCAAAATATCTTGAATATTCGCGGAGATATTAGCATGTGAAAATAGCACTTTTTCAGGGGTCAAAAAGTAAAAAGTTCGCATATTTCCAAATTTTTTTGGTTTTTTGATTAAATTTTGTGTTCTTTCAACTAAAAAAACTCAAAACTACACAATTTCACTGAAAAATTTGGAAATATGCGAACTTTTTACTTTTTGACCCCTGAAAAAGTGCTATTTTCACATGCTAATATCTCCGCGAATATTCAAGATATTTTGATCAAATTTTTTTCAATGAGTTCTTCTTGACGTTGGCAATAATACTCTCACTGAGGTTTTTGCTCTATCTCCTTTAGTTTTTAAATTAATTTTTTTAACTTTTTAATTTCGCCGCTAGGGGCGCTGTAAGTCCTTTCAATGGGTTCTCCAGGGTCACTTACCTAGGGGTAGACCTTACTTCCATGTTCCTAGGAGGCGTTGGTTCCGAATAAAAGCCGTGCAACGCAATTTTGAAACACCCTGTATATAGTTATAATACATAGTTATAAATAGACGTGCTGAGTATTTTTAAGGAAAACATTTTGATTTAATTTTTGATAAGTTAGAGTTAATGAATATTTAAACTTTTAAGAAAGTGTTATTCATGGAGATGACCTGTAATGTATGTTTAGAAAGTTGGGTGACGTTTCCTCTGCTAATTGTTTTTATTAATGCTTTATAATGTGAGTTATATTCAGCGGGCCGGGTTTTGCAATGATTGCGAAGCAATCCAAAAGGTTCTGCGTAAGCAGCTTGGGAGTTGGTGAGTGATAGCGAGTAGGGGGGCGGTAACTCCCTAGATTTCTAAATATTTGTCTAAAAATTAAATTATTGAAGTGTTGAATTTTATTATAACTATTTTTCAGGGTTTGAATTGTTTTTAAACGTCCTAGAAAAATAATTTCTAATGTCCTTTTTCTAGGGGATATTTTTTACGAACAGTATAACAATAACTACATTTGATACAAAGGAAAACGTATTAAAAATTTATTCACTCTGTTTGCTCTCAGGTTCCTACGCAATTTTATAGCAATGAATCGAAAAGGTTAAGAAATAAAAAATACAGTGAACTTGTTTTCATGCGACGTGTTTTGTTCAGTTTTTTTTAGCTAAGTTATATATTTTTTAAGCGAGACACAAAAGACATTGAGAAAAAAATAAATTTAAAATGCATTGAATGAAAATAACTTGAAAATTAAAAAGAATTCAGACATTTTCCGACTTGAACGCAGCCTAACGCCCGTGAATCGCCATATCTTATTTAAGATAGTTTTTATGCATTTCTTTTATACGACCCCTATCTACAGTGTATTTTTATATTTATGCTTCCAAAAAAACATATATAGCAAAGCTACTAACGAATTTTCATAAACATTTTTTCATAATGAAATCTCTTTTAAGCAATATATATCTAAACGCAAAACACAAGTTCATAACTAAGTGAGACTGCGTAAAGATAGCTTTTGATAATATAATTCGACAATTTTTATTACGCGTTGTGCTTAAATTGTGTGATCTAGAAATGCTTAAGTTTTCAGTATACTGAGATATGTTAACATCCAACCATATTTTATGATTAAAATCCTTTAAATTCTGTTGGATACTAAATTTCCCATAACGTTTGATTTATGTAATCGAAACTTTCCATCCCTTGTTACAGAAATCATCTTTCGAAAGAGCTGCCCAGTGACCATCTTGCCATTCAAATCGCACCTGGGTCACGACATTGCCCCAATTTATTTTGATACTAATGGACACAGTTTGAAATGGAATTGAATTCATCTCTTCCCGGTTATCTCTTTATTTAAAAAGATGCAGGGTGCCCACCTGGGTAGTTTTTCCTTGAAATTTTTGGCTAATTTTTGTCATCAATAAGGTAACTCTGACACAGTTCTTCGGTATTGGCCATCTTGCCGATTTTTGTCATTCCTCTCTTTTAGTTTTTCTAGCGAAAATATTTCCATTTTATCCTTGTTTAAAAACTTAAATGACTTGAGATCTTATCGAAATAAAAATATGATTGGTACTAGTTGATAAGAAAATTCTAAGATTGTTGAACATACATTTTCTGGAATAGCATTATGTTAATCTGAGTTTCAATTTGTCTGAATCTCTTATCTTAAATGTTGCGCCACTTATTTTTAAAAATAAAAATGTGGTAGGAAATTTACATACTATCCAATTTAAGTAAAACCTATTTAGTTACATTTCTCTTGCACTACACTGTGAAAAAAATTTAAACCTTTTACCACAAACGTGGTTCAAATTAGTTGCAACCGAAATGTCACGAAAAGTTGAACCACATATTCGGTGTTTTTAAACACCAAAAACTGTGTTTGGTGCTTTTTATCAAGTTTTCGCGCTTTCATGCACCGAAAACATGGTTCAAATTTTCGCTACATTTCGGTTGCAACTAATTTTAACCACGTTTGTGGTGGAACTGCCCAACCTTTCACCACTAAACTGGTGAAAGGTTGCACTTTTTTTAACAGTGTATTTACACAAATTGTTTACAAATTCAGATATTTCTAATAGTTTTTCTCATAAAATTTCAACTTTCCGATCAACTGTAATTGTTGTTTTTTGGCTATTATTTTAGCTGCATCTTTATACAAAACATTCAAATAATCAAAAATTTAGTTTACTGGACTTGCGTTTTCTTTTCTTTACTTTTAAGTTACGATCATTCCGAGAGAGCAATTCATTTAATAACTACCTTAAAAGAAAATGATATTTCAGGTCTCAATATTATTATACTATATATAAAGATTTTCTAGATTCTTCTAAACATAGACATTCTTAAGTAGACGTATTCGTTTCAATATAATTCGTAGTAAACCTACCTAATTATTTAAAATTTTATTAAAATTAATATTTTTAATTACCTGATTTTTAATTATAAAAACTGATTTTATATGAATTACAATTTTTTTCACCGAAGTTAGTTATGTTTTAGGTCATAAATCCCTTTTTTCATATAATCCGCTTTGTAATCTTCAATTACAAGAAACCGAAATCTTCCTTATTTTCCTCTTTTACTATTTTTAAAATTCACAGGGGAGGTATCCTTCCTACATGCTAAACTAATTTTAACTTGGTAAACCTCTGAACTAGTTAATGGTTTCTAGACTACAAATTATATTTAGCTTAACCTAACGCAGTGGGGCGTTTTTGAACACGACATTCTTCCTTGTTTTGATGTAGAGGTGTACTAAATGACTCATAAGCCAAATTTTTAGCTTTTCATGCAGTAGTAACGAATTCCACTGTTTATTGCAATTGTGTTAGTTATATTCATTTTGGCTCTGTTTTTTTTCCTGCTTTTTATTATCGTACATTTAAATTCATGTAATATTAAGTTAAATAGATTTAAACTGAACTCTTTGAAAGTTATCTTTATTGAAATACTATATGATTGGTTTTATTCAAGTTAATTATGTTTTTAGAGTAGCTAAAAAAGTGTATCCCCTCCCCCGGGAATATTTTTTAATTGCCTCTATCTATAACAATATACAAATGTTGATTCTCTGTCATGCAATGGTCTGAATATTCTCTCTGAAACTATGTGAGATTAATATTTAAAATATTATTTTAATGTTCCATAAATTTCAGTAAATCTAAATTTATTTATTTAAAAAAGTCTCGATCAAAATGGTTATTTTTGCCACTAAATTAAATTTGGTGGATCGTCAGTTTAAAAGTTGAGAAATGTGTATTAATGTAACAAATGTCATTGACCAAATGTAGTATTTACCATACATATTAAGTTTTCATAGTTAAAGTTTCTCAGGGCAGTTCAGTGGTCAAGGATTAATGTCCAGTAGTACCCGCCCATTGGAAAAAAAAGTTAAGTTTTAAAATTATAAACCAGTGCACGAAATTAGAGTTAAACATTTAATCACGTTATATGAACAACATAACAAAATTAGTGCCAACACTTTTTATTTCTTATTTTGAGTGATTCTGTTTTTGTAATCTACGATTTAAAAAGTAATTTGAAGTAGTTTCTAATGGTAATTTTTTAAAATCAAGTTTAACAAAGGTCCAAATACTATCTATTGATATTCTAAACACCTGAAAAAACCTTTCTTGACACGAACAAGTTTCATGTGTTTGTCCAGATCCGATAGATGCATACAACAGCTTCCAACTCTCCCGATTCTTTCAGAAAACTTCTGAATTAGTGCACTTTCACAAACTTCTTATCAAAAGACAAACTGCCGAATTAAACCAAAAAAATTTTATAATATTGTAAATAGGCATAATTTTATGACGCAAAAATGTACCAATGAAACAGAAAAACAAAGTGAAAAATATTTAAGTTATTTGGATGTTTAGAAAATATCTTTTTATCAAACCCTGTCACAAGTTTTTGGCTTATTCTTATTGAGCTCTTTACAATCAATTTTGTTTAAAATCTGTGTGTTTTAAACCTTATACATTTAGACTGTCTCCCGTTTTTTCATATGAGATTCATCTTCATCTCTTGACTATCTCCATGTTGTTTCACTTGATAAACATTTCTAAAGATTTGAATGTTTTATTTTTATATCATTTCATCTACATCTTTAATGATGTTGATTTAAAAACTTGTTTTTCTAATAAGCTTATGCTTTTTAAAACTCTAGGTCTAGATCCCCGTACCTGGTGCTTTTTGTCCGTTATAATGGACCTTGTACCATCAAACCCCAATTCAACCAACCCAAATTTTTCAATGTTGGTAACTATGAGTTAAGGGCAAGATGCAGCTTTAAAAACGCGTGTCTACGAAGTAGCAAAAACGTGCAACCCAAGCTTAAAAAGGGGATAAAATACGTGTGGTCCAGAGATCACGTTTTAACACACACACACCGACAAGCCAGCATCCTTGAATGGTTTGAAACATTCACAATCAGTTTTATAATTCAAAGCCATCTTAACTACAAAACACTACACCACGGTTGGTGCACGTTTTCAACTAGTTTTCACCCTAAGATGATGGGATTGCAAAAACACGTCCCGCAGGCAAGCTGCAGCCAGCAGGCGAGGTCAAGATTGACCAACCTGGCCAAAAAACCTCCCGATGCAAAACAACAGCCTCCTCTCAACAGGATGCAAAACGTATCCATCCAACAGCAGCACACAACCTCATTCACGCATTTATCAATCGTCTAGACACTGTCTCAAAACGCTAAGGAGGGTGGCTCGCTGCAGCGGTCGAGGTGTGGTCATCGTCACCAACGCGCGGCACCGTCTGGAACAGCGTCTCAGGAGAGAGGACTCTCGATACAATTAGTTGCTCGTTGTTTGTTTCGCGTGTGTGCCGAGTTCACGGGCCTGTGGGGGGAAAACCGCCTGGGTTAAATTAGCTGTATCAAAAAACGTCTGACGCTGAGGCATGTTCGTCTGACTGAGCTCTTTTGCGTCGTCTCGAATTTTTTCTTCTTCGACTCGAAGTATCCGACTTTCCTGGAGGATGATTGTTACCTGGATTTTTGTGGTGGCTTTTGGGGTTGGGAATTTTTTGGGGAGGGTTCCTCTCTGTGTTGTTGAGAGAGATAGTTTGTTTTAATGTGACTTTTCAACTTTGGGGTGTTTTTCTTGAAGAGGGCAAGGCCTTGAAGTTGTTTTTACTCACGAATGGTTTGAGGAGATTGAAATAGATGAGGTTGAGATAGGTTTTTAGTTTCGTGGCCTCGCGCTAACGAATTTGTTTTTTCTGAATTCTCGTGTTCATTGTTCGGGTCATATTAGTTTCAACATTACCATATATTTAAATTTTGGTTTTTAAGTGATGGTATGACAGTTATAGTTAAATTGATATTTAATAAAATATATTTGTAGAAAAGAATAAATTTGTCTCTACTTTTTCCAATAAATAACTTTCTTTTAATCCTTTTATTTAATTTAAAAGAACATTAGGAACTATTTTCATCGTATTAGACTTTAACAGATATTTTAATTTGTAAAATAAACTTTGGATTTTAAGCGACTTTTCCATTCATTCATATTATAATCGTTCATGCAATGCAATTTTCACCCTCTAAAGTCTAAAACAACGTTGTTAACACTGTTTTATTAATTATTTCATACTTTCGCTTTATACTCGAATTTATAGATAAACTGGTTTTAAAAAATTGTATGCCAAATATAAATTGGGCATTTGAAGGTTAACAGGTAAACTGTCCAAAGTTAGGTATTTCTTTTCTAGATAGTACTTGCTAATTTTCAGTAATGCTACTAGGTGATATGTGACATTTCGAAACAAAACTTGAAATATTTCCTCGATGACCCCACACCAATTTAGTCTATACCTTCTTCTCACCCCTTTAATACTACACATGACATTTTTTATTGTTGGACTTGATTGTTCCGACGATTTCCTGAACTCGGTCCTCAAAAAAGCTTCAATTCACTCTTAAATTATGCGAGGCCGTCATCTACCGTATCCATCAGCTGCGGATTGAGCGTCGCTATAGTCTAACTATTGTATTCTCGTTTCTTAACGAGGACAACTAGTTTACCTTGACTTAACGTGCTGTTTACCAACCGCATCACGTTCGCTGGGTGATAGTTTTGAGACTATGTCTCGTTCACCTGCTAGTTATATTATTACTATACGTCCCACTTTTATTGTGATAGTTAAGTTTCCCTCCTTTTAGGCGTTGGATTTGAAGATTGTCCCATTACTATTTCTTACTTGGTAGTTTTAGTCATCAATATGGATTTAGTTTGAATTTCCATATAGCGAGGTTCTTCGATTCGTGATAACCTTGCTGATATAGGATCAGCAAGGCTTTACGAACAGGAAGTAGCTGTGCTAACACTCAAAGCAAGGACAAGTATTAGCGCCTACTAACTATAAAGGTCATCAATTGTGTTAAAATACCATTTCCATGGGATTCAATCCCATAATAAACGCGTTTCCATAATGTTTTGTGGGGTGTTATTCCAAGAAATATCTTCTTTTCAAGATACCAAATATTTTTGTGACATTCATGGAAGTACCCCTAAACCATCCATATCCCTACTATGTTTCATGATGGCTGGCGCTGGCGATACCATTAAACATAAAATTAATTTTCTGCTTAGATTTGAGTGGTTTGATCGAAAATTTTTCAAAATTATCGCAATCTTACTAAAAAAACCTTTCTAAATGGGAATTTTTAAGATCATGAAGGTTTTAAAGCTTTTCTTAGCAGTTCTATTCAAGCTTTTCTATTCAGTTCTCAACAACCAAATTTGGTGTTTTATAAAATTCCGTCGCAGAAAACTAATTCATCCATACTTATATCAGTAAGGGACTTAAAACCGTATTTTGTAATTGAGATCATTATGAATTAACTTTTTATTAAGAATTGATGTTAAGAGTCGAAAATTTTAGATACCAAAGAAAGTTAACCCCCTATTCTGCTCAGAAATACCCTGATGTCTTTTTTAAATACCATTTAAATAATCTAGATGCTAGTGTTTTATACATCGTTTTTACTTTTTCTTAAGCTCGGGCACCGTGCGAAAACCTTTCTCCCATAATTTGCCGCGACCCAAATACGCAGAAGAATCCTTGGATCAGAGGACACGATGAACCAGTATTTATTTTCTACCAATCAAATTTCTGTTCGGTTCGTGTGGCAATGGTGAATGGTTGGTCAAAAAACGAGGCCTAGAAAAGGCGTTTCTTTGCAACCAATCTGCGTGATTAAGAAGGGTCCTTTTTCTGCAGTTGGTTATCTTGCTTCACCTCTGCATCCCATTTTTGCGATATGAATGCAAATTTTTCTCACTTACCCGTGGGATAGGTAATCAGTCACCTTTATTAACCTTGACACTACCTACAACTTTTTAAATTTCAATCAGTATCTACTATCTAGTTAGACGGATTTGCTTTTTGAAAAAATTTCTTCTGAACTAAAAGGGCAACTTTATAAGTTGGCGTTTAATTTTTCATCCTAAAATACTCCATAGTTTTCATTGTAACAGTAAATTTGAAACCACTGAAAATTATATCTAAAAACTTTTAAAAGGGAAATTTTTAAGTTAAAATAATAAAAACTAACTTTTAAACATCCTTTATTGTTATTCTTAGATGTTATTGACTAAATACGTTCAACGCTTTGGGAAGGGGATCCCGTATAACTTACACAGTGTGACTAGGAGAAGCTTTAATATAAAATTTTGGGACCCTTCACTCCAAAACTTTCACTGCTAGTAAAATTTCAATTTGCATTTGACAGTAATAACACAATTATTTATTCATAAGTGAAATACAATTTTAGTTCGGTTGACATTAATTTAAATGTTTCAAAAGTTGTGACATCTTAATAGGGAAGAAAGTCACTGAAATGTAACAATTCATTACATAAATGAAGTAGAATAAAGTCCCTGATAAATTGTATAATGTTATTTGTGCCCCCTTACCCCCTTTAATTGTATAATGTCCCCTTACATCCTCATGTATGAAACACATTTGTAATTTGAAAAACTAGCTTTAAAGGTAGTAAACTTTTTAACTTGTAAGTATTTTGTTTACATAATTGAATCACCGTTTAGATTCAACATAGTTTTATACTTTTTGACGTTCTTACCTGAAAGAAATTCTTTCTATGCATATTTAGAATCGGAGAATATCTTAAAAGAACTATTTGAAACGCAAAATTTAAACAACTAAGTCCTTATTAAAACTCATAAGTTATTCAAACCTTACATTTACCATCAAGCTTTTATAAGGAATTTTGTTGTCTGCTTGTAAAATTTTTTTTCTCTGTATTTTTTCTTTTAAATACTAAGTTTTCTTACATTCCATTAATCGCATTCGTTACTTTAAAACTCTGTGTTAACCTTAACGGGGAAAGAAAATTTAATTTCATGCAAAAGTAAAACTATTGAAATAGAAAGAAAGTATCCAAAATATTTATATAGGTATCCTTCAACACTTTTTGAATGGTTATTCTTTGCTACTACAATTTCACAAGAATGGTTCTATAATAACATAATTCGTACCAGTTGCGAAAATGTACTGTACATTTTTCACCCGGAAACACTGCACCCGGTTCGTTTTTTTAGAACAAAAATTTAAACAATTCACAGTCAATGTATAAAACTCTTCATCCTCTTTTATGGTGACAGTATCTAAAGATTTCTACTATACTAGACGGCAACTTAAGTTGAACCTACTACGTCACTAACAAACAAAGAAGTTCCCATCGCGGTGTCTGAATTTCGAGTGAAACAAAGAACGTCAATTTTAAAATATGATTATTTCGTTAAACCCATGTATAAATAGTGTCTTTTTATCACAATTCGCGTATCGAAATTCCTCCGATCAACCCAACAGACTTTGTTTTTACTCACTTTCTCCTTCCGCGTAGTGACGTACTAGGTTCAGTCAGGAAACGTTGCTTTGAAGTATAGTTGATTCTGATTCAAAATTGCCAATGTGTGAGTAGAAACTACACTGTAAAAAAACTGTAGAAAAACAGAAATTTCAATAACAGTGACTTTATGTTTACAGAGATATTCTGTCATGTAACATTCCCACCGCACTTCTATTTATTTTATGTAAAATAACAGCTTTTACCTAGTTTTTTAGCTTATCTGTACTTAAACAGAAACTTACTGCATTGAAAACCAATACAGCTATTGGCAACGTTATACTGAATCTTCTTTGGTTCAGTGGTAGCGTGCGTGCTTAGCATGCGGTAGGTCGCGGGTTCTATCCCCGGATATCAATTAATTAAAATTAAAAAAACTCTACTAAAATAAGTGCATGCGCACAAGCAGAAAATTACTGAGAGGCAACAGAAAAATCTGTAGCCCACTTGACAGAAAGTTCCTTTTTACAGCATTTACCTGTAGGTTACAGCTTTTTTCTGTTTACAGGATTTTTCAACCTACAGATTTTTTCTGGCAACTTTTGCTGCCAGAAATTTTCTGTTTTTTTTGCAGGATTATTTTTTACAGTGTACATCTACTCTAAAGTCCCAAAATATTAACGCCATCAAGTGTTTTCATATGTATTTATTCAATAAACAACTTAATGAATGAATAAATCTAGAGTGCTCTGTGGGAAAAGTGTTTTTACGACTAAAATGTTCTTCTCTCACTTCATCTTTCCTTCTATCTCTACACCAAACCACTTCTCTCTCGTAAACATGTTCGCAGTGTAGTGATGCAGTGTTTTCTTACAGCAGCATGTGGCCCTGATATCCAACCCCTTCGCTCAAGTGTGTCCCATGTGCCATAAGAGCTTCGTCAGCTCCGACCTGCTGATGGAACACATGCAAATCATGCACAAGGGCGGCACCAACCTCGGCGGGAGCATGACCATAAGTAAGTCATCTTAATTCACGAAAATGCGTTATCCCAATTCTTCCTATGTTGATTGATCGTCGGCTTACAGGAGAAAGGCACTAAGTCACCTTTCAAAAAATCTTTCCAAAGCGGTAGAACGACGCCAAATTATTTACAAATTGTCTTTTCACAAAAATTACTTTCGAAAATTATTTTAAAATTGTTGCCAAGGTGAAAGGAATCGGTGTGCTGGTAAAATTGCATGGCCCAAAAGAGTAAACCTCCTACACAGTGGTTGAGTGACTTAGTGCCGTTCTTCTGTAATCCGACGTATGTTCTCGTGTGGAAGGCTTTCCGCTAAAACTCTTGATTTGTTGAAAATTTTTTCCGAGGCCACATAAATGTACTTTTTCAAAAATAGTCCGGAGACACAGGTAAGTAAATGAAAGATAAAAAATTATTATATTTAGTGAAGAGCTTTAATCCAATTCCGTCTTGAACAATTTCTTTAACTTTCACCCATGCGTATCATTTGTTTAGCTTAACTGAAAGATCATTTCAACAAGAAACCAAAGAAAGATATCTTAAATCTGTGTTTCAAAGGAAATACCTCAAAGAATTCGATACTTCGAAATTTTTCTCTTACTCGTCTTTCGATTTCAACGGGGAGCCTTACCGAATCTCCTGGAATAATCGAATGAGTGTATCGATCTCATCTCTGCGATTATAATCGCCATGCGTGACTGACCTTCCGTAATGTGCTTCCCAATCGCTTATGAATGAGTCTTGGTGGGAGTAATTCCGATGAGTTAAAATGGCACGAGGGAATGAATGCTAAGTGACTGAATATCTCCACTCAACGCTTTGGTTTGTTGTAAGGATTGATATCTGTCCTCTCAAATCGAAATGTTTTATTGTAAATAGTGGATGATTCTTCTGGAGAATCTGAATTTTCTTGTTACCAATTATCTTGGTACTTATGTACGCTTGATTTATCCTAAGGATGCTACTACTTTCTTTTGTCTTTCTTAACCATCGGTTTTATCGAATCAAATTCTGAAAAAAATCAGAAAGTACATTTTTTCTGCTTTAGACTATAGAAATTTGATATGATTGCTGTCTTTTTGTTTAATTTTAAAGTTTTACGCAATTTTAAATAAATTTGATAACTATCTTTTTTTTTATTATTTTGGTTCCGTTTGAGAAGTTATCAAAATAGCATAACACGTCTACTATTGATGGTTTCTTAACTTTTAAATATTTTTATTTTGTGTTTTGGGACTAGTTTAATGTTCGTCATTTTTTCCATTACATCTAAAAGATACCGAACTCTGAACGTAGCTTATAGCAAATGTTATACAAGAAAAATACTATTTCAGTTTATAGCTCGCAGAAGTGTGTTATAAGTATGTTTCTAATTCAAAGCGCACAATTTCGGTCATTTTATCTCTTTTAAAGAAAATCAAATTCTTAAATATTTCTTAACGTTTAGTACAGTGGTTCCCAAAGTGGGCTCCAGCGCCCCCTGGGGGGCACTGGAGATTTCTAGGGGGGCGTTGGGAAGCTCAGAGAAAATTGGGGGGTGCTGGAGAATTTTTTGGGGGGCGCTGCTAAATTTTCCTTAGAAATGATAAATTTTCCTTCCCGGCTTCGAAAAAAATATTGTGTACTTTCCTTTTTTCCAGTTCCACTTCTTTTTTATTCCCTGATAGATAACGCTTTGCAAATTTGAGTTGAGTTGAGTAGGTATGTGTGCTTTGCTGCAGGTATTAACCCGGCTTCGACACTATTGTTCCTATGTTATGTTTTTTTTACGTTTTAATGGAATCGACCGTAATCAGGAATTTTTCTAGAGCTTTTTGTTTCTTGTAGTTGTTTGATTTGTAGTCCAAAAATAGTTCTTCTGTTAGTGGATCTGGGGCAGTAGCTTCTAGCAGTTCCATTCTAGCCGCATAATACACAGGGCAGTGGCACAGAATATGCTTCCGATCTTCCACCTCTCCACAAATACAATTGGGCGAGTTGATTATGTTGAATCGGTATAAGAGATTATTGGTTATCAACATGTTTGTTCTGTATCGTGCTAGAAGTACATCTCCTTTCCTGCTTGATGAGAGTTTTCTAATTTGTGGGGTCAGGTCATTTAGGTAATGGAAGTCTTGAAAGTATTTTGTGATCCTCCACTGATCTTCTTCTTCCATCCAAAGGTCTTTTCTGATGGTTTGGACCAGGTCCTCCATGCACACTACTTCATCTAATGGGGTATTGTCATTACAGGAGACCGCAATACTGTCCGCTTTCTCGTTTGGAGCTATTCCTCTATGACCTGGCACCCAGACAAGCTCAATTTTGTCCGCTATTTCTATTGCTTGGTTTAGGTATTTTTGGAGTTCGGTTATGACGGTGTGACTCTTTGGATTAATCGAGCTTAGGGCCTGTAAGACACTTTTGCTGTCGGTGATTATTATGTAGTGATTGTTGGTGGTGATAAACTCTGTG
This sequence comes from Tetragnatha versicolor, assembly GCA_024610705.1. Lineage (NCBI taxonomy): Eukaryota > Metazoa > Arthropoda > Arachnida > Araneae > Tetragnathidae > Tetragnatha > Tetragnatha versicolor. Next base: position 18,240,186 of record JANDEH010000007.1, on the reverse strand, counting down.
GTTGAGTATTTAATTGCCAGGGCTTCGGCTGTAAAGATGGAGTTCGAGTTAGGGATACGTCCTACTCTTCCTTTTTTCGAAGAGTCATTCCAAATGGCCCAGGAGGTAAACTGAGCGGTTTTGGATCCATCCGTTGCTAGTAGTATACTATTTATTGGCAGGTTTTCTCTAAAATCTTCAAATAGTTGTCTTATGGTCGTGTCTGGAAGATTTCTATCTTGAAATGGGAAGGAGTTCCAGAAGATGGTTATCCTAGGGTTTTTCCACGGATGTGTGGGATATGTGTATTTAATAATATGGGAGTTAGAGAACCTATACATGGACATTAGGTTTTCTAATATTTTTCCGTAAGGAGGTGAGTTTTCGAGGACTTGATCCTGTAATAATAGGGGGGACAAATTGTCCAATACTAGTTGGCGTAGGATGAATTTATTTCTGAGAAGGTTATGTCTCGTACGAAGTGACACTGTGATTGCTTCCTTTCTTAGAAGCGGTAGTGGCGTGAATTTTGGTAGGCCGGTGGCTGTTCTGATAGCTGAGTTATAGATGATTTCTAATTTTCTTCTTGTAGTTTCAGGGGCAAAGGATGTAACTTGTACTCCAAAGTCTAACAGGCTTCTTATAGTAGCATTCACGATTTGCAGCAGGTGGTGAGATTTCACCCCCCATGATTTGCCAGCAATGACTTTAATTGCGTTCATCCTCCTTGCGCATTTCTTTTTGATATATGATACATGATGGTTAAAGTTACAGTTCTTCTCGAAGAAGATACCAAGGATCTTGATTTTTTCCGTCCAAATTATGTTTGCACTGTTCAGCGAAAAGGTAAAAGTTGGAATGTTTCTTTTCCTTGACATGTTGATTGCTTGGCACTTGTCCTGGCTAATAGATAGATGCCAGTATTTCGTCCACTTCACTATATTGTCCAGTGATCTTTGGAGGCTCATGCACACTGCGTCAAAGCAGGTATTTCTTGAGATTAAAAATATGTCGTCGGCATATATAAAGCATTTTGTATTTAAGTCGATGACCTCAAAGAGATCGTACATGTACAGTGTAAACAAGATGGGAGATAGGACACTGCCCTGGGGGATACCTCTGTTGTTTTTTTCTTGCCCGGATATTGTGCCTCTCCATTTAACCTTGACTGTTCGTTCCGAGAGGTATTCGTATAGCCAACTTAGGAAAGTTCCTCCAAATCCTATCTCTGAGAGTTTCATCAAAAGCCCGTCGGTCCAAACAGAATCATATGCTGCCTTAATATCTAGGGATATACAAATTATGTGCTGTCTTTCACTTTGTGCCTGTTTAATTTCCTTTAGTATTCTTGCTTGGCATACCTGAGTATCCCTAAAAGGGATAAATCCCATGTGATTTTTATTGAGGATGGTCTTTTCGAGCAAGATCCTGGTGATCCTTTTACTAAGGACTCTTTCAAACATTTTCCCTACTACTGAGGTGAGTGCAATGGGTCGGTATGATGTAATTTGGTTTTTTGGTTTGTTCCTCTTCCAGATTGGTACGATTAAAGATGATTTCCAGCTTTCTGGAGGCCCTTCTTGATACACTTTGTTAAAAATCGCTGTAAGGTTTTCGATGCTTTGGGCTGAGAGGTCTTTGAACATGCGGATAGAAATTTTGTCTTCTCCAGGGGAAGAATCCTTTGTTGTGGAGATTGCTTGGATTACTTCCTCAGTACTTATATCGTCATTCATTTTGGGAAACTTATTGTTGCTGAGATCTATCGGGAGAGGTGGTAGTTCATCAGGGGAGCAGAATCTGGCTGCGAAAGCATCAGCTTGGTTTTTCGGTGTCTGGGGGGCGTCTTTAAGGTCTTCCAATATATAGTTGTCTGTAGGTGTAACTTCACTTCTGTCATTGACCGCCTTAATAATCTTAAAAATTTTTCTTGAGGCTCCTGAGGAGCAACATAGCTTATCCCAATACTCATCCCTGAGTTTCTTGGTAAGTCTTCTTAGTCTCGCCGCGTATCTTTTGTACTCAATCCAATTGTCGCGGGATAAAAGGGTTCTGGCCAGGCGTAGGTAGCGTCTTTTTTGGCCCAATAGGTAGCTGCATTTCGAAGACCACCAAATGGGAAATTTCGATGATGTGAAACTTTGTGATGTAGAATTTACAGAGATTATTTCCGTTGATTTCCTTTGGAATTCTCCGATGGGGATTGGTGTCTGCAAGAGATCTTCTACTTCTTCCTTAACAGTGTTCCACTTGATTCGTTTTCTTAGAAACGGCTTTGAGTGGGGTTGTCCTGGTAGCTCGAGATTGATGACTATTGGATGGTGGTCACTATCAAAAACATCGGGGTGTATTGAGATACTGGAGGATGTGAAAATATCGGGAGACGCTATTGATAGGTCAAGAAGGGATCCCGCCCCACCCGGAGCCACTCGTGTCGGTGTCTTAGTGTTCAGTAAGCACATGTTGTTGTTATCTAGCCACTCCAACACTTCCTCCGCTCCAGTGGAGTTGGCTTTTGCACCCAGGGCGATAGAGTGTATATTGAAGTCTCCGAGGATAAGGAAGGGAGGTCTAATTTGGGAGGCTAAGCTGTCTAGCCACACCTTGGGGAAATTTCCTTTAGGAGAATATAAATTAATTACTGAGAGGTTTAGTTTTCCTAGGTATATTTTGATTGCTTGGTATTCAATATTGGATGTAGGAAGTTTCAAATCCACAATGGTTGATGAGAGAGAATTATCGACTGCTAGGATGAGACCTCCACCCCTTCCTTCAGGCCTATCTTTTCTATATACTATTTTGTTTTGGATATTGAAGTGCTGTCCAGTGAGAAATGTTTCCTGTATAGCCAATAAATTACAGTTTTTGAAGACGTTATCTGTAAGAGCCACCCTTTTATTTGTGATGGACCTTGCGTTCCATTGTATTATTTTCAGCATGGTTCAGAACGTTGAAAGTGTTTTGTGTTGATGGGTCCTGGAGAGGGTGAAAGGGGGGTTTCTGTAGGTTTTGTATAATTGCATCCTCTGGACATCTCGATGTGTCTTGATTTTCCCACTCTTCTTGATATTCTGGATTTTGTAGGGCTCCCATAGGTATATCTCGGTTTTTTGTAAATGATCGAGTAGATGGCTTCTTCCTGGCTCTTTCTGGACTTTTTGAATTGTTCAGGGACAAGTGAGATATCACAGCCGGGATGACTGATGATATTATTTTGTTTTCGAGGGATGCGTTGTTTTTTTCTATTATACTATTTATGGTTGATGTTAGGTTGTTTATTGCTTCTGATACGTGTTTTGCCACCAGTTCTTCTATTTCTTTTTTTGAGGGGAAGGAATGTGGTGTTTCTTTTGTTGCATTGGTGTAAGAGGTGCTCTTTTTCTGAAATTTATAGCGTCTTCTGGCTTCTGTGATCGGTAACCTGTTTTCGGCTTTGAATTTTAAAAATCGTGATTCTTCTTCTCTATTGGGGCAGGATGCGCTAGAAGCCTTGTGATCTGATCCACATGACGCACATACGAATTTAGTTTCTTTGCAGCTCGCCGCATCATGAGGCCCAGCACATTTCTCGCAAACTTTCTGGTTTCTGCATTTCTTCTCTGCATGATCAAATTTAAAGCACTGTTTACACTGTCTAGGTCTATCTATGAATAAATTGATTCTGGTTCGGGTATACCAACATTTAATATGAGTTGGTAGGGTGTTGCCAAGCACTGTCACTAGCACAGTTTCAGAGGGCAATATTGCTCCTTCTCTTTTTACAGTGAACCTGCGAATTTCGCATACTTTTAATTGATCATTCTCATACTCTAGTTCGGCGGCCAGGTCTTCTAGTGGGGTGTCAGTTTGGATTTCCTTCAGTAAGAATTTACTGGTTATGTATTCCTGAGGAACCCTTGCTTCTATTTCGGTGTCCATGATTTTGTTTAGCTTTAAAATATCTGTTGCAGTAGCAGGAGATCTTGTTTCTATAATAATGCGTCCGTCTCTTGAGAATTTAAGTGAGTCTATGCCCTTTTCATTTGGGACATTCTGTGTGAAGAATTCCTTGATACTTTTAGGGTGAGCTCTTGGGATGGATCCGTTTTTTCCTGACAGGATTATGCAAAGGTATATGCTTTCTTTTATCATCTCTATGGCTTCAAGGTTTGTGATGCTTTTTATAAATATATTAGGATCCGTTTTTTGAAAATCCATTCGTTCCGTCATGGTAGGCGCCTCTCGGACGCTTTCCCGAGTTAAACCCAATATAAGTTGTAAACAATAAAGGAGGAGAACTATATTACTTTCTATACTTTCCTAAAGAAAACTCAATAGATGAAATCCAATAAGTAACAAAGGCGAGGTTAAACAATGGGTTACTTATGTGATATTACTGAAGCAAAATACTTGGAAAAACCTTTTGGATGATAATTCTGCTTCTAATGAACTGATGGCGGATTTTAGATTTTTGTAGCTTGCTTTACCACTTATAGTCCAGATATTATTGCTTGTTTTTTCCTGTGCATGAAATATCACTCTTAAGAAAGTTGAAAGAACGGAGGTTAAATTTTTCCTACTTCATATTTATCACAACAATGACTTTTTTCCACTTTGCAAATGCAACCGCGACCTCTCCATGCGCGGCGTTAGCTATCGAAGTTTTATCTGTACTTTACCCCACGGGGTCCTAGCATATAGTGTGCATATTTGGCTCTTGAGCAAGCGCCTGCATGATTCTCTTCATTACGTTATAAAGGCTATTAACATTCCTGTTGCCAACCAAGATTTAAATATTTATTGCAAACATTTGGAGGTTCTTCATAAGGATTTCCAAGACCGCTACACAGACATCCTCTTTTTGGATATACCAAGTTGGGTCTTGGATCCTTTTTCGTTTTTTCAAGAAAGTTCTGGAGAGCCACATTTAGAAGAGGAACTGATCGAAATCAGCACCAATGAAGAACTTAAGCCAAGATTCAAAAAAGGGTTGCAGAATTTTGGCTTCAGAGCTCAATCCCAACACAATATCCAGCATTGTGGAACATAGTTCAAAAACTTCTCGTAGCATTTCCCTCTTCTTTTTTGGTAGAGAGGTTTCATTGAAGTTTCCAATTTGTTATCTAAAAAAGGAATCGATTGGAGATAACTGAAAGGGGGGACTTAAGGCTATTCTTAACGAAGCTTACTCCAGATATTGTCAGGCTAATAAATACCCCCCAAGTTCATCCATCTCATTAAAATTGTAAATGCATAATACTGTGTTGAAAATTTTTTTTGGGGATTTATATACACTTTGTGGTTAAATCATTTTAAAAATATAAAATATAACTCAAGTTCCTTTAAGAATATAAAATAGGCTTTTAATATTAAAAATGCCATAATTTTATTCATAAATATTTTATATCAATGGCACATTTTGTTTGTAGAATAATTGTAGTGAGAGTAATATAAGTTAGCTATTAGTAATGAGATAAAATATTAGCGATTAATATTGTGATATAAATATTAGCAATGTGATAATTTTTTATCTGGGATTTAAATGCAGTTAGTTGTTAAATCATTTCAAAAATTTAAATATCATACTTTAACTCAAATTAATTTAAAAGTATAAATATAGCCTTTTTATATTAAAATTAATTTTATAATATTGAGTAATTTTGATACAAATATAGCAGTTAATGGTCGTATGATATAAAATGGACTTTATGGTGTGTAAATTTACTACTTTGTGCAATATACTTCTTTCAATTTTTAATTTATTTTTAAAAATAAAAGTGTATATTTCTTCCTTACATTTTGTAAGTGTTAATGTATTTGATGTAATGTTAATGTAGCAGAAGTGAAAAAAAACGTATGTATGAATTTTTTGAAAAATTATAAATTATATGATATTAAGTTAATATTAATATCGAAAATAAGAGGCCATTGAGTTGTCATATTCAAGGGGCGTTTGAAAATTCGGGTCTTCAAAAGGGGGCGCTGGTCCAAAAAAGTTTGGAAACCTATGGTTTTGTAGATTAGTGATTCCTGTATTTATATAAAATATCATTAAATCCTTTAAAGCTCTTATGAAGAAATCGTATACTTTTTCAAATTGTATAGGTTCTTGTTTATGCTCTTCATTGTTCTATGAAGAGAGGAAACTAAGCCATCTTAAACCCGTTTTGGAAATAGAGACATTTTCATTTTTTCCGAACATAAAAGTTGAACTATAATTCAAAAGCATGACAGAACAATTCCCAATGAGAAGAAGGATTTTTACACATAAGTCACTTCTATTTTTAAATTTAAATTACTCGACACGGAAATTGTGGAAAACGTTAAAGAACAATGATAGACCCTTAGTTATCGGACATCATAGAAATGCATGGTCATGGATAAGATCATAACAGGAGTCTGTTGCTACTTAATAGGCCTATTACTATTAATAGTTGGCTGTTTATATTCATTTTGGAATTGAATTGCTTGTTAAAACAATGACTCTAAAACTGTAATGTGTGCAATAGTTTTTATATCTTGCTTAAGTAGAGTCTTAAAAATGTTTAAAATACTACTTTTTGCGTTTTTAAGTAGCTTAGAAATATTTATTTATTTCCAATGGTATTTTTATAAGTGCCCCAAGTATTTTTCTTTTCTTTATCAAATGCGTTTTTTAACTGAATTTTTTTTATTTGAATTACATTGCCTCAAAAAAATATATCTTGAGCTGTGTGTTCAAAATTCACTGCTGATATCTCTGGCAGAGGAAAGAAAAAGTTTTTAAAAAAGAAGTACTGCTCTCTTTTAGGAGTTTAGACTCCAACTGTACCCAGTTTATAACTTTAAACGCAATGGAGGTCCACCAGGCCCAATGACCATAATTTTGTCATTACAGTAAACAAGGGATGAGAAATTTAGTTTGATCTTTTAGCCCTCAATATGGGCCTATACCCAGATAGGAATATGAGGTTTTATAAACCTTATCGCAACCTTAAGCCGTAACACTTTGAAGGTTTTTGTAAGGTTCTCACTGTCAACCTGTAACTTTGTGACAAAGTGAAACACGACTCGATCATAGCTCGGCGAAAACAATGTCGTAGTTACTATGTTATTGCGCATATGACGGTTGATAGGACGGGATTCTTCATAAAAAAAAAGGTTGTTAATGTTGCAGCCCTGCCCTTATTTTTCAATTAGAGCTAATTTTGAGCTTTCTTGATAAGGTCGAGGTTTTCGAAAATGAGAAAAAATCCACCTTTAAAACAAGAATTTAAAAAAAGTTTGGGATTTCGAATAAATGGTTCATTACTTTAAAAGTTTTCCCGAGATTTTGAGTTGAAGTAAGTAGCACTCCGGTAAAAACAAAATTAGAAGCTTTGGTAACGGGTTTTGAGAAAGTTTTTCTCTTCATTTTTTTCCTCCATCCTTGCCATGCAAACCCTAATATAGTATTGCGCAAAGGTTTATAGGCAAGCCTTGTTCCCTAATATGCAAGAGAAATGTTTCGCTGTGTTGTTGTGCTATGTGTTGTCTGACGGGGCGTGTGTTGCAGGCAAGCGTCGCACGGGCAGCCACCCGTGCCCCCTGTGCGGCAAGACGTACGTGAACGAGGGCTCCCTCCGCAAGCACATCGCCTCCCACCAGGACCCCTCGTCGGCAGTGGCCGCCTCCCTGCAGGGCCCGCCGCTCCGCATGTGGCCCTGCTCCGTCTGCCAGACCGTCTTCACGCAGGAGGCCGGTATGTCACACTCACCACCGTACTCTTTGCACCGCAACGTTTCATTACCGACGCTAGTATTAAATATCTTTATAGCATTTCTTTTGATATAACTTATGGAGCAGTGGTTTCCAAACTCGTAGAAGTTAGCGGACTATTTAGCCTTAAATATCATCAGTTACGGTTATTATGCTTAGCCTTAAATATCATCAGTTGTAATTACCCTTAGGCGGCTGCCACACTACAAGGAAATAAGTCGCCAGTGCCATTAATCAAGTTATCAAGAGGAAGGAAGAAAGCATGGAGTTGAGTCTCAGTCTCCCTTATCTTGACAGGAATCTTACTTTTAAGATTCCTGTCTAGGAAAGACTGGGGCTTAACTCAATCTTACTTTTAAGATTCCTGTCTAGGGGAGACTGAGGCTCAACTCCATGCTTTCTCTCCTCCCCTTGATAACTTGATTAATAGCACTGGCGACTTATTTCCTTGTAGTGTGGCAGCCACCTTACCTACACTCCGACATCTCACTGTATCACTTAGAGCTGGAATAATATTTTACGAAAATTCATAATGTTTTCATACAATTATTTCAAAAAATGCATTTTAAATATGTTTGAAGTTATTTTTGCCTCAAAAAAATTTCACAGTTCAATTCATTACAGATTGCACTTAATTCACACAATTCATTGCACACAATTCACATTGCACACAATTGCACACAATTCATTACAGGGAAAGATTCTTCACCATCTCTTTGCAGTTGAGCATCTCTGATCTTCAGCACCCTCTTTAGTTTTGTTTTTGAAACTCTCTGCTCTTTAGCATCCCCTTACATCCCTTGCTCTTCAGCATCACTTAACTCTTCAGCATTCCTTTACTGTTAATCCTCTTTTACCCACAGACATCTTAATATTTTTAATACAGCACCTCTCCTTTTCACGGAACCCTTTCAACCACTCTAACCACCGGTTGGGAACCACTGCTACATAATTTTATAGTTTTCTTTCGAGAATGAGAGAGAGAAGGGGAGATTCGTAGGTCGTGTGACAATCTTTTTTTTACTCTTCGATTACGCCAAAATGATTAATCATAAGTTTCGAATATGAGGTTCTTCTATGTTCTACGCATTGTAAATGCTATGTAGTCATTGAATACTCAGGAGTTTAGCAATTATGTATAATTAATGAATTATAATTACAATACGCGGACAAGTACATCCAAAGATATTAGTAACTAGAATCCGCATGTAAGCAATGTAAGAAGAAGTAGTAGTTGTTCTTAACATGGCAGTAATGGTAGTTTAATTAGGATATAACAGTAACGAGAATTCTTTGTCCCTTCAGGTCTCCTGCACCACATGGAGGGCATGAGGATGGACCCGCGCCACCAGTTCGCGGCGCAGTACCTCCTGAGTCGCGCAGCTGCCGACCGCAGGATGAAAGACCCCAACGACCCGTCCGGCTCCGGAGGCCCCACTCCCTCTTCTTCCGTCGCCGAACAACAACACTCAGCTCACATGCAACAGCAACAACAACAGCACATGATGAGCAGCATGCCGCCGCCGCCTCAACAACAGCAACAGCAGCAACAACAACAACAGCAGCAGCAGCGGTTGGGCAGCAACCACAGCAACAACAGCAGCAACTGCTGCAGCTCCGACTCGGAGACCGACCACAACACCAACCCTCCAGCGGGATCGGCCAACAACAAATCGGACAACGGCAGCAACTCCTTGCAGCAGCAACAGCAACAACAACAGCAGCAGCAGCAACATTACACAAACATGCTCCATTAACGACGGGCGGACCCTTTTAATCCACTGTTGTTGTCTCAACGCTGCCATTTACAGATCGATAATAATAATAATAATGATATAATAACGACGAGTTGTATAACTATCCCTCACACGAATTACGTTTTGGAAGCGAGATTTCAAAACGCACTTTTACGTACTACAGAAGCGTATGTTTGTACCGAACAGGTTATTGTTATTATTATTATTATTATTATTATGAATAGCTCACGCCCTGTGGCATCTTCATTTATTCTTTGCCGTTAATGTTATCGGATATCCGTTGATACTTGCCAATCGAAGATGACCTCTCATGGACACTATTTCAGTTTTGAAATCTTTATCGACTGCCCGCGTCTCTGGTGACGACATAAGCACACCCGAACTGTAGTGGAACTTTCTGCCACGGTAGTCTCTTAATCCGACGAATCGTAGTTCTTTTTTGTTCGGTGGTACCTCTAAAATAGGGTTCTACAGGCAGGACGTAAGTTGGAGTTTTAAATCATAAGGAGAAATCATTAAATTGCGCATACAATTTGTTTTGTCTTGGAAAAATCGATGTATTCCCCAGCACAAAGTGCTCGAAGTATGTTTTATATTAAGTTGTACACCGAACTTTTTATCCATTACTGTTCTTAAAAAAATAGGTAAAGCCAGCTATTTGTAATCCAGAGAAACTGTTTAGTCTATAAGTGGGAATTGGAAAGTATGAAAACGCTTTCTATTGGTGCGTATGTCGTAACGAGTTTAGTTTTCTCCGTATCCGTCGACTTGATCCAATGCCTGAGTTTATGTAATAATGATTAAAGGGTAATAATTCTTAGGAAAAATCTACAGATGTATAGATTATCACCGATGCTCAACGACTGATACTTTGGTTCTATGTTAACCGATTTGGTGTAAATAACATCCAAGTAAAAAACTGTTTTACTTCAAGTAATTACCATTTTCTTATGTCTAAGTAAAAATGAGGTGCAATAGGTTCTATACTTCAATGAGAATCCTATCGCTTATTGAATACTAAGGTGATATACTGCAGGATAACAATTCTCCTGAACCAATGTTCAGAATATACAATTGTTTTATTATCCAAGTTTGCCACGATAAACAGCTTAGAAATATTTTCTTTATATGGCTCTTTTTATGTTGAGATATTTTATCTAAACATCAATCTAAGTATTTCTGTTTTAAGATTATCTTTATATTTTTTAAGTTAGTCATTTAAGGATGCCATAAACAGTTGTGTTTTGTGACTGTGTGATAAAAAACTATTTATTTAAAAACTTTAAGTTGATAATTTTTAATGAGCATTTTAGCTTTTAATCGCTATATAAAAAGAACAGTGATTTTTTATGTAACTAATCAATTTTATTTTACCACCTTGAATGATGTTGTGTATTTCAATTCTTACTTTGAAGTCACAATAGGTTTCTGTTATGGAGAAAATTCATTATAGAACTTAATACATATGGGAGTAAGCCAAATATTTTAGGAGTAACCATGTGATTTGTATAGGTGTAAACACTTAGATTCAAGCACGGCGATGAAAACACCTTCAAAAACTATTACATCTTTCTGTATTTCTCTTTGAAATGAATGAATTCTTAGTAATAAAAACTATCCTTAAATATTTTATTTATGTATTTATGGTATACTTTACAAAATTGAAAGATGTAATTGGAAGATTTTGTAAAGCATACATAAAGCCTTTGTTAATATTTTTGGTTCTTGAACAATATGACAGTAAGTGCAATGCTAGTACCCCCTTCAATATGCTAAATATACAATAAGAGTGTTACTAACCAATCACCTCATTTTTCATCATAGTGCTTCTATTGGTGCTAAATCATGCTTCACACACACATGACACCATTTTTTATTTCCTCTCTCAGTCTTCAATAGAATAGAATCAATCGTTTCATTGGAAGTACGAATCTTATCGATGTAATAGCCTACTTAGAATCTGTGTGTTTAGAACATTTGTATATAATTTCATTTATCATTTGCATGATGTTGTTTTCGATTTGAGATATTGACAATACATGTTTTCTAGGCATTTGTTGTTGAACTAAGCGTGGAAGTATATTTTTTTTAATTTATTGAGTGCATTTTTGGAGAGGTTTTTAACTGTGTTCACTTATTTCAGTTTCTGTTTGTGGTATTGACCTCCCTGGTGTATAATTCGAACTATGGAAAAGAGTTTATGTAATAAACTTAAAACATAGATATGAAATCGTATTCAAGAAGTTTTATTCGTTCATTTGAGGTTCATGATCAGTTTTAAAGGATTTCCATTTAAACTGTTTTTAGAGTATAACTCACACAAAGGATAAGAAATCCTTATGTCTATCGTTTCATCCACGTTCAAAAGTTGTGTTCCAACTTTCTAAAGATTTCATTGAGAAATGTCGTCACCAGAGTCTTACCAAATGTTTATGAAACAAACTGATTTTAAAACGATATTCCTGGTGTAGCCATTTTAAAACTAGTTACATCCATGTCATAAAGTTACTATTTAAGCATGACATTTCTGATTGTCAATGTAACAATTATGGTTGGTTCTGAAGTCCATCTCTTGCAGTGTTTCTCAACATGAAAATTTTACTGGTCTTATTTATAACAATTCCTAGCCATTATACATTCGTGATCACGATCTTAAAGTTACGTTTAAAAGTTTTTAACTGATACATATTGGTAATTTTAAGTTTTTTATTTGTTTAATAATGTGCATTATTTCTATTGGTAAGAAAGTAGCTTAGAATTTTATTTTACTGCAAAAATCAAATTTAAAATACTGATTCTCAATGTATATTGTTTTTATATTTGTCTAGTTTTGTGCAATTTTTGTGGTTATTTTTTATATATGCAGCATAAGAGTTTACCCTTTTTAGTTTTTATTATTAGTAGTTTAAAATTTTGTGCTATTGATAAGCTTATGAAATGTAAAAAGAAATTTCTAAATAATATTGGGCATGAGAGAAAAATTTACTTATAAAGTTGAAATTGTCTTGGAAATACAAGAAAATTATGTTGTCATGCCTCTTAGTACTGCTGTAATATTTTAAAACTGATTTTTAAAAGTACCTAGTTGGAATATTCTAGGGTTGAAGATCTTTTTGAATGAATTTATTTATTGTTTATCTTCAATCAAATTAATCTGTGCAATTTTTTCTTTGAAATTTTGATAGCAAGACATTTACTTTGATCAAATTTTGTCTGCACCTTTTACAAATAATTATTTTATTTATTTTTATTTTATTTAAGCCGTTTTTTAGTTTATAAAACTTTTATTTATCCAAACTATTTTATTTAATTTAAAATTTGTTTAATAAATTTTAATGAATAATTTGTCCATATATAAATTTGTATAAAATTGTAAATACTAAGTATTTCGTTTCTAGTGTGTGTGTTTTCTAGAGTGTATCATTTGTAAATGTTGAGAAACACTGTATTTCTGTTGCATGCAATTTTCAAAGTTCCTGCACAAACTTCACAAATTTCCTTCTAGAAGTTGAAAAAGAAATTGTGTTTTGTAAGCAGAAAAACGGACCACATTTTATGAATTCTTTCAACTCCCACTGACAATAATAAGCCAATCAATGGTTTCTGATCTCACGATTTGGGGATCGCACAGTTTTATCTATTCGGCGATGTAAACTTTCTGTAGTTGAAGCTGGCGACTTCTTAACAACCAGTAAGATTTTATTTTCTGTGAAGTTTTAATGATATTTATTCACTATCAAAGTTTTATTGACTGAAAATTTATAATTTTGTTCTTCCTTGAATTTGATTTTCTTAGTTTTTCGTAATGTTTACTATACAAGATTTTTGGGGGGTTCGAGCATTTATATCAAGTTATTATAGCATAACAAAAGTCATGCTAACCATGTATAAATTCATGATAGAAATAATTTGTTACGAAAGTAAAAGAAGTAGAACATTTATCTTCTACTTCTTTTACTTTTGTAACAAATTATTTCTATCATGTAAGAATTTATCTGATATACATGGTTAGCATGGTTTATTTTTGAGAATTTTCTTTAAAATTCCTTAACAGTATATTCAAAATGTGTTTTATAGATTTTTTTAAATAATATTATTAATTTTTATTACAAAATTAATTAACTCTAATAAGGGTATACATTATTGTTTTTAATAGTTTAGTAAATCTTACATTTATAGCATTTCCCGGTGTATAGCGATTAAGATCTCTAATTTTTTTTATCTTGACACTGTTTTCTATTGTTCTAAGAATAACTTAACTCTTAACTCAACAACCTAAATAAAATTCCAGGATTGCATTTTAGTATAAAAGACTTTTTAAATGCATTTAAGCGTAATCTATTCAACTTTAGGTAAAATTTTTAACGATAGTTACCGACTAGTTTTTTTAATTATAAAAATTTGTAAAAAGGTTTTAGTACCTTTTCCTATTTTCAAATCATTTCTTGGAGGGTATTTTAGTTCTATTAGAAGACCGTTTTCTAAACTAAGCTCAGAGTGAACTAAGTATAAGTTCCTAATCTTGAATAATGATCTTAGTTTTCTACGTGAGATCAGAAAGCAGCTACTTTTTAGACTACATAACCAGCTGTTGCCATCTTCTGGCGTTTCGGTATAATAGTGACTATTTTTCTCCGTACATGTTATTGTTTGCCACAATTCCGCGATCACAGATTTTTGGCGTTCCGCAGGAAGAAATAAACGTGTATAGAATTGCTACTTTCACTTTTACGTGAATTTTAACGGTTTTAATGTGGGCTACAAGTGGGGATTACTGTTATGTACAGGTATGGATGATAACGTGTTAAATCAAATGGTCTATTGATATACTGTACTTGGATACTGACGCTCAGTTTTAAGCGGATTTTTTGAAGTTTTGTGTAATTTTGTCACAATTCTTTTTTCTCATGTATACTCTTTCCCATAAAAACTATTGAAGTATTTCAAATATTGGAACAATAACTTCTTATTGACTTATGAATAGAACAATTCCAGGATTATACAGGATGATCAAAAAGTATCTGACGCATCAAAAAAGCGGGAATTTTTAAATGAACTAAGTAATTTAATTTTCAGTTTGATGGTGCTAATAACATTTATATTTTCAAAAAGTTTAAATTTGATTTAAAATTAATCTGATTGTTTTCTATATAATGCATAGTGTTGAAGTCGTTTATACATTTTTTTCCATTTGTCGAAGCCAGTTCTTAACTTAATTGTTACTCAGGAGTTAGAGTTAAGGAGAAAGAGGGGACGCATTTAAACAGTTAAATGCCTATGCTTTTAACCTGAGAAATCATGGCATATGACTACAAGATAGCCATGGACTTATTCATCTCTTGTGCAAAACACCTGCATTTCCCAATTTGCATCGATTTTATCTATAAAATAAATAAATCCCCTTAATAAAAATAGTATTCTTATAAATTATTAGTTGTATTGTTTTGTAATTTGTCAGCCTTTATAACCACTCTGTATGATACAAATTTTTCTTTTTGACCCATTGTAGTAATGTGTCCATGAATCCAATTCAAAGAACATTCTTTACATGTTGATTAATTGGGATTTTAAACTTCATAATTTTTTAGAACTGCTCTAATATTTTAATATTTCACTAGTATTTAAATATCCCTATTCCTTTTCATTTTTTCTATTATATTATATCTATATATACTATCATAATTTCACGCACTTTTACTATTACTTTAAGAATAGATCTGACCTGTAAAAATGATTCTGTGTACGATATGTATACATCCCTTAACTTTTTTACAATTTTCAAACTCAATGAACTGTAAATATGCTCATCCGCCTTTTGCTATATGGACTTGAAGGGCAACCCAATGCTTAGGCTTCCTATACCACTGCATCCGAGGCAGAAATGGATAGAATGGTGTTAAACATATTGATGTACAGCTTTATTAGCTTCCGAATTATTAAGTGTGCGAAAAGTTTATATCGGAACATTATTCTTCCTGTCAGAACGCCAATCAATCTAGCGCCATTTCGCGCCATTTCTTTTTTATTATTCCGTCGCTATTTAGTTTCACAGTAATGGCAACCACTCAAACGATCAACCGAACTATTCGTTCTTCTAAAAAAAAAAAGTAAAACGTCGATTGCGTCTGTGATAAACTGAAGTCAATTGCGCAGAGTGCGATTGCGCATAAACGAGGACGAAGTATGTGTTACGTCATAGGATGGACTGAGATTTTAAAACAGTGAACCGAGTTAGTATGTCCAGCTCTCGTGAAAGTTCTTTTCGTTTTTATTTTATAGAGTTTGTGGCGTATGCATTTGCCTATTCGAAACCATATACATATATCCATATATCTGTGTTTTCTTTTTTCAATGTACTTTCGAATACGAAAGCAAATTATTGTTAATAAATTTGTGTTTTACGTCGTTGGATGGTGTCATTCTTAATATCTTTACTTAATCACATGCATGTAAGGCATTTATTAAGTGGGGTTTTTTTAAGATTTGATTGTAAAATCAAGTGGTATAAGATTCTACTCGCAATCTGTCACTCATACTGGTTGGTTGAAATTTCTTTCGGAAAATATAAGTTTTTTCATAATACATAAACCGGAATTAACCCAAGAACTACCGCATTCTAAGCAAAGCTCCTTCCTCTGCTTCGACGGGGATTCAATAACCTTATAACTTATTATAAATTATAACATCTTCCTTATGGAGTTAACTTTTGGCGCTTACGCAGTATTGTGGATCATGAGGCCGTGGGGAGCCTAGTGGTTAAGGCATCAGCTTTTGGGTCGGAGGGTTCCGGGTTCGATTCCCGATTATGCTGAAGACCCGCGGAGTACCTGCTTGTTTAATCTGTGGGCCCGAAAGTCATGTGGTCAGTCGCAGCAGTTTACCATGAGTTCAGGTCTTCTGGAGACTATTCCCCCCACATTAGGGTGTATCGAAAAAAACTTTTTCGATTTTGATGACGTAATAGTGCGGAAAAGTTGTCTAAGGTGCCAGAGAGTACCTGTGAATTTTTTCAGAATTTTTGGATAATTTCTTAAGGTGCCACATTGGCCCTGAAGTTCCCCATGTTAATCCAATGGGGCGCGCCGCCAAAAAGGCCGAAAATCGGTTTTTCGCCCCTCATTTCTACCCTAATCACACGACGAATGTCTCGTCTCGAGTTATGGACTCTATATGATGTATGCTACCCAAAAATACTTGAATAATAACTTAAATCTCTATATTATGTTGATTGTGGGCTCTGATTTGAACGAGGAAATACGCGATTTTCGACGAAATTTGAGCATACAAAAGAACGTAATATAGATATTTAGGCTATTATTCAAATTTTGTCGGATAGCCTAGATCATATAGAGTCCATAACTCGAGACGAGACATTCGTCGTGTGATTAGGGTAGAAATGAGGGGCGAAAAACCGATTTTCGGCCTTTTTGGCGGCGCGCCCCATTGGATTAACATGGGGAACTTCAGGGCCAATGTGGCACCTTCAGAAATTATCCAAAAATTCTGAAAAAATTCACAGGTACTCTCTGGCACCTTAGACAATTTTTCCGCACTATTACGTCATCAAAATCGAAAAAAAGTTTTTTTCGATACACCCTACCCCACATGTCAAAATAGTGGAGGTGGTGATAGATGCTGGCGTCATCTATCCGAGGCTGAAGTCGGACTCCTGCCATCCATGGGTATCACTTTCTCAGGAGCCGCACCCCGTTTGCCTTAAATCCTGTACTCTTTGCGGTGGAGTTTGGATATTTCAAGTAGCATAAGACAACAACGGATCACGAAAAGTGACAGCTTGAGATTAGAGTCCAGTTCAGCTGGTAGATCATTCGTAAATTACTTCAGTATCATAATTTTTTAAATACTTTAATAAATCTTTACAAACATAGCTTAATTTTCAGTCTGAGAAATCTAAGCATTAACGGAGCTTTAGCCACTAAAGCTATTCCTTAGCCTTAGACTATGCAACTGATGTATTTAATAATAATATTGAACAAATACTTTATTAAATATTATATTAACAGCAAGTTATTCAACTTAAAAATATTTTTGAAAGAGCTAACAAGAAAACGTTCTTAGGCTGAACTCACAGAAATGCATGAAAATTTTACAGGCAAAAGAACATGACTCAAAACCCTTACTGTGAAAAAAATAGCTGCTGAATTTCAATAGGGGATGAGTTAATTAATTTTGAAAATTAGGTTCTGAGTTGCCAAACACTTCCAGTTAGCACCATTGGCGACTTGGTGACTTTCTAATTGGATGGAATGAGAAATTTGATTTCTTTGTTACAGAAGTGGCTCAACTAATAGATTAAAAGTTACGAGCTCGATTCCCAACAGTAACATTTGGAATAAGAAATTAGACGCGACATTTGACGACCACTAAAACACATACTATAACGTGAAAATCAGATTTAAATTCATTTTCTTCAGCCCCTGATTCAAACTCCATTGTGGTATTTGCTTTACACATCACGAATACATAGACTTATCTGACCCATTAATTTCTCCACAAATCAGTTACGGCCATGAGGGTCCTAAATGTCACTGTTGACTTGATTGTAATTTATTGTGGTAATTTTGTATTGTTTCATGTGCTTTTTTATATATTTTAATTAATTTTTTTCATGCTGTACATTTGATGAATTTTTTTGATTGGTTGCTTTAGAGAAAACGTGGTCAGTTCCTTTATGCCATTTGGCGCCTTGACTGCATTTTTCACCTAGTAAGGTTGCACTTGGCTTTGATTATGATGATTTTCAAACTTAATTTACTCATCTCCTAACGAAATTCAGCAGCTAATTTTTTCACTGTAAGTATTTTATATCATCTACTAACCCCTGTAAAATGTTCATCCATTTCTGAGTATAGCCTGAGAACGTTTCCTAAAACATCCACACTTTTCTCACAAAATAGCAGAAGCTGGTATTAAATAATAAGAAAGTATAAACTTATTTTCGTGTTTGATCCTGATTTTAAGGAATTGCTTCAAAGGATCTGCTTGGATATCAAAATAAACACTCTATTCAACGGTTTCCGTGTGTAGATAATAGAAATCAGCAATTTCAGGGGTAAGTCAGAAAGTTTCATATCAATATTTTCTCCTAGAACAAATAGGTTTTATATACATTTCAAAGCATCAGTTCTAAATATTTAAATTTATTCCTATTATTTATAAATTATGTGATTATCTCATTTGATTTTGAAATACGTTTTGTACGTTGAATAAGTTTAAAAGACATTTTTCGATCTTCATTCGGCTGTTAGTCATAACTGTAAAACTATCTTTTCCTTTAAAGTAGTCAATGTGCGAAGAAGCTAACTTAACAGGATGTTCGAAATTTTGTAGGTCGAATTTTAATTACTTATTTAGTTTTATAAAAAACATCTCAGATTCAACAATTAATTTAATTATTCATTATTATTTTGGTTCCTACGTATTATGCCGTCGACAGTGCCGCTGAATCCAAAAACGTTTAAAATCCCATTTAATGATCTATAGCTGTACCGCTGAATTTAACGGCTGCTGAACTGTTGACGGTTAATACGTACCTTAGTACCTTATTTATAATAACTTTTTAGGGATGTAGGCAAAGCGTCTGATTGAAAGTTATAAATAAAATTTATTAATATGATAGGAGGTAAAATTAATTTCATATTTTTTAAATACTAGGGAGCCAACACCCTCTGCTCGCTATCGCTCACCTGCCCCCGTGAACTGCTTACGCAGAACATTTTGGATTGCTTCGCAATCATCACAAAACCCACAACTCACTAATTTAAGACCATCAGAAATTTCATAATCTGAGTAGTAACGTAGTCTATAATCAAGGAGGAAAACCTCTACTTTCAAGTTACATTCATTACATCAGTGAAGTTACATCGCATTCTATTTCATTTAGGAAAATAAAGTAGAACTTAAAATATATTTTTTCTATACAAATTGTATCGGAAAACGCAGTCAAAAGTATTACAAAAGTTTTGAAAAACCCACTTTTGTTTACCCCACGAAGAGGAATTTTGAAGAGATTTACATACAGTTTTTAAGTAGAGAAAATTTAAAAAAGGTATGTAATTAACAACATCTATTAATTAACAGCGCGATAGCGAGCAGGGGGCAGAGCCCCCTAGTCCTTTAAATAATTTGAATGATTAAGTTATTAAAAATATTACATACAAAGGGGAATTTAACAGCTATCCTTTTTTAATACTAAATTCTCTAATATAATTTATAGCATAGGGGTTAAGGGATCTATTACTATATAGATTTATAGTAGAAAGTCTAAAAATTTTCCATGTTCCAAGTGTTTCAAGTAAATGAACGAAGGAGAATCAAATTTGTCTCCTGCATATATGTATATTAGGGTTGCCTTTAAGAGTATGGGATTTTTAAAAGTTAAAAATCTGCTGCTTTCACCCCCTAACTTTGTTCTAATGGACAAAAAATAAAATAATAATTACAAATCTATAGCCAAATCTGTTAAATTGACCCTCAAACGCCTTTATAAGTTTTGAGTTTTCCGCCCTTTAAAAAACAAAAAACCCAAGATAACATCTTCACATCTTTTCTTCTCAATTTTTTAAGAGGAAGTAATATTTTTAGAGATATAATGTCGCAGGTTTCGCGTTTTTATCAGCTCTCAATTTGAAGTAGTATTTTTTTAGTTTCACGCAGATTTAGTAAAGTTGTTTTTCCTGCATTTGGAAAACAACTGATACTCTACACAATCCCTTAACTTAAACACCTGAAATCGGGCTTTCAAAAATTTGAAGAAGGAGTGGGAAAAAACTCAAAATATTTTTAAAAATTATAATTTTTAAAAAAATTTGAAACAAAAACCTTCATTGCTTTTTGCTTTCTGGGCAATTCCACGGGTAACTGACTGACATTTTTCAAGAAAAACGCTTAGTATTTTGTAATTTTCTTCCCAAAAATAAATGATAAAAAAATACTTTCCGCCCAGTTTATTGCTTTCTTGTTAGCTTATTCTAATGGCACAATTAAATTTTCAAAATATGTTTTTATTTATTTTTGAAAAATTTTAAGCAACAAGGTAACTGACTGACATAAATGTTTCACAAATGTCAGTCAGTTACCATGTGGTTTAAAATTTTTCAAAAATAAATAAAAACATATTTTGAAAATTTAATTGTGCCATTAGATTAAGCTAACAAGAAAGCAATAAACTGGGCGGAAAGTATTTTTTTATCATTTATTTTTGGGAAGAAAATTACAAAATACTAAGCGTTTTTCTTGAAAAATGTCAGTCAGTTACCCGTGGAATTGCCCTTCTAAAATGAACATTTTTACCAAATGTCAAAACGAAAATTGGATTTTATCACATTGCTAAAAAAAATTCACCTTACATTTTCTAGGTCCCCGCCTAATTATTATTAACCCCCTAATCCCTAATCTATAGTAAAAGAAGGATAAAATCAAGAAAAGTTCGTAAGATTAACTTTAAAGGGAATAAATTTACAAAATTAGCCCAATTTCAGGTATTTAAGTTCAAGTGGTTGTAGAGTATCAGTTGTTTTCCATATGCAGGAAAAACAACTTTACAATATTTGCGTAACACTAAAAAATTACTACTCAAAAACGAGGGGTGATAAAAAAAAACGAAACCTGTGACATTATATATCTAACAATTATAGCTTATCATATAGAAATTGAGAAAAAATTGTGGGGACTTAAGTCAGCGAGAAAACTGCACGTAATGGAAATTCTCATTTTTTCTTAACTAAGCAAATCACTTAATAAGCACGTCAATTTATCTCAAACTATTCCATACCCTTGCCAAAATTCTTCTTAAAATTTTTTTATGATGAAATGGCATTCTTTCGGCAAACTAATCAGAGCTCTCTCAAACATCTTACCGAGTACAGACCTGCCAACTCTCCGGCTTTTGGCCGCAGTTTCTGGCTTTTATTTTGAATTGCAAGTCTCTATTTTGATTGGAAGTTTTATTAGGCTGCTTTTCAGAGTATTATCAGGCACCCGATCAAAAAAAAATGAAGCCGGAGATTTGAATTACAGGCAGAAAACTCGGTTCAAAAGCAGGAGAGATGGCAGGTCTGCGAGTATAAGATGAGTTAAAATACAAAATAACCTTTTTTTCAGATCATATTGTGTCACAAAAAAAATTTCCAGCAAACTCGAGTTTGGGAACGTCAGCTTTAATGACGACAGTAACTTACTGCCGTATTCACCACTAACTTAACCTAAGGTTAACCTGGAATCAAAACTTCTAATTGGTAGTTAAAAAAGGGGAATAACTTCTAAGCCAATCAGAGTTATCGAAAAAGCTTGATTCCAGGTTAACCTTAGGTTAAGTTAGTGGTGAATATGGCCGTTAATATCTTTCCTTTGTAACTAACTATAAATTTTAATCTGTCGACTTAAAATACCAAGATAGAAATTCTCGGTACTTAAAGTTCCGTTTGCGATTTTTTTATTTTTTTAAATATTTTTAATATTATTCAAAGTCTAACATACTTCCCCTCCCCTTTTTCGACCACGAAAACCCAAATCCATTCTTTCTTTTCATATTATTTTTTAAAAAATCATGCTGTTTTAAAGTTTAAAAACAAAATTGCTTAATCCCATCTTTAAATTATTATAAATACTTAAAATCGACAACTTTTTCCATCAGAATAGCGAGAACATGCCCTTCTTTACTAAATACGTTTTAATCAAGCGAAAACTACCATGCATCCCTGAAAGAGACAAAATAACAGCAAACGGATACCATGAATATGCCAACCCTTCCTATTTCGATTGTATTTTTGTAACAAGACTTGAAAATCAGAACAAACAAGGAAAAAAATCAGAGCGGTTGGCAGCTACGGAGTAATTACCATCAAATCCCACACAAGCAGGGAAAATTTTCCGTCCAATTCCCTTAAAAATCACTATGACTCCATCTAATCCATTAACTCTCATTCACAAAAACCAATATCCCCGACACCGAAATCCTTCCATCCAACTTTACATTCCTCTTCCACTGCGCATGCTCCGCACTCCCCATCCTCCCACCCCCACAGGGAAACTCTCTCCCCACCGGCCATTCCCTCCTTGTCCCCAGAAGGGCAGTTCCCACCCGAAAGCACCCCTTAACGCCATGTAAGTACTACGCCTCCTTTCCATCATTAAATAATAATAAAAGTAACCGAAGACGGACTTTGCGACTCTTTTCCGGCAGTTGGTCCGGGATCGATCCATTCCACTCCATAGGGAGTGTAACAGGCTGCTTTCCTCGGAGCTGTCAACTGGCAGATGGTCGCTGATAATCGTGTTCGATGGGAGTAATTAGGGTCCCTTTGCTCACCCCCCAAGGGCACTCGGAGATTGCGACCTTTCTTCGGGGGATTTTGATCGGAGAATTCCGACGTTTGAGTGGGAATTATTTTAGGATGTAAATATCTTGTTGAATTTAGCTGAGAGAAGGGAGGGTTTATGATAGTTATAAGTCATGATATTGTTTATTCTTTATTAAAAACTCCTGATACTCTAATGTAATTATTTTAGTTATTTTTTATAGATAGTATTTTTTGTATAAACCACAAAAACAATTTTTACTCATTAAATAAATATTATAGGGTATGTTTTCATTTTAAAACTATTTAGGCGATATTTTAATACGTGATATCTATTTATGAACTATAATTTATAGGTGAATGAATTTGGGTCTCTCTATGTGTATATTCCAGTGTTTTTAAAGAAATTTTTAAAAAGGGACATTATTTCTTGTAACGCATTAACATGTGTAAAATTAATTTCGAACAGCTCCGTCTAATACGTTTCGTTAATATGTCATTTGTCAAAAGTGAATCAATAAACATATTTAAGTTTATACTAGAAAAAACTGTATCAAAAAACTTAAACGAGAAATAAATTTTTTTACTCTTCTTTATTTCCTATATAAAGTACATTAAAGTTACCATTTCCTATATAAAATTTTTGTAAGTTACTTAATTTAAAAGTAAACTAATAACAAATCATGTAATTTTCCTTTATATTTCTGAAAATTTGATCCACGTGGTAACATATGCTACAAAATAGTATTTCAAAGTTAGGCTAAGCGCGCACTAGAGACTTTTGTCTCGGCGACAGAGACAAAATTGTTTCCCTGGCTATTGCAAGAAGCTAGAGAGCGCGCACATGGCGACGAGACCAAGATCACTAGGCCAAGAATTTCCTCATAGAAATGCATTGCTCTCGAGTGACTAGTGTTTATAGTCGCCGCGACATAAGTCTCTAGTGCGCGCTTAGCCTTACTGTAAAAATTAGGCATGAGAAATTTGTTTCAATTTTTTTTCATAAAAGCAATCGGTTATAAAAATTTTAAATTTAATTAACTTTTTAACAAAAAAAAGGAAATTAGTGAATACGAAAACTATATACTTTAATATTTACAAGATATTCAACAGAAAAATAAACAAATAGAAAATAGTTAGGTATTTTGGTAAAAGAAAAAAATAATTAATGACAGTTATAAAGTTCTTGAAGGCATATAAATATTGGGTTGTCCCATAAGTTTTGTTACTTTTTACGAAGTTTCATGTTTGAAAATTTTTTATGAAACTCTGGTAACAGGTGGAGATTTCAAACAAAGAGTATTTTAATCTATGTGTATTTATGAACATAATGTGTGATTTTGGTAGTTCTCGTGATATTATTTCTTTTAAAAATGGCGGTTTGAAAAAAAGACCGCAAACGACAATTTTCTCGAAAATTTTTTCTTTTGTTTAAAAAACTAGGAAGAACGCATAATTCATGGCTAAAAAAGTTTTACTGTATATTTGAAATGTTTAGATTAAGATGTCATAGTTTCAAGATAATTCGATAAGTTTAACTTAGGAAATTTCGGTCTCAAACATAACATCTATTGCAAAAAACTTACCTCAGTAATGTTAGTCATTTTAAAGAAATTTTCACAAAAAAAATCATCAAAATCAATAAAAATAGCTTACAGATAGACCCAAGTATTCAAAATATGCAGTTTATTAAATTATCTCTGAACTTTTGTCAGAAAGCAGTACGCACAATTCAAGCGCGCAACGTTTTAGCTTATCATAATTACACTCGCTGAACTAACATACGCTGAGCGAACACAGCAATTCTTTGCTTCATACGAAAACACTACAATAAAAACAACTCGTTGGAATATAGAAATAAATATATTCAACTATATAATGAAAGGATGCTTTCAATGTCTAAACCGTTTAAACAAGCATTATGGTTCAAAAAACATCTTCCTTTTATTTGCTT
Source organism: Tetragnatha versicolor (assembly GCA_024610705.1). Classification (NCBI taxonomy): domain Eukaryota; kingdom Metazoa; phylum Arthropoda; class Arachnida; order Araneae; family Tetragnathidae; genus Tetragnatha; species Tetragnatha versicolor. The sequence continues at coordinate 18,215,461 of JANDEH010000007.1, read as the reverse complement.
CATACCAGCTTCTTAGAAAAAAATAGGCGTGCTTCAAAAAACACGTGAAATTACCAATATATGAAGTTTTAAAGCCAAAATTTCCTACCTTAAACTTATGGAATCATCTTGAAACTATGACATCTTAATCGAAACATTTCAAGTATACAGTAAAACTTTTTTAGCCATGAATTATGCGTTCTTCCTAGTTTTTTAAACAAAAGAAAAAAATTACGCGAAAATCGTCGTTTGCGGTCTTTTTTTCAAACCACCATTTTGAAGAGATAATATCACGAGAACTACCAAAATCCCACATTATGTTCATAAGTATACATAGATCAAAATCCTTTTTGTTTGAAATCTCCACCTATTATCAGGTTCTCATAAAAAATTTCAAACACCAAACTTCGTAAAAAGTAACAGAACTTATGGGACAACCCAATATATTTCCCTTGTTTCAACGGAATTTAAATTGCGTGTCCTGTAGCATATGTTACTGCTACTAACAAAGTAATAGAAAACAAGAGGGGGTTTTTCCCATAAAAGGGGTAAGGAGAAAAACCACCCCAAATTATAGTACTTTCGATCAGTGAAATACGGGGTTCTAAAGAAAATACCTCGCAATAAACTTTAACTTCCACTAGCAGCCGAAGAAAACTAAATCATGCTAATTATATAGCTTCTCGTGTTTTCTATACCTAAATCAGATAAATTAAAGGGATTTTGTTAAGTAACTTGAATACCCTTTCAAAAGTATTCTGAAAATTGTAACTTTCATAAAACTCCCCTAACGTGTGTATCTGTTTTAAATCGATGGCGGAATCGGGTGAGAAAATAGTTTCATTTAAACCATGAATTTTAGAATAAATTTTTTGGGGGGATATTCTGTCGGAATAAGGTGTCGCATTGCGACTTCTTGACACCGTGAATGTTCCCCTTGAGTCAAGAAGTAATGTGTTTTTTCACCCTCGCCCTTTCCCTAAACCTGGGCTTCTCCTCAACGCTCGGTTTTCCTCACTCCTCCATATGCCATTTAAAGTCGGCTTCTCCTGAGTGCTTTGCATAAAAGTTTGAGCGCGGTAGAGCTTTTTTATTTTCCTCTCAAAAAAGAAAGTTTGTTAAAAATTTTAGTGCTGTGAAATATAGTTTTAGTCTGACCCCTAGTTATGAACTAGATATGAAACTTAAGATTTGACCTCTAGTTATGAACAACGAGTAAACCAAAAATAGTATGCATTGGATATGAGATCTTCGAAAAGGCTGTAAACGTGGGGCATATTAGGATAACTAAGGGAGCTGGTTTTTTACGAGCGTTTAACAAATTTAAATTTAAAAAGAACATTTAAATAAGATCATTATAATTTTCTTCTATCATTATTATAACTGATTCGGAGATTATTGGCTTGAAATAAAATACTAGTGTTTGAAAACTAATTGTGGAGCATCAGTTCCCCTACATCAAAATTTCAATTTGCCCCATCGATTATTTTTTGAATGAGCATCTTTTTATTTTGAAAAATAGGCAAAGGTTATTTGAAAAAAAATTAAGCATATCCCCTATTTGTAACAAGAAAGAACCTGGAGTTTACTGGTCTGTCTTTAAAATAGAACAGCGGCAGTTATACAGGGTGTTTCAAAATTGCGTTGCACGGCTTTTATTCGGAACCAGCGCCTCCTAGGGTCATGGAAGTAAGGTCTACCCCTAGGTAAAGGACCCTGGAGAATCCATTGAGATGACTTACAGCGCCCCTAGTGGCGAAATTAAAAAGTTAAAAAAATAAATTTAACAACTAAAGGAGATAGAGCAAAAACCCCAATGAGAGTATTATTACCAACGTCAAGAAAAACTCACTGAAAAAAATTTGATCAAAATATCTTGAATATTCGCGGAGATATTAGCATGTGAAAATAGCACTTTTTCAAGGATCGAAAAGTAAAAAGTTCGCATATTTACAAATTTTTTTGATTTTTTGATTAAATTTTGTGTTCTTTCAACTAAAAAAACACAAAACTACACAATAACACTGAAAAATTGGCAAATATGCGAACTTTTTACTTTTTGACCCCTGAAAAAGTGCTATTTTCACATGCTAATATCTCCGCGAATATTCAAGATATTTTGATCAAATTTTTTTCAGTGAGTTCTTCTTGACGTTGGCAACAATACTCTCAATGGGGTTTTTGCTCTATCTCCTTTAGTTTTTAAATTAATTTTTTTAACTTTTTAATTTCGCCACTAGGGGCGCTGTAAATCATCTCAATGGATTCTCCAGGGTCACTTACCTAGGGGTAGACCTTACTTCCATGACCCTAGGAGGCGCTGGTTCCGAATAAAAGCCGTGCAACGCAATTTTGAAACACCCTGTATATTTCACATTACTTAAAAATTTACTTTTAGAAATGTTTGATAAAACTTTTAATTTCTTTCATTAAAATTTATAGACTAAAATGATTAATTTAATTATTAATATATTAAAGTTAGAGTAATATTTTAATACATAAATTAACATTTAATCTTTTTATTTGTAGGTTTTTCATTTTGCTAAAAAAGTAGAGCTTAACGGTTTCATATATAATTCTTATGCATACAAAGGCAACTCTTTGTAAAAATGCGATTTAACTAACCTTGATAGTATTTGAGATATTGAAAGTGTATCAATGTACCCCTTGAAAATAAGCTTAAAAATAGAGGGATGAGCTCGTCCTAAAGAGTAAGCTAATGTCTCCTAAAAACTCTACAATAACAACAACCCCTCGTATCAAATCACTCCTTTTTCTCCATATAAATTTTTATATCACGCGTTCTAAATATAAATTATAGTAGTAAAAATTATATTAATTACAGAATTAAAGTCAAAATAAATACGAAACACTACAAAAACGGAGAGAAAGACAAGTTTTCTTACAAACAAGGCATAACGGAAAATTTTCTCTGATAGCTAGCTCGCTAAGAAAAGACAGAATTTTGGGGATATTTAAATTACTCAGTTTATTATCTTTGAAGGTCTGAAAGCGAGTCTTATAGTGAAGTTGACCAGCAGATCCCTCCACAGGAGAATGTCCAACACAAAGTGGCCCACAAAAGGATGCAGGAGACGAAGGCACAAATAGACGAAGTAAAACTATATTACCCTCTCTCTCTCTCTATTGGTATCTTTCCTACTCTTTCCAATTAATACAGGAAATTTTCAAAAGGATATACCAAATTACCCTCGGACATCAAAGATTTCAGTAGGGAAATTTTTTTTAAATCAAAGCATTTAAAAAGGTAGATCCTTAAGAAAAGGTAAAATTATTACCTAATTATTTCACATTAAATTTTAAGATGCATAAAAAACTTAACTTTTTAATATTGTCCATATACTAGCTTTTAAATTGATATTTTTGTTTGGATATAAATTAGTCTTTTTATTACAAAATGATTTTATAAAATTCTAAAATGTAAGCAAATTGGAGGCAAAAATTTGTAAGGGGGCGGTGGTCTCAAAAGTTTGGGAACCTATGGATTAATAAATAAAATCATTTTTTGTATTATTATTGTATCAGCATCTGCAAGGTGAATCTCAGAACACAATTCCCTAATTTCCTTAAAGTACATTTTTTCTTGTATGTCTTGTATTTCTGGATTACCAGTTAGTTTTCGGATCCATTAGTATTTTCATGACTTAACTTTTTAACGTAATGAAGTAAAAATTCCATTGTTAAAATTTTAAAAAGTATAACCATTAAATTAACTAAGTTGTTTTAAAAAGTTATTTAGGAAAATTTATTTGAACCTAAGATAAAACAAATAATATTACAGTTAAAAAGACAATACAAAAATCGCAGTATGTACATTATTAGAATGAATAATCGAACAAATTTTTAGTATGAAATTATACACGGCTGGCATTTACTTTTGAATTTCAACATTAACAACTTTTATTTATATGAATATTCACACTAATTTTAAATGTGGATCTTCATAATGAAAGCTGGAAGCTTCTTTTTACCTTCCTTCTAATGATAGGAGTACATTAATCCTAGTATCAAATATTTGTAACAAAAGTATTTAAATAATTTACAACAAAATTTTTAATAAATTTAGCATAAATTAATCCTGTATGTAAAAAAGCTTAACCAAAGAAATCAAGTTTTTAATAGCTCAATAAATATACTTGTGGTAATTCTTTTTTTATTACTTTTTAACAGAATTATAATCCTTAAAAAATTACTCAACTGTGCTTAATAGTAGCACTGATATGAACATTGTTTCAAACGAAAGCAATTCAAAATTGAATCGTGAAACAAATATAGCATCGGAAATATGCTAAGGAGATTAAATAGGAAGATATAAAAACTGTACGATTTATGTTCCAAAACCTTTTATATAAGTCTCACATAATTTGTCAATTTCTTTACCAAGACATTTTTCACATCGACTGCGATAAAAAAAAGAAAAGAAGAAAATTTAATAATGTGGAAATCTTTCTTCGTCCAAATTTCTCTTGACAGTTTTATGAAAGCAATTTGATTATTTCCCAATTCCTGGAAAAGTTATTCGCGGATTCTGGTATTTGTTTTTCTCTGCAGAGCAGTTCCTTAAGTCATGGTAAAACGTTTAATGTTTTTGCTCTTTTTCGCAAAGTTACTCAAGAATTTTAATAATTTGGATTTATTTTGTATTTGAAGGAACAAAAAATTTTTTTTCTTCAGGTGACAGGAATTCTGAAGAAAAACGTTGACCTCATATTGCAAAGGGATGAAAAATTATCCGAATTGGATGATAGAGCAGGTAGTTCATTTTTTAAAGGTCTTTAACTGAAAAGGACTTATACTAATTTCAACTATATTTTCTTTTAATTCCCTTTAAAAAACATTCTTATTACAAAGACTAGTTTTCCAAAAAGGATCCTATTTTTAGAAGAATATCATTTCACTTAGACTGAAAGGGACATTTAAATCCCATTATGGTATTAAAATATCGTGATATTTTAATGGTATGATTAATTTCATAATTAATTTAATTTATCATGGCAAATATATTATAAATGATCTTTCAACTTTTGATAGTGTACAAGAGATACGCTTAATGGGCATGTAACTGGTTAAAGATATTAACAAGAAATTAAGAAAATATTATTTTTAAAAATAAATTTTCAATTGGTTTTTAAAGGCTGTACCTACTTTGTTTTTATTATTAATTTTTAAAATTGTTTTAAAAAGTATTCCTACATCTAATTAAAATATTATTTAGACTTGAACCCTCTATATAAGTATACTTATAGGTACTATTTTATTTCATTTCATATAATAATCTAATAAATTGTGGAAATAGTAAAATTTATACCGTAAGCTAAGGAATTATTACTACCGACTTACCAACTCTCACTCAAATATAAATGCTTTATTAAAACCGGATCATGATATAAGATCTTTTGATAACTAATATGAGAAAACAAAAGTTTCTTTTAGTAAATTAGTTTTAAAAACAAACAAGAATAAATAGAAATAATAATAGAAAAGGTAGGCAAATAATAATAATAAGGATTAAGAAAAGTGAATCTGTATTTTCAAATGAATTTTTATCTGTTTTATTTTTCATCAATATATTTTAGATGCGCTAAAAGACGAAGCCTCTGAATTCGGAAAGCAAACTGGGAAAATAAAAAGAAAATACTGGTGGAAGAACTGCAAAGTTAGTTATGTCTTTTTATCAAAGCATTTTAATATGAAAAATTTGTTCATATTCTGAACTTTTAGTTTAAATGAATAGTAAAAAGTTTGATCAAATTTATTCAATATAATATTGACCTTCATTTTCATGAACCCCTAACTTTGAAAGTTAACCAATAATTTTAACTGCATTTTATCTTTTTATAGATGCTTGCTATCCTTATGGGCATTTGTCTTGTTGCAATTATTATTATCCTTGGTAAGTTTTTCACAACGACATGACGTTTAACTTCAACCTCCTTTATTTCTTACTTTGTTTCTTTTAATTGAATATTTATACAATATTTGAATATTTATGAATTATCTAATAACATATCAATGCAAATACAGCATCTACTTTATAAGGATATTACAATTTAATGAGCACTGAGTACTTTTTATATCTTATAGTTTGGGCGATATCTGTTGAACCATAGAAGACTTTTCAGTAAAACACCGGAAGAACTAAAATTTATACATAATATATATTTATGGAATTACCTACCTATGTGTGTTTTAAAAATGTTTCTTACTGGATTTTTCACCTGTGTAATCACTTTCTCTTTATATCCGTCAATTCATAATCTGTGATAGATACGTATTTGTATTTGATATATGTAGAGTATTAGGTATATATATATATATTTGTCGTTTTCATGTTGGAGTTAAATAATTTTTATCTAAAAAAGTGCTTTAACTTTATTACAAAGACGTTTATAATTAAAAGCTTTGCACTCATGAAAGTTCACTATATTGTATATTTTGAAATATTTAATTCATATTTTAGAATTTAAAAACTGCTGAAGAAGGTTTACGTTTTTGAACAATGATTAAAACCTTTTATTATTTATTTCCTGTGTTAAATTTAACACACAGCAAGTATTTTCTGTTTAAAAAAATCCAAATTTTCGTATTTAGAAAAAGAACCTTTTCCTAGATCATGACGATTTTCTCGTATTTCATAGTTTAAATATTTGTGATGTCCCGACATTCTTTTAAGAAAACGTAAATACAGCTAATTAAAAAGAAAACTCTTTACATGATGTGCATAGGGAAGCAGAGTTATTATGAATATAATGGAAACAACGAAAGTATCCTTTGAAAAAGCACAAGTTAATTCTTATAACACAACTAGAAGGTGTTGTTTACAGCCCACATATACATGACTCAATTTTTTTCTTTAAAAGAATCGAGTTATTTTGTGCTAATATAATGCCTTGAAATATTAAAATTGCCTTTAAATACAAAACATCAGTTGGCTTTGATGAATTATGAAAACATAATATTTTTTTCCACACTTGCTAATCAAAAATATATGAGAAATTATATTTTACCTCATGCGCCTTTTTTCGTGTGTGCCTTTAAAAATATCTTTTGGGTAATTATAACTAGCAATTTTAAATAAAACTTGCTCACATTTATTAAATTTATTTAAATTTCCGTCCATGGAAAGTCAATTTAGTCTTCAAAAAGTTAAACTAGATTTAAAGCAGTTAAATTTTGAAATGTTGAGTTGATATTTTGGTAGAGTATAATCGTCTTAATCTAATTAAAGATTAGTCCTCAAAAGCTGACAGTAGTAACTGCTCACAAAAAGTGTGACCTCAAATGACTACCACCTAGCACATGAAGAAAATATAGATTTTCAAATTTTAGTTAACAAAAAGGCAATAAGTGATAGCGTGTATGAATATTTTGGTAGGTAAAAAAATTAAAAGCTATAAAATTTTCTAGCAGTATCATAGGTTTACTTTTTATGTTTTATTATTAAATAATCATTTGTATTTTTTAGATATCATACAAGAATACTATTGGTTTAGCTGATTTTTATTTTTCTTCATTAGTCTCCTATATTTTAAAACCTTGTTTAAAAAACGCTCCTATCCGTAAAAGTTTAGGATCTTGTGTATAATGTTTCCCTACAAATACGTGTAGAGTATCATGTGTAGTGCATAGATAATTGTAGTATTAACGGCCGTATTCACCACTTACCTAACCCTAAGGTTAACCTGTAATAAAAACTTCTAATTGCTAGTTGAAAAGGGGAAACAAGTTTTAAGTTAAGCTAATCAGAATACCCAAAAAAGCTTGATTCCATGTTAACCTTCGGTAGAGTTAGTGGTGATTACAGTCGTTAGAAATTATACTGAGGGAAGCTCGTCTGTCTATGGTCAGTAACGCGAGTATTTAGTGTTACATTCATACAATGCAGCTTGTGATTTGTCTTCCATCTTAAAACTGTTCCAAATACATTATCAAAAAATTAAAAGTTGAGAATTGAAGATGTTATTTACACATTCCCCTGTAAAGTACCGATCTTATTATCATTACCCACAAGTAATTAGGATTTTCTGTTTTGAATTTTTTAAACTTTACAACTTTTAGTGGAATTAGTATGTTTTATTACTGTGTATTTTACGCGCGTATGGTACTACATTTAATATTTGTTAGAATTTGTAAATATTAAATAACGATTCTTCATCAACATTTAAAAGCATATAGACACACTTTTGAAGACATATAAACTGAGCATGGATGTTGTAGACAGTACTTTTAAACAAAATAAATACTATTAACGTTTTTCCTGTAATTATATAAGACTAATGGTTTTGCCTTTAAGATCACTGTAAAAAATAATGGTAACGTTCCGCATGAATTCCAGAAACGTTCCTGCTTTTTATTAGTTTTTACAGCAATTAAAAACTTTCCTGGGAAAATTCTGGTTTTTTTATTTCTGAAAGGTTTTTGAATTCCACTAAATCCTGTCGGACAGGCAGTAGTTGTTTGTTTTTGCGCTCACCACGAAAAGAGTTAAATTAATCAGATATAAGCAGTAAGAACTGACTGAAACTAATAAAATTCGGGAGAATACATAGTAAACTGTTCAAGATCCATGAGATAGGGAGATTTGGATTAAAAAGCATGAAAAACAATAGCTGAGATAAAAATCGTTTCAGCCCTATTGAAAAACCCAGGAATATTTCTGATATTTCAAAGAAAGCTTTTTGGTTTTTCTGCGGAACGTTTCAGTATTTTACAGTAGAGTTCCTGGTATTTTACAGGAATATTACTTTGAAAAATTGGGCAACTCAGCTGCCCAGTTTTTTTAAGTAACTTTCCAGAAATTTTTTTCTCCAGTGAACGGTATAAATTAGAGATGTTCAAATAGTATTTTTAAACTGAATATAGAACCAAGGCTACAAGTCTTCCATTCTAAGCATTGAAGCATTTCAAAAGAAATAATATATATTTAGAATTGATTTCTTTCTTCGCATAAAAATACGAATTTTTGATGAGAAAATTTATGAATTTATCTTTGTTGTTAATTACTACTATACTTTTGATAACACTAACAAGAAAAGACACGTAAATACGATCGTGTTTATAACTTTTTTGAAGTTTCTATAGTGCCGAACATTTTTCGAAATAATTATTTTATAAATAGACTACTGGTATTTTCATAATTAGAGTCTTTGGTGTGAAAATTTAAAAACGCTTTAACTTTAATACAAATTGCTGTATGGTGAGTATGTGTGTAAATAATCTGTCCTTTCTGTGGTGTTTCCCCTCTAACGTGGTTCTGCCTGTATACTATAATGTGTGTGAGATTCTTTAAAATGCGTCAATGATCAAACTATGATCTATTTGTAAACAGTTGGTGAAATTCTACAACGAATAGAGTATTAGAAAATGAAAATACCTAAATATTCACCACTGTCTTTATGTAAAACTTGGAGCTGAATATTGTTATAAATGTTTATGTGAAATAAAAACGTTATAATAATTTCTTAGTTGTTATCATGGCGCTGTCTAAATCCACGAAAGTAACAACTAAACTCTAACGAATTTCGCTATTAAAAAACCTATGGCACTGTCAAGACCCTCTATATACATGGCCACCCAACTCCAGACGATGACGTCAAACGTGAGTGAAAATTGCCATGTTAAGTCTATGGAGTGACGTCAAAGATGAGTGAAAGTTATGACGTTGCACGGCCGAGTTGGGAGGCCTTTATATAGAGGGTCTTGGCACTGTCCGGCACTGTCTAGCTTCTCGAAAGTAACAACTCAACTCTAACGAATTTCGCTAATACTGTAGCATGGGTCAACTTTCGTGGATATAGACACTTCGTTTTAATCATTATTTTTTTAATATTTCACAACTCAATTTTCCGTATGTACTAAATACATCTAACTGCCAATCAAAATTTAAAATTAGTGGTTGAAAAAGGGAAACAAGTTTTAAAAGTCAATCAGTTTTGAAAAAGCTTGATTCCATGTTAAAAGTTTTATAATATTTAAAGAAGTTGATGAATAAAGTCGTAAAAGGCACTTCGTGCCTCCAGTAAAACAAATTGGGGCTTTTCTGATAAAAGTGTAACATAAAGAGCATTAAAGTTAGAGATCTTCGAAATTCTCGAGAATTATTTGGATAACACTTAAAAGTACGGTTCAGTCATCTATTCATGTAGTAAGAGGGAAGGAGGGGGGACATTTGAACAAAAGTGCATTTTTGATTGTTTCTAAAAGTTTTTACGAGGTATTAAAACAAAACCCAATTTTATAGTTTAAGTGAAATTTTGTTAACCCCCTTAGATGCAAGAACATTTTTCAATAATTTCTAACCCATAATATCATCATTATTATTGAAAAATGAAAAATTCTTGTTTTAATGTGCCCCAGTGGAGAAGCACATTTCAATGCTATTGAGACACATTTGAACACCGGCATAAATGATGCATAATTCAATTTTAAAAGCTAAAAAATTTATGTAGAACACTAAAGTTTGCATTTATAGCAATCAATTAAGCTTAAAATTTGGATCTTTTGAATTTTTATCCTAAATTTAAGATTTGTTTTAATTAAGAAAAATTTTAATGAATTTTTATGGCGGTTTGCATTTTTTGATGAGGAAAAAGTAATTAGAGAGAAAAAAAATGAATACAAAGCCCGTTAAGAAAACTGTTGTTGTTTCCCGTGTTTAAATATACCCTCTCCCCTACAATTTTCTTAGAAGTTACTATCAAAGATCCGAATACAAAAATTTTCCAAAATTTTTGAAGTATTAGAGGAAAGTAATAAAAATCTATTTTAAAGAACTAAAAAATTTTCGTATCATTTTTTTGTACGCCAGGTTCACTTATATAAAATAATATGATACACAAGAATGAAATACTACGCTTTTATTCCAAATTAATGACTAAGTTTTATTGCATTTCAAAATTTATTACTCGACTGGGAAAATGAGAACTAAATGGAAATTTTATTTATTCGGCGAAATATTGTTTTCACAGTATATATTGTGAAAATATATCAAAAACATAATTTTCCAACAATCTGCGGATATTATACTTGAATGAAATTTTGAGATTTGAAAATCCACCCCGAAAAAATTTGTAAAACTATGATTAATTAACTACAAAAAAACATCTCACGTTTAGCAGATTATATTTTGTCTAAAGTATAGGGGAGAGTGTTGTACCTAAGGCCGGGTTGTACCTTCAGCCACCTCATTTTAAAATTCGGGAAAAAATACAAATTTGAATTTGGGGTCGATTTTGAATGTTAACAGATGCTATCTAGTTGCTAACGTGAAATCAGCTCTTTAAAATATTATTTAAATTTATATAATAAATTTGCTGTTTTTAGATGCTCAAAGTTTTTTTTAGTGCATCACTACATTAATTCTTCTCTTCCCTTATAACTATGATATGATAAAATGGGATATATGGGGTGAATCCCCAAGATTTTGACTTTTTAGTTATGATATTAGAAATCGTCAGATCTCAATTCTTTTATTTTTTTATAGAATTTTGAATGCAAAAACACCTGATGTTGTACCTTCGGACACCATAAGTGTTGTACCTACGGACACGTTCTTGTGGGTGTCTGTAGCTAATCGGCGTTTCAAACAAATTTTTTCAAGTTATTAAAATTAATTAAAAATACAATTTTCAAGATTTTTCACAAAGGTTAGGACTAAATAGGTTGGGCACTTTAAATGGTCAAAATGTGATTTTACCTGTCATGGAAAAATCCAAACGTGATTTTTGTCCACAGGTACAACACTCTCCCCTATAAATTATAAATAGCTTTATAGTACGGGAGCTGGCGTTAAAATGAAAAATTCATCTGCTTGTACACGATTTTAATATGACAGGATAGTGTTAGTGGTGATGATCACGGAACCGAGCGTCAGCTGGTCAGGTAGCGGTGGGTTGAGCGTGGGGAGGGGGTCAAAGTTGCAATAAAAGTGAAAAATAAATTAATCTGCTCGTGTATGAAACTTGGTGGAGATGGTAGTTTAGGCCTTCCTGATTACAAAAATGACAGTCAGCTGGCTGGGTGGCAGTGGAATGGCCGTCAGCTGGTCACGTGAACTTGCAAACAAAAAATTTATCTGACAATGCATGGCACTTGGTAGGGTTGTAAATCTCTGTTACATGAAGTAATAAGGAGTTACTAGTCTTCAACTTACACTAGCAACTCATGAATTAATATCTGTTGTACTAGTAACTCGTTATTATTTCTGTAACACAGATTGACATCCTACCAAGTTTCTTGCTTTGTCAGATAAATTTTTTGTTTGCAAGTTCACGTGACCAGCTGACGGTCATTCCACCGCCACCCAGCCAGCTGATGGTCATTTTTGTAATCAGGAAGGTCTAAACTACCATCTCCATCAAGTTTCATCCACGGGCAGATGAATTTATTTTTCTTTTTTTGTACCTTTGACCCCCTCCCCGCGCTCAACCCACCGCTACCTGACCAGCTGACGCTTGATTCCATGATCAGCACCACTAATACTATCCTGTAAAATTAAAATCGTGTACGAGCAGATGAATTCTTGAAATTTAACGCCAGCTCCCGTACTATTATGTTTATAAGGTGGATCTGGGAGTTTTCCCTATGAAAATTTTTAGCAATTTGACTCTCTTAAAAAGTATGTCAAACTAATTTTAAAGAGTCTAAAAAACATATTAATAATTTTCAAAATATTTTGGCGGTCCGGATACGGACCATTGACTAAAAAGCAAGATGAGCTCAGCTAACATGGAAAGAGGATTCATGGGAAAAAATATTTTTCCGACTTCAAAAATAAAATAGGTATTTCTTTTATTTTTAAATCTTTTGTAAAAATTCATAAAAAATTGGGATTGGTCTACTCTCTACTTTTAGGATAATCTCTATTATCTATTGCAGCGTTTCCCAACCTTTTTACTCTCACGGAACCCTTTTAAGAATGTCCAATTCCGGGGAACCCCTAGCGTCCATGCAAAATTATTTTTTCTTACTATTTTGTACTCCCTCAGAAATTTTTTTTTAAATTTCTCTTTAAGCTAGAGTTTTATCCTCTTTTCAAACTCTTTGTGGAACACCCGAAGGGGAAAGCTTCTTGAGACCGCAGAATGTTTAAGGGGAAAAACACTGCATAACATCAGACGTCAAAATTTTAGAGGGGAGTTCGGGGGTTCTTCCTCAGAAAATTTTTTGAAATTTGCCTCTAAAAGTAGTGTTTCAGTGCATTTTCAGACTCTTTGGGTTACATCTGAAGAGAGCGATTCCTTGTAAAACACAGAAATTTCGAAGGAAAAACATTATAATTAGCCTCAAAATTTCAAGAGGGCTGGGGGTCCTCCCTCAGAAATTTATTTGGAAATTTCTCCTTTAAGCTACAGTTTTATCACCTTTTCAAACTCTTTGGGGAACACCCAAGGGGAAGAGCTTCTTAGAAGCAGCAGAATGTTTAAGGGAAAAACTTTATAACAGGAATCTGAAAATTTTAGAGGGGAGTTTGGGGGATCTTCCCCAGAAAATGTTTCGAAATTTGCTTCTTAAAGTAGAGCTTTAGCTTGGCTTGAGGCCCAAAAGTTCCTTGTAAACCACAAAAATTTCTATAGAAAAAAGTTAAAAATAAACGTAAAGTTTTAAGGGGGGCTCGGGGTACTCCCACAGAAAAAGTTTTAAACATTGCCCCTTTTAACTATAGTGTTATCTCCTTTTATAAACTCTTTGGGGAACATCTAAAAGGGAATCGTTCCAGTGCAGCCAAGGTTTTAAGGGAAAAACGCCGTATAACACAGGCGTCAAGCTTTTAGAGTGGGTTTGGGGTCCTCCCCAGAAATCTCTTGAAATTTGACCCTCAAAAGTAGTGTTTTCACTCCTTTTGAGTGGATATTAGTTAAATAACAGCATAACAATTTTTTATATCAATTGTAATACAAGTTAATGATTATTTTCGTTTGAAAAACAGACCTCACTCAGCTATTCTTTCATACGCTTTCAGTTTTGAAAGATTTATTAAAAAACAGTTTCGACAAAGATTATTTTCACCTGAGTTAGATTTTTCTTTTAATTTTTTTTTGGCTGACGGATCCATAGTTTATTTAGGGTTGTTCTAAGATGTAAACCAGAAAAAAAAAGATTTTTCGATCCCTCGCGGAACCCTTGCCCTTGAACCCCAGGGTTCCACGGTACCCCGGTAGGGAAACGCTGATCTATTGTGTATTAGGACCATTTACAAAGTGTCTTTATTGTGTGAGACAAATTTTTACAAAGGGAAGTTTTTAATAATATAAGACTTCAAAAGTTATCATTCCATTGCTATCTTAATCCTAAAGAAGCATATTTTACCCCTCTAATTTCGATTTAATAATAATACTACAAATTGTTATCTTGTAAAGGAAACTATGAAATAGAATTTTGAATATTATTTTAGGAATTTATTTTAATGTTTCTAAAGCTTGGTATAACAATAGTGGGAAGGAAGGAGGGGCGTGGGTAATTTGAAATATCACTCTCCCCCCCCAGAGATATTCCTTTTTGAACATAGAAAAGGACTACTTTTAACTACCCCATATCCCCTCCGAAATACACAAATATCGTTTCACGAAATTTGTATCTTATTACGCCACTGTGAGGGGGCTCTCTGAAAATGCAATGTGACGACATTGCGACGAGGGGGAAATTAAACTATGGTCACTTGTTTTTAATGACCCCTAATTTGGCAGCTAATCCAGAAGGCATATGTGCCAAGTTAGGGGACATCCATAAATTACGTGAGGTCAAAAAGGGGGGGAGGGGTTTGGAAAAATCTCACCAAGGGAGAGGGGAGTCGATTAAAATTTCACGTCAACTTTTTAAGTTAGAAATTGAACACAGATAAGATACTGTGGTGATTTTTAGGCTGAATAATGTCCTTTTCCCCCACATCATTAATAATGGAAAAGTTTTAGGTGCCGTGAACAGGCCCGTAGCCAGGAATTTCCCTTTGGTGGGGCGGCCACTTTTTCAGGGGGGCAAGGGGTTTTTCAGTTTTCAAGAGGTATCATAGGCATTACGTTCAACTCTTTGATTAGGGGACAAAACCCAATAAGACCTAAGGAGCTGTTACAAGACTTTTGTTTCGGGAGGAGTTGGGTCCTAAACTTTTCTAGTTTTACCTTTTCTGTTATCTTAAGTTTCCTTTTTTAAATTTTAGAAATTTGAAGCTTAAAGTACTGTTTTGGCCCATTTTTAGATCCTTTGGATTAGTTAAAGTATAGAGGAACTGCTCCACGCAAGCTCCAGAATTGAAAAGGAAAACTTGAATATCAAGGTGGCCTTCCTTGTTAATCTTAAATAGACATAATTTTATAAAGGGTGTCAACCTAACCTCCCTTTTCAGTCATAGCTAGGTTATATAGAAGTTTATTTCGATAGGGGCCTAAAAATATTAGTCTGCCACTCCATATTTGTGCATATTTAATAGATTTAATGTAGTTTGTTATACATTTTGGGTTAAATTTTCGTCTGAGAGAACTTTATTAATTCGTGTGGTCTGTTCTTATATTAATATTAGAACAGGTTTTTTTTGTAATAATGGGGATACAAGTATCAAAGGGGGGTCTGGGGGTCCTCCCTCAGAAAATTTTTGGAATCTTGACCCTAAAAACATGTTTTTAAACTGCTTTTGATACTTTTAGACCGACATTCGGATATAAATTTTTAAGTAGAATTTTGATTTTGATGAACTTGTTACTTAAAAAAAATTGTGAATAATAAAGTTTTAAATACAAGTGGGGGGTATGGGGGCCCTCCCCCAGAAATTTTTTTAAAATTTGACCCTAAAGGGCTCAGCCCCCCCCTGGCCACCCCTTAGCTACGGGCCTGGCCGTGAAGCATAAAATGCAAACGAATACGATAGAAATTTTTTTTAAAGGTTGTAGGTAAATCTCACGTGGGGGGAGGGGGTCCAGCAAAATCTCACCAAGGGGGGGAGGGGGGTCCAGATTTTGGAAAAAAAAACCTCACGTTATTTATGGATGTCCCCTTAATAGCGATAAGTGAATGATTATTATAACCCAAATCAATACGTCCGAGGTTACCGGAATTATCTTCAAGTGAGTCAAAACATTAAAAATCGCCAAATAAAGTAGCCAAAAGCATCCTGCTAACTTGAACTTGAGCACATTTACCTCAAGTTATATATTTAAGCGTAGAAAAGGTTCATTTTATAGAGAAGATCTTTTATAAAGCTAAAATCGTCGTTGTTTACATTTGAAGGACATCTCATTCTTCTTATATTTTTAGCTTTTAGGGAGACTTGCCAAGAATCCAAAGCGATTGACTGTAACCTTACCTGAAAATATTTTTTCTTCTTTCTTCACTCGCCTCGACTGTAAACATCAACATTGTTTCAGGAGTTTATTTCTCACAACGCAAAGCTCTTCTTATCCCTAAATTTGTTTGAAAAATTTATCAATCATGAGCGATTTACTTGGGAGTATCTTAAATTCGATGCAGAAACCTCCATCATTTTCCTCTGAAAGTAACAAGTTGCTGCAAAGTATTATTTTTTGGTTATTAAGATCTCATTGTTGTATGATTAAAACTATTTTTCTTAGCAGTTTAACTTATTGAGTTTTGAATCAAATTTTATAAGAATTATTCGTAATTTTTATTTTTGTTGCAATAAATTGCTTGCATTTTAGAACAAAAGAAACTTCTTGAGAAACAGCAAGCTGCCTTGAAAGCAAAATTAGGGAAATTTCGAGAAAAGGTTAGTGTTATTCCATATCCATATAAATTATGATTGTGTCTATTCTATCTGGAATCATGCATCTAATAGTAAAAATAAGTTAATATCAAATTTAATAACAATTGAAATATCTCAACTAGCAGAAATGCTTTTAATATTTATGTATGTAATTCGTAAACCGTCGCCAATAAATTATGATTGGCGAGATTTGCACCAAGCTAATCCTTAAGTATACTGAAATCTGTACTTAAGGATTTGCCAGGTAGAAATATTTCAAATTGGACTTCATTGACTATATTTTGCAAATTATATATAAAACATGAAAAGTTACTAAAAGCAACACTTGGGGATTATTCCGTAGTCGGGTACGGTCGCCAAGTTGGTCGCCAAATTTGGCGACCAACTTGGCGACCGCAACTCTGACCGCAATTTACGGTAATAGTTGGATTAGTTCGCGACCGCAACTCTGACCGCAAACGCAGATGTGACCGCAAACGGGAATTAAGAGACGGACTTAACGGGATTTTAGAGACAGATTAAAAGATTGAAAACGGGGGCCGCAACTCTGACCGCAAACGGATTAAACGATTTTAGAGACGGATTTAACGGAAGGATTAACGGATTTAAAAGATTGAAAACGGGGGGTTGGGGGGGTGTCCCCCCCACATTAAAAACCACATATTTAATACAAAAAATAGAATATTAACCTTTAATAGATAGAACGGGGGGTTGGGGGGGTGTCCCCCCCACCACAAAATAATTGGAAAAATTGAGGATTAACGGAATTTAAGGAAGATAATGGATTATTGAGGATTAACGGAATTTCAGAAAGAGGGCATGAAGATAATTACATGAGATCGATAATTTAACGGAAATTTAAAAGAGTAATGAGGCATAAATGCAGTAATGAAGAGAAGAATTAAAAGCGGAATTGAGGATTAACGGAAGACATCCGATAATTGAACAGAATTAATAAAACAGAATTAAAGCATTTTTAATTTAAGAATTAAAGCATTTTAAAAGGGGGGTTTGGGGGGTCTCCCCCCAATATTAATAATAATTTAGAAAGGATGAAATTGCTAAAAGAATTACTTACATGTAATGATGAATCCTTCGGGTCCGCGTGTATCCATGGGATCTTACCGCGATTTTCTAAAATTTAATAAATTTTAACGCTAATCCCTTTAAAAAAGGACTTTAATTAATAATTATATTCATAAAAAATACAAAATAATTACGAAAATTAAATTATTAATTAAGAAAACTGCTCAAAAAGCATTACCATGCGGACCCGAAACGCTTCTCTTACCGCCATTATTTCAAATAGAACGCTTCACATCGTTGCCAAAACCGACTTCATAAACCTATCCCTTCGGTTACGAAAAACCTTTAACTGCGCGATAAAAATTATCATTGGTCGAAAATAAAACCCAGTAGGCGGAGCTTACGCGAAACTCGTTCCGATGTTTGAGAGCAGTCACGCTACAACTCAACAGCTTCCGCGTCGGTTCTGACCGCAACTTCAGGGTTGCCGTGGTTTCGACGTCGGGGAGAAAAATTCTTGCGCCCGGGCTACCACATCGGGACGGATAAAAAAAATGGCGCCAAATTTGGCGGTACCCGATTATGGAATTTCTCCCCAACACTTAAATAATATGTTTTAGCTGTTTTTTTATTTTATATTTGCTCATTTTTTGTGTTTTATCAAAGCCCATGGTGCATTAACCGGGTTAGTCCTAAAGTACCCTGATATCTAATTTGGACAGTCTCTAATTTTAATTTTTATTCATTTTCGTATATAGTTAGAAATAGCTTTTCCAAAAGTTTTAGTCCATGTTACTTTTTGTTCTGAAGAACAAATTACAATAAATTCGTATCAAGTAGTATGCCAAAAGTATGTAGCAACCATGAAAGTGTGATGTTTAACCTGTGATAACCATGAATTTCAAATAGGTCTACAAACATAGCTTTTGTTTTGGAATTTAGGGATATTAAACTAATGCCGTGGCATCATAATTTTCATGGTAAAATTATGTATTTTGTGATAACGTCAGAAAGTTTTAATTGACATCCTTAGGATGGAAAAGTACCCTATTATGACTGTTAGTTGGCTAAGCTGATGAAGGCATATTTTTTTTTATATTTTGTATCACTCATCCACATCAATAAATGACAGTAATACTTGCATTATAAAGTAATGAAATCTTCCATAACCTAAAGTATAACTATTAATTCCATTTTCCGTGGAATGGATGGTCGTATCGATTGGAATTTTCCTCTAAACATTTCAACCTCTTCTTCAGAGGGTATCCTCAGTGGAGAAAAAATCATTTAACTACTAAAAATCATATTGAATAAAAATAATTAACAAACAACTATTATGTGAATGCTCCAAGTATAAACGAGGTATGGAATTTGTTGCTAATGCATTGTTGTTTTGGTGGCTTCATCCAGCATTTTTTAAGAAATATACAGGGTGTTTCAAAAGTCCGTTTCGCTGCTTTTATTTGGAACCAACATGTCCTTGGGTCACAGAAGTAAAGTCTACCCCTAGGTAAGTTGAACCTGGAAAACTTACTGAAAGAAATTTCATGAAAATATCCTGAATATATGCAGAGCATATTAGCATGTCAAAATGACACTTTTCCAAGCCTCAATTAAATTGTTTTCCATTCAACTAAAATTACACAAAACTACACTGAAAAGTTTGCAAATTCGCATAGTTTTTCTTTTTTGAAAACTAAAATATGCTAATATCTCAGCCAGTGATAATTTTAACGCCTCTGAGAGCGTATTTCACGCTTTGAAAATAGGAAATACGCTTTTAAAAACTAGTCAGGCGTATTTTCACGCTTTGAATTTTTAATAAACGTTTTGCTTAAAAAATACATGGCACCCCACTGAAATCAAAAAATTTTCTACTCAAATTTGTAATAAATAAATATTTCATTTATAATGTTTAATGTAAAATAAATTATTTTATTTATAATGTTTAATACTTTCTACTGTTATTAACAGATGCTATAATTGTTAAAAACCAAAATAGCATCCTCATTTTTTCTATTTCAGTTTGTCCATTAAAAAAAGCGTTTTTATAAAAGATTTGTCTCTTTATATATATACTAGCTGATATGCCCGGCCTTGCACGGGTGCTGAGTATAAATTTATAATTTTTAAGTTTTCCCAAATACAATTTCTAATTTTGTATAATCAGCATCTTCCAATCATCCCGGTATCCCAGGCGTCTTTTTATATTCTAGTGTTCCTGGTAACTTTTCCTATCCCAGTGTTCCTAGTAATTTTTCTTATCCCGGTGTTATTGGATGGACTAAAATTTATTCAGTTCTAAAGCAATATAACTTTTGAAGGATTTCCACATTGACAACATGGAAAAAATATTCTAAAAATTGCTCAGATCCCTTGATTAATCATATCTTTCGGAATTAACGTTTTCGGTGAAATCATTCAATAATTGAAGCTTATTCCACTTTCAAATTTAAGAAAAAAATCAATATTTTCTAGTTGAAAGGGAGTTTTAATAGTTTTTGGTTTGTTAACCAACTTTCTTAAAAGCTAAAATATTATCACTTTTTGATTTTACTTACTCGTTTCCATGGAGACATTTTAACAACAATGATATTGCATAAAGCTTTTAAAATTTAAAAATTAGATAAACTCTCAAATAAAAATATGTTAAACTATACTTAAACTTTTAAATTTCATGAAAATATATTTTTAAATTAGTAATATAATTTTTAAATAGACTTGTACCTAGTGTTTCTATTAAAAACTTGTTGTTTAGCATTAAGTTTTCTTTGTAACAATGGGTAAGCAGATCTCTTCTTGAGGAGAAATCAAGCTATTTCAGCAAAATGACCATAAAAAGGGTCGAAAGAGGGTCAAGGGGTCATTAAAAGTTTTCGAAACACAGCCTATGTTTTTCCTTGGTTTTTTTACGTTGGTATACCAAGTTTGGTGCAGATCAGAAGAGAACTGTGGATTTGTATAAAAGACAACCATACACATATATATACACACATTCAATTTTATTATATTAGATAGTTTATGCAATTTCTAGTATTTCACTCCTCATAAATGAATTTCACGCCTCCTAAAAAAGTCAAGGAGTATTTTTACTCCTCCAAAAAAATCCTAAGAATATCACTGATCTCAGCGAATATTCACGATATTTTCATGACATTTTTCCCACTCTTCATAACGTTGGCAACAATACTAAGACTTGGCGATATACAGGGTGTCCCATAAATGTTGGGTCACACTTCTAGGGGGGATAGTAGACACCTAGACGAGTCAGAATCACATAGGATTTGGGGGTCCCAGGGAGTTAAAAATGTGAAGCAACACTTAAAAAAAATTATTGAAAAATTCAATTTGTAGAAGAATTACTATTGATAAAAATTTAATTATGGTCTCAAAAATTGTGGTTTAATATGATCTTTAAAATTATCTTAAAAGTTTTCAAGACTATTCTAAAACTTATTAAAAGATTGGGTCATTTTTCTATGTGCAGAAAACGTGGCGTCGCGTCGGTCGGCAAGCCAAACGTGTCACGCTGGAGGTGGGGAGGAGGTTTTGCGGGTGGGGGCGAATACCGATAAGCATTGTCACTGGTTGGCAACCCGGATCTCCTTTAGTTTTTAAATCAGTTTTCATAAATTTTTTATTTCACCGCTTGGGGCGCTGTAAGTTATCTCAATGGATTCTACGGGGTCACTTAGGCTAAGCACGCACTAAAGACTTTTGTCACAGCGACAGAGACAAAATTATCACCCTGGCTATTGCAAGAAGCTAGAGTGCGCGCACAGGCGACGAGACTCTTGGCCGATTGCCAAGAATCTCCATAGAAATGCACTGCTCTCGAGTGACTAGTGTTATAAGTCGCCGCGACAGAAGTCTCTAGTGCGCACTTAGCCTTACCTAGAGGTAAACCTTTCTCCTGTGACCCTTGGACATGTGGTTTGAAATGAAAGCTGCAAAATGGACTTTTGAAACCCTTGTATACCTTAAATTTAATAGGAGTAGGTATGATTCCCTTTATGAAGGCAGAGAAACCTATAATGATTGTAAATTTGATATTTACTTTTTGCTTAATATTTCTCTGGGCTTTTAAAGGTAAAATTGAATTTTATTGTTTTTTTTTTAGATTGAAAAAGAAGTTAATGAATTCATCCAAGATTCAACTCGACAAAAGCATAAGTTTGCTCCAATGGACAAAGTTTATCGCAATATTGTGTAAATAATTTTAAGGTTATTCTTTAATATTATTATCAAAATTAATCCATAAAATTATTTGGATTTTAAGTATTTAAGCAGGTAAAATTATTGTTATGTAACAAACAATATCCAAATTTGGTACTTACGTATTATCCTGTCAACTGTTCAGTGGCCGTCTAATTCAGCTGCACATCAATAGAAAAGTCAATGGGATTTGATAATGTTTTTGATTAAGCGGTACAGTCGACGGTATAATACGTAAGAACCCCAAATTTAAAAAACATTTTAAAAATAAACCATGAAACTGAAGAATAATTTAAAATAAAGATTCATTTAGTGTAAAATAATTATTAAAAGTTTTCTTCCTACATTGACTTCTAAGTACGTATGAAATTTTCTACCTGGAAAAAATAATTTCTAATAATAACTAGTAGTGTATGAAACATTTAAATGGATCATAAACCACAAGTCAAGTTTTACTACTTTTTAACCCAATTAGAACCTTATTTGTATTAAAATAATTATTGAAATATTTTGCACCCTTAAATTTGAAACTGACCTAGTTTTAAAAATTATTTCATTTAAATGTGTGATGCTAAATTTTTATCCTTGCCTAATTTCTATCAATTTAGCCATGATGTTGCTGATATTGCGGGTTTGAGTGCCTATGCCTTTGGTGAAGAAGAGATCGACAGATATGTAATGATTTTTAAGAAAGTAAGTCTACTTTATTTTATTTTAAAACATGAAAGAAAACATCAAGATTTTCTAAAGTAAAATTAAACCAGACCGCCCTCACAATTCTTTGTGGTATCTTGTATTATTAAAAGATTATCTTGTCAGTACCGAAAGTTATTTAGTTTTCCCCCTTAAGTTTCCCTTATAAACATGCCAAGTAGTGATTTATGCTCCATCATAGATTCTCCAATGAGAACTCAAATGTGAACTTTATTTTAACTCAGAATGCTAGTTAAGCATACTGTAAATATTCAACTAACATTTACACTAGAAACAAATAAGAAAGGTTAAAATCAGAGTTTTCAACCTGCATAAAAACCAGCTCTAAGTGGGTTTTTTCTATAATTGGGTAAAATTTCATTAAAAACAGCATGATCAAGTCTTTTAATGAAGCAAATTTCTCAAACTATAATGTTTGAAGAGAAATACAGTCAAGTCCGCTTAATGTGATCGCAATTGTCCGAGACTCAACTGATAACATTATCCGATTGATAACAATAAGCGATCTCATATCAAAAAACAGCAAACAGTGTTACTAGATTGTTTGCTTTAAAATCAAAATCATGTAATCATAATAAATGTTTTTAGAACTCTATTTTTAAACTAGGAAAAATTTTAAGGGGGAAATATAAGAGTAGTCAAGTGAATAAAATTAAAATAATCGCTTACTGTGAATTTTTATAGAAAGGTCTCTTTTTTCCGCTCCATTATATCCTTCCACTCCAATAAACCACTTATTTATTACATAATCTGAATTTCATTAAACAAGGGAAAATCAAAATCTCTGATCAGAAACATCTGCAAAGCATAGATCTTGGTGTTTCTTTAACCAATCACAAGTATGGATTCGGACCCCCCCCATAACCGTTTTCTTTCAATATATAAAAGGGAATGTTTTGTTTTTCTTACCCATACTGAATTTCAGAAAAAAGAAGCACCAGCTGTTATCATGGAGAAGATGTTTACTTGTAAAAATTGACCTTCAAAATGAAACTCGAACCCAAAAGCGGTCGTTTTAAAGGGGATATGGACAAATTTTGATAATATTAAGCGGATTGATGATTCATAGTTGATCACATTAAACGATTTATTTTACATTAAATTAAATAGGAATGATCGGGACCTGTCGATTCCGATAACATTATCCGATTGATAACATTAACCGTGATCACATTAAGCGGATTCGACTGTATATTAAAAAACTTATTATTGCAAAATAATATTGGTCAAGTTTAATGAAGGGCAATAAAACCCAAGTGGTTTTTTTATACAGTCGAGTCCGCTTAATGTGATCACAATTGTCCAAGACTAAACTGATAACATTATCCGATCGATAACAATAAGCGATCTCATATAAAAAAACAGCAAACAGTGTAACTAGATTGTTTGCTATAAAATCAAAATAACGTAATCGTAATAAATGTATTCAAAGCTCTATTTTTACACCTGGTAAAATTTTTAAGGGGAAAATATAAAAGTAGTTCAGTTAACAAAATTAAAATAATCGCTTACTTTGTATTTTTATAGAAAGGTCTCCTTTTCCGCTCTATTTACATAATCTGAATTCCAGTAAACAAGAGAAAATCAAAATGTCTTATTAGAAACATCTGCAAAGCGTGGATCTTGGTGTTTCTTTAACCAATCACAATTCGGACCCCCTCCCATAACCGTTTTCTTTCAATATAATATGGGTAATGTTTTATTTTTCTTACTCATACTGAGTTTCTGAAAAAAGAATCGCCAGATGTTCTCATGGAGCACATGTTTACTTGTAAAAATTAACCTTCAAAATGAATCTCGAACTCAAAAGCGGTCGTTTTAAAGGGGATATGGACAAATTTTGATAATATTAAGCGGAGTTATGATTATTAGTTGATCACATTAAACGATTTATTTTACATTAAATTAAATAGGAATGATCGGGACCTGTCGATTTCGATAACATTATCCGATTGATAACATTAAGCGGATTCGACTGTAATAGGGGAGAGTGTTGTACCTACGGACGGTTGTACCTTCAGCCACCTCATTTTAAAATTTCTGGAAAAATGTAAATTTTATTTTGGGGTCGATTTTGAATGTAAACAGATGCTATCTAGTTGCTAACGTGAAATCGGCTCTTTAAAATATTATTTAAATTTTATATAATAAATTGACTGTTTTTAGATGCTCTAAGTTTTTTTTAGTGCAGCACTACATTAATTCTTTTCTTCCCCTATAATTATGATATGATAAAATGGGATATATGGGGTGAATCCCCGAGATTTTGACATTTTAGTTTTGATATTAGAAGTAGTCAGATCTCAATTCTTTTATTTTTATAGAATTTTGAATGCAAAAACACCTGATGTTGTACCTTCAGACACCTTCATCTAAACTACTATTTTAAAATTTTTGATTCTACTTGGCACTTAACACTAATAAACAAAACACTAATAAAACGTGAGGATCCAATAAAATCTAAAAAAAAAACAATAATGCCCCCAAAAAAACCACCCCGGCTGGGTTTAAAAAAACAGGTTTTTTCAAACCCTGGTTAAAATTGTACCTAATTCATTCTTAAATTTAAAATTGTATTACCAATAGGCCCAGGGCATGTTATTTCCCCCCTTGCATGCTTTTTAGGTAATTAATGTAAAACTCATCCCTTATTCTCACACGTCAGTAATCACTGAACTAAATATTTTTATGTGTGAACCTACAAGAATACTCAACAACTCATTAACGGCCGTAGTCTGTGCTTTTGGATTTAAATCACTTGAACAGCCGATCAATTGATTCACAAATACTAGCAAAGCCCTGATCTGTTAAATTTGATAGTCTGAGCACCTTGGTCAACTGATTAAAGTGAATCAGAAACACCAGAGCTGGCGAACAAGCAAAACCGCTGGCGATATAAAAAGCTCAATCGTGATTGGTTGAGATCGTTTATATTGATGAATTTGATAGGAAAGAAATTTGCGAAAAAGTACAACATAAAAAGCACTCGGATTGTACTGTAAAAGTCAATGATTTTTAATGAAAATTAATGAAAGAATATGAAACTTGAAGTTTTGAGTAATACAAAATAAACATAACACATGTAATCAGAATATTCGCATTTCTGAAATTTGCTTCATGGAATCCAATTTAGATTTGAATATAACTCAAATAAAAAATAAAGCACCGTAGTTAGCTGATGAGATTTTATTTTTGCACTTGAATAAAAATAATAAAAACAATCTTTTATTTTTAATTAACATAATTCTGGAGTTCTATATTCTAACCTTTAGATTAGGTAAAAAGATAAAACAAATTAAGCAATTATTGGGAACTTGAAATATTGAATCAGTTTTGTACTTAGATTGGTAAATAATTTAATCTAGTAAAATAATACATAATTTAGTAATAATAATTAGCTACCTTAAAAAAATGGCCATTATGAATAAAATTAAATTGAAATCTTAATAAGTTTAATCAAAAATTGTATCGGCCGCCGGGAATCGGACCCGGGCCACTCGTATGAAAAATGAGTGTTTTACCACCAAGCTACCAGAGCAAAGGTCCCGGGAGAAAGTTTAAGTATAAAACAATAGAGTAAAAGATTTTAATTACTAGAAATAATCATTTAAATAAACATTGGACTCGACAACACACACCTCAAAAATACTGTGAATCAAAAATATTTTATTTCTAAAGTACTAATCTAATTTCGATTATATTGACGCGAAATGCATTTCAGCAGGATATGCTTATGACGGGCGACGCCATGTTTTTGTTTTGTTATCGTAGCTCAAGCCATACTCGATTCTGATTGGTGATCCAACCTAGATCACTGCTCTGAGCGCTGATTACTTAACACACAGTGGTCAACTGATTCAAGGTGCTTCGGAATACCAAATCAAGCTGATTTGTGCTAAGAGATCCTGATCACAGGTTGCCAGAGGCTTCAGAATACGGCCGTAAGTGTCCTAGCTATCAAGGCAAACATCCTCGGATACTCATAGTAAGAAGTATTAAGTGTCCTGGCAAGTGTATAAGAAAATGAGTGAAAGATTTGTTTCTTTCTAAAGCTTTGTGTAATAACTTTTCATATGTACTAGGAATTTGCTCCCTGTGAAGAAGAATTAGCTGCTTACAGAAATGGTGAAGAATGGGATCCTGTAAAGGCTAAAGAATTGGCCTTGCTTAGGGTAAAATCTTACTTGATTTAAATTTTTATTGTTTTATAACTGATTTCTTATAATTTATCCATTTAAATAACTAGCTACAATTTATGTAAAAAAAATATTTGACAAGTTTTTGTTATACATTAATTGTTTTAAATGTATCATATACTTAAGTAATACCATCAAATTTGCTGTACTTCCTAGACTTAAGCCATTTCTTCCATAACAACTATTCATTTTGGTTTTTTGTTGGGATAAAGCCCAAGTCTTAAAACCTCAAAAGTATTGCTTGTAGGGTGAAAGGTTCCCTTAATTATCCCACACTTTTTAAGAAGCATTTAGGGAAATATAGTTTCTATTGTTTTCAAATTTAAAAATGCTTGTTGGAATAAAAGTACCATATAGTGAATAAATATTAATGCATAGAGGGGTTAGTATTTTAGTTCTGATTACTAATACTTGCTATTAAAACTTCATAAGCTGATAAAGAGAGGAATTTTTCTTTGCCGTTAGTCTTCAAATAATGATTGCAAGATTACTGTTCTAGGAAAAAAGGAAAGCAGAAGAAGAGGCTAGTGAAAGCAAAAAGAGAAAAATTGAAATAGATCCTAGCAACAGTTATTCTGTGAAATATGAGAAACTATTAGGCCGTGATGCAGGAATAGCGGCTGCAAAAATAGCTACCCCTAATAAACAGTTTGGATTTGGTATGTTTTATTTATTTTATTCATTAAATAAATACTGTTTCTTTTTTATAAATATGAAAGATTAGATCAAAGAGAAAAATCCTAACAGAGGGTCCAAAACAACATTTTCAAAAGTTGGATGGATATGAGGGCGCCACAAGGAACTATAAATGATTGACAGATGGATCAACATTACATTTTGGTGTTGGAACCTGTGATTGGCTGTCACTCAATCTGCTATTTTTGAAGAAGAAGGAAAAAGTTTTTCTCAGCCAATCAGGCTTTTTCCTCCCGCCTCTCGTGACGTAGATACGATCGCAGCGCAAAAAAAGCCCCACATCCATCCAACTTTTTGATTTCCATTAGCGCCTATGGCCACGGACTCTCTGTTCTAGTACACTGCGGATTAGATAACTTGTAATTTATATGCTCAGATACCAATCAGTCCAAGTTTTTACGCACCATTCTGCATTATGGTCCGTAAATTACAAAATCATGGACACCCATGGATGGAAACTGGAAAAAATACATTTGCTGGATAAAACTCTAGAAAACCTTAAATTTTAAGAAAATTTAACCTTAAAATTTTAATTAATTAAATAAGTAGTATTAATCCCAATTTATTTCCTACAATGCCATTCCATTACCCAGGGGTGCAGAAAATGTCCGAATGGCCGAATGATGTTCGGGGGAAATTCGGTGTTGTGGGGAAATGTTTGCCTAAATGTAAAAAAAAACTCAAACCCAGATGTTTTTGTAACACAAACAAATATTTTGATTATTAATCATATCATACCCTCTAACTTCTACCAAAATAGGTGAAAACTACTGTTTCGGATGCAGAGTAGAAAAGTACAGATTTACGCAAAAAGCTAGTTTTTTCAGTGAATATCTGAAAGTTAGCTTTTCCTTGCATCTTTATTAAATTAAAGGAAAAACGTTTCTGTGACAGGATCAGCAATTTTTCCTAAATATCGTGTTCTTGTTTTAGTGTTGTTTTTGACTTATAAAATTAAGTTAAAGAGGATAGTTTCACAGCAGCTTAAATTTGAGAATTTGCAATTCATATTTTAAGGCAAGAAACATTTTTAAGCTGAAATTACATGTATATGGGAAAAAATAAAAGAAGGTGCATATAAAATCCATAAAAATTAAAATTTCAGAATTATTTGGTAGTTGTACCTTAAAGTTTAGTAAGTAATATCGATAACTTTTTTTTTTCTCGTAATGATATTTATAACTATGATAATCTATGATCCCATGGAAGAGTTTTTTGGCTCTTTTGGGAATTCACTTATAATTTCTTTTTTTCTTTTTTGTTTCTATTATGTTCATTTGTGTGATGCCTCCATATTCGTATTTAGTTATAATTTTCTTTTGTTAATAAATTTGAATTTGAACTATATTTTATAGTAAAAGCTATTTTTACTTAGAAGTTACATGACTGAAAGGAAAATATGGGAAATTTTGGACAAAACTATGTGTGTGTGTGTGTGTTCTGGTGAAATATCCCACCCTAAAACATTTTCTGCACCCCTGGCATTATCCTCTGTTAACAAAATAAACTAGTTATTTTGCTGCCACTTCCAAAATTTGTAATCCTAATCAAAACTTATACTATTAACTTTTACTTGTCTTCTAGTTCCTAGTTCTCAGAAGAAAGACCAAAGATCCATTGAGCAGACTTTAGCTGATATTCAAGCTAAAAGACAAAAGAAAAATGAACTTAAAGAAACTTCAGAAGAGCCTGAAAATTCTTCCTGAACTAACAGGAGGAAGTTTTATTTTATTGCAAGCCAGGTGTTTCATTTGCAGTCAATCATTAGTTAAAAATTTAGGTACAGTGTGACGTAGCCACAATAATGTTAATTTTTATTATGATCACATTGTAAACTTTCATCAAGCATTGACTTGAACTCCATTTGTGATAATTTGATTTTTTGAAATCAAATAGCTCACATTGTGTGAGAGATCAAATAGAACTTTTACCTCAAGGACAGTTAGTTGTGTATAGTTATGATTCCTTCATATGCAGGGTGTTTCAAAATTGCGTTGCACGGCTTTTATTCAGAACCAGTGGCGGATCCAGGATTTGGTTTTGGGGGGGCTGAGAATTTTCCTTATCCAATCAAATGTTCTTGTAAGGTAGCGAAATATCCTGCTCCAACTTCCAAAAGGGGGGTCTGGGGGTCCTCCCCCAGAAAATTTTTGGAAATTTAAGTCAAAAACCCCACTTTTTCAACTCCTTTTGGTACGCTTCATCCGAATTTCGGATATAGATTTTTAGCCTTTTGACACAAACTTAGTAAAATGTAGTTGTAATAACAGAGTTACAAGTGGCAAGGGGGTGTGGGGGTCTTTCCCCAGAAAATTTTTTGAAATTTGACCTTAAAATAATAGGGTTTTAACTCATTTTGGTGCATAAAATGTCATATTATATAGAGTAAAACTTTTCATTTTTTGGGGGGGCTTGAGCCCCCTAGCCCCCCCCCTGGATCCGCTAGTGTTCAGAACCAACGCCTCTTAGGGTCACGGAAGTAAGTTCTACCCCTAGGTAAGTGAGCCTGGAGAATCCATTGAGAGGACTTACAGCGCCTCTAGCGGCGAAATTTAAAAGTTAAAAAAGTTAATTTAAAAACTAAAGGAGATAGAGCAAAAACTTCAATGAGAGTATTGTTGCCAACGTCATGAAGAACTCACTGAAAAAATTCATGAAAATATCTTGAATATTCACCGAGATATTAGCATGTGAAAATAGCACTTTTTCAGGGGTCAAAAAAGAAAAAGTTCGCATATTTCCAAATTTTTTTGATTTTTTCATTAAATTTTGTGTTCTTTAAACTAAAAAAACACAAAACTACAAAATAACACTGAAAAATTTGCAAATATGCAAACTTTTTCTTTTTTGACCCCTAAAAAAGTGCTATTTTCACATGCTAATATCTCAGTGAATATTCCAGATATTTTGATCAAATTTTTTTCAGTGAGTTCTTCATGACGTTGGCAACAATACTGTTACTGAGGTTTTTGCTCCATATCCTTTAGTTTTTAAATTAATTTTTTTAATTTTGCCGCTAGGGGCGCTGTAAGTCATTTCAGTGCATTCTTCAGGCTCACTTACAATAGGGATAGACCTTACTTCCATGACCCTAGGAGGCGTTGGTTCCGAATAAAAACCGTGCAACGCAATTTTGAAACACCCTGTATATTTGTTTCATAGAAAAGAATTTATACTCATTAAGTAATGCACTATGCCTTTTCTGTATTTTAAAACATCAATATTGCATTAACTTTCACTCTGATTTCATAAAAAGGTGTAATTAAGTTTTTCCATTTCTGATAAGCAAGGCATTAAAAATTGATACTCTTAAGATGTTAGATTTATATAAAATGTAATTAGTTAAGTCATTTTGTATGTACATTTTGTTGGCATTGATATGAGTGGAAACTGTGTGATACGAAAGTATGTGCGCGCCCATTTGTATTTGATTTAGTCTTCCTAATAAACTTATTTCCTTTATTTTTGATCTTAATTATGATTAATTTATTTTCATTTGAGGCTTCTTGTGTATTTTATTTATTGTATGAAAAGTAATACAAGGAATTTAATGTTGGTTCTAAAAAGTTATTGACAGCTGAAAATATTTTCAGTTGTTTTATAACTTTTAAAAGCCTTACATAATCTTGTCTTATAAAGGGGTAATACCTTAAAAAATCCAGTGATAAAATGGCTTGGGAACAGCTTCCAAACTAGCATATTTTTACTAAAATCAATCATAAATGCAATATTTGTAACAGATGAGATAATATGTTAATGTAATCTTGTGTAAAATACTGCATAAAGCCATCAAGAATTAGTTAAGTTTGAAAAAAAGTTAGGTTTTGACTATTCACCTTTTACACATTGATTTAATTTAATATGTTTTTAAAAAATTACTGAACACAATCTTTTTCTCAGAATATTTTTATGTAAACATCTATGAGAGGTCGTGTACTTTAAGGATTTTTTTTGCAAAATGAAAACATACATTTGAGGTCCTCTGGATGCAAAAGCAAATCCAACCCATGGTAGTTTTGAAAACGATGTTAAAAGAGTTTCATAATAATCCACTATACACTTTGACTATAATAGCTGCTTTCAATGCATCGTTCATGGCTTAGTTGGTAGGGTCGTGGTCCTGGTGTACAGAAGGCAGTTCAATCCATCCTATCTTAACTTCCTATTGTAATTCTGTAATATCTGCCTCTCCCTATCCTTTGAACTTTCTTGATAGTTGTCTTCTAACTTAACCTAAGCAAAATGAACTTTATTTTCTATGAGTACCTAAACTTGCATCTGACCAGGGTATAAAAACTGGTGACCGATACGAGTACGTTCACCCGTCGAAGATGTCGGGGCTCGGACGAGAGGCAATCTTCCGGGCGGACCTGATGTGCTCCCCTAGGGAGTTCTTCAGTTAAACCCCCAAAATCCCCTTCACCCCAGGGCGAAGGGGCTTTAATGTACAGCAATATTAAATTTAAGAACTGACACTTCCACTACGCAGAGGTGCAGAATATGCCCGAACGATGTTCGGGGGAAATTCGAGCAGCTCTGGTGAAATTTTTCCCCAAGATAGAAAGAAAAACTAAAAAATCCAACATCATTAGCTGAAAAAAGATATTTTGTGCTGTGACTACATCATAACCTCCAATTTCAACGTGAAAACAGCGGAGTTACGGATGTAGAGTAGGAAAAACTACGGATCTGCGCTAAAAAACTTTATTTTCTAGGTTCTTAACCTGGATGTTGGCTTTTCCTTGCTTTTCGATTGGTATGCAGGAAAAACAATATCCGGGGTAAAATAAGTAATTTTCACCATTAATAGCGTTCTTGTTCAATCACATCGATGTTCTTAATAAAAATGTTGAGTTCATTAAGGAGAAATTTACAGGTAGCTAAAATTTGAGATAATTAGAAAATTCTTCATATTTTTGGGAAGGGGCAGAAAGAAAGAAGGTGTGTGTAAGAAAGACTAAAAAAGAGTATAAAGATCATTGAAATTTAAATTTATGGATTATTTGAAAATTATTGAATCTGAAAGAAGTTTAAGAACTGAATAAACTATTTTTTAATGAAATTTCATTTTGGGGGAAATTTTAGAGAAAAAAATTGTGTTCTGGGGAAATTTTGGATCTTCGAACATTTTCTGCACCCCTACCACTACACACTATGACAATTAGCTGGTTAGGAAACGTCCTTAATGGCTCAGTTGGTAGAGTCACTTTGCAGGTGTAAAGAACGTGCTGGGTTCAAATTCAAAAAACTGGCAGTTTCACTATGCACTATAACAATCAGCAGGTTACTAAACGTCTTTAATGGCTCAGTCGGTTGAGTCACTTTGCTGGTGGACAGAAGGTACCCGGCTCAAACCCAGGTAAATTAGCTTCCTGTTTTAGTGCATTTTACAGTAATATCAAATTTGAAAAACTGACGGTTCCACTATGCAGTATGACAATTAATTGATTACGAAACGTCGTTAATAACTTAGTTGGTAGAGTCACTTTGCTGGTGTACAGAAGGTACCTGGTTCAAACCCTGGTAAATTAACTTGCTGGTTTAGTGCATTTTACGGTAATATTAAATTTAAGGAACCGACAGTTCCACTATGCACCATGACAATTA
Organism: Tetragnatha versicolor; assembly: GCA_024610705.1. NCBI lineage: Eukaryota > Metazoa > Arthropoda > Arachnida > Araneae > Tetragnathidae > Tetragnatha > Tetragnatha versicolor. Next base: position 18,182,296 of record JANDEH010000007.1, on the reverse strand, counting down.
ACTGGATATGAAACGTCCTTAATGGCTCAGTTGGTAGATTCAGTTTGCTTGGTGTACAGAAGGTACCCGGTTCAAACCCACATAAATTAACTTCCTGTTTTAGTGCATTTTACAGTAATATCAAATTTAAAAAACTGACAGTTCCACTATGCAGTATGACAATTAATTGATTACGAAACGTCGTTAATAACTTAGTTGGTAGAGTCACTTTGCTGGTGTACAGAAGGTACCTGGTTCAAACCCTGGTAAATTAACTTGCTGTTTTAGTGTATTTTACAGTAATATTAAATTTAAGAAACTGACAGTTCCACTATGCACTATGACAATTAACTGGAAATGGAACGTCCTTAATGGCACAGTTGGTAGAGTCAGTTTGCTGGTGTACAGAAGGTACCTGGTTCAAACCTCAGTAACTTAACATCCTGTTTTAGTGCATTTTACAGTAATATTAAATTTAAATACCTGACAGCTCCACTATGCACTATAACAATTAGCTGGTTATGAAACGTCCTTAATGGCTCAGTTGGTAGAGTCGTGGTCCTGCTGTGCGGAAGGTGCTGGGTTCAAACCCTACTATCCTCTCTCACTCTCTCTACACCTATCTCTCTCTACTCTCGCTCTACCTGATGCCTGTGACCTAAGGAACTGGTGACCGAGTCGAGTCCGTTCACCCGTCGAAGATGGCGGGGCTCGGGCGAGAGGAGGTTGTCTTGGCGGACCTGATCTGCTCCCCGGGGGGTCGCGGGCCTAGGGGGTTCTTCGGATAACCCCCGAAAGCCCCTTCGCCCTGGGGGCCAGCGGAGAAAGGTCCGTCAGGAAGCCAGTTTTGCCAAAAATTTTAATTTTGGGATACAATCCGCAATTTGTGGACGGTCCCCTAACGGAGTGCAATATGAAGACAGCCCCCTTGGTTATTGGGTTGCAAAATTTTGATGCCATTACCCGTCTTTCGGCACCGCCCCGTGAGTGAAACATTTTGCGTTTAACTGTGATTGTAACTGCAACAGTTAACTGTGACCGTAACTTGTCAGTTAAAATATTTTAAAATATAAAGTCTCCAGGACCGAATATCCAAGTATGTATACCATTCCACTATGCTAACAGGTCTTCTTAGTCACACTTAGTAGAGCGAGAGGATAGTAGGATTTGAACCTATCACCTTCTGCACTGCAGGACCACGACTCTACCAACTGAGCCATCAAGGACGTTTCATAACCAGCTAATTGTCATAGTGCAGAGTGGAACTGTCAGTTTCTTAAATTTAATATTACTGTAAAATGAACTAAAACAGCAGGTTAACCGTGTACCGTCTGTTCACCAGCAAAGTGACTCTACCAACTAAGCCATTAAGGACGTTTCATATCCAGTTAATTTTCATACTGCATAGTGGAACTGTCAGTTTCTTAAATTTGATATTACTGTAAAATGCACTAAAACATGAAGTTGATTTATAGGGGTTTGAACCGGGTACCTTCTGTACACTAGCAAACTTACTCTACCAACTGAGCCATTAAGGACGTTTGGTATCCAGTTAATTGTCTTAGTGCATAGTGGAACTGTCAGTTTCTTAAATTTAATATTAACGTAAAGTGCACTAAAACAGCAAGTTAATTTACCTGGGTTTGAACCGGGTACCTTCCGCACAGCAGGACCATGACTCTACCAACTGAACCATTAAGGACGTTTCATAACCAGCTAATTGTCATAGTGCATAGTGGAACTGTCAGTTTCTTAAATTTAATTTTACTGTAAAATGAACTAAAACAGCAGGTTAATTTACCGGGGTTTGAACCGGGTACCGTCTGTTCACCAGCAAAGTGACTCTACCAACTAAGCCATTAAGGACGTTACATATCCAGTTAATTTTCATACTGCATAGTGGAACTGTCAGTTTCTTAAATTTGATATTACTGTAAAATGCACTAAAACATGAAGTTGAATTATAGGGGTTTGAACCAGGTACCTTCTGTACACCAGCAAACTTACTCTACCAACTGGGCCATTAAGGACGTTTGGTATCCAGTTAATTGTCATAGTGGAACTGTCAGTTTCTTAAATTTAATATTACCGTAAAGTGCACTAAAACAGCAAGTTAATTTACCTGGGTTTGAACCGGGTACCTTCCGCACAGCAGGACCATGACTCTACCAACTGAGCCATTAAGGACGTTTCATAATCAGCTAATTGTTATAGTGCATAGTGGAGCTGTCAGGTATTTAAATTTAATATTACTGTAAAATGCACTAAAACAGGATGTTAAGTTACTGGGGTTTGAACAGGGTACCTTCTGTACACCAGCAAAGTGACTCTACCAACTAAGTTATTAACGACGTTTCGTAATCAATTAATTGTCATACTGCATAGTGGAACTGTCAGTTTTTTAAATTTGGTATTACTGCAAAATGCACTAAAACAGGAAGTTAATTTACCGGGGTTTGAACTGGGTACCTTCTGTACACCAGCAAAGTGACTCTGCCAACTAAGCCATTAAGGACGTTTCGTAATCAGTTAATTGTTATACTGCATAGTGGAACTGCTAGTTTTTTAATTCTAATTTAATGTCTAATTCTATCCGAAGACCCCTGGTGTTGTTCGAGTTCCGAGGTTGGGGGTCTCGAGCGCCTCTGCGTGCTAGTTGGGGATTTTCGCGCGAAAATTTGGGAAATCGTGTCCGATTTCAGTTCAATCAAATCAATGTAATCTCAATATTTCCGTGAATTACACTAAAATTTATCTTTCAACCATTTATCCCTCTCATTGCCTTCATTTACCTTTACATCCTTTAGATTTTTCCATCTCTTTGTCACTCATCCTCCACCCTGACCAATCTTACCCAATTTATATCTTCTCTTCAACATTCACCCTACACATCCTCTTCTCTTAATTTCTGGCATCTTTTTAATATTCTTTTCCTTTTCAACCTTTTACCTATCTCATCCCTTTCATCTTCCACATTTTTCTCCAATTCATACCTTTTACCTTCATCTCATTACTTTATAAGTTCCTGTTTATCTCCTTCATTCATTTAATTTCTTTTAATTTTCATCCTTTCATCCCTCTAATCCTTAATATTACTCTAATTCCTTTCATTGTTCCCATCTTAGTCATATTTAATCTCTTCCTCTACTACTATTTTTGTTATTATTAATTAAGGTCAGAAGGAATAGAAAGTTCAAAGAGATAAATAGGTGGCGGTCCATAAATGATTCAATTTATGGCTAAAGGGGTCAATGACTTGTACCAGTTGAATACTACTGATTTAGATAAATCAATAAAATTCTCAAATATTTTATAAGAACGTTTAAGGCAGTAAAAGACACGTTTAAACACCACAGTTTTAATGCATGTTTACATTCATCAGCTACATATTGCACAGCAATAAAAAAAACAGAATTTGGATAACAGATAAAGTAAAAATTTCATGAGCATAAGTGTGAAATGTACAAAAAACATTTGTTATATATTCAAAGTGATATTAAACTATAGTTTTATTACAATACACTGCAAGCTATGTATTTATTTATGTATTAAAATACAATTGGTTTTTTGCTCACTTGAAAATATAGTTTTCTGAAGTGGCATCATTGAAAAATTTGAAAGTGTAAAGATGGAACATTTTTAGTGGAATGAAAGAATTCTAAACTAAAAGCTCGTGCAGTCAATAAAGCAAATTCAAGTAATAATTGGTCCGTTGCTGTAACCTTAAAATTTTGACATCAGGTCATTTTGACGTCATTCCCTTTCCAGCTTTTGAATAGCAAAAATACTCTTTCCATCTCCCATTTCATGTTCAGCTCATTGTCATCTTATAGATTAAGATGCCTTCAGTAAGATAAGTACTCACAAGCTGTCATCATGCGGAAAAACCAAGCACTTAATTTCTAAGATAAATACCATACAATTTTTTATTTATAAGTCAACATTAACAATGGTGGAATTTGATATGTGTGATGTTCATTTCCTAAATTTGAACTAAGTAGTACAATATTTTACTATATCAGTCAAAGATTTATGTTTATCAAACAGACTGTTACAAGCTTATACAAAATTATTTGGTAAAATAATAATCAAATGATGGCTTATATTACAAGCAGATTTTTACTACAGAATTTACTTTTATAAGCACCATATAAAAGAAACTATGATGGGAATTTTAAAGAATTGTTCAAAATTATCTTTTACCGACCAAAAGCAGATATGTTTGTATGATATATAAAAACTAATGATTTAACTAGAATTCACTTACTGAATATTCTGAAACATTACCAATGATCTTACAGGTAAAAGAATATGTTAATATCTAGCTGCTTTAAAGAATCTAAGTAAAAAAGCCTATTGATTTAAATCTTAATACTCAAGCTGAAAAGAAGACAAAACTAATAACTTTGTACAATTTGTTCAGTGTATGTATTTCCTTAAAAATAAACTCAAGATGTGCTGTCAAACTTACAAAAAGGCATAAACAAAAACTGTTTGTTCGTTGTGTGTGAGTACACATACTAAGAACAAAAAAATGTACTCAAGATGCAATCTTTACCAAAGAAAATTGCATTGAGACCAATTTAAGGTTTATAATGACTTGTGCGTTTATGTTACTATTATATGCTTTGTAAGTTTGTTTCTACAATCAGAATGGAACCATAACAAATTTTAATTAAAAATCACGCAGCCTGTGTCATACGAACCATCATTCAGCATTTCTATACAACTAAAATATATTGCAAGCATAAAGTTATATAAAAACCACAACATAAGTAAAAAATAAGACTTAAGTAGTATCACAAAATGACCAGTAATACAAAGCAAAAGCTGCTACTTTGTAATCCATGACTATAAATACAATTCATTCGATAAGTTGTAGAAAATTTAGTTACACCTTATCAAGCAATTATATTATTTTAGGCCCAAACTTTTGTTACCTATACAATAAAATATTGAGTGCATTAAGTACAACTTTACAATATCATGGCAAGCAATGCCTATATTTTCATTTTTAAGTACACTTTCTCACGTTAGTCTCAAAAATTGCTAACTACAATAAAATTTGAGATCATTTATTACCTCAGTTTTGTCACTGTTAAACCCAACTTGAAAATAAAATAATGACTTCAATCCTGTATCTAAGATAAAAGCTGCAATTTTGAACACCCCCCAAAAATGAAAATAAATAAATGGAATGATAACAGTAAGTTCAAGATAAATATAATACTAAAAATGGAATGTAGGATAAAATTTTACAAAAATTAAAAAGTTATTTCTTGCTGTTAAAAAATAATTGGGAATAAGTCAAAAACTGATTTGGAACAAACCGAGCAAAAAATAACCTATCAATCAAATACAAACAACAGTGTAAAATACATTAGAATAAATCAGACTAGAAACTAATTCCTGAAAAACTCAACTCAAACTCTATTGGAATTAAACTTCCAATTTAGATAGCTTCATAAAAGCTCTTTTAATACTACAAAGTAAGAAAAATCAATACTGAACTTAAAGTAACTATCTAGAATTAAAGCATAAAATTCGTATCCTTTTGAACAACAGTGACATTGACTACACTCATGAGTGAACTCAACACTTCTAGAGCACATTCCACTAACATTCATCATTTTCTTTAAATCATACAATGGCACGTTACATAAAATATAAAGAAAAAATGTTTATAACACACTACAAAATAATTATATAAACAATTACAGTGGCTTATGCCTTGTATAAATATAAAAAGAAAAATCTTATAATCTTTGGCTATAAACACATAATGCACTAAGCATGAGTACACATATTTACAAACAAAAATTACTCTACTTTAATTGGACTATTCACATAGAAAAAAATATACACAATTAATTGAAAGGAACTGTACAAAGCCTCTTTAATAAAGGTGTGTGTCAGACTAGAGTGAAAATAAATCTTTGGGCCTTTCTTAGGAAAAATACTTTTTTGGACATCACAAGTTTTGAAAACATAAGGAAGCAGATTGAAAGAAATCTTTAAAGTTAATACCAAGGGTACTTTCATAAAATCATTATATAATTACGAAAATTGGCAGATTTTTTAAAGCAAAAAGTTTTTTACAGTGGAAAATAGTTTCCAGAATACGGAACTAACCAACTATAGGAAAATATTTGCCATTCATTATATTTCCTATCAAATACACCCTTTAAAATATTACAAAATCAAATATGTTTTAGAATAAAAAAACAATTGCAGAAGCAGACTGTAGCTTAGTTAATCTTAACTGCCTATTTCTGTAAATCAAGTTTAAAAATTTAATTATCAGTATGATATCGAGTATCAGAAAGAAATTTTTTAAAAAGTATAAAATTCCATAGATTAGAGAATTTTGTAATCTAAGGGTTACTTCAAAGTAAGACTTATATCTGGTTATTAAATCCTTTTATTGTGTTAACGTGTCATTAATGCTACATATCAACTAAACTGCAGTTTTTATTCTTACTATAGCAGCAACCTAACAACTGTGCAAACTGTTAATTAATAAGTTTGATAAGCCGGCAAATTAATGTTAACAATCAATTTAAAAATGGTGCTGATTGAAAACAGTCTGGTGGTTTAAAAAAGAATTAGAGTACTATTTTTTAAATATTTATTTTTAACATCCAAGTTTAGTTGAGGGGATCTTTGTACTAGATGCACGTATGTTTTTAAAGAAATAATTTCTAAGTTAATTTAATTAGAAACATGTTAACTTTAAAGAATATAATGAGGTTTCTAAAAGGTACTAATATACTGCTTTCCACAGAGTGCACAGAAAAGGTTTGCTGAAAATTAAAAGATCTTGAAGAAAGACAAATTAAAAACTCTTGAAAACATAATCAACAAAGAGTATTTTTTCCTGGGAGATAAAAAACTCATCGAATTAAACTTATTTTTTTAGAGAAATAAATCTTACATCATAAAAATAACCAAAACCTTTCTAAGGTATTGAAGTTTTCAAATTTTTGCAACATTCTTATGTTTAAACAATTGAAACCCAAAACAAATTTATTTGCATTTAATCAAAACAGCATTAAATCTAGATGACTGAAGAATAATGTAGTCCCCAAAGCAGAATAAATAAGTTATAATTTTATGCTTGGAGGCCAACTAAAAAATAGTTTGTTCTATTGTCATAGTTAGGTTTCATTACCCATAGCAATTTGGAAAAAATAGGTGCAACTTACCTCTTTGGCTTACAATAAATACACTTTACATTTTAAACAAAAAAAGTCAGAACTTCACAACATCAGAAAAGAAGTGATAAAAATATTAGCAGTAAACATTCACTTTGAAAACTGCTGTATTATTGTACTGTACTTGCAAAGGCATATCAACAACACCTATTTGTTTTTATATCATGAGTATATCCTATATACATTTATCACAAATGTATTTTAAAACAAAATATTACACAGGAAAAGCACATGATATTATATAAAGTTGCATCAGTTTGTGGGTATATATGACTTTATACATACTTTATAGTATAATGACTAAAACACAAAACTTTTGCAGGGTATCAAAGTTACTGTTGTTACGACAAATTTATTTTTCATGGGTTTAACAAATACTACACAACCACAATGACATTAAAAACAGCAAATATGACGAGAAAATTTGATTGACATACTGTTAATTTCGTATAAATAACTTAAACATACAATATAACTTGTATGCAGTCATATATTTTGAATAAAAATAATAAAAACAGCACATAATCAATGCTGACTCTTCTTTTTTACTAGGTGTTTCCTGTTAGTTTCTTCATCTTCTCTGCTAAAGGGCTTTTGTAATAAAAACAGTGCTTTGCTTAATGAAAATGGCACTTTCACATGATATGTATACAAGTAATGAAAAACAATGACTTAGATTAGCTTAGTTTCTCAACGAGAAAAAAAGAAGCAATAAAAATTTGACTGTACAAAAACAAAATAGAATGAAATAAAATCATCACGGTAACTACAATTCCTTGTAGACTTCCCAATACATGGAGACATTAGTTTTATGTGTACTTAAAAACAATAAGGCAATTTCTAAACGGGTGCATTCTGAAAATTGTGTATGCATGTGTCAAATAGACTGTAAGGTCTTTTTCAAGCCACTGATACTGTAGATGGAAATCTAAGTAAAACATTTTGTCCAATAAATACATTAATCTTAAACAACATAATTGTTTAAAATTTTATTTAACCAAATAATATTTTTTTAAAAGTCATCAGAACTTAAAATAATAGAATGCCTTTAAAATTCCATTTTGTATGGGCAAAACCTGACAAATATACTTATTCGCCGCTCTAATTTTAAAATAAAAATTTAATTGGTATCTTTACATGGTTAAGATGCAAAAACTCGTTTCTAGTTGTTATCAAAAGAATGAATCTTAACAGGGAAGTATTAATCTTTCAACAACTTTACATGAGTACTTTTTTGTGAAGCATAATCTTTTCCTCAAACATAATAAACATAATCTTAATGAAGCATATCTTAATCTTTTCCAATATAAGTTAATTTTTGACTTAATTTATAAATAACCTTTAGTTAATTTGTTATTTAAAGGGCAGTTAATAAAAAATTGCTAAAAAGTTAGGCAGGGATTATGACATTGACATTGTTAAAACTGACATTGATTAAAACATATATGACATTGTTAAAACTGTTTTGATTTAAACCAAATGCATCCCTTTGATATCACATATAGATTTCTAGTTTTAGACCTTACAGTATAACACACTGAAAAACAGCTTAAACTGTATTAAAACGAATAGTTTTGTATAAGTAGTAATATAATAGATGCCCTTGCATTCTTGTAGGTTTAATTCTTAAAAAATTTGAAAAGTGAAATTCAGGGGTGGGGAAGAAAATAATTCTCTTAAGATGAAACATTTACTCCAAACAGTCCATATCTATAAGATAAGTTAATTTCTAAAATTTAAGTCAAAGAATTTTTGAAAGAAACATTTTCTTCTTTGCGTTTACTAATCTGAAATCAGAGGTCATAATTTCAAAAAAAAATCTAAATAACAAATACTGTCTCATAAAATAAAATCAAAATAATTTTAAATTGTCTGTCAGTAAAACATTCTACAGAAACACTTTGTACAAGGTAATCAATAGATAGCCTTAAACACAAAGAAAAACGAACAAATGACTTGAAATAGCAATGAATGAAAATAAATAGTAACCCATATAACATTTGATAATCACAGGTTTCATTCAGAATGATAATAGCTGAGTATGAAAAATATAAGTAATTTCAGCTAGCTAACTATCATTTTCACTGTACATTTGATACGTTAGCAATTTTTTACATACAAAATCAATCGAGATTTGCCTGCATGCACAAAAGGTCAGCATAAATTCAATAGGAGCTTAACACGAAATAACCAGAAATTTGAGAAATAGATTCAATACGGCAAAGTAGATATATCGGAAACTCATACCCGAACTCTGAAAGGAGTATCTTTGGTTTCATTTACTTTTTTTAAGTATCGTAGTAAAAACGACGAAATGCTCCAATGGCAGACTGGAAGGTACGCGACACCCGTTCTTCTGAAATCCAGGCAGCCCACCAGCAACATTTCGTGATAAATGCATAGCTCATGTTTTGCAGACGACAGGGAAACGGATTATCTACCCAAACAACAGGCGGCGCCTTTCATCGGGAATGAACGGAAATGACCAGACGATGGCAAGGGCGTCACGCGGACTTCAGCTTCTTGGTGATGTGTGATATATTCTCGCCGTTTCCCGTCTCGGACACAGAGCTGATGAATCGCACTTGAGGTTGACCAATCAGGCTGGCCTGGAGGGCGGCCGCCTCTTTCAGTCCGTTTGTCATGGCTGCATTGCTGCTGTAGACATCCTGGGACATGCTGCAGTTGGACTCGGAGAGGGTTCCGTTCTCCATGATACCCTTGCTGGCATCGCACACAGACAGTCCCTTGACTGCGCCCAAGCCGAAATCGTGGTTTATGGAGTTAACTTTCGCTCCCAAGCCGATGAACTGGAAATGGAATTCAAAATGTCATCGATCAGTATGGCAGGGGCGGTAGTCCGAAAAACAAAATTTCGGCACATGCTTTTAACAAAATTTCAGGATATTTTACGAGAAATAGGATCTGAATGAAAAAAATCAAAATTTAATACCTAATGTTAATAATTAAAATAAAAAAATTTGGTCACAGACACAATCTTAAAGCTATAATCATTGATACTTTACTTTTGAATCAGCTTTAATGTTTAATGTCTTTACCTATGTCTGAGTCATTCAATGCCACTGGTATTAATGCAATGAACTCATTGAAAAATAATTTAATGAGTTTCAAAGGAGGAATAATTTCAGGATTATTAACTTTTTCAGGACAATAAAGGACCTTTTTCAAAATTTCAGGACAACTACCAGCCCTGGTATAGTAAACTGGGTTAGGTACTTATCACACTATAATAAAGCCTTTTTAAGTGACTGGCTCCTTAATCTATCAGCCTTAAGGCCTTCAATTTTTCCCTTTATATGATTTAATTTTAAAATACCTCACACAGAGCAATGACACTAATATAAACAGAACTATCAGGAAATGTTCAATAATACCCCGTTTGCACTGGCCTTTATTTTCGTTAGCACTTTGTTGTCATGGAAACAGGCAAAATCGCCCCATCTTTTGAAAACGGCGTTTGCACTGACAAGGGGCGAAAATAAGCACTTTACTGTGTGTAAACAATAACAGCATGATTTGTAAAATAATTAAAAATTCAATTTCTTAATACAACTTAAAACTAATGAATAAAATCACCAAAAATACAAGTAAAATACATAAAAGATTATTAATTGACTAATGAATTGATTAGTGTGTTTCCATGACAACAAAGTGCTAACGAAAATAAAGGGTATTTTTTCTGCCAGTGCGAACGGGGTATAAGGGAGTTTAAAAAACCCTTTATTTTTATAAGGGGAAATTGTAAGTATCAAAATATTACCTCTCCCATAACAGCAATAGGTGTTTCATTGATAGCTTTAGCCACTCTATGTTCTATTAAGTAAAACATGTATTCATCATAAAGAAGGCGGATTAAATGAAAAGAACCAAAGCTTGCAGCACTCCGGAGTGTTAAGTCTCTGATTACCATGGAGCTGTTGAGAAAATATTACTTTACAATTCTTTCTAAAAATTTTCAAACTTAAAGTTTATTCTTAAAACTACCTTTATATGACATAACAAATAAGTATTTACTCTAGTAATAAATATTAGTATTTTAATTTAGAGAAACAATTTATTATTTTTAGTTAAAAAAGAACATATATAAAAATAATTATGTCAATGAAGGTGAGAGAACTTTATGAAATGACAATTTTTTAGGTATACCATTTCCAAATAAGATACTGTTTTGTTATTTTAATTTACAGCAAAGTATATGATAAATTTTTAAGATATGAAATATAGAAAACCAAAATACACATTTTCTTTCTTCAAAATAATGTTTAATAAAATAATGTTAAAATAGTGTTTAACAAAATCAGGACAAAGTTTGATAGCTGATAAACCTACCTGTAAAAAGACCACTTCAAAAGAAACTGACGTGCTGCTTTAGGAAAGTCAGGTTTCCCTTCATATGGCTGCAGAACCAAGTCTACAACTCCTTCCAGCCACTGAGCCCACTGCTCTAAGGAATTTTGCTGCTGCAAGGTCAGTTTGAAGTCTTGTTCTAACCGCTGCACAGTGCTTTCATCACACTGACAAACCCAAGAGGCTTGCTCCTAATGCATAAATAAAGTAAATTTTAAAAATGTATAGTAAGGTGACTACTGAACCAAATTTCCCTGACTTATTCTAAGTGTACTGTGTGTGTATTTAAAAAGAAGTCTCTCATAATTCATGTTCTTATAGCGATATAAAAGTAGTTAGCTTACCTGCACATTATGAAAATCAACCCTGTTCAAATCTGCCATCATTTGATTTATCTGAGATGAGTTTTGAAGGACGGCTCTGGCAGCTTGGGCAAGATGGTTCAGAGATGTGTATCGTCTCAGAGTCTGGGCAAAGGCACTTACTGCACTCACCTGTAAAAAGGAAATTTCCAGAATTCAAATACACCAAACAAATTTTCAGAACAAAAGTAGAAAGATGGGGAAGTTTTAAAACATAAACTGAAACTGCAAATGAAACACCCCTATAAATGACTGAAAATGTTTACTCAATCCGTGAAACTGCACCAAAAAAAGGTAGGGTGCAAATATAAACAGTCATTGATTCTATTTAATTTAAAACTTAACTAGTTTTCAATCAAAGCTACTCAAAGGTTGGTTGGTTAGTTGGGGTTTAATGGCGCAAGGTCCAAAAAATCGGTCAAAAAGTGCCAAAATATTGTTAAAGATTTAAGCAGGCACTAAAAGGTGAATCTGTAAGTGATAAAAGCAAAGGTGAATCTACATTGTGAAGCTTAAAAATTTGAAAGTAGGAATTAGTTTAAAGAGTTTTTTAGATGTAACACATAAAATAATAGTATTTTATAGCGCTTAAAAACTTAAGGTGTTTTTATACAGTCTATCAAAATCTTTAAAAACCTACTTTGACTTTAATAACTTCTTCTGGACAACCAGTCATAGCAGTAGAAAGCCATGTTTCTAAACATTTTGCGAAGTTTCGAATAGCTTGGGTTAATGAACCTATGCAATAAAATTAATATTAGAAAATAATACAAAGTGTATAATATACATTATAACAACACATGCAACTCATATTCTGAGCTTAAATTTCTTATTTTGATAATATTTTATTAAGTTAAAAACCATTCAGATCAATTATATGATATAAATATTAGTTTTAAAAAAAATAAATTATTAAATGACAAAATATAAAGACAAAAATATTTAAAAACTAAATAATAATGAATTAAAATAAAAAAAATATGCACAGAAATACAATAGAATTTGAAACTTAGAAAATGCATGCATTAACTGTAATGTAATTTTTTATTGATGAATATTCAGATCAACACTATTACTTAAACTTATAACTTTACTTTTTAAATTATATAGAATACAACATTACTAGGAATACAACATTCCTCACTTACTAGGAATAGGGCGTAAAACATCAGGAATTAGTACATCTACTAAATTTTGATAGAACTGATAATCAGATTTACGCATGAAGTGAAGTACAGGTTCGTGTTTGCATAATTGATAAAACTTAGTTTTACTTAGAAGCTTTTCTTGCTCTCTGCAAAAGAAAAAAATGGTAAGCAACGCTATATGTGCAGCTGAATTTCATACTTGATGAACAGTTGATGGGCTAATACATAAGTACCACATTTTCCATATTTTCTTTGTAATTTGTGAAACATTGCCAATAAGGTCCAATTAGCGAGATTCACACTTGGTTAATGGCTGCAATTTTCAAACAGAAGTTAAACAAGCATAGAGAAATTACCTCCTTGAAATGCTGTTATTATAAGTCCGCCAGAATGTCTGCCATAGTGTTTCAATCATGGCAAACTGGAGGTTAACAACAGCATCTAAAAAAGCCTGTAAGAAAACAATATTTTTAAACTAATCAAAGGGCACACTTAAAAAAACCCAAACCATGAAAACGTTAATGACTAGACTGCAAAACAGTTTCATAGCCCGACCGTACCTCACAGTGTTCCCTATACAGCATTTTGAAAGTCTCCAGATGCTCCAAAGTGATTCCTTCTGGCAAAGGAAAGTTGCAGGTGTCGATTTCAATGAAGTTGGGGATGGCGGTGGACGCGTCTCCAAGGTACTGCTGATGCTGGTGCTGGGGTACAGGAGCAGGTTGGGTGGGGATACTTTCTGTTTGACTAGCAACCCCTCCTGTGCTTGAAGTACTACTGCCATCATTGCTTTCAGACTTCGCTGGCAAATTTGACTTAAAACGACTGTGAAGAACAATGCAGAAGTTAATCCTAGCTAGATGGGAGGCACAACACACTGTAACAGTATTTTGGTATCTGTCTAGGAATTGCAGGGATGCCAACCATTCCGGATTTTGCAGAATCATTCCGCAATTTGGCCCCGAATTCTGCAAAACTAGGCTAATTATATTTTAAAGATAATGTATCAAAATTTTCTTCTAAATTCTCAATTTTTAGCTTCAATCCTTTCAATACATATTTTTGTTACTTAGAATTGCGAATAAAAACGATAACGCTAGTTGTTAGGAAGGGGGAATGAACAGGAATATTCAAATCTTCGGATGATTCATGCGAGAAAGGCAAAGACTTTTTTCTTTGCTGAGATTTTTTCTTTTGCCTTTATTCTGTAACTTATCGGAATAGTTTATGCTTCCTCATAGGCGTGGCATTTTGGTTTTTTATTTTCTCACTTTACAGACATCCCGGATCTTGTTTCATTTCCCCCCACGTAGTAGACATTCTGATTACGCCGTTTACTTCTATTTTGTTTGAAGTGGTACAGTCCGTGCAGTGGTTCCCTGACAGCAAATTTTTATTTGCGAAACCGTAAAAAAGGATATACGACCAAGAAAAAAAATTATAGCGAAAAAGCCCGGATCCTCATTTGTGGGCACGTGCAACTTCATACACAGTGCTAGAACATCGTCGGGAGAGTTGCCGGACTTTCTCATAAGGAATTCTTTTCCTAAATATTTGCGTTTTCAGGACTTTTCTAAATTTTAAAAAAAGTTTGGGTTACTTTTTCATATGTAGAAGGGGTGTGGCATCAACAAACCTCGCGTCCGGTTTTCCCCCCGCGTGTGTGGGGCTTGATTATGAATGAACGTCGTCAGAGGTCGGCATCCCCGGAATTGGAACCCTACTTTAGAATACTACATTAATAGAATAAAAAATACTCACTTCTTAATTTGGTTGAGAGTTTGCTGCCTTAAGCCAGAACTATCCTCAGATATCTGATTCAAAGGAGAATTTGGTTTAACTCTTATACCATAATAATGGTACTTGGAATTCCCCCTGTTTAAAAATTGAAGAATGATAAGAGAAATAGGCACATAATGTAAAGGACAAATCTAATGTATATGCCTTTAAGCATTTGGGTGGGAATTCATATAAATACAGTAGTACCTCTTTACAACCACTTCCAATATAGTGAACCTAGGGGTGCAGAAAATGTTTTAGGGCTCAATATTTCCCCAGAAGGATGTAAGGATCATCGACGATGTTACAATAGGCGCGGCGCAACCATGGCAGCAGCATTTGCTCACAATTTTTTTTTATTCTGAACGCGAGCCAGATTTCGGGTTTCCAGATAAAGGGTCTGTCACTGTAATATGTCCTTTCTAAAACCCGTTAACGCCCAGGGTCCTCGTTTGAGGACAGTGCATAAAAGGGTGTGTAAAATCTTTCTTTTTTCCGGCAACGATGGTTTATTTTGCATGACGATAGATGGCATTAGTACAAAACATGCCACAAATTATCATGTGTGTGGGTTTGTTTTAAGCACCTAAATTCAGCTCATAATTTCGCGCTTTTTTCATGTATTACACTTCTGTTGCCTTTCTGTCTAGCTACATCGGCTGAAGTCAAGGTAATAATTTTATTTCCTCTAGTATTTCAAATTAAGGTCATATTTATACATATAAAAAGTAACTTTTAAAAAAATTTCATTTTCAAAAATGACATCCAATTTTACTGTCCTCGTTTGAGGACGCTGGGTGTTCCACCCATCTCTTTTCAGATTTCTACTGGTTACAGTTTTTGGATTTTTTCAAACTACTATCATGTTAAAGCTGTTCTTCAACTATTATAAGGTAGTTAATAATATTTATTTTTGTTTCAGAAGGGTTTTTAGTATTTACAATGGCTCATAGGTTCTTACCGGTTGCAGAATCTCATGAACATTTGTTTTCCCATTAAATTTTGAGACTGTAAAAGGCAAAAAAATGGCTCGATGTCCTCTAAAATCTCTAAATAAATAGAAAAACCTAAAGGGGATTTGTGAACATAAATTTAATTAGGGAAATAAAATTTAGATGTTTCATATCTTTAAAAATGATAAAATAAAAAAATAAAATGTTTAAATTTTGGATTTTTTGCCTTAATTGGGTCATAATTACACCAATTTGAAATAATCATACAAATATTTTCGGTAGAATTAATTCGGGCGTTAACAGGTTAAAAGGACTAGTTGAAGGGTCGTTCTAACAAGGTTCTACTGTATTTTAATAAGGAAAATTCAGTTAAAAATTATAAATGTAGGAATATTTTAATAAAAATTACCTTGTACCCAGTCTCCTGGTACGCAAACCAAGAAAAACAGAGCGAATCAATTTACCAAATGATGCAGCATTAACAGGATCCAATTTATGTTCATTACAATGTCTAAGATAATGATTGTATAATGTACTTCGAGGCAGGCTAACTCCTTCAGCTGTTTCATAGTTGTCAATTAACCATTGAACCTGAAAACGAATGTTAAGGTTAAACTAAAATCCCAGAACTGCATACTTAAATCAAGGAAACAGAAATTAAATTTCAAAGATATCCTTCACTTTAACATGATGATCACACAATAACATAGTTATGTCAGAGCAATATCTACATGAACAACTGGTTAAATACCATTCATTATAGATTACAGTCAACAATATTATGCAACTAAAGTCCAGAATGAAGGGAATACATTAAATTGCATTTATACACTCTACAATCAAATCAATACAGAAAAAGTGCAAAACACTGCAAATTCTTACATGAATTATGTCCATGTCCCTAACATTCTGATGTTGGGAATGATGTCCAGGTTGGGATTGAGACTGGGTTTGTTGGGTTGTAATCTGAAGTTGGGTGGTATCGTGGGGGCTCTGCAATGTTTGTATGACACATTGATCATTGGTGAAATTGGATATAATATCTCCCACTTTTCTTGGATCCTCCTAGAATAGCAACATTCAGTTATGTGTATTAGCCAAATCAACATTTTGTAATATAAGTGCTGAAAATTAAATAGAGAAATGCAAGGTACTTAAGGATTAGCCAGGTCCACTTGCAAAGGTTGAGTTTTATGCTAAAATGCTTAAAATAACACTGTTCAACAAATTTGACCTTCAAAATTTTTTCCTTGATGAAAATAGTCATTTCTTATAGATTTTGGGTCGCTGAATACGAAAATCACCATTAAAATTTTCAATTGACTCAGGATTTTCGGGGAACAGCCCCTCCCCCTTTTTACGTTTTTTGACGACTTTAAAACTTTAAACTCGATTTTCAGGGTCAAAAAGCATTGTTTTAGTCTTCAAATTGCTCTCCAGGTAACAAGAAATGTTCAAATTAATAAAATATGATAAATTTATAACAAATGGATAGGTTTAAGGGATAATTACCCCCTAAAAATACAAAAAATAGCTAAAAATTATAGAGGTTTCTATACGCTATTTTTCCCTCTTATTTTTTACGCAATTCCCGTTTGAAGGGTCCTAACCCTTCCTCAAGGACCCAAATTTGATGACAATATGCAGCAATAATTTTTACTAAAAGCGGTTGAGGTGTTAGCCTCCCAGAAGCCCCCGCGGAAGAGTTCGGAAGACTTCCAGAATCGCGAAGGCGCTCGCGAGCTCAGGAATTAATATTGATGATTTTGAAAAGATTACAAATGACGTTTTTCTTATATTTTGGGTGTATCCTAAGTAGAAACTCTTCAGTTCTTTAAAAACTGACCGGTTTTAGGGAGTGAGGATTCCATGTTTCAAGATGTTAATAGATGCACGGCTGTGGATAACAATTAGGGGGCATCCCCTTAAAAACTGAGGGGGATGGAGGAAAATGGGTGTCATATTTGAATTCAGCAGATCATTTTACACAAGAATCAGCTGAAATTCAGTTAGTGGCTTCAAATTTTTTTGTACAGCACAGTTTAACTCTAAGTGCGGCATTGAACCCGTCCGTGGCTGCTTTGAGGGCGCTCTCACCTCAACCGCTTTTAGTATAAATCATTGCTGCATATTGCCATCAAATTTGGGTCCTTGGGGAAGGGTTAGGACCCTTCAAACGTGAATTGCGTATAAAATAAGAGGAAAAAATAGCATATAAAAACCTCTATAATTTTTTGCATTTTTAGGGGGGTAACTCCCCTTAAACCTATCCATTTATCATATTTTATTAATTTGTACCTTTCTTGTCCCCTGGGGGCAATTTGAAGATTAAACCAATGCTTTTTGACCCTGAAAATCGAGTTTAAAGTTATAAAGTCGTTAAAAAACGTAAAAAGGGGGAGGGGCTGTTCCCCGAAAATCCTGAGTCAATTGAGAATTTTAATGGTGATTTTCGTACTCAGCGACCCAAAATCTATAAGAAATGACTATTTTCATCAAGGAAATTTTTTCAGTGTTGAACAGTGTAATCAAACATCAAAATGTAACAGTTAAAATATCTCAACTAGCAATGTTTCTTTTCTTCTTAGTTAAAATTTGCACCCAACTAATCCTGAAGTGGCAAAAATATCCCAGTTTTTTTATAAACAAACAGTAAAGGGAAGCTAATACATTATTTCATAAAATTATTGGCATTGGTAAGAATGGTTCTGAAACAATAAATAAGAACGAATCTTGGCTTTACCATATAGTGAATCGATGTTTTCAAACACTCATCATTAACAACTTTAAGTGCTAAAACTGAAAAACTATTTACCGAAACAGGGGATATTCTGTTAGTCAGAGTGACAGCAGCAGAAACAGGTGCTAAATTATGGTGTGCATCTGCTTCAATGACTTGACCTTGAACTTTATAACCACTCTCATCCATTAGCTAATAATATTTCGGACAAATGAATATAAAGATATAACAGGACAGTACAAATATTAAATAACACACAAATATGTAAAACAGCAACTGCATACCTGAGAATAAGTTACTGGAGTACCATTCCCACCAGAATAGTAACCAGCAGTGGCTGGTGTATACATGGCTGAAGCATCTGTTACACTGTAAACAGAATAGCCAGTCCTGAAAATAAGTGAAACATCCCAATGAGTATAAAATTAAACAAATTGGAATAATTCTTGATAAAAAATAATTCTAAATTAACCTTACATTTGCCCATTGTTCCCTGCATAAATATTTGGTTCAGCACTATCAACGTACTGTACATAGGTGGGATGAACTTGGCTTTGCAATGTAACACCGCCTTCACCTTGAGTATCATGTTCTGAAACTGATGAATTTTTCAATAAGAGCGAGAAGAACTACAAATTGCAGAGTTATTACTTAACACGCAAAACTTAATTGGTTCATTAACCTTTTACAGGCCGAATTCAGATCCAGGTATATTTTAATCAATTTTTTTGCATAATTTACCTTCTAATGCTTCAATTTAGAGATTTTATTAATATGAAGGCGATAAAAAAATTTTACATGCGATTTTCACGATGTTCCCAATTGGGAACATTGGCCACTTCCGACTATACTTCTCCCGGGGAAGAGGGAATAGGCTATAGTGATAAATCTATCGAACAATAACCCAAATTACATGGAATAACTTACAAATTTAACCTTAAATGTAATTTATGCTTCGGTGCAAGCAGTAATTTTAAATAAATTTCATAAATTTTAAAAATTTTAATGTCCATTTCACGTTACACATCAGAAAAATACCCAAATTTTGTATCATTATGCTTCTAAATTTTATATTTTAGCCTGAAAAATACAATTTAAGAATGGTGATATCAAAAAACAACTAAAATATGAGTGATTAATATTAATTTTAATTTTCTTAAAATAAAAAAAAACAAGTTTGTTTATTACACACAGGCAAAATATTGAAGATATGCATTTATGAACAGGATTTAAAAATAGCTTATAATAATTAGTACTAAAATAATGATTAAATGTTTGAGAAGAGGATGAAATAATAATTTTTGAGTGTAATATTTTTATATTTAAGTGAAAATTTCACTCGCATTACTTTAAAAATATTTGAAATTTTTTACTTATACTTTTATTCCCCAGATAATAATCATTTCTGAAAAAATGTTTTCTAAATTTTTTTCATATGTATAATAAATAATACTGAGCTTGTGATATGTCTGAATCTACTATTAACTTTTTTATTTGTTCATGAATAAATCACTGGGAACTTTGGAGTGGTTTATTCACATCCATCATTTCTCAAAGCTTATATTCAAATAAAAAAAACAATTCCTCAATAAAAAAACCATTCAAACCAGCTACTTCCTCTTTAAAGGGGATTCCCCTTTAACAATTATGTATTCTTGTAATTCTTTCTGAAAAGAAATTCCCGAAATACACACCAGTTCTATCGTTTCAATGGTATAACGCCGTACAAGAAAATCGGATCCCCACATATAGCGGCGACAGGCCAATGTTCCCAATTGGGAACATGCATGTTTCTCAAGCTACTACAAGCGTGTTTTTAATATTTATTATTAATACTGAGGATATCTTTTTAAGGTAAGTCTTTTTCAATATCCTCACCAAATTTTGGAAACTTGGGACAATATTTTGATTTTTAATGAATTATTTTGTGTGCCTCTATCAAAGAGCGTAAAAAAGGCCGATTTTGAGATTTTTTGAAATTTTTTCCTTTAAAGATATTAACTTCGTTTGAATTCTAAAAAATCAAGTCATCTTTCAACTTTACATGGTAAATTTTTCAACAGTTTACTGATAGTAGTTAATTTTTTAGGATTTTTCAAACATGATGTTCCCAATTGGGAACATTGGCCTGTAAAAGGTTAAGTAGCCTTGAGGATTTTTTAAGAAATGTGAAGCAAATTTAAGATTGAAGAACAATGCAGAAGAATCACAGAATTTTTAAAAAGTAAAGCTTATCAATTGGACTAATTATTTAATATCTAATCCTAATAAAACTTATTTTAAACTACTATTAAAACTATTAAATTCCATGATTGTTAGAAATTCCACAATTCCTTAAATGAACAGTAAATTATTTAATGTTACAAGGTTTCCACTCCATGGCAAAATTATGGGTTTTACAAGAACCCTCCCACAATTACGACCAGTGAAACTTTAACAAAGTGAAAAATTGAAACTCTTTTACATATTAAACGGTGTCGGGGTAGAGAAGCAAAAATTATCTAAGCCAAAAAAAACACTCAACGACTTGAACAAAACTTATGTGCTTTAAATTCAAGGGTCAAGGAAACCTGAAGTAACAAAATGCAGAGAAAAACTGAAAAATTCAATAACATGGTTGGCACATACCTGCCACAGCAATGAACTGCGATGCTCCCGCTGGCTGCGAGGCCTGCACTACAGCCTCAGCCGCTGCCTGTTGCTGGGCCTGGGAAATAGGAGGTGAGTGGGTGGCAACGACAACCTGGGCTGCGAGGGCAGATGACACAGACACCCCCTGAATGCTGGCCACAGCTTTTTGGGGAGTCTGACTGCCCTGGGTGACTGTGCCAGACAGAGACACTGCAGTCTGGGTGCGCACATCGAGGGTCTGGGTTTGGCTGTGGGTGGCCTGTATAGGAAATACAAACATGTGAAAGTTTAGTCACATGAATGGATCCAATTATCTTTCCAAATATTAGCTCTATGCACCGACCCCGCCAATGTCTGTGCAGTTTCAGGTTTAAAAAGGCGCTGGGTGTCAGTAGAAAACCTTACAAAGAATGAAAACCTAGATACAAAAACCTTAGCACACAATGTAAGAGGCTTTTTCACAGGCTATAGAAAGTAATGCCTGCACTTCCAAGAAAAAAACAATAAATGCTACTGACCTTGCCTGTTCCAAAGGACAACTGAAAGTAAGGAAAATGGTAAACGGGGATATTTTAATTATCAATATGTTTAAGGAAATTTTATAATTAGGAAAAAAATTACAAACACAATGTATAAACAACTAAATGGAAATACGAATAAAAGCAAACAGACTTTTTAAATATGAAAGCTTAGTAAAATAAATATTGTGAACTCAAAAGAATTTGCTGGAGCAATTACCAAAACTTAAGTTGAAAATTTCCCACTTGGATCTAAATTGTTCTGCAACCACAGAGTATAAAAATTGAATGTTGACAACTAAATACAATTATGGGTGCCACTTTTCAAAATTTGCAAGACGGAACTTAAAGTATCGTATTAATCATTTTCATCCAAGCTAGTATTTTTTTTAATTGCATGAAAATTTTAAATATCACGAACAATCATAGTTCCTTAAATTCTAAATCAAGATAAAGCTGTATGTGATACCATGAGATGTATGCATGAGAGAGCATACCATAAAGATGTATGATATACCATGTTACTCGTGGGGAAAATGTGTGGTTCAATTCCGTTAACGTTCCGGCTAAATACCGCTATGCTCTTTTGGATTCCAAAAAAGTAGCAATATATTACTAAAAAAATTTTAGACTCAGATTAAAATGTTAGTTAGATCAAAAACTATTCAGATTTTCAATAAAAAAGGTTGATATTTGAATGTATGGTGTTCTCAAAAGCATGGCAATATTTAGCAGGAACCAGGAACGTTAACGGAATTGAACCAAATGTGCAATGCGGGTATTGGAATTGAGTACTAATTTTGCGTTTCGTAATATACCTGTGACGGAATTCCGTTCATTGAAATTTTAAAAAGACAGTATTCCGTCCTAGGGACGGAAGAGTGGCACACATGTACAATAAAGCAACTCGTTGGATCTGACAACCCAGTCATAATTGAAATGGCATCTCTGAAATTTCTCGAATTGGCATAGTTTTAAAAATACAGCTGCGACATTAATGTATGAAATCAGCCAGCGAAATTCCTTCAAAAATATCATAGCTCTCTTTGAAAACAGTTAACATTGATTTCTTAAAATATAAATGACAATAATTGCAAAAGATTTTATTAATTAAAACGGTGTAATTTTTTTATAAATTCATTGCAAAAAATTTTAGTTTACAAAACAGTGATTTCTTTTTGCATGACTATTGTGCTTTAAAACTTTATTTAAAAGGATAAGTTGATTTAAAAAATTCAAAATCACCTATTTATTCCACAAAAATTAACAAATTTCATGAAAAATGCAACATAATAAAACAATATGCTTGAATGTTACAAACAAAGCATTTAATGCTTACAAGTTTGCTACTATAGTTTTTAAAACAAGTTTACTATAAAATGAAATGGGTGAATTCAATTATTAATTAGTTTTACAATACTTTTTCAAATGAAGTGACCATACTTTAAAAATTAAAATATCAATCATAATCCCAAAACTAGGTTTTGAAAATTGGACATTTCAAACAGAGTATCATTCAAAACCAACAAACACATTACACAGGAGAGAAAACTGACCAGTTACAAAGACATAAAATACATTGAATAAAAAAAAGGCAAAATCCATAAATAATTTACCTGAGTGTGATTAGATTGACTGGTTTGTGGAGATTGTTGCTGAGATGGGACAGGAGAATTTTGCTGAATGTTCAGAGCCTGCATGTCTGGCATGAAACTCTGGGTTGCCATGGCAACCACAGCAAACTCTGAAATGAACACAGGGGGAATGTTAGCAAAAATAAATGAGGGAAGGGTTGAGATAATTCTTTTGGGGGCAATTATTTCTCTTTTACTCCCAAGCTAGAAGATATTTTTTCATTCATCAAATTAAGAATTCTTAAACTGTGTCAACATATGGGAACAAAACTTAATTCAAGAAAGAAAATAGTGTAGAATAAGATGAATGGTATAAATAAAAAATAGGGTAGATTCTAAAATCCTACTACTGTTATAATTGTGAAAATTTGTATGTGTTTGTTTCTCTTTCACGGAAAAACTACTGAATGGATTTTAATGAAATTTTACAATAATGTAGCTTATACATCAGAATAAGACATAGGCTATAATTTGTAAAGAGAAAATCAGTCCTTCATTCTTTTTTCCCATTTTTCCTGCTTTTTTCACTTATTTTTCCGTGTTTGAAAACCTGTTTTACCAGTCATGCAAGCCAATAATAGGAAACTTTAGTAGTACCAGTGTTGTAGTTACTAGGCAATTTTATTAATATCTTTTCTATGAAATTTTGAAATTAAAGCAAAAAAATGGATAGAAAACCAATTTCGAAGCATAAAAAATAAAAAATAATTATATAAATTCAAAATAATAATATAGGAACAAAATCTACTTATTTTGTGTTTTATTTATTTTTTAGTATTAATACCAAAAACAAAGAGTCACTTTGTTTTCGAGAGTTTTTGCACTCTTTTGGCATCCTACTTATTGATTTCAATATTTAAAGGTGATTTTGTTTTTGTGTGGGACGATGTGATTTAGTATTGAAGCAAGATTTTGTTTTTTGGAAGTGTAGGAAAAGAGTACCTACTAAGAATTATGCCGCGAAAGCGTAAGTCTAACATTTCCCAAAGCTCTAATAAAGCTTGAGCTATGAAAGTAGCTAGACTTAACGAGATGTTTCTACAAGCCAAACTGCAAAGACTTGAACAGGCAGAGCTGCTGAGACACCAGAGCAGTCCCAAGATCGGCGTCGACAGAACGCTGAGTATATGGCATCTCAACAGGCTTCTGATACACCTGAACAATTCCGAGCTTGACGTAAAAATAACACTGAGTGTATGGCATCTCAATGGACTTCTGAGACACCTGAACAATCCCGAGCTCGACGTAAAAAGAACGCTGAGTGTATGGCATCTCAAATGTTAACATACTAATTAATGCATAACATACTAACAGTAAATGTTGTTTTCATAATTATTTTAAGACGTAGCAACACACAGCAGGTACCGCTAGTCTTAAATAAATTTTGTAGGTATTTCAGTAGTTTGTTTTAGAAAGGCCATTATTGATACTTCCTAAAAGTTCATGACTGTTGAGTGAATTGTTGACTGTTGAATGAAAAGTTAAGTGAATGACTCAAATTAAATCAGTTACAATTTTTGAAACAGGTTTTGTTTTATATTAGAATTCCAGTTATTGTATGCTCACAGTTTTCATAAGGTTTTACATACAAAACTGATGGGTAACTTATTTAAACTCAATGATAATTAACCAGTTTTTTGTGCTTAATTTTGTTCTTATCTCAAAAGATGCAAATATATATTTTTTGTCAAACTCAGGAGACTATCTCTACTCTCAGGCAGGGAAATTACAAAACAAGGTTTTGGCAAATTTAGATGTTTTTTAGTGATGTTATTAAATGGCAAAATTGCTAAATTTTGTTATTTCTATTGCCTTATTTGGCATAACTTACTTCTACTTAAAATCCTTGAACACTGTTAAGAGTACTGAACCTTTTATCCATAATTCCAAAAAGTCAGTTCCTTAGTCAAATCTATCTGGATTAGCCTAAGTTAAATATTATTGATTAAAGCTATTTACAACATAACTTAACTTTTAACTTAACTAAATATTATTATTGATTAAAGCTATTTACAACATAACTTAACTTTTTGCCATTTGAGTTTTGTATTAATTTTTATTTAAAATTTAATGCAAATTATCTAACAAAAAATAAACAGTTTTGGAAAAAGAAATATAGTATTTAAATTGATACTATTGCTTGATTTTTAATCATAGTACTGCACATGGGTGGGTTAAAACTTTACACAATGGAGCATACTTAAAAAATTCTATTTACTAAAGTATTGTTTTTTTCCTGTCCAACTACCAGTGAGTTCTGTCCTATTTCATCCTGAAGAATATTACAAAGACAAATTTCCATCTCTGGACAGAAAGCTTTCATCTATGCTCAAGGATGAAAGTTTTCCAGAACATAACCGATGCAGGGCCCAAAATTTCCCAAGAACACAATTACTTTTGTCCAAAATTTCCCCCATATTTTCATTTCAGTGCACACACATGTTACTAATTAAGTACAAATAGTTGTTATAAAAACTATAGTTTTTTAATCACTGAAGTATTGCACAGTTCAAAAACTTCTGCAAGTTTTAATTTTTATGGACTCAAAACTGTCTTTCGTTTTTTCTTATAGACATTGTCACCTAAGCTTTAAAATGTTCTTAATTAGTCAAAAACACTGTTACTGTAGGACCTGGAAAAAGTTAAACTGGATATACCCTTGACCATTTTGGTCACCCTATGCAGAACCCTTTCAATTGAATCAATATCTTTTTTCAAGGATGGAGACCAAAATTGAACAGCATAGATTCTAGATGAGGCCTCACCAGTCCCCTATATAATGGCAAAACAATATTCCCGGACCTTGAAGAAACAGTTTTTTTAATGTGCCCCAATATCCTATTAGCCTTCTTAAAAGAACTTTAAGCCATAAATGGAGAACTGGAAGACTGCTGAAACTGATGGTTGACTGGATATAAATTAAGCAAGAAACTAACTTGAGTTCTTCTCTCATGAACTTCAAGGTATAGTAATTCTACATCATAAAACTAAAAGGGACTTTAGGATTACCCAATTGCAAGCAACTAATTTCCTGATAAATCACAAAAAATAAGCAAAGAATATATCAAAATTATTTTTCATGGGTGCCACATGGGTTTAAAAACTCCAAGACTGAACTTTGAACTATTCATTTAGACATTTTACCCCAGTCCAACAGTTTTTTTATTAAATTGCAGAAGAACCTATAAAATGTATATGAATAATCGAATATCCCCTATGTTATTGATTTAAAGCTGTATATCTGTGTGAAAACAGGCTTATTCTTCTTGACAAATGTGGGATGTAAGAACTGAAATTAGTACAAACTCAAGCATGGTTCCCACTCTTTGAAAACATTGAAAATCTAGGACTTTCAAAAACTTTTCAAGTTCCTTAATAAAATTTTTCAAGGACCTTTTTCGCAGACATTTAACAATTAGTCGTATTTCAAGACAAGTTATTTTTCCCGCATACAATCAGAACGAGAGGAGAAGTCGCTCTTCACTGTCAGTTTGTAAAACTGGCCGCAAGTTATGTTCATTAGAGTAGTTTTAAAGAAATTTCAAGAAAAAAACAGAGAAAGATCTAAAAAAATTAAGTTCAATTAGA
The DNA here is from genome assembly GCA_024610705.1 of Tetragnatha versicolor. Taxonomy (NCBI): domain Eukaryota; kingdom Metazoa; phylum Arthropoda; class Arachnida; order Araneae; family Tetragnathidae; genus Tetragnatha; species Tetragnatha versicolor. The sequence goes on along the minus strand of JANDEH010000007.1, from coordinate 18,155,382 downwards.
GGCTGAGTTAAAATTCAAGGACCTAAGTCATTTTTCCAGGACCTAGAACGTTTTTCAAGGACTTTCAAGTACCTAAATTTAGCCTTAAAAAATTCAAGGACTTTCAAGGATCGTGGGAACCCTGTACTGCCAATTTTACATTAGGTACTAAGCCTCAGACAAAATTTCGTTCCCATATCTATAAAACTTTTAAAAAGGCGGAATTCTGTCCCAGGACTGAAAAGTGACATCAGTGTAAAATATCTCAACTAGCAATAGAGTTTTTTTTGAATTGGTGATGTTTTTATGTGTAAAAACGTAGCTTATAAAGTCTAATTATCATGATTTGTGCCTTGCTAATCCTCAGTATCAACTAAAATTTAAAAATTCTAGGCAGTATTATAAATGTTTTTTAAGTTAATTTTATCAGTTTAATTAATAAACACTAGATAAATTTTTTGAGTATTATCATCAAGCCCTTATTATAAAAACAACTTAACTTTTTTTTAGCATTTCCCTACATAATAAACTCAAAACGGGTTCAATTATGTTAACGTTCACGCGAAAAAAACACCAGGCTCTTTCGGACACCCAAAAGTAGAAATGTTGCCAAATTATTTTACACTTATAGATCAAAATGTTTAAAGTCAGATATTTAACTGTTTGGTATGTCAATTTAAATCAGAAAAAAAATGTTGATATATGAAGGCTTTCAAAAGAGCTAGGCAATATTTAGAGGGAATGTTAATGGAATTGAACCTCAAAATGTAATACATCTAAGAAGAATTAATAAAAATATTTTAATAAACCATGTAGTAATTGCACTAAGAACACAGTCAGAATCATAAAATGAATTCTGTGTGAAATTTTCATTATTTTACATCTTAGAATTGAAATAAAATGTTGCTTTTAATCAAAGAATAAAACCCTTAAAAATAAAATTTTTAAGTCTCATCAACAAATTACAACTCTTCTATGCCCCTAAACAAGTGTATGTTCTGTTATCAGTACTTTCTTTAGAATTACTTTCCTTCTATAAACGTGTAATAATGTACTCCAAATAGCTATAAAGGTGTATTTTTTAAAGGACACAACCTTTTCTGTTTGAGACAAAGGTAAAATAAAGAAGATTTGCAATCAACAAAGAACATTATAAAGCGCCGCTAGATTTTTTGGAATTGCAATCAACTGACTGAAGATGCATTTCAGTATTTAAAGCTTATGTTATGAAATAAACACCGATCCTGACCAAATATAATAGGTGTTAAGAACAGGAATCGCCCAAATTAAGCATTGATGTGAACACCTTACGTTTAGTACTCATTTATACACTGTAGTATACATCTGCTCAAAAAGAAGATCTAGTGATAAAGAATAGTGCGTGAATCAAACAATCAATTCTGGTCACTAACTTTTTCCTCAGTCTTTGATTTCGGTGTCCAAACGTCAATCCCAGCAAAACATTTCAGCATATTCTTGTAAACATGCACAAAAACAAACTCTAAGAATAGCCTAAAAACACAAATTATGGCGTTTAAACGACAAAATTATTGCCAGATTGAAAAGTAATATTAAAATGAAACTCGAACTTTTTCTTCGAACAAAACAAAAAGTAAAAAGCAAAGTAAATTTCATTCGAGCAATAACTATTATTGATAAAATCTTTTCTTTAAAATTAAATATAAAGCATCAGTCTGATTCTTATAATGGAGCGCTTCCTTTTTTTTGGAATTTACAAACCATAAATCCATTCAGAAACCGTCTCGCCCTCTGGCTGGGCTCTGTTGCAATGCTAGCCAGCGACTGGACACGCGTAGTCGGGATTGCCAGTATGCCCAGGCGTGTACTGCAGGGAAGTCCTTAGTCAAAGTTCGTCCAAAACACAGTGTCCAAAAACCCCTTCTTAATCATAAACTTCCTGAACCATTCAAACTTGAAGAAATGGGGTAGCGCTGAGTTTATAAAGAGGAAGTGGAACCGACCTTAAAAAACTATTATTTTTTCGAGTGAATTATTTTTTAGTGCATTATTTTTTCAAAGAAAGCTGTTAATGATGCATAATGCATATATTCTGTAAAAAATCAGCTTCATATATTTAGAGAATCCTTGGAATTTTGAATGGTTCTTTTATTATCCCTCTCTCCCCTAAGGGTGTAACTAAAATTATTATTTTTTTTATTAAAATTTTATGTAGATTCAAATTCTATACGTCTAGAATGTAATACCCAGCAAATTTTCTTTCAATAAATAATGTTTTTGCTAAGTTAATATTTGATTTTGATAATTCTACCATTTTCCCGGTTTTGTCCGACTAGGTCGGATAAAACCGGGACTTTTTACTCCTCTGAAAAATGTGGTTTTCTGATCTATAATTCCCATTGGTTATGATGTATTTGGTATTTTTTATTCTTAAGGAGCCAATTTATCGTTTTGGCACCAATTTTGACTGTTTTGATCGCACATAAACAGTGGCGGCTCGAAGGTAAAATTGTAAGGGGTGCTGCTCCGTTGGTATCAAGTTGGCAACGTATTTTAAGCGATATAATGCCAAATTATATTTCTATTAAACAAAAACGTGGAAAAAAATCAAATAGAAAAGATGGGAACAACATAAAATTTCGATTTCACACTAATAAGCATTCAAAAACTGGCACTTACCTATATTTAGCTGATTATTATATTACGAATATGAAGAATCTAAGATGAAGTCTATTTCATTTTGTATCTCAAAAGCAAATGAAATTAAAATCAACATTTCTAATACAATTTGTTCATAATTAAAAGAATTAAAAACTTGGCTACAAAAAAGTAAACATAAATCTTGATTGACTTGCCGAAACATCAGAAAAAAATTTATTCTCTCTCTGTTGAAAAGAAAAAAAAGAAGCTATAAATAAAAAATTAAAACAGCGTTGGAGTGAGAAACAAGCTAAAAAGCCAATGTGATTTATTAGTAGTAGAAATCGTTTATTTTTCTTCTTCCTCACAGCTCTCTCAAGAGAAAAAGCTATCATTCTTTTGGTCGGGGCTGCTTTTCAGCAGCCCCTTTTCTCCTAATAGATTCGCATGCTAAATTCTTGATATTTTGATTTGATATGATAGAGCTAGGGTTTTATACCACGATTGGTATATCTCCGGGGGCTGATCAACCCGGAAAGAAATCTGTTGGCGAGACGCCATAGCAGAGAATTATTAATTGAAAAAGGATTATAAAGGATAAAGATTATAGGGGGAAATAGATAATTTCTTAAATATTGTAAGGCAAATAAAAATTGGAATTCCGGGAAATTTTGGTTGGGGGTGCTGCAGCCCCGCAGCCCCTATGGACGAGCCGCCACTGCACATAAAGTGAATATTCAACAAATAAATGATGGGTTCCGATTTTGGCCGACTTTCCCCTACCTCTTTTAAAAATTACTTTATTGTATGTAACCAAGCACGATGGGAAAATAACCTATTGCTCCCCACATCGGATTCTTCTTCAAAAATGGTTTAGAAAAACTCTTCCGAATTTAACGCAGGTTTTTACAGACTAAAGTAGCACTTCAAGACGTGGTAAGAAAAGACCAAATTTAATTTTTAAGTGATCCTTCGAAGGGAACAGTGGGGATTTCGTGACTAATTACTATGTAAAATATTTCATTTTTTATTTACAAAGTAATTGGAGGGGATACCATGTATATAGTAATCTATTTTTTATATAAACTATAAACATATTTATTATTTTAAAATTAGATTAATTAAATCTATTTATTATTTAAACAAAATGTATTCCAGTGAGAATTGGTCTTAGGAATTTTAAGTTTTAAAACGACTAATTTGGTAAATAATTAATAAACTAATATGGTAAAATCAAGTTCAAATCAAAACTATTTGAATGTTTTACTATTCATAAAGTAAAATTACAAAAGTCATAAAAAAATTAAAAATATCAATGAAAGGTAATATTAAAAACTGAGATTTAAAAAAAACAGTTAAAAATTTCAAACTTCTATTCAAAAATCTGTAGATATATCAGACCCCGTCTTATTTATATTACTAGGGGGCTCTGCCCCCTGCTCGCTATCGCTCACCAACCCCCGGAACTGCTTCGCAGTTCTTTGAAGATCGCTTGTTTCATCTCAACTATCCAGTACAACCTGGAACTTGTCTGCTTTTAATCTGTTCATTTAGAATAGGCGCCTGCAACAGGATCAAAAAAGCTCAATAATGCTTAATAACGCTTATCAGACAACTTCAGTGACCGATTTTTTCTACAGTATTTTAACTACTTCTGCTTAGGCTGCCTTGTCATTGTAGAAGAAAATTTTGTCGACGATAATTAGAATAATAACTGCTTTTAATACATTACGTCTCAGGCGCTAATTCTAAATGAACAGAGTATAGTTAATGATCATTTAATATCGAAACTTTTTATCTCTCAAACTTTTCAATAATTTGATTTGGATCATTACCACGAAAATATCAAAATAAAACTCTTACTGATTTATTCCTTTTTAAATTATCAATAATTTAATGGATAGGGGGCTACCGCCCCTACTCGCTTACGCTCACCAACCCCCGTAACTGCTATGCAGCTCTTTACAGATCGCAAAGCGATCTGTATTATCTGCAATCGATCTTTAGCATTAGAGTAAAACAAACTTCCCGAAAATCCCCTTCCTTTCGTCGGCACAAATAGCACTCAAAAAAGCTAAATTATTTATTTCTGTAGTAGTTCAAAAAATATCGGAGTATCTTTAAAAGATTATTAACCAAGTCTATACTATATCGCTAGCAAAGTTAGAGCAAAAATGTGCACCTCAAAACTTTTAAATTTAAATATCCGTGCTCGCGACAATCTAGTGAACAGGCAAATATAAAATTAAAAAAATTAAACACGTCTGATAAAGACCTACTAAAACTATGAAAAAAATGAAACTTTGATGCTTAATAATTCCAAAACTAATTAGAATTTTTTAAAGAATTAAACGCCAATCTCTTTCTAAAAAATAAGACTATAAGTGTTTAAAAAATCATATTGATACCGTGAATAGTTTTCATTTTAGATAGAAAAAAACGAAAAAGTGTCAAAAATTTCGAAAATTAAAAAATTAATTACTCTAAACCAAATTCGAAATTCGAAAAAAGGGCGACGTAGTGCACATCTTCATACTTCAGAGTATTAGGCTGCAAAAAATCATAGTTATGCTACTAATAGATTTCGCTGAACTGGATTACGCGGCTAAAAAAGAAAAACTTCAACTTTGACCTTAAAAATACCCCAGTACTAATTATCACATCAGTTAGTTTTTTGTTCGAGAATGTGCCCCAAATATTCCTCTACAAACATTTCAAATTTCATAAATTTCTATCAATTAGTTTTTGCGATATGAGAGTTCAAAGAGTTGAAAAATTAAATTTTCTGAAACAGCGGCAGCGGCGGCGGCGGCGGTGACAGTAACTTTTTTTTAATATAGAGAGATTAGATCAAAATTACACTCACGTGATCTACCATATAAGAAATTTGTCTTCAAGATGTTACTTTATAATATTCAGTTTTATTAATTTAAGAAAAAATATTTTCAAGAATTATCTGAACAAAGAAAATGAAAGATTAATTGAACCACAAGAAGTCTGAATACTTACGTTAAGAGGACCATAAAATACCTGTATTACACCTGTAAAACATGTTTTTGTGCTATTGTAGTTTGTATGCAGTGAAGTACTAAAAAGGGTGGTTTTCTATGTAACTCCTTTCCTCGTAAGGAAACTAACACATCGATGCTATCTATTGAATTATGCCACTTTAGAAAAGTATTTATAATTATAATTTACTTATTAAAATTTTGAACGTTGTTGAGAAATATAGTGATACAATAGTACACTAAAATACGTCTTATTTTAACTAATCTAATAAAGAAATAATTAATCTAATTTTATCTCAAAGATTCAGAAAAATTAAAGAAAAGGAGCTCAAAGGCATCTTTAATTCATATTTAAAAAAAAACTTGTAAAGAGTGTTTTACCGTTTTATCTGTACTTCAGAGTCACAATCAAAGTATTTAGGAAATTTTAGACTTGGACCCTTTTGACTTTGAGGTAATGTTTGAAGTACTATAAGCAGTGAAAAAGACTGTGACATATATTCTAGTTTGCACAGTTTAAAGAGACTACTCCCTAGTTCCCTTAGTATATATTTAGCAGCCCCTTATTTATTTACTACATAAAATTATTTTTTTAAATAAAAAACTTCATGATTATTTAAAAAAAATAGTGTAGTTTAAATAGTGTAAACGTGAAAAACATTTAAGCATAAAATAACTGGAATCAGTAGCATGATAACTTAATATTTGTATAATCCATATTTTTTTAACTGTTCAAAACGTTATCCATTTTCAGAGACGTTTAAGATGTTCTCAATTTAATTTTTTCATGCAAATTATCATTGATTCTTTAAGCAATTAAACCCTAACACAAGGCTATACAACTTTATTACGTTAGTAAAAGTACCAATAAAAATATTTTATTGAAATAACTTTTGTAGAGTAACAAATATTCAAAATAATTTAAATCATGTTACTGTGTAGTTTTTAAGTATCTATAGAAGTAATTGTATGTTTTTTAACAGTTTAACTTTATTTATATTTGAAGCTTTTAAAATTAATAAGACACAGAAAACTGAAAGTTTACTACAAGAAATTCAGTATTTATTCACAATCCAAATGCAATAGTTGCCATAATAAAAAGTTTCCAGTGAAATAGATACAGAAGAATCTGCAGCAACAGAGTTCCAGTGTAGTAATTTAGCCACAAAAATTCAAAGGAATAAAAGTGTATGAGTTCTTTTAGACTTAATTTTTACAAGTC